>OY728140.1:1424690763-1425940763 GCA_963277665.1 Viscum album | reverse complement strand
TCCAAATCTTCACTCCGAACTTTTGAGTTAGTTTTTTAAACGGTGTCGTACATTCTGTTACACTTGTTTTGTTATAAAACGATGTCTTCTCTTTTGTTATAAACTAAACGTTGGAAAAGTGAAACGTGTACAGGTCCCTCCGATTTTTAAGAAAAATATTACCGTTGGAATGGAGGCCGACCTTACTTATAAATAGGAGGTCATTTGAAAGAGCTCGGTGCTGAAAGGCTGGCTGATATTCGACTCATGTGATTACATGCTTGAAGTGATTTCTAGAGAAAGAGGATCTTATTAACTCTCAAAGATTTGTGAGACTCTGAATGTTGGTGATTATATTCGAGGGCTTCTGGGGATAGGAAGACAGAGGTTTCCGACTACCTTGAAGTTGAGGGCTTCCTTGCTGAGGAAGACAGAGGTTTCCAACTACCTTGAAGTTGAGGGCTTGCGGGGATAGCAAGACAGAGACTCTGATCTTCGTATCGAGGGATTACCCTAGTGTGGGTAAGACAGACTTGCATGAAAGTATAAATCAAGGGAACTTTATCCAAGGTTGTTGGATACCCTTCTCTTTGGGTTAAAAGACTTATATCCTGTTAAATGTAGTTATACTACTTGTTTATTTTCCGCTGCATTTTTTATTATAAGGAAAGTATAACTTTCTTATACTTCCTTATTTGTACTCTGTTTCATTTAGATTCTATACGCTTTAAGGTAGAATCTCATATTGTAATCTTTTATTAAGTTTCAATTTCTAGAACCATATTTTCAGAACCTACTTTCGGAATCTCTTTCCATGTTTTCAATCGGTGTTAGAAGGTGTTGTGAATTTTCTTAGTTTAACATTGTTAAACTTAGTTCTTTCTTTTTATTAAGGAAACCATAGGTATTCGTAACCAACTTTAAATGTTCCAAAGGAATTTTTAAAGTTTACAATTCACCCCCCCCCCCTCTTATAAATTGAGCATCTACATACCTATTTTGATCCTACAAAACTGTATGGTTCTTTCCAAGCTACATATGGATTGAATTTCATTATATTGAGATACATAGTAATGTCCAAATTTCTAATATTCAACCCAACCACTACTAGAACGATATCTTTTTCCCCTATTCTGGTTTATGAAATAAACCTTTACAGAGCAATGTTCTAGAATACATGGATTGTTTCTCATACCATCCTATGTCCTGAGATTAACCCTTATTCTGGACCTTATTAAATGTGCATGTCTCTCACATCATTATAAACTTTTGTAGGGGATGATCATATCATGAACTATGTTTTATTTTATTCTCAATTAATGAAATATGTAGTGACAACAAGATCCCTAATATAGGGTCCAACCTTAGCTAAACCCCCCTCCCAATGAAATCTAGTTTGTGTGAGGAATTTCATCAAAAACTTTGTATGGATTAATTCTCATTCCAATGAGATATGTAGAGACAACCATATTTTCAATATTGGTTCTGATCATGAATAAATTTAAATCCCCTTCATTCTTAGGTTGTATAAATCGGACATTCTTAGGGATGTTTTTTTAACTACATTTGGCTTGATTTTTTCTTCAATAAGATACGTAGTGACGCCATGTATTTATCCCTAGCCAAGCCAAAATATCAGTGTTTTCTTTACATTGATTGGTATTTATCCATAATGAAAATTTTTAAACTAAATGGAAATTAAACAATTATATTTGGTTTTAATCTCATCACCAATATATACATAGTGACACCCAGATCTCTAATCATGGGCCAAAAACAAATTTCATAAATGGACCCCCTATTTCTATTACCCATGTAAAAATAAAATTTTCATAGGGACCTTTTACAAAACATGTATGTTGATTATCATGTCAATGATATACATGGTGATTCCTTTTATTTTTTTTCTTTAGGCCATTCCATTAGACTATAAATTATAAATATCCCTTGTTCATACGTCAAACAACAATGATATGGGTAAAAGTTTCCAGAAATATGTGTGGCTTGATTATTTCCCCTAGAAATATATGTATTTATTTATAGACCATATATCTTGGATCACCCACCACTCAATAATTATACCTTTATCTATTAATTTTTGTACCTTTGGGATGTATAGGAATACTTTTACCACCCCTCATGTCTCAAAATGATCATATCTAATGTGGGATTAGGCATTGGGTAAATATAATCTCTGCATAAATAATGTATCATAATTCCTATTTGGGTTATCAAGGGTCTGGGTTGTAAGACCTTAAAAGAAATAAAAGATGTCCTCATGACATGATTCTTGGCCGCACAATCTTCTAGAAAACTACATGTTATTCCATTCTTGTTTTCAGAAGATATATAGTCCTTTAAATTATGTTCGCCTTTGTCCTTACTGTATGACATTAAACTACAAAGAATTAAAAGATCTACATGGGGATTAATTATCATTTAATTAAGATATGTAGTTGCACCCAAATCATTTATCTTGGGTTCAACCAAAATTCATAAAATTCCCCAATCCCTATGTATGGATCAAACCATCTTATAAGACTCCAAAAAAACATGGCTTGATTATTTCCCATCACGATACATAGTGACACCTAGTTTGTACCTCCTAGTATACCGTCAATATTCATTTTTATGTCATAATCACTTCACATCCTCGACAGAAGACATTATACTGCACATACTTATAAGAACAATGTGTGGGTTGATTCTCATCTATATGAGATACATAGTAAAAACTAGGACATTGATCGTAGTCTCAACCATGAAGTAAAAGAAAATTCCACTTCTACCTCATACAATTTAAAATATATGCACTCCAAACTCATGGCCAATATTGATCCAAATATTTCTCATGTGTAATGGACATTACCGCTTTCATATTTAATACTCCGAATCATGATTACATTCAGATATTGTTAATCATTACTTGATATTTTATGATTTAATATCTAAAACATGGTAGATATTTTTTCTAACTATGTCGTAAATAACCCAAGGTGGACTTGCATATCTCACCCATAAAATGTTTCTATCATCCAAAAGATGACACTATTTGGCTATGTTGAATGTTCCCTAGCTGACCCTGAATAATATAGTCCCCATAATTGGTTTCTAAAACAATGGTAACTTTTTCTTGTGAGAATCCTAAACTATCCTCTTAATGCATCAATGAGACTATGTGGGAAACCATATTTGAAAGTAGTCATATATTGAATATTTTTCACATATTCTTCATCCCAACCTAAAATCCTCCAAGACTTTGGTTTATATGTTTTTCCCTTCACTTATTCAAGGCATACCAAAATATCTTGGGATCATTTGACCACATGTTATCCATGGTTTCAATAATATATTTGTCCTAGTCATATGACCTAAAAAAATACATACACCACATTTCTTATTTTTATATAAGACCTTTGTTGAAATTATATTCATCCATTTCATTGGAAATCATGATTGAAAATGCTCTTCCTGTGTCCGGGTACATTTCTCCATAGTCTAAACTATATGCATTGGAAAATTTGAATGTCCATAAACATTCATTGTATTTTAGTAATATTATTTATGATACTAAAGATCTATTTATCTAGACTACATAGTATCCTCTCTTTGGTGGCCTTGTTTAAGTCACCCACATAATGGGACTATCATCCAAAAGGTGACATTGATTGGCTATGTAGCACACAACCTAGTTGGAGATGCATAATACAACTCCCATAATTGATTTGTCAGATAGCAGTAACATAATTCTTGGAAGAGACACCATATAAATTCCATTAACCCTTTTCACATTTCAATATTCAGATTTAGAAATATCCTAATCAAATATTTCCATTATATCTTCCCCTACATAAAAATGGTAGTAAATTTCAAGATTAGTTATGAATAATATGAGAATCATCAAATTTTTGGTCAAATCCAACAACCTTAAATAAAAATCCCTTAATTTCCTTGCTTGAAACTAAAAAACATAACATCCATGATGCAATAAATTAAACTACATAGAAAAATATCAAAAATACTTCTTTATGAAAAATATTCCATCCTGTCCACATCAAAATTCAGTAGGAGTGCTTTCTCATTCATTGCCTTTATCATAAAAAATGACCTGTTTATTCTCTCATACCATTCCATGGAAAAGACACCCACTGTGGTCTTGAGACATCCAAATCTTGAACCCCTTTTTTCTATTGAGAGAATAATTTCAGAATTATGGGAATCTCATTTACCTAACTATGTCGTATGATCCCTATTTTGGCTTACATAAATTCACCTACATAACAGGCTTCTCAACCTAAGGATACCACTGTTTGGATATGAAGCATATGCCCCAAATAACCCTTTATAATACAACCCCCCATTATGGTTTTTTCAAATATCTATAACTTCATTTCTAAAATAGATCTCCTTTTTTCTCATATTTCAAATTTTATATTTGGTGACCATAACAGCGAGGACTCAATATTTCCCTTAAAAGTATCTAAGAAAATATATAGATATTCCTAGACATCAGTCTATATTTTAGTTCTAATCTCAAAATTCATGGAAAAAGTTATTTGACCTAAAAAATTTTCATTATTAGTCCAACATGTATTAAATTAATCTACCTACCAAAATAGTCATAGAACTCTCCTGGTTGAATATCCATGCTAGGCACCGTGGACAAAAAATTAGTCTCTTCTCCCAAGACCTACAAATTGTATGGTCTAGGAAATGTCGAGCAATAAAAATTAAAATGAAAAAATGTTTTTAGAGTTATACATATGACCTAAGAATCAAAAAACTATTCTTACTAATCTACTTGGATTAAGTCAACATTTAGAGCACTGCATCTCTATCACTGTAATTATGATTTATCTAACGTAAATAGACAATTTTATGAAAATAACTGTTGATATTGTGTTTATAGAAAGAAAGTAGGGATGATGACAAATATATTGTTGGAGAAATTTTTTTCTTTTATATAGTAAAATTAGTGGATCATATTCCAAATAGATCCTCTCTCTCGTATATTAAAATAATCATTCAACAAGACTCTTCATTCATTGAACATTTTCCTATGCTCTATCAGCTGCTTGTTGAAGCTCGACCAGTTGACAAGCTTTAGACTCATTGAAATTATGATGTTCTTCCATGGAATACCCAATGTTATACACAACATAATGTTTGGATTATAGTATTTATTGATGGATTTGTACAAGTCTATCTTGATTATCATCCAAATCTTGTGGAATTTTCCACACCTCCTGTTGAAGGTTCCCTAATTTAATTAATTGATCCGTGATTTTAAGATTGAAATCCTCCAATTTTACACTAGGCATGGCCTCTTCTTGGGAGAATGAAACTATAAACCCCTCAATTATGTTTATTAGTTTGGCCTTTACCATATCTTGATATCGTTTGTGTTCTTTCTCCCACCAGATAATGGTCTCCTTCACCACTTTATAAATTGGGAGATAATCATATACAAAAAATCCTAGTATTCTAAACATTAAAAGATGTTGGAAAAATTGTGAGGGACACTCATCTAAAAGATTATCATATATTTTCTTTCCAATGGTTCAACATGTCTTGTTACATGTGATAAAAATATAAATCTGCAGCTCCAAGTCTAAATTAGAATCGCCAAAAGGGGTGGAATGTATTCTGGAATTAGATCACTGAATGAAGTGCTTGGATCTACTCCTATCGAAGCAGTGGATGATTCATCTTCCATTATTGATTGATCCAGTATAGGGGATTCACCTTTGGACCAAACTGTGGAATCCTAATTACCGAAATGGTTAATTCGAATGATTTTAACTCCAATGGTATATAAAGAACAAATAATGATCAATACAATTAATGACATTTACCAAGTAATAAGTCTGCTACTTGGGTAGATTCCTCCCCATTATTTTTCACTTCCATGGTTTGATCATGTAATTTTTGGGGAGGGGAATTCTATTATGCTTTCCAAGTCAGTATAACCCTAGGATCTGGAGAATCTCCCAACAATTAATTTTCAGTTGTATTTCTTCAACATTAGTGAAAACAAGATTGAGTGGGAAGCCCTATTTGTGAAGGTTCGTTGCAATGTTCTCTATATACAAGGATACATATGTTGATATTTGGTATTAAATATCAGTTAAAATAACAATTATGAATAGAAAATACAATAATAAGAACTTAAATCCTTTTATTTCCTCATTGAAATCGCTGAACTCTATGATGGAACATGGAATATAAATGTCTGGATTAAGAGCGTCAATCATTTCACTGTATAAAAAAATTATTTTATAGCATCTTTTCTAGTATATGTATCCAATAAATGTTGATCAATTCCCAAATTGGATTTGCTAACATTTTTTTGGTTGACTCTTCAACTAGGGAATTTTTATCAAGACTTCCTAAATCAGGAATGACACTACTTCCTGCCTCAAATATCTTTGGATATTTACTCTTTCCTTCTAGTGAAATAAGAATATCTGTATTTATTATTTTTGGATTCTTATGCATAAAAAAATATTTTTGAAATATTTTTGAGAAAATAATTTCAGAAACAATATCTGATACTGTGATGAAATGCATATGATATTACCATTACCCTTTAATCTCTCTATAGAAATAGGATCCGATGTAGACACGTCCCTTGACACTTCATCGTAAAGGTAACAGATTCATCAGTATGAACATTTATTTCTCTTGCATTTTCCTTCTATGTCCATGAAGGACCCATTTTTAATCATTTAATGCAATAGAGGGATAATGATCTTATGAAAATGTGAACATGGTCACCATGGTGTATCAAGAAAGTCCTAATATTATAAAAAAAACAAAATACTCTCTTTTTGACATACACATTAGATCAATATAATTTTTTTCATATTTTTATTTTCATAAGGAAGTGGAGATATTATACTGCTTCTTTTTGTAGTAGAGACATGAGGTAATGTCTGAGGATTTTTTGTCACCATTACCCAAATAATGGTTCTCCCCCACAAGGAATATACGGTAGACCTGGGGGTTTCATCCAATGTGTCAATGGGGGTGCCCATGGGTGTGTATTTCGGGGATTTACACAACATTCTGGATGTTCCTTATCTAATTTCATGCTGAAAAATGAAATCTCATCAAGAATAATTATGGTGGCTGACATAATAGAATTTAAAGAAATGAAAAGATAAATGAATTATTAGTATTAACATAAATGTCCCCTTCTTATTCGGGATGAACTTTTCCCCTTTACATATCCTTCTATCCATCATGTGGGACACTCATTTTGATTCCAAGACTTGGTCTTCCGTTTCATATATGAAGGTCTCCAGCTCCTTTGATAATGTAACTCCATGTAACAACCTAGTTTTTTTAAGTGGAAATTCCTTTATTATAAAATATATCATAAAAATAACTTAAAATCACATAATAATGAACTACTATGTGATAAGTGACCTTTAAACATATGTTTGTCACTTCTGTGTTTGGAATTTTGAAAATATGACATACACAGTTGTGTTTAAGATGTTTTCTAGAGTTTAATAAAACAAAAATAATTTTGGGTGAATAGTAAACTACCCTAATGAATAGTAACATAACCATATGAATAGTGAAATACCCTAAGGAATAGTAATCTCAACTATGATAGTATAAAAATAATATTCATGTTGGAAGTACAATATACCTATGTTTTAGAATGAGTTAATGCATATTTTAAATCTGGTTTTTTATAATAAATTATGATTTTAAATAAATATTAAAATAATCATATTTAGAAAATTATTTTTGAAAAATGGATTTCATTTTTGGATTCTACACATTGAAAAATGGTTTGGGTGAATTTTTGGGATTTTTCAGAAAAACTTGAATTTTTTATGAATAGTAAAATACGGTAATTTACCATATATGTACACTATAAGATAAATAGACAATTCCTTGCATCGTGGCTGATGTCACCACCCTTGGTTAGGATTCACATGACCCATTTACTATTCTCGTTCATGGAATACTTACTATTCCTTATCTTTTGAAGAAATAATAAATTATGGATTATAATATTGTGAAATCCCTCCTCTCCTCCACATTAAAAACCCCCTTCACTCCCTCTTTTCTCCACCCATCTCAAGCATTGTTCCTTGAAATTATTTTTACACAATCTCTCCCCAAGGTCATCCCCCACTTCCAAATGCTATCAGCCTTTTCAAAATACCAAAAACACTCTCCTTAAGAGGTTCTAAAAGGAGGAAGTATCAAGAGGTAAATTCCACTTCCCAAATTTCTTCTTTTCTTTTACGTTCTTTCCTTTTTAATTTATTTCCTCACCTCCCTTCACCATAATATTATGATAAATCCAGTAGCATAAATTTACTGTAAATTCTTCATTCTAGTGGTAAATTTTATTATCTTCTCTCCTTTCCCCACCCTTTCATTTGAAAGAAATGAAAGCATCGTTTGAGATGTGCTAATTTAACACATTCAAGGACAACCATTTATCAATTTTTGTTATTATCTTTAATTCTGGTCATGAAACCATTTGTGTTATGGTTGACCAAGATTATTATATATGTATTATATCCTATTTTTTGTTCTATAATCTTTTGGTACAAATGGAATTAAGTAATAATGAATGACACATTCTTTGCAACCAAATCCACCGATTAACAAAAACAGTTATCATTAAGGTTATATATATAATAATTAGTCATCACTATAAGAATCCTAATTAAAATTAAAACCATCTAATCTCCTAGATATTATCTAAAGTATATAACTTCAATTCTGTACAACCACTTTCATCTAGCATATAATCCAAACTTGAATATAAGTGAACCAATCTTTAATGCCAAGTAAACAAATGAGCTCAAACAATGAAATTGAAAATTATAAATAATCAAAAAGACATAGAATGAACTAAAGGGGTTATAATAAACAAATTCAATATACAAGAGGTTCTTTACATATGAATTAATAATCTTAATTTTTTTATTCAGGTCATTAATAACAAGTGGAGAACACCACCGGATTTGAGGTAAGGGATCCTCTCCTTTTCTCTCTTAATCAAGATTGTCCTCTATACTATGCCTTTATTTTTGTACAAGAAAATTTTGGGGTATGTTTAAGAACCTCCCACATACATCCTTCTAGATTAATAATTGATTATAAACCCCATTTCTCTATCATCAATCCCTCTTGTTCAAACCTGACACCATGCCGATAAAATCGGAATGAATTCTACCTGAACCTTCTTTGTTAATTCGGGTTTCCATATCATTATTTCAAAATGGTGTTATATTATCTATATATGTGAGTATTATGACTTCTGGTTATTTTTACAAGATCCTTATATCAAGACCCTTCCCTCACATTCTTTCGAGGATACACATAGTTTTGAATGATTTGCTCAGAAATTTCTGATATGCAAACCTGTTTTAAGGGGACTTCCCAAATTTTTACCCAAATTTGAAGTGCACTATATCCTATTTTTTATAATACCATTGTATTTATAAAATATGTATTTTTATTATTAAAACTTTCTTGGTTCAATTATGGTTTTATATAAAATAATATCCTCTATTCTATTTGAAAACCTATAGAGTGTTTTCCTTAAAACCGCACAAAAATGTTTTAATGCTAATGTTTCTAAAATACATTTTTATATGTTTTCAATTATATTTGACACCACTTACCATGTTATATGCCTATTTACCCTATGAATTTCTATGAATGTTCTAACCCCTTCCTTTCATGGACACTGTCGTGATACGCCTATTGGATATGTTTTATGTCCTGATTATGGTACACAATTCTTTCTATGGGTACCCTTATGTTTATGTACAGTTGAATATGTATGATTATTTATGTGGCAAGATTATTTATACGGAAAGAATATTCATGAATATGTTGAGATGGGTGCACCCAGATAGTGCTCCAATTCATTGGGTAAGGATAAGTCTTATGAGATGCGATGTGAAAGGGGATTGGCGGTTAGCCTTGACACGTATCAAAATGGGAAACAGGATTGGCAGTTAGCCTTGAACTGTACTAAAGATAGGATTTATGATTCTGTCACATTTATATGATTCCATGTATATATGATCCCATTCTTATATTAAATGATTTTATAAGTTTCATGCTTTCGATATCATTATGCCATGCCTCCTAACTCATGTTCTTGAGATGTATCCTTATGTTCCTTCATTTACTGGGATTTTTAGCTCATCCCATTTGTTCATGTGGTCAACAGGGTACCCTATGCAGATTTAAGAGCTCAAATAAACTTAGAATATCTTTATGGAGATTAAATAAAGAAGTTTTTTTATTCCCATACATTATGTTATACTTACCTTGTCTTCCAAAGACACTAGACTTAATAATCCTTGGCTTGTACTCTGATGATTAATTATGCTTAAAATATTGAAAAGTTTTATGTAAAAGGCTTGGGTCTCTATAGTTGGTATTAGAGGATGGTATAGTTATTTTTGGAGATTAGGAATAGTGCACCGTAGTGAGAACCTTAAGGATGATACCATGTAACACAAAACAGTCTGAATGTTTGGTGAGTATAGAGTAAGTGGTTTATCAAGAAAATAAATTACTTTCTGGATACGAGCAGGTAGAGGTGGCTCTCGAATAGATGTATATAGGGGTAAAACATGAAAACACCACTTTGAGTTAGACTCAAACGGGAACTGGTGCACGATAACGGGTTTTTCTTCCTCTTGGTTACGACACTACAGGGGGATATTCTTTGGTAGATTCACGAGCTTAACACAAACAATTATTGAGGGAAAAATGACCATAAGAATATAAGTTAAGAAATAAATCATGGATAACCTAGATATAAACCTAAGGAGTCACAAGTTAGGATGTAATTATTATTTATAAGTTTATCCTTTAATGTTCAGAGTTTCCTTTTTATGCCCAATAGCTTAGTATTCAATACCACTAATCACACATTCCTTTTAATTGTTAATGGCAGGAAATAGACGAACACGTTCCAACAACCAATGTGATAGGAAATGTAATGATTTCCCTAATGACATGCCTGATGTGATAGAAACGGGTGCTCAAAACTTCATGGCAGTACTTGCTCAGCTGGCTCAAGTTATGAATAATAACTTGAATCATGTGGAACATACCAATCATACAAGGAAAGAGAAAGTTGTCATAGAATCCTTCATGCGGCAAAGGCCTCCCATGTTTATCAGGACTTCTGATCCCCTCCTCATAGAACAGCATATTAACTCCATTGAAAATATTTTCTCTATCCTCCAGTGCTTGGAAGAAGAAAACGTTGTACTAGAAGTCTTTCATTTTGAAGGGGAAGGCGATCCGTGGTGGGGACATATCAAGAATACAAAGTCCCAATAGGAAATTGATTCCATAGATTGGGAGGAATTCAAGAGGTTGTTTTTCCACAAATATTTTCCTTCAACCCTCCATCTCATGATGGAATGAGAGTTCCTTGGACTCAAGCAGAAGGAAGATGAGTCCATCGGGGCATATTAAGTGAACTTTAAAAGGCTTCAAAGGTATGCCTCGGGCTTTTTCATGAACACCGAAAGCAAGGTGGATCGTTTATTTAGCGAACTAAAGCCGAGTATACAAAAAAATTTTGTGATTCAAGACTTCAACAGTTATGAGGACATTGTACATTTTTCACTCAAGGTTGAAATGGAGATTAGAGACTCTCATTGGTCTCATGGGCCCAGTGACAGGAATCGTAAGATGTAAAATGACATGGGTGGTCCATCAAATAAATCCCATGATGGAAAGAATCCCAAATTTCCCCATTGAAAAAATTGTGGGAAGAAACGTTATGGTAACTGTCTGCAGGGAACCAAGAATTTCTTCAAATGCGGAACGTTTGGGCATCTGTCCATGATTTGCCGAAGTGGGATGAAAAATACCACTAATGTTGAAGAATAAAGGAAGGTTCATATCAACACTTAGCCTGCAGTGCAGTGTTATAACTGCAAGGAGCTTGGGCATTATGTGAACAATTGTCCTAAGCCGAGGGTTGTCGGAGGCAATCTACAACAACCTCTATGTAAATAAGGAATGGATTATGTTATCACTATTGTTGAGGTGGATCTGGAAAATGAAGTGGTGATCGATACGCTAGTTATTAACTTAAGAATAGAGAACATATTATTTGATTCTGTTTCTACACATTCATTCATATCTATAAATTTTAGTAGAACTATTCAAACACCACCTCAAAATTTGGAGGAAAAGTTATTTGTGAGAACAAAAAGTGGGGAAATTATTGCATCCATGCTTTATAAATCCCCCCTGGTTAATGTTTGTGGACTAAAACTCTTAGAAAATCTTGTCATGCTTCCTTTACTAGAGTTTGACGATATCTTGGGATGGATTGTCTATCTTTGTACAAGTCCAAAATCAACTGTCATGAATGGGAGATTACTCTTCACATCCCGAAGAATCCATCGATTCATTACAAGTGCAAGGATGAAGATGAGTATCCTTATAGAATCTTTGACTCAAGATTGGATATTTCTTCATTATGAGCATTCATACCTAGCCCAAATGATTGATACAAAAGATAGAATCATGCTTGAAGACATGTACATCCTGAGGGATTAAACGGATTTATTCCCTAAAGAGTTTCCTGGTCTTCCCCCTGACCGAGAGGTTGAGTTCTCAGTTGAAATTATCCCTGGATCTCTTCCAATATCAAAGACACCTTACAGAATGGCCACCATAGAGCTGGAAGAGTTGAAGAATCAGTTACAGGAGAATATGGAGAAGGGTTTTATATGCTCGAGTGCTTCACCGTGGGGTGCTCTAGTCCTCTTCATCAAGAAGAAGGATGGATCAATTCTCCTATTCATTGATTATCGTGAGCTCAATAAAATGTCTATAAAGAACAAGTATCCCATTCCATGGATAGATGACTAGTTCTATTAGCATCGTTGGGCAAGTTATTTCTCTAAGGTGGAAATTCAGTCGAGATATCACCAACTAAAGGTGAGGAAGGAAGATATTGCCAAGACTGCCTTTCGAACGAGGTATGGACACTATGAGTTCATATTTATTCCCTTAGGACTCACTAATGATCTGGATATTTTCATGTATTTAATGAATAGAGTCTTTAGATATTACCTCGACAAATTTGTGGTTGTCATTATAGATGATATTCTCAGATACACGAAGAGAAAGGAAGAACATGAAGAGAATTTGGAAACTATGTTAAAGACTTTGCGAAGGGAGAAGTTGTATGCAATGTATAGTAATGGTGAGTTTTGGATGGAGGAAGTATCATTCTTGGGGCATGTTATCACCAGGAAAGGGATATCTGTGGACACTTCCAAGACAAAGGCAATTGAATAGTGGTCGAGGCGAACTCCTGTAATGGATTTCCACATATTTTTAGGTCTAGCTAAGTATTATGAACGATTCGTGAAGAAATTTTCATAATTGTCATACCCAATGACCAAGCTAACATGGAAGGGGGTAAAGTTATCTGGACACAGGAATGTGAAGACTATTTTAAGGAGTTGAAAATTAGGCTTATCACTACGCCGATACTCACACTCCCTTTAAGTGGAGAACTCCTTATGGTGTATAGTGATTCTTCAAAGAAAGGCTTTGGCTGTGTGCTAATGCAAAATGATAAAGTGATATCCTATGCTGCAAGGCAGTTGAAAATCCATGAGAAAAACTATCCCATGCATGATTTGGAGTTGGCGGTTGTGATCTTTGCGTTGAAAATCTGGCGGCATTATCTCTATGGGGAAAATGTGAGATATATACTGACAACAAGAGTCTAAAATATATATTCACACAAAAAGAGCTTAATATGCACCAACGAAGATGGATATAGCTCATCAAGGATTATGACTGCTCAATCCACTACCATCCCGGCAAGGCAAACAAGGTGGAAGATGCTCTAAGTAGAAAGGATCCTTGTAACGCCCTGACCCCAGTTACCTAGAGTCGATGCATTATTACATAACATTGGCATGATCACAAGAAATATAAAGTATCAAAAGGCCAATTAGCTTAGTATCCTTGAATAACTAGATATATTAATAAAGTTTACATTACATCATAAAGTGAAAACTACAACAATATAGTCTCCATAGTCCACACTCTTATCCCCTCATACTATCACTACAGGTCATTCATAATTTACTTCTTCACATACTAGGAAAAATAAAACATAGAAAAGGGTTGATCTCAAATTCCCAGTAAGGATAACAATATAACAGAAACTTTCATAAATAAGAATAAACATTTAAGGAAATGTATAACTAATACAAAAGCCTTTTAAACATGAACTTCAACATAGTATGGAAAAAATAAAATGAAATAATGCAATTTAATTATTCACATAGATATTCTACTAATATAATAATCACATTCAATATCAATAACCACTTTCATAATGATGGAATGCATAATTCCAGACTATCATAACCACATAGCCAAGGCCTCGTGCCAAGACTAAAAATAATATTTTGTCAAGAAATTATGCCACGACAATAGTTTGTCTCATGAGACCTACCGATGCATCGCAGAGCTATAGCGGGCTCCACCCATCACTTACTAAGTCCAATGCATTCCGATATGAGAAGGTTTAAACATAACATAAACATTCGTATTATATCTAGCATACGAAATGTCAATACATTCCCCATAAACCATGAATGGTATCAAAATAAAACATCCACAGTAAAACATATCACAAAACCTTCAATACAATACAAAGGTTTTTTATCATAGTAAATCAACTTCAAATAAGATTAAAATCCATCGAAAGATGCTGACATAGATGAAATCAAAACTATTTGAGAGAAATATCTCTTTTCTTGAAATCATTGAAAAGTCACACATTTATAAAGTAATTTAAAAGTGATTTTTGAATCAAAGTGTCTCATACCACTTTAAAATTTTTGAAAAGAAATATCATTTCAAAACATTCATGTCCATATAAATAAATCCATAAAATCATTTTGAAAACATGGACATTAATTAAAAATATTTAGAAAGATAAATATTTAAAACATTTGAAATTATGATATTGATAAAGAGTACCTTTGACAAATTCATAAAATATTCAATTTGAAATAATTTAAAAGTCACATAATTATAAAATAAAACATTTACTTTGAAAATATTCTTGGAATCTTGTAAGGGATGCTTCATCAATTTTATAATGGCAGAAAATAACTGAACCCGCCGTATATGTTTAAAAAGACATTCTTACCTTAAATTTGTTGAAAAGGTTAAAAAGTAACTTGTTTGGAAAAAGAGGGAAATATTCCTTTCAAAACAAATAAGGGTATAAATGACTTTAACCCATTTTCTAGTAAATAGTAAAAATGTTTTTAAATACATTTTTAAGGAACATGGATGTGGATGATAAAGGAATGTCAGTAGATTATTACGTATAAATAACCTCAGATAATGAAGAGATTGCGAAATAAACCCTTACCTTGTACTTTTCCTTGGTTGGGGGTAGGTTAACCTCCTATATAATGGTGAAATAATTTTTATTAAATTATACATGAATCATATAAAATAATATGATATCATATATGATCTTTTAACATTGCTTTGTTAATAATATCATAGTATTATTGTCGTGTTGGGTGTTAACTTACTCATTTTATTTTATATGTTTTGTTACGTAAGCCATGGTTTTCATGGATATGATGTATCTTATTCATATCCAGAATGATATCAAGTCCTTCAGCATTATTTTTTAATCATAAAATGATAATTATACTTGAATGGATACGATGGAGAATGAATCTCATCGCGTTCGTGGAGACGGTAGTCCGTACGTACGCATGAGAGACAATATCATTCTTTTGATCTTAAAATAATATATAATTGGATGGTATATCATATATACAGAATCATTATCATGTTATATTTATTATTTACATGAATTACACAAAATTATTATACCCATCCAAATAATAATGTTTTGAATAACAATTACACCACGATGTGCAGATGGTAAGCCGTACGTACGCACGTATGGTAACATGTCATTGAATGGATGGATAGAATACTGAAATATGGTTGTAACATGTTTATAATAACATCAATGTATATATAATATACTGGAGATATTATTTTATAATGTTAATAACAATGAATGAGAAGTGGAAGAAGAATGGAACTTGAAAAAGGGTGGTCAAATCATTACCTCTTCTTCAGGTTCTTTCTTTTGATTTGATCAAAAGGGCTACTTAGGTTGGCTTTATGACTAAATTAAGTCCTCTATGATGAAGTGAGATAATTTGAGAGAGTAATTGGGCAGGTTTTGGCCTAACCAAAAGGCTTTTAAGGTGTTAATTAATGTGAAGGGGGAGTGCCCTTTTATAAGTGGGGTGAGGGGCACCTTTGGAAAAGCAAGAAATATTATTTTACAATAAATTCATATTCGGTTTCTAATGGCTCAAAGGTAGATTATTTAAAGGTTAAGGTGGGTATGGGTAGAAAAACACTCAACCAATATAATTTAGATATGTTGGGTTCATTATATTAACCATATATTTAAGTATTAACACTTACTTAATTAGTTTCACTTTTACAATGTCTCTTTGTATTTTTATAGTATATGGTTAATAAACATACTAAATACAGCCAAACGAACCCAAAGTGGTCAATTAATGATACACCTATCATTATATAAGTCTCTTGGCCAAACATTATATTTCTAGGAATTGAATATACATTAATAATAAAATATTTGTTTTAAAAACTCTTTTATGTCAATTTTGACACTATTGGGTATTTCCTTTTTGGTAAATTCATAAAAACATTACTACATCGAAATAAAATTATATAATCAATCTTATTATGTCATATTAACCTATAAAATTATTGGAATTCATAAAAAGTCTCAAATTATATTTATTTGGGTATTTATAATATCAATTATTTTAATTATTCACTATTATGGTAATTACTGCATCATCATTGTGTCATATATAAATTAAATTATTTATCATCTAAAAATTGTAAAAAAAATATCACTATGTAGGAAATCTTATTATATTTATAATGAATATTTATAATCTAAAATCCAACATATATAACCTTATGTAAATAATGTTTTCCTAAAAGATATATGCTTATGCCATTTTTGTATTTATTTTAACTTAATTAAAATAAAGTGTCCCTATCACTTACTAGTGGCTCCATGGGGTCCCAAAATCGACCCAAATATGACCATGGTCTTACATGTATCCCCAAATAAGGTGAGGACACGTTTTAGGGTAATTTGTTATTATTATAATATTATTTTTTAACATTATTTACCGGATTTACCCTTTATCCATGGTAAATAAAATATTTACCGAAGTAATTATTCAAAATGCCTAAAAATAAAAGTTACCTATTTACACAATTTGAAAATCCTGATTCCAAATATGGAATCCATTTTTCCAAATTAAAAACATAGAATTGGAAGAAATTAATTTAAAAATAATTCTAATTGTTAAAACAAAAAGCATGTTTTTAAGAGATAATAACAATCAAAAGATTGACACTTGTTTATGTCTGGTTTAATTGTGAAATTTTGTCCAATCACCAACATTGTATTAAATGGTAAAAATACATTCAAAATATACTTTAAACCCACTCAAATTAATAATTTATCACTACTAATTATATTGATTAAAAAAGTTGTTTTTAAATAAAATTTAGGAATTTTCACTATTCATCAAAATATAAAAGTTATCCGAAAAGAACCAATATTTCACCCTAGGTTAAATTTGATATTATTAATCCAAAAATGATGTCCATTTTGATAGATAAAATTTATAAAATTTTAAAAAGTAGGTATTACTATTCATTATGGCTAGTTTGATTGGTTGTAATGTGTGTTAGAACTCGAAGTTGTGTACAACACACGCTATTGTATTATTCAAAGAGAAGCGTACCATGGAAGCTTGGGGTGTTACATTGTAAATTTTTTTTATGTCCCCATTCTAAAGAATAAAATTATTTAGTCAAATTGAATATATTAAAGTTTAAAATATTGGATTTAAAAAAGGTACACTATTAAAGTTGGTAAAAGTGCATTTTTGAAAAATACTTCTTTTATCTGAAAAAAAAGGAATTTGTTCTTAAATTATGTCTAAGAAACTCATAATATAGATTCTAAAATAATAAGGATTATATAAGGTTCAAAATTTAGTTAATACTATTCATAACCTCTTTTGAACGGCTAGTTTGGTAAGTCATGGTGCACTTGAACTTGGTAGTACATGTAGTGAAAGTTATTGAAATCTTTTGAAGAAGTACATACTATAAAATCATGGGGTGTTAAATTCTTCCCTCCTTAAATATATTGTGTCCTCACAATTTGATATTCTTCTTCGTAAATAAAGGTTGAAAATAGAAAATATCTTTGTGGGAAAACCCACATCGGAAATTTGGTTAATAAAATTTAGTCTTAATAAAATGAAAAGAGAAATGAAAGGATCACCACCAAATTATGATCTCTATTCGGAGAAGATTGGGGGTAATTAGAGAAATATAATTGGCGGAAAAACATAAGTATTTATAGCTAGTGATTGAGGTCATCAATCACAAACAAGTGTAAAACTGAGGGCCTTAATTTCATCAATCTATGATAATGTAAAATACCATCGGTTCAACAAAACATATGGTATTAGGATAACAAATTTTTTTGTTTTAAGATCCCATCACTAAAGTATAAGAATTAATTTATTCATTGAATAAGAGAAGATGAAAAATATATTCTTGACAAGTAGTGTCACATCCTTTAACTAAGTTCTACCACAAACTCATCTTTCACTCTAAAAGATAATATAACATAAAATTAATATTCTATTTATCCTATTCGTATAGGGTTAAAAAAAATAATTTATAATTCATATAGAAGAACACATAAAAAATGACATTATTCAATCCAGGACATCACGTGGGTCAGTGGTAGGTGATACACCCTTGTCGCCCTTCGGTTGTGGGTTCAAGTCTCGGGGCCTTTCCGGACGCGATGGGTTGCCGCCCGACCTCCAGGTTGTCCTTTTATGGAAATCCAAAATAATCCAATCTAGAACTATCCAAAATACTTCAGTCCAAAATTTGTAAGGAAGGTAAGCACAATTAAGATCCTTTTTTCCGCGTAATAACATGTGAACACCTTCATCAGGTATTCTTTTAAAACACTGCAACATCCTGAATTACCATAAAACCTTACTGATTATATTCATGATCCTATATTCCTTAATTAATAATGGATATACTCCTTCAATCCAAAAATGCTGTAAACCCCATCAATAATGGAATATACAAATCATTAATCAGTTTGAAGGTAGTCAATAATATCCAATATAATTTATCCAAATCAATCATGTATTATTCTAAAATCACTACCTCGGTATCAGAACCATATTATGGTTTATCATTCTATCAACCATATATTTTCCAAAAATTTAACATGCTATTGAGTCACTTTTCTTTGTTCCACACAATCTCAAGTCCTTAATGAAATAGTACTGCAGTACAATACTTATAAAGTCCATAATTATTATAACAAGTACATTGTTGATACAACAGTAGAATGACATAATCAACATAAGAACTCTAATCATTCCTCTTCATATGTGGTAGTATCATAACTTGATTATTATCCAATAGCATCATTTTCAGCATAGTCTGATGACTGGGAAAGAGGTTGACGTAGTGTTTAAACTCCTTGAAAATAAAGCATTGTACATTTGAAACCATTTTCATACCCTTGCATTCATGTAATTTGTGTCCTTTTTCTCCACACTTATAACATACTTCCATTCCCTTCAAAAATTTTCCAAGGTGATTATTTCCACAGTTATCACATATGGGAAAATCCTTCTTTGCCTTCTTCCTTTTATCTATCCTTCTCTCTACCATCCTTTCCTTATCTAACTTCCCTTCAAATCCATAGGATGTCGAGAATTCTTTACTTATCTTATCAACACATGATATAATTTCTTCATATGATGATAATATGTGGGAGACTATTTCCCTTATAAATTCTGGATTAAGACTATGAAAGATATGATCATCCTTACTCTTTGGATCAGGCATATTGTTGGAGTTCTCATTCCTTCTATTGGGCGCCATTTCTAAACAATGGAATACAGTAGATTAGTTTATGAATAAAAATAAATAATACCAAACATGTAAAACACATAACATAAATTAAATAGTGTATGGATATAATCCATAATCATAAAAAAAATTTGGGGAAGTATATACTCATAATCCCTTCATAATGGTTTGTAATGAAAATGAGAGTTATCCTAGGCATATCCCCCGGGAGTGTCATAACCAAGAGTGCAGCAAGGCCCATTGTCGTGCACCAGTTCTCGTTCGAGTCTAGCTCAAAGCGGTGTTTTCGGGTTTTACCCCTAGGTACATCTGTGCCAGAGCCACCTCTACATGATCGTATCCAGACAGGGATGTATTGCTCAGAAAACTCACACAATCTCTAAAATACTAAAATTCTAGGATGTTATAGTATACTAATCCTCAAAATCCATCATAGATCTATGTGCCCTAATCAGAGTTTATACAAATATATCTTCCATGGTTTGTACTAAACATCCTCTGATACCAACTGTAATGCCCCGACCCCAGTTATCCAGATTCGGTGCATTATTACATAACATTGGCATGATCACAAGAAAGATCAAGTCTCTAAAGACTGATTAGTGTAGTAGCCTTGGAATAACTAGATACAATAATAAAGTTTACATTACATCATTAAATGAAAACTACAACAATATAGTCTCCATAGTTCACACTATTATCCCCTCATACTATCCCTGCAGGTCATTCATAATTTACTTCTTCACATCCTGGGAAAAATAAAACATAGAAAAGGGGTGAGCTCAAATTCCCAGTAAGGATAAAAATATAGCAGAAACTTTCATAAATAAGAACAAACATTTAAGGCAATGTATAACTAAAACAGAAGCCTTTTAAAATTGAACATCAACATAGTATGGAAAAAAGAAAATGAAATAATTCCATTTACTTATTCACATGGATATTCTACTAATCGAATAATCACATGCAATATCAATAACCACTTTCATAATGATGGAATTCATAATTCCAGACTATCATAACCACATAGCCAAGGCCTCGTGCCAAGACTACAAATAATATTTTGTCAAGGCCGTGTGCCAAGCCACTAGTTTGTCTCATGAGAACTACCGATGCATCGAGGAGCTATAGAGGGCTCCACCCGTCACTTACTAAGTCCAATGCATTCCCATATGACAAAGGTTTAAACATAACATCAACATTCGTATTAAAACTAGCATATAAAATGTCAATACTTTCTCCATAAACCATGAATTGTATAAAAATAACACATCCACAGTAAAACATATCACAAAATCATCAACACAATAAAAAAGTTTTGTATAATAACAAATCAACATAAAATATTCTTAAAATCCATCAAAAGATGTTGACATAGATTAAATCAAAACTATTTGAGAGAAATATATCTTTTCTCAAAATCATTGAAAAGTCGCACATTTATAAATGAAGTAATTTAAAAGATATTTTTGAATAACAATGTCTCATACCACTTTGAAACTTTTGAAACGAAATATCATTTCAAAACGTTCATTTCCATATAAATAAATACTTAAAATCATTTTCAAAACATGGACATTAATTAAAAAGATTTAGAAAGATAAATCATTAAAACATTTAAAATTTTGATCTTGATAAAGAGTAACTTTCACAAATTCTTAAAATATTCATTTTTAAATCATTTAAAAGTCACATAATTATAAAATAAAACATTTACTCTGAAAATATTCTTATAAGATTGTAAGAGAAGCTTCAACTATTTTATAACGGCAGAAAATAACCGCACCCACTGTATATGTTTAAAATGACATTCTTATCTTAAATTTGTCTAAAAGGTTAAAAAGTACCTTGTTTGGAAAATGACGGAAATATTCCTTTCAAAACACATAAGGATATAAATGACTTTATCCCATTTTCTATTAAATATAGAAATTGTTTTTAAATACATTTTTAAGGAACATGGATGTGGATGATAACGAAATCACAGTAGATTATTACGTATAAACAACCTAGGATAATGATGAGATTGCGAAATAAACCCTTACCTTGTACTTTTCCTTGGTTGGGGGTAGGTTAACCTCCTGTATAATGGTGAAATAATTTTTATTCAATTATAAAAGAATCATATACATTAATATGATATCATATATGATCTTTTAACATTTCTTTGTTAATAATATCTTAGTATTATCGTCATTTCGGGTGTTAACTTACTCGTTTTATTTTATATGTTTTGTTAAGTAATCCATGATTTTCATGGATAGGTTGTATCTTATTCATATCAAGAATGATATCAAGTCCTTTAACATTATTTTTAAATCATCAAATGATAATTATACTTGAATGGATACGATGGAGAATAAATATCATCACGTTCGTGTAGACGGTAGTCCGTACGTACGCACGAGCGACAATGTCATTATTTTGATATTAAAACAATATATAATTGGATGATATAATATATACAGAATAATTATCACGTTATTTTTATTATTTACATGAATTAAAAATCATTATTATACCCATCCAAATAATAATGTTTTCAATAACAATTACACCACGACGTGGAGACGGTAAGCCGTACGTACGCACATATGGTGACATGTCATTCAAAGGATTGATACAATACTGAAATATGGTTGTAACATGTTTATAATAACATCAAAGTATATATAATATACTAGAGTTATTATTTTATAATTGTAATAACAAATAATGAAGAAGTGGAATAAGAAAGGAACTTGAAAAAGGGTGGTCAAATCATTACCTTTTCTTCGGGTTCTTCATATTGATTTGATCAAAAGGGCCTCATAGGATGGCTTTCTGACTAAAGGAAGGACTCTAGGATGAAGTGAGGTAATTTTAGAGAGTAATTGGGCAGGGTTTTGCCGAACCAAAAGGCTTTTTAGGTGTGAATTAATGAGAAGGGGGAGTGCCCTTTTATAAGAGGGGTGAGGGGAACCTTTGGAAAAGCAAGAAATGTTATTTTATAATAAATTAATATTCGGTTTCTAATTGCTCAAAAGTATATTATTTAAAGTTTAAGGTGGGGATGGGTCTGATACCACACAACCAATAAAATTTAGATAGGTTTGGGTCATTATATTAACCTTATCTTTAAGTATTAACTCTTAGTTAATTAGTTTCACTTTTACAATGTCTCTTTGTATTTTTATATTATATGGTTAATAAACATACTATATACAGAAAAGATACCCCCCAAGTGGTCCATTAATGATACACCTACCATGATATAGGTCTCTGTGCCAAACATTATATTTTTAG
The DNA here is from genome assembly GCA_963277665.1 of Viscum album. Classification (NCBI taxonomy): domain Eukaryota; kingdom Viridiplantae; phylum Streptophyta; class Magnoliopsida; order Santalales; family Viscaceae; genus Viscum; species Viscum album. The sequence continues at coordinate 1,425,917,420 of OY728140.1, read as the reverse complement.
GAATTTAATATAAAGTAATAATATAATATCTGTTTTAAAATCTATTTTATGTCAATTTTGACACTATTGGGTATTTTGTTTTTGTTAAATTCATAACAACATTATTACTTAGAAAAAAAAAATTATAATAAATCCCAATATGTCATATTTACCTAGAAAATTAGTGGAATTTATAAAAAGTCTAAAATTATATTTATTTGGGTATTTATAATATCATTAATTTTAATTGTTCACTATTATGGTAATTACTGCCTCATCATTGTGTCATAAATAAATTAAATTATTTATTGTTTAAAAATTATAATTAAAATATAATTATCTATGAAATCGTTTTAGCTTTCTAGTGAATATTTATAATCCAAAATCCAACATATATAACCCTATGTAAAAAATGTGTTTCTAAAAGATATATGCTTATGTAATTTTTGTATTTATTTTAACTTAATTAAAATAACGTTTCCCTATCCCTTACAAGTGGCTCCATGGGGTCCCAAAATCGACCCAAAGATGCTCGTGGTCAAACATGTATCCCCCAATAAGGTTAGGACACGTTTTAGGGTAATTTGGTATTATTATAATATTATTTTTTAACCCTTATTTACTAGATTTACCATTTAACCATGGTAAATAAAATATTTACCGAAGTAATTATTCAAAATGTCTGAAAATAAAAGTAACCGATTTACACAATTTTAACATCATGATTCCAATTATGGAATCCATTTTTCCAAATTCAAAACCTAGAAGTGGAAGAAATCAATTTAAAATTAATTCCCGTTCTTAAAACAAAAATGTGTGTTTTTAAGAGATAATAACTATCAAAAGATTGTCACTTGTTTATGTCCGGTTTAATTGTGAAATTTTTTCCAATGGACAAAATTGTGTTAAAATGTAAAAATATATTCTAAATATATTTTAAAACCACTAATATTCTTAATTTATCACTACTAATTAATTTTATTAAAAAATTTGTTTTTAATTAAATTTTAGTAATTTTTACTATTCATCAAAATATAAAGGTTATCCGAAAAGTACCAAAATTTCACCCTAGGTGAAATTAGATGTTCCGAATCCAAAAATAAAGTCCATTGTGAGAGATGAAATTTATAAAATTTTAAAAAGTTGGTATTACTATACATTATAGCTAGTTTGATTGGTTGTAGTGTGTGTTAGAACTCAAAGTTGCGTACAACACACACTACTGTATTATTCAAAGAGAATCGTACTGCGAAAGCTTGGGGTGTTACATTGTAAATTGTTTTATGTCCCCATTCTGATGAATAAATTTATTTAGTCAAATAGAATATATAAAAGTTTAAAATATTGGATTTAAAAAGGGTTCGCTATTAAAGTTGGTAAAAGTTCAATTTTGAAAAATACTTCTTTATATGAAAAAATGGAATTTGTTCTTACATTATGTCTAAGAAAATCATAATATAGACTCTAAAATTATAATGATTATATAAGGTTCAAAATTTAGTTAATACTATTCATAAACTCTTTTGAACTGCTTGTTTGGTAAGTCATGGTGCACTTTAACTTGGTGTTACATGTAGTGCAAGTTATTAAATTGTTTTGAAGAAGTATATACTATGAAATCTTGGGGTGTTACAATCCTGTATCTTTTTCAATGATGAGAATTGATAAGGATCCTATCTTCTTATATTTTCAAAGTATGGACATGGGAATCATTAAGGGAGGAACATCATCAATTATTTCTTAAATTATTTCTCAACCATCCCTCATGGAGAAAATAAAGGTTTCTCAAAGAAAGAATGTGGAAATTCAGAAAAGGGTGGAAGATATTAAAAATGGGAAATCATCTGATTTCAAAATTGATGAGGAAAGAGTTGTATTATTTGGGACACGATTATGTGTACCATCTGATCCAGAGATAAAGAAGGATCTACCAAATGATGCACATATCTCTACATTCAATATCCATCATGGGAGTACAAAAATGTACCGTGATCTCCAAGACCACTTCTGGTGGGATAACATGAAGAAGGAGATCGCAGAATACATATCAACATGCATGGTATGTCAGAAAGTTAAAGCTGAGAGAAAAATTTCGAATGGTTTGATGCATCCATTACCTATACCCATGTGGAAATGAAAAAATTTTACTATGGACTTTGTCACGAGTATCCCAAAAACGTCTATGGGATATAATGCGATATGGGTTGTGGTTGATCGAATCACCATGACATCCCATTTCATCGCTATTTGGGAAGATCTATCGATTTAACAACATGCAATGTTATATGTGAAGTAAGTGGTGAGACTGTTAGGTGTTCCACTCTCAATTGTCTCTGACCGCGATCCAAGGTTCACATCTAAATTCTAGAGGAGTCTTCGACATTATTTGATTACTGAATTAAATTTCATCACAGCCTATCACCCCCAAACTAATGGCCAATCTGAAAGGACTATTTAGATGCTCGAAGATATTCTAATAGCATGATTTCTTGAATTCAAAGGTGGTTGGGATCAGCATATCCCATTGGTTGAGTTCTCATACAACAATATCTTCCACTCAAGTATTTAGATGTCTCTATATGAAGCTCTGTATGGAAAGAGATGTAGACGTCCAACCTGTTGGGATGAAGTTGGAGAAAGAAATCTACTTGGACCCGATCTTGTTCAAGAGATGACAGCTAGGGTTCAAGTCATCCATAAACACATCAAAGCTACTCAAAGTCGGAAAAAGAGCTATGCTGATAACCATCTAAGGGACTTGGATTTTGACGTTAGAGACGATGTATTCCTTAAAATATCTCCATAGAAGAGAGTCATGTGATTCGGTGTAACGACCCGAAATTTTGAATAAATCTTGTTTCCTAATTTCATGTGTTATTTTTATACTCAAAAAAAATGTTTTATTTGATAAGCTTGATTATAAATAAAATGAGACCATTGGTTTTTGAGTGTTATATGACCATCGGTCAATATGACCGCCGTGAACAAAATGTTTTGATTATTGTCTCTAAATTTAAGTAATCTTGGTTAATTATTATAGAAAGAAGATTTGATGGCCTCACCTAGTAGCCTTGGGCCGATCAAAGCCCATCTAACAGAGCTTGGGAAGGAGGTAGCACCATTGGGCTTTGCCCTGGACCAAATCCAAGCCGAACTTCATCATGTGAAACTAGAACAGAATCGCCTTCGCGAGAAGTTCAAACTGATAGAAATTACTACTCGGGCAATGTTGATTGAGCCGCCCCAAAATTCTATCACCATAGCACACCTTACTCTTAGGTCCTATGCTGGTATTATAAGGGGTTATGTAACGAGACCGTAATTGCCTTGTGTAATCCTTGTTTTAAATAAAAATTGGGATTTCTTCTTATGATGAAGTTTATGAATTTTCAAATGACTGGATAAAAATAGTATGCATATTTTTGATGAATTTTCAAAAGGATATTTAAAAAAAATGTTTGTGTAAACCTTAAATAACTTAAAATGTGTAATGATTCTCAAAAAATGGTCTTTTACAATTATGTTCAGTACGAAATTTAGAGTCTAGTAAAATCAACATGATTTTTGATGAATAGTAAATTATGAATAGTGATTTTATGATTTGGATTAGTAATATGACCAAATGGATTAGTAATCTCACTTAAAGAATGTTTTAAAATAATCTAGGCACCTTGATTAAGTAATGTGATTCAATAAAATGGATAAATAACGGTTTCATAAATTATTATTCAAGTATTAGTTTTTTCAAGTGAATAGTGTTTTTTAATTAAAAATTTAATTAAAAATAATTAGAAAATTATTTTTATAAAAAGGACTTTATTTTTGAACTCATAGCATCGATATTATGTTATGGTAATTTTTGGGGATTTTTCTGGAAAAAAAAATTGATTTCTCGATGAATAGTGTTTTTATTTAAAAATTAAATTAAAAATATTTGGAAAATTATTTTTATAAAATGGAGTTCATAAATGTAATTAGAGAATCTATATTTAGTTAAGGTGAAAGTTTGGGATTTTTCTGAGAAAGAAGAATTTTTCAGTGAATAGTAAAAATGCAGTTTTAGGGTTTCAATATGTTTAATGACATCATAGCTGTGTCATGATGATGTCATGAGATATTTTAAGGGTTGGCCGGCCAAGGGTGATGAATTATTGTTTTGGAGGCCCCATGTGTCCTAACTCCATGATAAATGCCAAGGGAGAGCACATGGGTTTGAGAAAAGCACATGTGAGGTGTCCCTTGGCCATTAATGCCTTGTCCCCTCACTTTCCCTATAAATACCAAGCCCTCCACTCATCAATTCGACTCCCCACTCTTCCCCAACGAATTTCTGGTCTCATTACCGTCTAAGGAGTCCTCCCAAGGTTCCCCAAGCCCTCAACGTCCCAAACTTTGAGGTTTAAGAGTTACATTTTAAGGTAAGGGATCTGACCTCTCTCTTTCATTTCAAGTAATATCTTTTATGTTATTCCTTTTATGCTCCATGTTCTTATGATGAAGGATGTTCATTTATACTCCTCTTACTTCCCTTTTCATTTTAATGTAATGATAGATCCCATCTTACTCTCATTATTTCATTTTGTGATGTTTTAAGTGGCGCCGTTAGGCTGCCGAAATTTTTGTAACGGATTCTTTCTCCCTTCTCATTTTTCAAGATCTATTTTCATGTAAAGTATTTCAAGTTCCTTTTTATTATGTTGGGGTATGATCCCTAAATTTATCATACTGATCTTTTATGATCATATGATGAGAGACCCTATTTGATCTGTTCAATTCATTTTTTTTGAAGTTTAAGTGACGCCGTTAGGCTGCCGAATTTTCATAAGAGAAATCAAATTTTTGTCTTCCTTCCATGTTTTTCATTTCAAATGGTATGTCCTTGAAATTTCATTACCATGATCATGTATCCTTCTTATTCTGTCCATCAACTATTTTATGGGTCATTTATGAATGTTTGACCCATTTTACCTCTCTTTTTATTGTCTTCTAAAACCTCGTAACATAGCCGTTATGATGCAGAATTTCCGTCTCAAAACGTCTCTCTCTTTTTCTAATGTTCTTTTATATTATTAAGTGGATACTCAAAGCTCTTATTTCTACAAGGGTATTCACATATATATCAAAATGTTCTATTTTAAATTCTGGGATTTACATACATGAGACCCACCTTCCCTTTTCGTGGGTTTAAAGTGACGTAAAGATCATGTCTTTAAAGCAGTTTTTAAAACATTATGATTATGAAATGAAACCCATTTATTTTATGCTATGTGGGTTATTTATGAAATGTTTGATGATGATATATGTGGATCACATGATAATAAAGGCAAATTTAAGTGTGCGCCCTGATAGCGCTCCAATGCATTGGGTAATGATGTAACCACTAGAGATTACAATTTTCATGATACCTTGGTGAATAACCTTGGTAATTTTCAAATGACACCTTGGGGATGGACCTTGGTGATATGTTCATGATTGTCTATGTTAAATGATGTAGCCACATCTTCAAGTTATGAAAATGTATTTTTATTATGATATGCCACATGATTTTTTTATCATGCCTTAAAGTTCTTGTTCATGACATAGTTGATGTATCTCAAGTTCACATGTTAAATGTTTCCCTTGTTTCCCTTACTAGGCCTTCTGCTCACCCTTTCTTTTGATGTATGCTCCCAGGTTATGTGATGCAGTAATGAACCTAGGATGAACATGAGGAGAAACCTTTCAAGTGTTTTAGAAGACTGTTTTATGTTTTCATGTTTTAAGTTCCTGGTTTCCATGACACTAAACCTTAAAGATCCCCGGTTTTGTAAAATGTAATGAAAGTTTATGTGATAAAAAGGCGGGATGCTATAGTAGGTATCAAAGGATGGTTTAGTTATTTGTGGAAATTAGGATATAAAAACATTAGGAAGAACCCTATAGATGAGTTTAAATATAGGAAATCTTCCTGGTATTTTGGTGAGTATTGAGTAAGGGGTTTCCAAGCAAATACATCCCTGTCTGGATACGAGCAGGTAGAGGTGGCTCTGGCACAGATGTACATAGGGGTAAAACCCGAAAACACCGCTTTGAGCTAGACTCGAACGGGAACTGGTACACGACAACGGGCCTTGCTGCACTCTTGGTTACGACACTACCGGGGGATATGCTTTGGTAAATTCATAAGCTTAGTATGAACCATTGTTAAAGGAACAAAGATAAAATAAAATAAAGGTTCACATAAGAATATATGATCATGGATAACCTAGGAGGGAACCTAGGGGATCACAAGTTAGGGTATACTTTACTTCTACATGTTATCCTTATATGCTTTAAGTTTCTTTTCATGATTATTGGCTAAGTATTTAAGCCCCTAACTATAGCTTCTTTTCTTAGTTAATGGCGGGAAATGGAAGAGCATGTCCCAACAACCAATGTGATAGGAAATGCTATGATTGCCGTATTAATACGACAGAGATGATTAGGGGATTAAAAGATGATTATTATTTTGGAAGACGTTCACTATTTTGAGGACCATATATGATCAAGGTAAATAGATTACTATGGTATTTTCATTGAGGAGTAAGGTTTATTTATATTTTGATGAATCAATGAATTTAATGTGGACTTATAGTAATTTAGGTTACTTACGGGAATGATTAACCTATCTTGGGTAAAATATGTTTAGGTTAGCTACTTTTGTTATAAGATGTTAGGAGTGGTTGATGTTGTTTGGAGATGAACAATGAAGTTTATTTTGGAAGACTATGTTATCAAATCCTTCTTGTATTTGGGTTTCAATCTTAGTTTGGTTTATTTTGAGGAATTTTAAGGACTGTTATTTATGGAATGGTCTATGATGAACTTTGGGTATTACCATGGACCTTTGAAGATTTAAAAGTAGTTTCCATTCCTATGGGATTCTTTTTGAAGAGTTTTTTTACCTTACCCTTTCTAAATATGGGATAATGCTTAAAGATAGAAGAAATAGATAGTTGATCTTTTGTGGATTATGTGATTCTCTAGAAGATGATTCTTGTGTTTTGATGAGACCAAGTAGTTTTGAATGCTCATCGTTTGGAGAAAATATTAGTTTTTGTAGAAGCTTATTAAAGTATGAAACTCTACATGAAGGTAGATATATTTCCTTATGTTTTTTTATCTATGTTGTAAATGAATTCCTCAAAGTTATGAAAAGGAACGTAAAACAAAAACGTTGTTGGTTTACGTTTCCTACTGGGTAATCAAAGACCACTTACACATATCATAATTTTGGGATTTTCTGGTGGTTAACTTCCTTCTAATCATGTTTTCTATCACTCTCCTTTAGAATGTTACCCTTTGTTTTCTCCTCCATGTCCATGTTTCCTACATGGAATCCTAGTACGAGTAAACTCGGGTGGCCTTTGTACTTCCTTTTCTTTCTTTTAAAGTAATAGTGTTACTGACTCTTTTTCCGATGTGGGACTTTCAATGAAATTTCAAAACCCAATTTAAAAAAAATTGCGAGGACGCAATTTCTTAAGGGGGGAAGATTGTAACGACCCGAAATTTTGAATAAATCTTGTTTCCTAATTTCATGTGTTATTTTTATACTCAAAAATTTTTTTTTATTTGATAAGCATGATTATAAATAAAATAAGACCATTGGTTTTTGAGTGTTATATGACCATCGGTCAATATGACCGCCGTGAACAAAATGTTTTGATTATTGTCTCTAAATTTAAGTAATCTTGGTTAATTATTATAGAAAGAAGATTTGATGGCCTCACCTAGTAGCCTTGGGCCGATCGAAGCCCATCTAACAGAGCATGGGAAGGAGGTAGCACCATTGGGCTTTCCCTGGACTAAATCCAAGCCGAACTTCATCATGTGAAGCTAGAATGGAATCGCCTTTGCGAGAAGTTCAAACTGATAGAAATTACTACTCGGGCAATGTTGACTGAGCCGCCCCAAAATTCTATCACCATAGCACACCTTACTATTAGGTCCTATGCTGGTATTATAAGGGATTATGTAACGAGACCGTAATTGCCTTGTGTAATCCTTGTTTTAAATAAAAATTGGGATTTCTTCTTATGATGAAGTTTATGAATTTTCAAATGACTGGATAAAAATAGTATGCATATTTTTGATGAATTTTCAAAAGGATATTTAAAAAAAAATGTTTGTGTAAACCTTAAATAACGTAAAATGTGTAATGATTCTCAAAAAATGGTCTTCTACAATTATGTTCAGTACGAAATTTAGAGTCTAATAAGATCAACATGATTTTTGATGAATAGTAAATTATGAATAGTGATTTTATGATTAGGATTAGTAATATGACCAAATGAATTAGTAATATCACTTAAAGAAAGTTTTAAAATAATCTAGGCACCTTGATTAAGTAATGTGATTCAATAAAATAGATAAATAACGGTTTCATAAATTATTATTCAAGTATTAGTTTTTTCGGGTGAATAGTGTTTTTTAATTAAAAATTTAATTAAAAATAATTAGAAAATTATTTTTATAAAAGGGACTTTATTTTTTAACTCAGAGCATCGATATTATGTTATGGTAATTTTTGGGTATTTTTATGAAAAAAAAATGAATTCTCGATGAATAGTGTTTTTATTTAAAAATTAAATTAAAAATATTTGGAAAATTATTTTTATAAAATGGAGTTCATAAATGTAATTAGAGAATCTATGTTTAGTTAAGGTGAAATTTTGGGATTTTTCTGAGAAAGATGAATTTTTCAGTGAATAGTAAAAATGCAGTTTTAGGGTTTCGGTATGTTTAATGACATCATAGCTGTGTCATGATGATGTCATGAGATATTTTAAGGGTTGGCCGGCCAAGGGTGATGAATTATTGTTTTGGAGGCCCCATGTGGCCTAACTCCATGATAAATGCCAAGGGAGATCACATGGGTTTGAGAAAAGCACATGTGAGGTGTCTGTTGGCCATTAATGCCTTGTCCCCTCACTTTCCCTATAAATACCAAGCCCTCCACTCATCAATTCGACTCCCCACTCTTCCCCAACGAATTTCGGGTCTCATTACCTTCTAAGGAGTCCTCCCAAGGTGCCCCCAAGCCCTCAAGGTCCCAACCTTTGAGGTTTAAGAGTTACATTTTAAGGTAAGGGATCCGACCTCTCTCTTTCATTTCAAGTAATATCTTTTATGTCATTCCTTTTATGCTCCATGTTCTTATGTTGAAGGATGTTCTTTTATACTCCTCTTACTGACCTTTTCATGTTAATGTAATGATAGATCCCCTCTTACTCTCATTATTTCATTTTGTGATGTTTTAAGTGGTGCCGTTAGGCTGCCGAAATTTTTGTAACGGATTCTTTCTCCCTTCTCATTTTTCAAGATCTATTTTCATGTAAAGTATTTCAATTTCCTTTTTATTATGTTGGGGTATGATCTCTAAATTTATCATACTGATCTTTTATGATCATATGATGAGAGACCCCATTTGGTCTCTTCAATTCAGTATTTTGAAGTTGTAAGTGGCGTCATTAGGCTGTCGAATTTTTAAGTGGTTCTTCACCCTTCTCGTTTTGAAGTTCTACTTTCATGTCAATTCTTTCAAGTTCCTTTTTGTTATGTTGGGGTATGATCTCTATATCTATCATACTGGAATCTTATGTTCATATGACGAGATACCCCATTTGATCTCTCCAAATCAGTATTTTGAAGTTTTAAGTGGCGCCGTTAGGCTGCCGAATTTTTAAGGGATTCATTCACCCTTCTCCTTTTCAAAGTTCTAATTCTATGTCAAGTCTTGAAAGTTACTTTTTATTATGTTGGGGTATGATCTCTATATCTATCATACTTATCTCTTATGATCATATGATGAGAGACCCTATTTGATCTGTTCAATTCATTTTTGTTGAAGTTTAAGTGACGCCGTTAGGCTGCCGAATTTTCATAAGAGAAATAAAATTTTTGTCTTCCTTCCATGTTTTTCATTTCAAATGGTATGTCCTTGAAATTTCATTACCATGATCATGTACCCTTCTTATTCTGTCCATCTACTATTTTATGGGTTATTTATGAATGTTTGACCCATTTTACCTCTCTTTTTATTGTCTTCTAAAACCTCGCAACATAGCCGTTATGATGCAGAATTTCCGTCTCAAAACGTCTCTCTCTTTTTCTAAAGTTCTTTTATATTATTAAGTGGATAATCAAAGCTCTTATTTCTACAAGGGTATTCACATATATATCAAAATGTTCTATTTTAAATTCTGGGATTTACATACATGAGACCCACCTTCCCTTTTCGTGGGTTTAAAGTGACGTAAAGATCATGTCTTTAAAGTAGTTTTTAAAACGTTATGATTATGAAATGAAACCCATTTATTTTATACTATGTGGGTTATTTATGAAATGGTTGATGATGATATATGTGTATCACATGATAATAAAGGAAAATTTAAGGGTGCACCCTGATAGCGCTCCAATGCATTGGGTAATGATGTAACCACTAGAGATTACAATTTTCATGATACCTTGGTGAATAACCTTGGTAATTTTCAAATGACACCTTGGGGATGGACCTTGGTGATATGTTCATGATTGTCTATGTTAAATGATGTAGCCACATCTTCAAGATATGAAAATGTATTTTTATTATGATATGCCACATGATTTTTTTTATCATGCCTTAAAGTTCTTGTTCATGACATAGTTGATGTATCTCAAGTTCACATGTTAAATGTTTCCCTTGTTTCCCTTACTGGGCCTTCTGCTCACCCTTTCTTTTGATGTATGCTCCCAGGTTATGTGATGCAGTAATGAACCTAGGATGGACATGAGGAGAAGCCTTTCAAGTGTTTTAGAAGACTGTTTTATGTTTTCATGTTTTAAGTTCCTGGTTTCCAAGACACTAAACCTTAAAGATCCTCGGTTTTGTAAAATGTAATGAAAGTTTATGTGATAAAAAGGCGGGATGCTATATTCGGGAAGAAAGGGAAGCTAATCCCAAGGTATATTACCCCCTTTGTGATCCTTGACCGCATAGGGGTCATGTACTATCGGCTTGTAGTTCCACCGAATATGGCTTGATTTCATGATGTTTTCCACATATGACGCTTGAGGAAGTACATACCAGATCCCTCACATGTACTAAACTCAGAGGTGGTGGAGCTGGAAGATGATCTCTCTTATGAGGAGGAACCAGTAATGATTCTGGATCGGAGAGATAAGATTCTACACAATAAGACAACCCATATTGTCAAAGTTTTGTGGAGGAACCATAAGTTTAAGGAAGCAACATGGGAATTGGAATAAGCAATGAAGGAAAAGTACCAACATATGTTTTTGTCTTAGTATGTAAAATGAAATTTCGAGGGAGAAATTTCATAAGGGGGGAAGAATGTAACGAACAAGTGTTTTTCAATGGAAATTCACTTTTTATAAAATATTTCATAAATATAACTAAAAATCACATAATAATGAACTATTAAGTGATAAGTGACCTTTAAACATATGTTTTTCACTTCTGTGTTTGGAATTTTGAAAATCTGACATACATGGCTGTGTTCCAGATGTTTTTTGGAGTCTAATAAAATAAAAATAATTTTTGGTGAATAATAACCTACCCTAATCAATAGAAACATTACATTATGAATAGTGATATACCATAATGAATATTAACCCCACCTAAGATAGTATAAAAAAATAATCAAGTTGGAATTACAATATACCTATGTTTTAGAATGAGTTAATGAATGTTTTAAATCTGGTTTTTGATAATAAATTATGATTTTAATTAAATATTAAAATAATATTATTTAGAAAATTATTTTTGAAAAATGGACTTCATTTTTAGATTCTACCTGTTGAAAAATCGTTAGGGTGAAATTATGGGATTTTTTTGAAATACTTGAATATTTGGTGAATAATAAAATACGGTAATTTACTATATATGTACATTATAAGATAAATAGAATATTCATAGCATCATGACTGATTCCACCACCTTTGGTTCATATTCACATGACCCATTTACTATTCTTGGTCATAGAGTACTTACTATTCCTTGTCTTGTGATGATATAATAATTTAATGATTATAATATTGTGAAATCCATCCTCCCCTCCACAATAAAAACCCCCTTCACTCCCTCTTCTCTCCACTCCTCTCAATCCTTGTGCCTTGCCATTATTCTACCCAAATCTCTCCCCAATGTCCTCCCCCACGTTCGAATGCTCTCAGCCTACTCAAAATACAAAAACCCTTCCCCTTAAGAGGTTCTCAAAGGAGGAAGTCTCAAGAGGTAAATTTCCCTTCCCAAATTTCTTCTTTTCTTTTAAGTTCTTTTCATTTTAATTTATTTCCTCAACTCCATTCAACATAATAGTATGATAAATCCTATAGCATTCATGTACTGAAATTTCTTCATTCTAGTGGTAAATTTCATTATCTTCCCCCCTTTCCCAACCCATTTATTTGAATGAAAAGAAAGCACCATTTGAGATGTGCTAATTTAGCACATTCAAGGACAACTGTTTATCAATTTTTGTTATTATCATTAATTCTGGACATGAAACCATTTGTGTTATGGTTGAAATAGATTATTATATTTTTAATTTATTTTATTTTTGGTTCTGTATTCTTTTGGTAAAATGTAATTAAGTTATAATGAAAAACACATTCTTTGTAACCAAATCAACCGATTAACAAAAACAGTTATCACTAAGGTTATATATATAATTATTCGACATTACTCTAAGTAATCTAATAAAAATTTAATCCATCTAATCTCGTGGATATGAACTAAAGAATATGAATTCAATTCTGGACAACCACTTTCATCTAGCATATAATCCAAAATTGAATATAAGTAAACTAATCTTTAAAGCCATGTAAAAAAATGAGCTCAAACAATGAAATTGAACCTTATAACTAATGAAATAGAATACGAATGAACTAAAAACGGTTATAATAAATAAATTACGTATATAAGAGGTTATATAATTATTAATTAATAATCCTAATTTTTTTTCAGGTCATTAATAACAAGTGGGGAACACCACCAGATTTGTGGTAAGGGATCCTCCGCTTTTCTCTCTTAATCAAGATTGTTCTCTATACTATGCCTTTATATGTGTACTAGAAAATGATGGGGTATGTTTAAGAACCTCCCCCATACATCCTTCTTGATTTATAAGTGATGAGAAACCTCATTTCTCTCTTATCAATCCCTCTTGATCACACTCGACACCATGCCGATAAAATCGTAACGAATTCAACCCGAACAATCTTTGTTCTTTCGTGTTGCCTTATATTTCTTTCTAAATGGTGTTATATTATCTATCTATGTGAATATAATGACTTCTGGTTAGTTTTACAATATTCTTATATCAATAACCTTCCATCACAATCTTTCAGGGATATACATGATTTTGAAAGATTTCCTCCTTAGAACATTCCGATAAGCAAACCTGTTTTAAGGGGACTTCCCAAATTTTTACCCAAATTTCAAGTGCAATCTATCCTATGTTTTAAAATATCATTGTATTTATAAAATCAGTTTTTTTATTATGAAAAAAATTCTTTTCTCATTTCTGTTTTTATAATAAAATAATGTCCTCTTTTCTATTAGAAAAGATCTAGATGGTTTTCCTTAAAACCGCACAAAAATGTTTTAATGCTAATGTTTCTAAAATAAATTTTCAATTTTTTGTCACTTATATTTGACCCCTCATAACATGTTATATTCCTATTTTACCCTATGAGTGTCTATGTATGTTCTAATCACTTCCATTCAGGGAAACTTTCGTGATACGCCCATTGGATATGTTTTATGTCATTATTGTGGTACCCAATTATTTCCATGGGTACCCTTATGATTATGTATGGTTGATTATGTATGATTATTTATGTGGAAATATTATTTATGTGGCAAGGATATTCATGAATATGTTGAGATGGGTGTGCCCAGATATCACTATAATTCATTGGGTAAGGATACGTCTCGTGAGATGCGATGTGAAACGGGATTGGCGGTTAGCCTTGACCCATACCTAAGATATGATTTATGATTCTGTCACATTAATATGATTCCATTTTTATATGATCCCATGCTTATATTAAATGATTTTATAAGTTTCATGCTTTGGATATCATTATGTAATTCCTCCTAACTCATGTGATTGAGATGTATCCTTATGTTCATTCCTTTACTGGGATTTTTAGCTCATCGCCTTTGATCATATGTTCCCCAGGGTACCCTATGCAGATGTAAGAGCTCAATGGATGGTATAAGATATTTATGTAGATTAAATAAAGAAGTTTTTTTAGTCCCATGTTTTATTCTATATGTACCTAGTCATCCAATACACTAGACATAACGATCCTTGGCTTGTACTCTGATGATTAATTATGCTTAAAATAATGAAAAATTTTATGTAAAATGCTTGGGTCTCTATACTCCATGTATCTCCATCGCTCAAAATCATATACCTTGGGAAATTTTCCTGGGGCCTATGAAATACCAAAACATGAAAGATCTAGATGAACAAGCTATGCAATGAGAGTAGAAACCATAGATCATGGGTGAATAAAAATACAAAAGAACAAGGGTATTTATAGAATCTACTGGCCTACACCACCGACTATGTGGAATTTCTATGAATAATACTTGTACGGTCTATAATTAGTTATCCTTATTATTTTCCCATTAACCATACCCCAGCACTAGACACTCTTTCTTGTGAGATATAATCCGGAGGGGGGTCTTTTGTGGACATATCATTTTGGAAAATAAATGAAGGAAGATTGATTATGAAAATCAAAATTGGATGTCATAGAGTATCAAATAAATTTAACAGAAGTTGAGAAATATAGTTCAAGGGATATATGTAGAATACCTAGGCATAAGAAGGATAGAAAATATCTTTCCCTTTAAGTATAAAGGTACAGGGTCCTACGTAGAACACCTATGAATCATTCAGTATACGAAGGCCCTGCTTGTGTAGCCCAATGTGTTTCCCCTACATGGAAGTGTTATGCTAAGGACCTATGTCATAGGCCTATACGCAGTATAATTTTTCATACCCCTATAAGGAAGAGCTACATTATAGATCTATGTCAGAGACCTACTTAGGAGAATTCCATTCGACCAGGTCCCCTTCTGGCCTATAAATATGACCATTGGGATCCCTATATTGATAAAAAAAGATGGAAGAACTAATAAATCTCCCATTACATAGATCAGTTTCGGATGCCCATCATATTTGCTCAGGTAGCCCTCTAAAACATGATAAAAGTGAGAATTAGATGGGATAAGAATGATAAATTCCCTTTTCAGAGTTTTATGTACAAAACAACGAATTAAATACAATCATTCCATAAGGAAAAGTCATATATTCAAGGTCCATTCCTTATGCAAAGACCTACTTGTGATGCTTCCAAGTACATAAAGGAACACCCGGGGTGCTTAAGTTAAAACCTCACCCATGTGTTGTTGTCCCTATAGTTAATTTCCCCATGAATATCAAGAATTCAATTGCTAATACTTCATGTGTTATGAATATTTACTTACTCTTTGGACCTACGTGGAATACCTACATGGCATACTTATGTAGCATACCTATGCGACATACCAACATGGAACACCTGTTCAGACATCTTTTGTAATCCATCTTTTAAGGGCTCTTATAAGCTACCCATGGAACGGCCGGTCCATTATTGGCATACTTATCAAAAAGGGTCCAATTTGAAACCTCCAACAAGAACTCCTAATTTATCAATCCTTTGGGAAAGACCCATCAACATGTCTCTCATTTGGATTTTGATATATATGGTCGATGGTTTCCAATACTAATCTTACTAGAGGGTAGAGATCCCAGAATTGTATACGGATTTTTATATCCATGTTCACATATATCCTTACCCTAGATAATGTGTTTGGTTGTCCCCATTCTAAGATTCTATGGATATGAGGCTATCATCTCCTCCTCATCTGTTAGACCCGGAATCTTTGGTCACTAATAAGATGAGTGGGGGTAAAATATGGTTTTTCCATTCCACATGGAATGATATCACCCTTTCACTAAAGGACCCATTCTAGGGCACCCTTCATGATATAAGCCCCTAGATTTTAGAGCCATACACAATGACCTTCATATTCATTTTGCATTGAAGGTTTCATTACTTCGCACCCTCGTCCACTATCATCGTTGATTTTTTAATCATAGTCCCATCCTACTCCATTAGTGGAAGAAAAAATGTGTGATTTGTTGAATATTTCACATCCTCTTATTTCTCACACCATTAATGACTCACATGGTATTATATATTTTTTAAGATCACCACATCGGCACAATCCACCTTATATATTGAATTATGTGAACTTTTATTCCCACCATAATTGGGAAATGTAGGAATCCTTCTCCCTGGGTCGGATCTCAATGGACATCCTCCTCAGGTGTCATGCCCTAATTTCATTTATCTAGACATCCTCATTATGAGTAATCCCTGAATTTTGTCCCCCATAAATCTCCCTGAGTTATGATATCTCTCATAGACCCTATTATAATGGAATCCAATTTTGGAGTATGCCCCAACCTATTTACCTTGATGGGCCATAATCCCCTCTGAGACATACCAAACTATGTGGCCTTTTCATCCAATCCTAACATGATAGGTAGGAATCATGCCCGATGTTTAAACCCAACATTCCAAATCAAATCTATTCTCATTGAGTCTTATCCCCATCATTGTCGAATTTTACTTTGGAGCTCATATTCCTTCCATGTTCCTTGGCCTACTTAGGAATATGTCCCACACCAAGCTTTAACTTGGCTCCTCAATCATATATACAAACCCTCAGTATACTCTATCATGATTATGATAAAATTAGATTTGTGGAATAATGAATATTTTCGTTGTAGGACATAGGTTAATTTCATATTTTCATTGAAAATGTTTGGAATATATACCCCAGTATATGAGTGTGTATCTATTGTTATGATTGGAAAATATAAGGGTTTATTGAGATGATATAGAATATACATGATAAAATATAGATTTAGAGTTATATTTCTCCTACACAACATTGAAAATAGAATAATATTTATTTTTGATGAGGTTGATGCTTTTTAAGTGGGGGAATTGAAATAGTTATTATAGAATGTAAAATGGAAAATCCAAGAGATGAATTTTTTGTTAGTAATATATTTTGTGGAAAATGGTATCTAAGAACCAAGGACTATACATATGTTTATATAGTGGAAGGATACTCAAGTGAATGGTTGAATAATGGCCCAGCTGGTTCAATAGTATGTGTCTATTTTCTATAACTAGGGTAGTCCATCTTGAGGAAGAGTTTTAGTGTAAATTTATGACAATGTCACAAACCCTTTAATCAGTTATATGATGATCAATATGTTGTTCCTAATTATAGATATATGTCCAATACCAGACATTATCATGTTCCTTTTATCAAACCGATACCGACCTCATAGGGATAGTCTATGTTACGAACCATGAATCATCATGCTTCAAACTGTGTCTCTTAACCTACCATAGTTCTTTGGGATCAAATTATGGGACTATAGGAGAACCTATAGAACCATGGAAATATAAAGTGGAATATGGAATTGTATAGTAAAAAAGGAAAAATGACCACGTTTATTTTTCATAGAATACTATAGAATTGGTGGATAGACATTGTGGGAATACCAATGTAATTGAATATATCAATCAATCTTTATTAACATTAAATGCTTAATTTTTGGGAGAATATTATTGATTAAGAGGAAATAATAAAGGAAACATTTATAGGTTTATAGAATAGATATTTAATTTTCCAATTTTTAGCAAGACCAGAGCATAGAATATTATTAATACCAATTGAAATTGATGTAAACCTAATTACTGAGTAAATTATATATTTACAATTATAATGTTTATAACTCTATAGCTATGGATTTATAGCCTAAACAATTTCATGACCCAGTATTTGGATAGGGGATCTTCTAAATTCTTCAATATTTCCTCAAATGGATAAAAATATTCCATGATATATTTTGTATGGAAATAGTTTAATAATGCAATTTGGGATAATACATTATTATATTTGAGACATCAAAAAACCTAGAAAATTTGAAGAGTTGGATATATATCTAATGTAATAAATAGAGAAAATCGAAAGTGTTATATCATAGGAATTGTTTATATTTTCTTATGCATTGGATTTATGCATAAATCTATAAAGAATTATTTATGGTCTATTATTTGATATAATCTATTATTGATTAAGAATAGAAATTTCTCCTTGACAATTTTATCATATACTAATCATGTATTTAAATTAATGATACTCTTGAATCAATCATTTGGTGTATCAATTTTTTATTAATTCATTTATTTTGAATTATGTGTATTTTGGGTATGTAGTTTGATTTTGTTTTTATCGGTAATGATTCACACTAAACCTGTAAATGTTGCTTATTTATAAAAATATATAAATTTATTAATATTTAGCGATATGTCTCAAACAAAAATTAATTTTTAAAAATAAATAGTATAATTTTATTCAAAAAATGGAGTGAAGGTGATAATATTTTTTGAAAATAAAATGCCAATTATGTTGCTTTTGTGGTTACACTATGAATTATTTTAATCATTTAGGGATATATTTACAAGTTGAAGTATGTTAATTCCTGAAATGGGTGATGAAAACTTATTTTATACCACAAATAGTTAATTAAATTTAAGGATATTGTTTTTTATTTCATTATATTTTTTCAAAACACTTCTGATTATAGGTAAAAGAAGAATGTGAAAAAACTTATTAATAGATCATTGAAATTGGTGAAGTGAATTGTGAATTAAAATCCATTGGGAAAAAATTCTAATAATTGAATGAATATGTGAAATTAATACCTTTTCTTGCTCAAGAAAAATAATGATATGTTAATTTATTTTCCAGCACATCCCATAACATAGTGGTATTGAAATAACAAGAACACAATTTTTATCCTTGAATTAATCATAGATAAGTTGATGAAGAAAATAAATACACATATGATTTATCATGTATTTTTATCCTATATGAATGAGAATACTAAATTTTAATGATGTTTAAGTATTTTATAAATATATGGGGTTTTTATGAAATGATAGGGCTTTGAATATAAGAATTTTGAAATATAAATCTTACTAGAATTTATTGAAAATATTCAAAAATAAGGATATCTAATTTATAGGTATCCCCTATGTCCTAAATCTTTATATTAATGTGATAAAAATGAAAAAAAAATTACCATATATTTTATATGGTGTGATTTCCCTATATCATAAAATGAAATAAGATAAAGATATAGTTATCAAGTTGATGGGAACTGCCCTAGTGAGACCCTTATTTTACATCCATTATTTTTGCAAAATTATGATAAATATTTTCAATTTTTTACTCAGATTACCCGTTTAAATAATTTATTTATTAAAATGTGGGTGATGTACATTTAAATAATTAATTTGGAGTGAAGGAGATGAAAATGTTATAGTTGACTTTTAATTGAGTGTATGGATTTTTTTTGTAATTTTCATTATGTTTATAATCTTTTTTATTGAAAAAAGTGGAAAAGCATACTATAATCCATCCCATGTGGTCATATACACATGGGTAACTGATTTTGGTCAACTATCCTAGAACTCTCCAGGGGAGATACTACATGGGTGGCAGGAGGAATAGGTTATGTATAGAGTGCATACAGGAACATGGGTGCATCAGTGCATGGGAAAACTATGTGCAGTGGATGGAGGATGTTCTCACTGGCATGAGGTAGCACTATAAAAGGTATGGATCCTATGATCTAATTTTTATTTTATGGATTAGTCTAGGACATGGAGTTTTTTTTATAAATAATGGATTGAACATACTTATATACAATATTGTAAAAACATCAGTGATGAACTATGAATTTCTATAAAAATAAAAACATCACACCACAACATTTCACGACCTCCTACTTGGAAAATTCGATTACACCACAATTGTGCTCATTACCCTTAATATACCCATACTACCAAAAAATCTCCACATATAATTCCATGGTTTCCACTGTGAGTGATCAAATATGATCCAAAATACGATTTTCAATGATGAAAACAAAACTGTACAAATACGAATGCCCTATGTAATGACCCAACTCATCGAGGCCAACCAGGATGGTGGAAGAATGACTCGAAAGAACTAAAATCATTCTCTTTAAATGATAGGGTTTATAAATAAGATAAAATAATTCATTATGTAAAAGTGTCTATTTTCCAATTTTACATGTATACACACAACCAACCATCCCCTTGCATTAGTGATGAGGAATAATATAATGGGTTGTAAAATCTAGTGTAAACCCAAGAATAAAATAACCACTAGGTAATTAAATAGAGTAAAATAGAATATATCCAATGTGTAATGTGAAAAAATAATCACACAACCATAATGGATGTCCCAACCGAACAAAAAAACTATAAAATAATGTTATGGGATCCTGACTCTATTCCACTATGATTTCCATTATATGTGGCCTAAACACCTAAGTATCACAATACTCAACTGATTTCAACACTAAAATATATACAATTTTAATAATAAATGAAATGTGTGGGAACATCCCATCCACGGGTGAGTATTAACATGCCCATTTGGTAACCATGAAAACCATAATGGGAGAAACATAGATATAAGATAGAAGTCATCTCAAACCAATGAAATAGGTAAATGAAACCTATATATATATATATATCATCTCTTTGAAGCACATATGGGAGAGAAAGTGTATCTCTATTTCGTAGTCCAAACCAGGATGAGGAGACATCCTATGTTGCAAAGGATAATCTATGATGCCCAACATCCTTCATGACTTTCAAAGAAAGTCTTAAAGAGGACCTGCACCTTTCCACTTCTCAAAAACCTGAGGGTGATAAAAAGCTAATTTATGACATGCTCCACAGTACAATATGGTTATTCAACTTAAAATATGCAAATGAGATCCACACCCTCGTGCGTTAGGGGGTCCACATGGGAGGCATAGATAGAGGACCCATGAACTAATGCTTATGAGGGTGTCACCCAGTAGATATAGATAGAAGACACACACCAAATTGAAAATGGTGCTTCCACTCAGATATTGGAGGACCCATTCACTTTTTCATTAATGGGATTAACTCAATTAGTTTTAGGATTATAGTGGCCTCACACCCTGGCATGATATGGTGTTTCCAAACCCACCCTCTCAATGAGGACCCTACCTAATCATTACTCATAGTTTAGAATCACAAAGACAATTCCCACACTCACAACACCTAACGTTGTATCGTGAATGGCACAAAAAGGGACTATATCACATTCCGTATGGAAAAAACCATAGGATAGGCTAATCACATGCAGAAACTTGAGTCTATGTTAAAGAGATATATATGATGGATGTCCCTGGGAAATTTACATTGTGTGTACTAGTAGTCAAATAACATGTGACCTCACCTAGAATCCCTATCATTTCATTCCTAGAACATGTATTGGATATAAATATGCCACTTCATGGATTATAAAGGTACTAAAGGATATGTATCTTCCACCTAGGGACTTCCTATGTGCTTCTAGTTGTGCTTGGGTAACAGGTCATTCTTTTGTGTCCCTTGGAATGATTGTGTAATTCTAGATTACATAATGTTTTCTCTAGCAAGTGATCTTTGCCATGTGCAGTTGGATGAATTGAGAATGTAACACATCATGTGATCTCAGCCACATGTTGTGTGATGTTTATCTTCCCCAAAACCCTGTATATCAAACATAGGGGAATAAATGTGTGTGTTCAATGACTACGTAAAATCTAGTTTGGTTTACCAAAAAATGATAGGGTTGTATTCATGAGTTTATCCATTCCACTACCATTGATATTTCTACTACTATAACATCAAATGATATCATATATAGGGCCTTTTATCACTGATCCTCCACAAGTGCCTGGATTCTAGCTACGTGGGTCCCACCCAATCTTCCCATAATTCCATTATACCATGCTCATTTTAATTATTGTTTGGACCCCAGATCTATAATGAATCACATGAAAATAGTCCTAATACATCATCAAATTTACCCCTTGATTATTATTCATTCAACCACCAAGAATCTGAGGGCTTGGTCACACTCGAACCTACCCTATAATTGTTGAATCGTGACCTCATATGACAACTTCAAATATTATGAAGAATGGTGGGGATAAATTCACATAAATAAATCAAAATCATCATTTTCCAGTAATTGAACAAGTGGGATATAAATGATTGATAAAAAAGAATAACAACAATAACATGAATTAACAATTACAATTATTGAATGAGTTCATGTGAGGGGTCAAATAATCATAGTTCAAAGGAATATAATTAAATTCATTCTCAATCATTCAATAAAATGATAAAAAAATAGGTGGACAAAATTTCTATTTAGGATCAATTGTTGGTGAATTTGTGTTCTCTTGTGCTGATAAAGACCAATTGTATTCAATGTCCCTTGATCAACCATGATTTTATTGGTCATCTTCGTTGGACATCGATCCTCCAACAAAGAACACACAGTGATCCTATTAATTCATCTTTGATCTACGTGTCTAACTATGTAAAATAGTTATAATGATGTATAAATAGAGAGATTAAGGTCATATGTATTTAAAATAAAATAAAAAATATTAATTATTTATTTTAATTAAACACCCCACTAATGACTTCTACAATGAAATGACTTTCACACACCAACTGTAGATTTTTCATTGAGTAAACCCCTTGTTATATATTCTTCCACTATCTCTGATATTCCATCGAAAATCATATTTGGGTTTTATGAAAATATTTCTAGAAATATATTCACCAATGTTATTGATATATTTATTAGTTTTTTTATATCAATATGGGGAGCAATGAGAATAAAAATCTAAAAATTTATTAGTACATGACTCCAAAAACATTCCTTAATATATTCTAAAACCAGATATGAAAAAATATAGTAAAAATATTATCTGCTACTTCAATTATTCTCATTGAAAACAATGTCCTTGAAAGCTTGGGATATTGAGACTCCATCAGACTGCTTTTATCCCATTAGAACTCTTTCACACTCCCATGATGATATACCTCTCAAACTAAGGGAATGGACCATCCTCAAAGGACCATCTCCTAACAATCCATGATCACCTTTTGGTACTCTGTGATGGTGGATACATATTCCATTTTCATATTTCCCCTATCAATTATTTGTGTAGGATCATCATGTATCTTCTGAGCAGTAAGACATGGAATATGTCATTCAACCTACACAACTATGCAGTAGGGAAAAGCAGTAAGATTCCTCTCAATCTATTCATAGATGTTCAAATGTCCATAAAATCTATAGATAAAACTTTCTTCCCAATACAAACTACTGGATTCCTTTCCATTGAATGAATATCATGAAAATGTCATATCCCATTTCAAATAAAAAGTGATTAAAATGTTTATATGGTTATGATTTCACTCTAATATGTGTTATCATCGTCTTCAAGTTTATCAATAAAACATTCTCTATCATCAGATATACCATCTATGTCTTAAAAATAGATGTATCACCAGTCTAATTACACCATATGAGTGATCATTATGGTCTATCATATAAGGAAATGAATGTTTCCATGTAAATGGTTGAGTAGTAGATATTATTTAAAAAAAATATCCAATATTCATTTTATCTTCCAATCACTATCAAAACACCAAAACATGATCCCTCAGCATAACCTTCAACACATGGATAGTTCACTCAGTCTTTCCATCAATATAGGGTTAATATGATATACTCTTCTACAACTGGGTCCTAAATTTCTGTTTTAAGACCCTAAAACCCGTAACTTGAAAAACCATCATGGATAGAGAAAATCATTGATTTTACCTCCGGGAATCTAAAACCTCACCGAAAAGAAATTAATCCAAAAATATAAAAAATCATGTTCTTTAATGTAAATGAATTTTTATGAATTTATAAGCAAATAATCTATCACCAAAATGGATTCATGGTCATTCACTCTCTACAAGATTTCTATAAAAATAATTTAGATATTCTATCCCATTTAATATATAGGATCTCAAAATTTTATTCAAAATAGCTAGAACATTGTGCTCATCCATCTCCCATAGAAATGTGATACATTGAGAGATGAACTCAAATACACTTCACCCAATTCCATCCAAGAATTCTATCATTGAATCTCCTTGTAAATCTTCCCCACTATAGTATATAACACAAAAGGGTATGTATGAAACCCCTTCATCCCCTAATATTGTCCTATGAATGTGACCACAATCCATCCCCATAAAATGATTTCATGATCCCCTCACTCATAGAATCCATATAGTACATCCACTATGCATATTTGTTCATGAATAACAACACAGTCTATATACCACAACAGATCCACTCTAACATGATGAATTAGAAGATTTTTCAACATCATAAAATAATGAAAATATTCACTCCTCTCCTCTAGTAGGTTCAACTATAATTAATAAAACTTCTCATATGTGTCCTCCACATAGAGGGAAGAGACTTCCTACTAAGGCCCTCTTCCACCAGATTTCCCTTTCCAGGACTATAGACAATATCAAAGGAATAAATTTATATTAACTCTAACTAGAACCTCTATAAAATCTTAATAGCTATCTGAGTAAATATTTTTCTTATAAATTTATGGTCTTATTAAATAAAAATGTATCTATAAAAATATAGTTCCTCCAAATCATTATAGGGAAGTCTACAAATGATAAATCTAGGTTATGAGTCATGTAGTTCTTCTCATGGCGTATATACTATGTTGATTCATACTAAATAAATACCTACCTCAACATAGACACACTCATAAGACATACTCCAGAGGAATTGAAAAACACTATGTACTCCCCAACATCCTATAGAAGAATCAACATAGGAGTATTTTCCATTGTCTCCCTCAACTACTCAATAGCTCTATAACAATACATGTTCAAGATAAATTACTTAATTTTCTCTCTCAGTTATCTAAAATGGGATGATAATATTACAAAATAAGGCATGAAACTCTTTGAGTAACTCGATAAAAAGGAAAACACCACACCACTAACACACTCTTAGGTGTCTCAAAAGAAATCACTATAATAGTTAATTTTGAATCTATAGCTAATCCAGGTTTAGATATGAAATTACACATGATGTTAATTCATTAGATATCAAACTTGTAATTTTTT
Source organism: Viscum album (assembly GCA_963277665.1). NCBI lineage: Eukaryota > Viridiplantae > Streptophyta > Magnoliopsida > Santalales > Viscaceae > Viscum > Viscum album. Next base: position 1,425,892,205 of record OY728140.1, on the reverse strand, counting down.
AGCTTACCATAATGATATTTCTCTACATATAAGTCTAGGACCATCATTAGATGATCTCTATGATTCTACTATTATGTAGAAAAATTGATTTTGTAATCAATAAATACAATGAAAATATATCTATGTATTGAAAGAAGATGCAATTTTTAAAATCTAGAAACACATTAGGAGAGTTAATCACATCAAAATGAATCAACATGAACTCATAGTGTCCATAGATATATCATAAATATATCTCTCAATTATCTTCATCATGATCCCTCAACTGGGGTACATGGACCTAAGATGAATATTTTAGAACCAAATCATTCATTGAAACTCATTCAATAAGTCATTAATTATCATAAAGGGGTAATTTTTATTTTTCATTACCTTTCTCACGTGATGATATAAACACAAATACAAAAGCAAGAAAACTCATTTCAGAAGAAAAAACCTAGAGCTTCCCTGGGGGAGACACTGGGTTTAATGGAACCCTTCTCTCTATGATCTTTTAAATCCTCCCTGAGATACTAAATTTCAAAAATGGAAACCTTTATATTTTAAATGATAAGATTATAATCCAAGGGATAATATTAATTCATATTTCCATCTCTTTTCATGTAGGGAGTCTTAGAAAATCCTCCTGTAATATTTCTATAATGTCCTCTAGAACCAAAAGAATGTAAATGATTAGATATATAAATACACCAATGGATTACCTATCCAACTGGTGGGTGATGGGCTACCACACCTTGTTTTCAAGACCAACTCACTCATCAACAAGATCTCTCTTAATCGTAATGAATAAACTCATCCAATCTATCATTAGGAATCTAAACAATCTATAGTGATAGAAAATGTGTGCTCAAACCATGGAAAACTAGTTCATACTCAATATGTAATGACAATGTATTATATTGAATACTAGTTAGTCCCATAAGATTATCTCTCTATTGTGCTTCATCTTTTACCACTAGAAGATATGTGATATTGATGAATCACACCCATTCAGAACCTCAGGAAATGATTTTTGGGCTATGGTGTCAATGGGTAGATTCATATCTCACACAATGGATACAAAAATAAAATATTTACTATCATATGTTTTTAAAATAATTATAAAACTCATAGAGAAGAAAAATATCATACCTCATATCATCTCGTTGGCACCAAGTCATAATCCTTACTAGCCTGTAGCTAACCCTGGTCCCAACCACTAGCTCCCTAAATTAGGCAATGGCCACCTAGTGGTGGTGGTGGTGGAAGTATCTCATACCATCTCCTGCACCAGCATCTCCTCCTCTTGGAGAATCACAGTCTCATCTTCCATAAAATCCTCCAATGGGGATTCCCTAGACATTTGTTGTAGAACCCTGATCATGATGTTTCCTCTACCTTGATTGTAAAAATTATTCCCTCCTAACCCCCGACAATGAGGGTCCTTCATTCAGGCTTCATGTGACATATAACATCACAATCAAATAACCAACCTTCTCAATTATACCATTATCATCAATGTTATCCCTGTACCACATGTCCACATGATAGAGTCTTTCCCTAAGGAGGTATCCCATACTGAGACCCTACTGACTGGTGAAAACTAGCTGTTGAAGGTTACTCATCCCAATGAAACCCACTGAAATCTCAAGATACATTGAGTCCTTCATGGATGAATCTCTCCCCAAAAAATTCCCACTCTAGTACTTTCGAATAGGTTGGAATATATAAAGGAATGCCAATAGCATGGATGTATTTTATAAGGAAATCCTCAAACTTTTACACAAATAAGTAACCATCTCACTCCATATTAAGGGGGTACAAAATAATGTTAGTAATGCTCACTACACACTCTCCATACATCATGCTACATTGATACATCTCTTGAAGAACATGGAACCGAAAACATCACAATAATTAGGGAAAATACACCAAATGGAATAGTTGGAGGAAGCCAAACCATTATAGTGTCATCTCATCATTAGTATGTGGGACTAGACTCCAGCAGCAACTAGTAGCACCATCCCAATTAATGGATGATAGAGAAACCATCCAATCAGTAGGGTTCTGTATGATCCTAAACACCCAAAAAAATAAATAATATAGTCCTCTACATATTAGGGATATAGTACACCATGGGTTTTTTGCATCCTTGAGTGGTATATGTTTCATTGTACATTAATATAATGTACATCCTCATCCTACCTACTAGTAATATATGCTTTATTATATGTAGTAGTGATTCTCCAGACTCTCATAGTTAAAACCCATCATAGGATTACCCTAAAAAGCCCTCATCCCTCATCAAATCATCTTCATGTTCCAGAATAGGTAACCTAGACGGCTATATTTGTGGATGAATCCAAATATTAATCAAGATGTGACATGCCTGTATGATCATATGTATATATATATACATGGAGAGATTAATCAAGAAATAAAATCAATGGAATTGGTCATATGTGATGAACATTAATTTTTTTTATAAAATCCATGTCTAATTATGCTAATTTGAAAATTGGATTATTAGAGTCCTTGTGAATTGATATTTTAGATTTCAAACAAAGACTGGGATCCCATTCCAGAAATCCACTGATGAAACAATTTGAAACTATTTCTGTAAGTCCCAAAAAAATCCCTATAATAAGAAAACATACCTCCACATCCTATTTAATTATCATCTCTGATACATTATAACCCGGCCCACCTGGTCCTACCTATCCATTGTAAGACTAAGTCACCACAACTAGAATCCCACCTCCAAAATTCCAGGGCATGGAAACTAGTTTTGTGAAGGAATAATGTAAATTGGTGTCCTTTTCTATGTACACATGAAGGAATGAAATATTCCATATGTATAAAAATGTTTATATGAATAATAAAAATGATATTATTATCTACAGTAAAACATTTCATGCAATAACATATTTGGAATACATTAGAGTATAGTAGAATAATAACAAAGTGAAAAAGAAAAAAAAGACACACCTAACAATAAATTATGTCCCAACCTCACAAAAACATGAATAAAATAATCCAAAGAGATCCCAACTCCATATCCATAACAATATCCACTAAACACGGTCCACACACATGAGTATCACAATGCTCCACCATTGTCATCATTTAATTGTACATATTCTTCATAAGACATGAATATTGTTGGAAGATACCATGTATGGTTTAGTATAAAAATACGTAGTATTATTCCATTAAATTTTATAGAAGGAGCAACATAGAGTTATGATATAAGTTATCTCAACCCAAAAAAAGAGGGAAATCAAGAATATATATATATATATATCTATTATCTCAATGAGACCCTCAAGAGAGTGAAATGGGATCTCCATCTCACATCCCATACTAGGATGAAGAGAAATCCTATATCTCTAATGGACTATCCCTAATGCAAATCATCTCATGTGTCTATTTGAGAAATACATCTGTGTAGGACCCACACCTCTCCAATACTCTACAACATGAGGGGGAACAATAATTAATATAGGTATCAAGATCTAAAAATATATGTGGATTCCATTCAATAGATAGGTAGAAGGCACATTCACTTGAGTGTAAGGGGTTTTAACTCAATATTCATATATATGGCTCATTCCCAAGTGTGTCTAGTGGGTTCTACATGGTTTTCATAGATTGAGGAGCCACACCCTAGTGAAATGGGGGGGGGTCCATATAAAGTGTATAAGACATGCACCCTTCTATGTCTGGGGGGTTCTACTCAACGAGTGCATGGAATATCAGGTCCACACACCTAGGTGTGATATAGTGTTACAATACCATCATGTCTATAACAATTTGTTAAAATCATTTCTACCAATTTATCATATCTTGGAGAAGTTTCATAGTCTAAAAAGCTCATATCATATCTTAAAATACACTAATAAGGATTCTGCCATATTTTATTTTTCAAAATAATCATGATTAGCTACTACTGATCCCGAATTGAAGCTCAATTGAAGGATATATATAGGGTTTAGGTCCCTAGGATATGTTTATTTTTTCTATTAGATGTCACATTGTATGTGACCACACATGGCCTCCTATTCTTGTTTTGAAAATAGTTTTCCTATCCATGTATTGTTGCATGGAGTGTAAGGGTAAAACATGTATTTTTTCATCCACCTGAGGCATGCCTGTGTATTCATGGATGTGACATGGTACTACACCATTTCTCTGTAACACTGGGAATATCCTTGTACTCTCATAGTACATAACATGTCCTCTAAAATTCGGTTATATCGATGTTGATCAAGAATAGGGTCGAGATTTCGAGGAATTTTCATATGGATTATGGGGCCAATCACACAAGAAGTGATCCATATCTTCCAAAAACCATGTTTTCATATCTAGCGGAAAACACATAGTGTGTTCCTAGACTACACACCATGTAGTTAGGTTTTCCACAAAATCCATGGGATATCTTCACACCCTTCTCTGCATTACTATATATACCAATTCCACCTCCAAATTCATTGGGAAGTGCATATACCAAGTCATCCATTCCTAATCTACTATAGGTGGCTAGATTCGACACACATGCTCCCTCACATTTCTAATTACAAATACACCATTAAAATCCAATTTCTATTGTCTCTATATATATGTAACCATTAATAATATTATATAAATCATCTCAATCCATCTGTAAACCAACATCAGGGTCATTTTTTACTCACCCACTATGAATATGGGGGTTTGATTGCACGTTTTCCTTCCGCTGTAAATGTCATATGTTGAATCAAGGGGAAACCAATGAATAATGGGAAGGATGATTTGAAGATATTAATAATAATTAAGTGAAATAATCATTGAATGAGAGTTACTAGAAAATAATTTCATATGATCAATATCTAGGGGTATCAATGTAGAATAGTAATAATAATTTAACTTATCCAATTCAAATTATGTAATTTTTTTATTTGATGCATCAAAAAATATAAAATTAAATAATATAGATAAATACATGGTCAATATGTTAATAAATGGGGATAAAAAATTTAAATTTCCAAAGTATATATTTGATCAATAATGGGTGGATATTTTATTACCTAATATTAAAGGAGACCCATTTTGTTCACTACCCCTTGATCCACCTCGATCTAATCATCTGTCATTCTTGAATCTCAACACACTAATAAAGAATGATCAATGATCCAATTAATTCTACAAAATTTTATACGGCTAACAATATATAATTTTAATAATGGTATAAAAATTTTGGGAATTAGTTCATCTATATTTATTATATGTAAATAATTTAATTATTTATTTTAATTAGATTTACCTCCAAATACTTCCTCAACTGGACGTGAGGAACCAGTTTTCCATAGGTTGTTCCTAAGGTAAACCCCATATTCTATATTCAACTATAGTATAAAAGTTTCCATCCCTAACTCTATTATAAAGTTCTTACATTATTTTAAAGAAACATTCATGTGGTATGTAACAATTTTAATATTGTTATAATATCAAAATTGGGTACACTATGCCACCTAATATCACACCGTCTCTATGCATATCTCAAAAAAACATTCCTTAATATTTTAAAATGTATTTCAATAAAAAATATATTCCTTACACCTATTATGGCTACCATGAAGTTAAATTTAATATTATAACGACTTGTATGATAAAATAAAATCTTGATCTAGAATGAAGAATACCATGAAGGAAATCAACTCCAATTATTTATTTATATTCTGTTTGAGTGATGTTGTAGACGTTAGTGAACGTAAGAACAAAAAATGGGTCACTTCTATACTAATTGTAATTATTCTATTTGAGAGGATATTAATGTTAGTAGAAGGGATATCTCATATACACTAGGGAATTTAATCCCATTATTTTTTAGGATTCAACCTAGCATCCCAGTGATCCTTTACTCCAAAATGAGAGAGAAGGATGTATTGGGTGATAAGTCCCTACCCAATGGTTCATTTTCGCCTGATAATTGGAAGAAATAAGTATGTGATATCATATTTTAGGTTGTTTAATGGATATAATAGACAAATTAATCTAGAGGAATTAAATGGTTTAGGGGGATTATCTAATCATTTAATTTATGTATGTTTGGTATATGGAAAATGCTTGTATTGTGGGATTAGTACAACATTTTTGAGGCATTATAAATTTTAATAGAATGTTTATTAGAAATAATTGGATGTGTGTGTCGGGTGGATGGATATTTATTTTCCTTGTAGCGTTTAACATGATGAAAAATTTATGTAATGTAGGCTACACAACATTAATATTATCCACACCATAGAGGGTTTCTTAAATATGATTTTAGATAGATGACATCCACAATATCTGGGATGAGTCTCAAGAAGAATTAAAAAAAATATGTGACGAGGAATACCCACTATCATGGAATAATAAATTAATATTATATTATTAAAATAAATTAAAAATGAGAGAGTATCAAGGAGATATAAGGGAATATTTTTCATATAAAATCAACGTTTCTATGACACATTTAGGATTAGACATGGACTTAGGGATTAGGGTGCTATTTTTTCATTTATACTAATGATTAGGATTTACATATCATGTAAATTATATGAATATTATTTATTAATGTGATTCTTCCATTATGTGTCACACACACAATATACCTCTCTTTCATTTATATGAAAGTCTTATAATAATGATTATGAATTAGTAGCTTGAGGAAAAAACCATGTAGTAATATATTATTAAACCCATGGAGATTGTTTGTATTTAATATGATGATGTTTTCTAGTGTGGATAATCCACAATGTTGGCATATAAATGTTAAATTTGTTTTCTACATCCATTATCCCTAAATTGAGGTAGTGTATGTATGGTTTTCTTAGAGATTGTTGATTGAACATTATATTCAATAATAGGAATGAAGGTGTTAAGAAAAATGATCGAGTGTATTAATTATGTACATATATAACATGATGATGAAGGTTCTCCAGTAATATATCTTCATAGAGAACGTACATTTTATTCTAAGATGAATTAATTATTATTTTTATTAAATCTTGACTTTTAGTATATGTTTTTCATTCACAAAGAAAATTTCCATTTCCATATTTTCATTAAATAATATTGTACTAAAAAATTAAAATATGGTAATTAGGATTAGGGTGTGATTAAATGAAAATAAGTTAAAGTGATATGAAACTACACATCTATAATGATAAACATTTTAAATAATTATAGAGTTTGAAGAAGATTATGAAAGTCTAGTTATGACATTACATTATGGTTTAAGATACAATAATTCTTCAACTAATTGTTCCATTTTTTCATTTTAGAAATATGATCATTAATTTCTAAAATAACTCAATAAAATGAAATTATTTTACCTAGTTCATTCAAACTACCCTTATTTAGAATTTATTGATTAATTATTGGTGTGATATCAAGATCAGGTGGTTAAATGTGATATAAATTATCGATTTATTTCTATTAACGAAAGTATATAGGAGATGAAAAATAAAATCGAACAAATAAATTATAAGTGTCAAGGGAAACCAAAAAATAATTTGGTAGTTGATGATATTTCCCCACTCATATTTAAAATTGAAGAACCTATAGAGGCTACGGAATAATTTCTCAATGATCTATTCTACCACTCCCAACCAATGCTAGATGAGATTCATGAAGTACACTTGTTTAGTAATGTAAATATGTTTTATCAACATGATTTGGATGAATTATGTAATGAATATGAAATTCAACTTGATCATACCATATTTAAAAAAGATGAATATGAACCTTTGTATCTCACTATGTCATTTGACGAATTGGAAACAACCAAATTCGTTGAATTCATATAATTAATTGAGGATAATGACTACCTAACTACCCAAAATACCACTCAACTCCTATTGTATCTTTAAAATGATGAAGCTGTTGAATCTAAACTAACCTTTGGAAATAATCAGTTCACTAACTCATTCAAATATTATTTTATTGAAAACAAATTAAATAAGACATCTTGTTTTATAAAAAACTGGATTAAAAAACCTTATATTTCCTTGGAGTAAGATTATTATTACGAATATATACAAAATGAGGAACATATATAGATCCATGAAATTACTGAACATTTACATAAGGAATTCTATGAGGTTATCAAAGAATCTCAACCTAGTGAACAATAAACAAATTATTCTTCAATTATAAGGGATTATTTTATTTTTGATAGATCATGTTAAAATTATGTTCAAATGTATTTAAAAATTTTATTCTACATTTATTTTTCCTTTGATTGGTCATACCTCGATAACGAACTATACAATGAATAAAATCTTATGAAAGTGACAACTAAAAGGAGGAGAACCCATTCCACTTCATAACCCACCATGATAATAATACCTTATTTACAAGGGGATAGACTTGGTAGAATCTATCCATTTAGTCATCGACAACAATAATGTAGTCATGAAGTTTGGAGGAAATGTGCCTTAGTGATATAGTAAACTAAACTCCACCCAACATCACATTTTGGATAATAGCTGGTACTACTAATCTTGAGGTAGTCATAACCAATGGACTACTTATAGAAACAAAAAAGATTGATCACTATTTTATATCTATTCTACTTCATTATATTTATTATTAGATTTAATTCATTGGAATTAATTTTTATGATATTACCTAATTCCACCTCATACTTTTTGAAATTTTCAAAGATTATCCTTTTTCTTTGATAGTCAATTTTATTTTATAGTCTCGTGGTGATGATGGAATAAGTAATTACCCAAAAATAAAGTTAATGGGGAATAGGGATCCATTAAAAAGGGAATTAACATTTATATTCATAATATTTAACTCCCAACAATTTCATTTGAAAATATATTTTCTGATTAAAATGAAAAATTTCGTGGACAAACTTTCAATTTTTTTATTTACTATTTGATCTAGGAGACAAGATTTATTTGGGGATTATCTTCATTAAATGTTTTATATTTTGGTGAGAATGATAATAAATGGGTATGATTGATTATTTAATTAACATATGGAATCATAGTTATCAATGTGATGAATCTTGATTTAATGTAATTGGTTGATTTTTCTTAATTAAATATCCCTATAATTTTTCAATCATTTTATTTATTAAACTCATGTGTATTGATTTATTATTATTAAAAATCACATGAATGATTATAAAAGTTCATATGTTTCATTATAGAGATTAATTTTAGAAAAAATCACTCAAAATGATTCTAGAGAACAGTTCTTGATAGATAATGGGACATTCCACATACTAGAAAAATTATTATTACATGTCATGTATGTGAACAAAAAATACATTTAATTGTATTGAATGAGTTTTTTGATTTATCCCTTATCTTATAAGGAATTTTTTTCATTATTCTATGTTCAGCCTATAGAATCATTAAATGAACAAGTTAGGAAAGATCAACATTACCACTAGATTATTTCGGTTTTATAACCCATTGTATTTGTTTTTAAGATATTTTAAATTTTATCTTTGGGGGTGAGGTATTTCATGGTGTAAGGGATATATTAAATTAGTAATTATAATTATGGGGTTCCTCTTTTGAGCATTGTTAATGGTTCAAGTTCATTTATTGTATAGCATCCCTACCCCTCCTAAATAAGTTGAGAAAAAAGAAAAAATTGGATGTGACATGGGAGAATATGAAACCACCATTACCAAACTAATAATATTATAATAATTGTTTCTGAGATTTATGTGAAATATTTTCCAAGTATTACATTTAAAAAATTAAATAATTATCGAAATAAATATTTTCCAAAATTGTAAAATGAAAAAAATGAAGAAAATTAAACTGGGTGTCAATGATTACTTATGAACTCGTTTTTCATAAACATTACATTTATTATAGGAAGAGGGTCTTATAATTTCATTATAATTATAATATCTCTAGACTTTTATTTTGATATCATGAATTGTGCATTAGAGCTAACATCCTTTTCTGAGACTCAAATCCATTATATCAATACCCAAAGTGATTAACCATAGAAGTCATTATAAACTAAAATGTAATGTCTATATGATTTCATGTGATTTTTTTACAATGTGGGGAATGTGGGTCCTCTAGAAATATATTGGAGGCATATGTATTAAAGTATGAGAAAAACACTGGTTTATTGTGTCCCTTATGTGATGCAGAAAAATGTGAGGTAGATCATGATTGAAATTATTGATAATAATTTATTATTAAATGTGAGTTAATGAAAGATTAAGATCAAAATATTTACAATGGGAGAAGGTAAATAGTTTCATCTATTAGTCTATTTTAAGAGTGTGATGTTTATTGGAAATTTTATATCAAACATGAATGTTTATTTTTCTATTGATAATCATTGTATTTTATAAATTTGAAATTTTTACATTGGTTGCATGGTAATATTGAGAGATTCTATGCAGATATTCAATGCATGAGGAAATGTATATATCAAGTTTTTGGGTGGTTGAATCCAATATTTTTATGAAAACAATTATATATTTTAATATATTGTTTTAAATTTTCATAATATTTTTTCTTTGTTAATTAATTTATTTTTTAAACAATGGGGAATTTACATTAATTTAACTAATTTTTATTAGATGAATTGAAAATGTTAAATTTTATGTTTATTTGAGATGATTTTTTTTCAATGTTTCACTAAGTACTTAATATGGCCACCCGTATGTTCTTAATTTGATTGAATGTTTTACAAAGTTTTTAATTATTGTGGAATTACAGGTTATTTCCATTTATATCACCATGTGAATACTATTTTTATGTATAAAATTGGAATCATATTTCCAAGAAAACATAAGGTGATATAATAAATGGGGGAAGAAGGATTAGGACATTATTGGTGTGCACACAGGCTCAAAATTTCACTAGAGTGTGGAAAAACATTGGGCGGTGTCATAAGGAGTGGCGTGGGGGAGAAAACGATAAATGAGTTGTTTTAATTCCACTTTAATAAGAAGGTTATGCCATTTGATTTATAAAAATTGAAAACTCGACCAAGCACATATCCAATATAAGAAAAAAATGTAATGTGAAATATTATTTTTTATAATAATAATTTCATATCTTTCTATAGTGTACATATTTTGAAAATGTGTTTTTTAAAAGGGTATAGGGTTTGTGGAATAAAAAAAGGACTAGAGAAGCATGAACACAATTCAAGCTTCTCCATTATGAGAGAGAAGAATTAATCTAGTTCATTCTTCCTTCATGATAATAACATAAGAGGTGAGAATGGAGTTCATCCCTCCTATCGGATAAATGTTTAAAAAAGGGTACCTTCCCCTCCAAAATTTCATTCTTTTGTAATTGTTTTCTTAATCCCTACTATAATTCATTCACAAAAATTATTTTCAGTTATGAAGAAGGTAAAATATATATTTAAAATATTAACTATCTAATTGTTACATATTATGTTCTAATGATTATTTTTTATATGTGTATCTATGTATTAAAATTTGGATGTATAATGTATTGTATTTTGGATGATTTAATTTAAGAATGAGTAAATGTTTGTTTCGTGATAAAATTTATATTTATTTTTTAGGAAACATAAAAATTGTTTATATAATTCAATTTTTTTCCTATAAAATGTAATTTATAGGGAAAAAATAATTTCTTTAAATGTAATTATTTTAAATTATAAAAGATTTTATATTTAAATTAATATAAATTTAAATCATAATATTATATTTATGTATATAGTTAGTACATAATTATTTTAAATAATAAATTTACATTATATTAATAAAAATTAATTTTCCTTCCTACTAATAAAGAATAAAATGTAATTACTTATACTATAGAAATCAAGAGAATAAAAAAAATATTATATATTCCTATGAAATTTTATAAAATTTAAAATAACATGTTTGTACAATATTTTAATTTTTATAAAATTATATTATATTTATTTAAATTTAGTAAATTTTTTTATAATTAAAAATATATATACACACACACATTGAAAAGTCAAAATTTGGGAAATTTGGTGTGGAAATTTTTTATATATTACATCTAGTTATGTTTAATGTTATATAATATATAGAAAATAACAATTATACCAAAAACATGTTAATAGTATTGTGTGATGACTAATCATGAGATGACCAACCAATGCATAATTGAAATTGTTTGTCTTTTTACTGTAAGTGTATATATAATTTTTAATAATTTTATTTTCTTTTAAGCATTAATGACTTATGATTCATCCATCTATAAGTATGTAAGGACCTGTGTGTCTACCTATAAAATGTTATTTATTTCATAAACCCAGACCCCATAAAATGTATGTGAGTAACATTGTAATAAAATAGCATTAAATAAGATGTTTGTTTGTTTTAAAGGAGATAGGGAGTGGCTAAAAAAGAAATATTAGACACTCTAGGAGATCACCCATAGGTTTTGGTTTCATTATCATAGAATGGTTAACTATTCTATTTAATTAGTTTGAAAATCAACTCAATGTAATTTATTATTTATTAATTAGCATGCCACAAGAATTTGATAGTGTGGTTTAATAATATATTACATTTTATTAATTTTATTTGTAGATAATATCATTATTAATATACTTTAACAATTTTGTTATTTATATTTATCATGTTTTTAGTTATAGTTTGTCTCATGTATCATTAACAAATAATTATGATATTGTGAATATAAATATATGTATTTATATATATATATTATTAAATTTTCCATGTAATGTTATAGAATTTAGAACATAATAAATATCTCCAACAAACATGTCAGAAATCCAGAATGTCTACTGATATTTCTAGTGTCATTTTTTGTATTATTGGAATTGTATGATGATATTTTTTGGATTATATTATTTAATTTATGATAATATGAAGATATTGATATGAATGACCAATAATTGATTTGAAATGCATGTTTTGTATTTTTTGTCACATAATTTTTAATAATTTCATTTTGTTTTGTTTTTTAATGACCTATGTTTCATCCTGCTTACTATGTATGTGAGGACCTTCATGTGTGCTTAAAAATTTTATATATCTAAGATCCCTAGACCCCATCACTTGCATGTGAGTACCATTTTAATAAAATGGTTTCCACCAAAAATGGTCTTTTGTTAGAAGCTAGATTGTTGTACCATGCCTGAGAAGAGAATGATGGTATCTGAAATCCGAGATAATAGATGCACAAGGACCCACCTAGGTTTTGGATTGGTTATCAAATAATGATAAACAAATCCATTAAAACATTTAAATATCAATCCAATTATACATTCATATAATATTTAATGATTTCAAAAATTTCATAATTTAGTATATAATGTTATATTTAATATTTTTCGAGGTAATCATTTTTATGAAAATATATTGATATAGTTAGTTGATTTATACCTAAAAGGGTTTTATCTATAATTTTCCACCTAAAATAGTGGAAACTATTTGTGATTGTGTGACACTAGAGGAACTTGTCCAAAAGATTCATAGTTGGTCCAAACTAAGGGTTGATCAATAAATTGCATCAATAATATATTAACATATTCAATATCCTGAACATTTGTGGTTAACATATTACCCTCTGATCGATGATGAGGATTTGATGGATGCATCATTATTATTTTGGAAATAGAGTAGTATTTGTTTGATGTAATTATATTTTCGAATTCATGATAATGAAGTGGTGTGACCTCTAACATAAGAATAATGTTTTGTGATCTATTTGGAATTTGTTCCTTCAAAACACTCTTCTTCATTTAATCCTCCTATGAATCATGTGATAGAACCAAATTTAGAAGATGATGATCATTATTTGGATGGAAATGTAGGACAAATCCCTATTACTAGTCATGAATATGGAGTGAGTGTTTATCTGGATATACATTATCTATAAAGACACTAGGGGATAATTTAGATGAGGGTGATGTGGATAATAAACCTTATATGGTTATTGTAATTGGATGTAATACATAAGTTGGTGGTAATAATCCTTCATCATTGACTAATTTTCTCAATTTAAATTCATGTGCACAAAATATTATTGGGTTCCCATTTCATCAGCTACTAAATTCAATCTCATTGTAGGGAGTAGATCTGCATCAACTAATAACACTATCTACATTGTGAAGAAATTTGAATGTTTAATTTCCATGAAAATTTGATAAAAAATACCATAAAGAGTAGCATTTCAAATTGTTGTTTGATCAATTAACTATTGAAAAATATATCATTATAAGTTAAATAAATGGTCCATAATTTAAATTTTGAATGAGAGAAATATATGATAAATATTTTTCATGTTCAAACAACCCAATTAGAAGGTCCACACACTTTTTTATATCTTTATTTTTATAGGATCACCCTTTAATTGATGGAGTGTCTATATCAGTTGTTATTTTATAAATGATCTGAAAATGTAATGACATTTATATGGCCCTTTCTTAGGAATGAATATATTTGTTTTTTTAATATGAAATCATATGACAAATATTGGAATGATAAACAGTGGGAATTTATAAAACTAAATAGTGATTGGGTTGATTCATATTCTTTTATTCCATAGATTATGTAATTTTTGTTTATCAGTAATAATATTTTCAATCATATGGATGCCATTGATTATGTGTCCCTCAATCATCGAGTTGATAAATCAAAGGTGATTTCCAATAGGCTGTTATTGGAATTTAAGACATTAATTACTACTTTTCAATATTGTAAAAAATTTATTCATGTTGATGGAACATTCCTTTATGGAATTTATATGGGTGTTATTCTAATTTATTCCATACTATATATAAATCATGGCCCTCTACATCATGAAATCTATATTTTTGAAAAGAAGAATTATGATTCCTAGATTAGGTTTTTGGAATGTATATGAATTTATGTCACACAAAATTCGGGATTGTGTCCTATATATGTTCCTAATCAGGAAATTATGCAAGCAATTAATAGTGGAAACATTTTATGGAGAGAAACAAATTCTTATCATAGATACATCATTATAAATATTTCAATTCATGTGCATATGAATTTTAGAGATGCAGAAATAAAGATGAGGATGCTAATGTTAGGTATGTTTTTCTAAACATAATATTTTTTAAGAAAATATAATATCCTTTTAAACAAACTATTCACTTAGGGTTTCAGTATACTACCTCAAACAAGAATTTTCTGATCATCGAATTGAATATATATGAAGGGGTATTGATGACTTTTAAAACTATATGATGAAAATTTCAGCGGATAAATTGTCATTATCATATGATGGTGGTAGAAGATTTGGCCATATGACCACTAATATAGTGGGGTGTATAAATGAGGTCATCAAGGGTTTGTAAAAAATAAAAATCACATGTTTAGTGTAAGGGACATATTATAGATGGGTGATCTACTTTTTTGAACATTCTCAACCTTCTAATCAGATGATGGAAAATGGAATGTCTTTTACCCATCATTTCAAAGGAGATATTAATCGTATACTAAATGACATGTCATAATTTTGAGTTTTATCCTTTGATAGGGTACATATGTGAATTCTTGTAAGATAATGATATGACTGCAATACATTCAATAATGGTCAAGTACTAGTGGTCGTGTTGGACAATCTGTATTGTTACTGTGAAAATGTTTAGGCACTGAGATATTTTTGTTCACATGTTTTTCCATCTCGTGCATCAGTAAAGAAATCATGGGAGCACTAGGTTTTCCTAGACTACCACTTGATCACACTAGTTAACTATTATAGTTAGTTTTGGATGCATGATGATGCCTTCAATTCTATGACACTGACTTTTGACCTACTAAAATTCATCCTCGATATTTCATGGTTTCATAACTTTCACTATGTTCTTAATTATGAATTATTCAATTTCTTTCGTAATTTAAATTATTGTCTTGATATTACTACGTTACACCCCGGGGGAAGAACAATGTCTACTCGAATCACAAATTATATGGACTCTCGTTAAAAAGGGGAGGGATGAATATGACACAACATTTGTTATACAGAAGGTAATAATCATAAGATATGTTCCCAAGTGGTAGGATATAGGTACACTTTCCATCATCCAATTTTGATTCTATATATATTTTTCTGAATGTGTATATTTTCTCACATGTATACATCTCATTAACGAATCCTTTTATTTCCTGCTAGCTCTATTTCTTACATGTCTCATCATGGATGAATAATATTAAAATTTATAGAATAAATTAATCTTTATTGAAGATCAATATAAGAACACATTCATTGAAAAACAAACAACATTA
Organism: Viscum album; assembly: GCA_963277665.1. Lineage (NCBI taxonomy): Eukaryota > Viridiplantae > Streptophyta > Magnoliopsida > Santalales > Viscaceae > Viscum > Viscum album. Next base: position 1,425,875,971 of record OY728140.1, on the reverse strand, counting down.
CCTTATATATATTTTTATCTTTTTCATCAAAATGAAAAATTAGACATTATAATTTCCTACCTCAATTTAATTGTTGATGTTTTTTAACAAACATTTTAAATTTTATTGAATTCACTGTCAACATGATGCGATGTTATTATTTATGCAGATGGAAGGACCTCTATTTCCCACATTCTGTGATAGGGTTGTTTACCGGATAGTTTTAGAAGGATTTTTAGTGACTCTATTGACTATATAAAGATATAATAATTTACATCATGTTGGAATGCCTCTCTCTATCATCCGCCATCTTCTCCAGGATGGGTTCTATGGTGTAGTGATTTCTGAATTTACCTTTGTAGTCCATCTTCTCACCGTTGTGCCCATAGAAAGTTGGGTACCCAATTCACCAACAATCCATTTTGAAAATGGAAAGATGAATATTACACTACAATATGTGTCTATTTTGGTGGGCCTCAAAATAGTCTTTACGTATATTATAAGATTAGTTGGAGAAGATTGGTTTGAGGTGGTTCATAGATTATTATTCATTGAGTTCCATGATGATGGTAGGTCTACCATCACTGATAGATTATGGAAGTCATAGATAGGTAAGAACATCACACATCGATGAGTGTATTCTAACGAGATCAAATTTTATAATTTTTAGGAGATATATTTTGAGGATTATCATTGGAACACTTTTCAATGATCATTCCTCTACATTTATACATATGATGTATTTACCTTTATTGGAGGACTTAGATTTGGCAGGCCAGTATAGATGGGGGTCTCCCTGTCTGGCATATACATATAGGGTGTTATCCATTTCATATTGCATTAATAATATGATGATCATGTGATTTTGTATTCTTATAAATAACTGGTTATGGGAGGACATACCTCATTTGGATCCACATGTTACTCTGCTATTGAAAAATGATATTGTAGTAGAGCCTATGCATAGATGATAGTATGTAATTCCTTTCCTATAATGACTAAATCAATTTTTTAAAATTATATTATGAAATATAACTATTAAAATGTTAAAAATATATGGATTTAAGAACTTCAACATTCAGTTTTCTCCAGACACAATGCCCACTGGTATATAATTATGTTGGATTATCATCAGTCAAACAACATAAGTGGATATTGTTTATATAGCTAAATCATGATTATATATTTTACATGTCTTAATTTATTAATTGATTCATACTTCTTCAAATTACATGATTTCCATATACTAATAATATCTTCTACAGTCTTCCATAGTATGGAATAGTGATTCTTGCAATCAGCTTCCACAATGTTCCTTTGATTCATTCTCATATTATTGTGGGGAATCACAATTACAGGGTAATGAGATAGTTCATATTCCATCATCCGCATCTTGAACCACCCAAGTAGACACCTTCACTTCATTACTTGAAGATGTTAGGTAGGTGATACTTTAATTAGAAGAGGTATAATATGGGATACATTCATCTAGGGGAAAAACCACATGAGTCCCAATTATGAGTTTTAGGGAAAATATATATGCATTTATTAGATCAATTGGATTATGTGCTCTAGTAATATAGGTCCCAAGACAAATTTCTTCCCGAAACAGACGTGGCTTTCAAGATATGGTAATCATTCTTCCTTACACTATTGAACTACATTTTTATTAACATTACTTAATATATGAATATTTTTCTGCAGGATACTGGTATCACCCATTATTTCACGTCTATGATCCTATAGAGGGAGGCACATTTGACAAGACATGTTTTCATAGAGCTATGACAAAGTTGGTTCTTGCCATATATGAGATTTATTATTGGATACTCTTTAATTCTCCACATGATGCAGTGGGTGCAAAGACTGATATATATATATATATACAAAGGGTGAAAACCCTTTTATGGATGATGATGATTAACAAGATGGTTATGATCATCATGGTAAGCTAGATGCTCCTCCAGCTTCTCTGTCACAACCTAAGGAAATGAACAGATAGAGGCTTCAAGTATGATAATTTGTTTTGGAAAAGATAGTCATTTAAAGGTTTGTGGTAAATACTTTATTAGAGCCCAGTTTATATTCATTAGCAGCCTAACGACCATCTTGTTCATATATTAGTGAGAGTTCTAGCTAGCATGCACTATCCATAGAGGTAAGAAATGGTACTGGATTCAATAGTGTAAAAAAACTTGCCACATAGGGTGATGTGGAGGAGGTGACCAAATGATGATATAGAGGAGTAGTATATGCTATATTAAAGGTGTAGACAGACAAAACATTGATATGTCATATATATTCCTTATTGTGGCATATAGGGGAATCTAGGCCACAAGCGTATATTATATAGAAAATACCTATAGTATGTTTTCGAAATCATTATTTATAAATTATTTAAATACACAATAATATATTACATAATGATTCATAAATAAATTAATTGATATACGTGGAAATTCATAAAAATAAATATTATTGTTAAATTTATTATTAAATATTTATAATTATAATTATTTTCAATTAATGAAACATTTTTACTATTTAACTATTCATATAATTTGATTATTTCTTATATATAATATCATTTGTAATACTATGTATTAATATAATAATTAATAATCTTAAATTGATTCTTAAATAGTAATAATTTCATTAATTATGAATAAATATCAATTAAATTTTCATAATTATTCATAAATATTAATATATATTGGTAAATGATAATAAATATCAAGAAACATAATTATTTACTTATATTTATGAATATTTATAAATATTTAAGAATATTTTTTAATGGATATCTACTGTTTATTAAATTTTATTACGTGATTATAAACATTTATTTATATTTATTAAATGTTTATTAATTTTTAATATATATATATATATATATTCATTAATATTCATTAATTTTAATATATATATATATTCATATTTTATAAATATTGATGAATTCTTAATTAGTTTTTATTTATATATTATTTGTATTTATTAATATATAATTGAATTTTATACTTTTAAATCATAATTATTATATTAATAAATTTAATTTATATTAGTTAATATTTAATTATTAATTATTAAAAAATATTTATATTTTTGTAACATTTATTAATATTTAATAAATATTTATGTGTATTCATTATTATGCATTAATATTAATTTATATTTATTGTTATTTCATAAATATTGATGAATTTTTAATTATTAATTATTTATATTTAATTAGTATTTATTAATATTTAATTAACATTCATTACCTTTTATTAATATTTAATTATATTTCAATATTTATATATATTAATTTAGTAATATTTATAATTAAAATTATTCTTGCGGAAGCGTGAACCCTGTTGACACTTCCTGGTGAGGGAAGAAGCCTGAACATGGTTGATGGTTCTCCATGCCCTTTTTATAATATACAGAAAATCGCAACCCTTCTTATTAATTTAAAACTCATTTAAAAAAAATTTATTCCCCTATCATCCTATAACCTCTCATTTATACACTTCCACACTATTGGGCCTTCCACCATCATGATAACTGGACAATGGCTATATGTCATTAGAGAACATAATGGAAACAGCTGTGAGAGCTCAAGATCAATCCGAAATACCAATATTATGATCAAAAACATCATGGATCATCTGATGAAGCCTAGGATAACCACTATGAAGCTGAAAAGAATATGATATAGCTTTATATGGTCACAAGGAGCCAATTCTACCAGTTTAAGACAATATATTAAAACAAAACATGTGTTGGCTCTTTTCCATGTTAGAATGAAGCTATGCTGAGAAGTGTAAGTGAAAAATCAAAATGAGATTCTTATAAACCATATCCACCACTACTACATCATTGGATTTCTATAAATTCTAAATGGAGAGTTCAATGAAAATGTAGAATGAACACCCACTTTGTTGCAAGATACACCCATGCATCATAGTGATCCTTGATCCTGGCCTGAGAGATGTGGAATCACCATCAGTTCGGTCCATACACAGTTCTTTAATGTAGCATTAAAATTGTAATGAATATGGACTTCCCATCCTCACATCAATTGGGTAGTATATTTATGTATTAATGAAAAATATTAGTAAGCCTATTGTGCAATGGGATTGGTAGTGCCCTTGAATGCAATTGGTTTTGGTACAAGGCAAATATTTGTATAATTAGATTGTCATTACACCACAGTGTTACCCTAAATTATATTTAACTGTTTATAAATAATCATATGATTTTTATAATGGTTGTATGACTACACCATATCCTTGGAAAGACATGAATATATTAAAATTAAGTAATGTATTTTATGCTTTAGTATTCTTATTCAAGCTAGAGAGAGTTTTACCATTATGATTTCAATAAAAAGACATTCATGGGATATGTTTTTGTGTCTTATGATGAATTTATGAAAGAGATATTTTTGAGTCCAACCATATATCTTGTGATAATAAATGGATATTGGATGATCCAAATAAATGAAATGGTATTGAAAATTGATTATTTTCAGATAAATCAAATGGCATTGTGACACATTCAAGAATGTATATGGACCTAGGGAATATGTTTTTGATGATTACTTCTTTGCAACTGTAGAGTATTATTTCATTCTCAGGTAACTCACATAATTTTTTTTATAAAATTATTTCATGATTATTTTCTCTCTCTCTCTCTCTATAATTACTCACTATGAACTCTTATTCTCATTATTATGAGTAACTAATCCTTGAAATATTTTATTGTGTGGAAATCATGCATTGAACCCATTTTAAAGGAATATAATTGATTTTGGTTAATTTTTGATGGTTTTTTGTGAGTTTTATCCTCACTAAAAATATATAATGGTTATCATATTAATCTAAAACAATTATCCATTGTTTTAAGAGTTGGTTGTATAGTGTCCTTGGTTAATTTTAGGGTACTATACATTCAAAACTATGACAAAAAAAGTTTCAACAAAAATAATGGTGTTTTTTAATATGTGAATATTACACTAGATGATAATGGTTCCCCACGTATGCATTTCTTAAGAGGTATTAATTTCTATTCAAACTTGAATTATTTATATTTTCTTTACATATTATTGTTTATTTTATGTTTTTATTCACATTTACATTTACATTTTTCGTTTCTCTTAAAATAAAATATTCATTAGGATATGTTTGTGATTAACTAGAAAATGAATACCATGGTTAGCCACTATTCTACCCAAAGAAAATAATTCTAGGAGTTGTAACCCAAATTATGGGCATGTCCCACATCGAACATAATGTTTCCTTTCATTTTGAGTCATTAGGTTGATTAATTTATGCATACAAATATTTGTTACTAGCTGTGTAAAAAATTCAAATGATTTTGAATAATTGATGGGCTATGCATTATAGTAATTCATACTAGTTTTCATGTGATTGAAACCTATGTTTGAATTCATAATTTAGTAAAGTGAACGTATATAAAGGTATGATACACCCCTTTTCTAGTCGTGCAACCCTCATAATCCAAATTTGAAAGACACTTTATCCTATTTTATATTTTATATTACAGGATAAAGTGATTGAAATGATCCATCATTTCAAGAAGGTATAAAACATTAGTTTTGGGTTCAAAAAACATTAAATAGAACTAGTAACGATTCCTTATAAACTCAAGGTGGTTGCAGGTGCATTCCATGAACAATCAGAGGATAGAGAATCAAAATTAGAAGAGAATACTAGGCCACACTAGTAGTAGGAAACATAAAGCATAGACCTCACGTTTTCCCTAAACTATGTTGTTGTAGATAGTGGGAACCATGCAACCCATCATGTATTTTCATGTGGTGGTGCATTTTTTTATGGATAGAGTCCATTCACATGCTCTATGATCTTTTAGACAAACAATTCATCTAACCATGTGCGGTTCTCATTTGATGCAATAATGGATGCATGGTCTTTGTATAGTTTTTCCAATCGCGTGGCCATACTCTGAACTCCTATTTTTGGGGGTGAGAATTTAATTTGTGCTATATTAAATCCATAAAAAATTAAATTTATTTTTTCTTTAATTTCTTGTGGTGGGAAACATCTTTCTATTGCGTAGCCTTCTATTTTACTCAAACAAGGCATTGAGGTAACTCTCCAATCCAGTTTTTGATTCAAGAACAATCATTGTTGTTCGATTCCATAAGGTGATATCTCAAATCCAATTCCTTTCTATATATGTTTCCATTGTATCCCTCATGTTATTTAGGCGAAATAACATTTTCCATATTTTCATGATGGTTTACCATTTCATATATCTCTTCTAATCTACTCTAAATTAAAAGTTGATATCAAGAAGGGTGATATCTCAGAACTTGAGGTCAGTTGTATGATTATATTCTCCCTGATTTTTGATGTCTAGTAGTTATTCCATTTTTCCACATATCGACATTTTCCATGATTCCCATTTTTACCAAGTTATCCATATTATACTAATTATTTCACCCTGATACACATCCTTTGATCTATTTTTAGTACTTTAGATGATGGATAACAAATTTTTGAACACCCTTTGGTTGTGCCAAATAAATTTCCCTTTAGGATGAAATGATTTAATTCCTTGAACTCTTTTTTACCAACCATTGTAGATTTTAACTTGAATTATATTTGATATATTAGTGTTTATAGATCTTGAGGAACCAATTAGGTGTTTGGATCAACCTATAGTTGGAATTTAATATGTATGCATTTTCCTTTTTAGACATTGTAACATCATAAATGGATCAATGAGCCTTATAAATTGAATGGTTTTGTTACTTGTAATGGAATCAATTAATTATGTTGAATGGATAATTCATGATTGTATCGATTATTAAAATGGAATGAATTATTTAAACTGAATGACTTGTAAGGGTGGTACCACCACACCAATTCACTTAATTCACAATTAAATGTAATTAATTTAATTATGAATCCTTGTTTACATAGAGATTGTTAAATAATTTTAATGATAGGTAATTCCTCATTACTGTATTTATAAATACTATTATACCTCATTATAGGACTTGGTATGATAGTAATGGATCTATTGAGTTTGATGGTATCAAACACCATTATATTGTGTGTTGAGCATGACATCTCACACCATTGACACTAGTTGGACATTGGGATTGACATGCTATGTCCCTTGTTCATGTATTTAAATGGTGGAACACTCACCATCTCACAGGAAAATGATGGAGTCACTTTCTCATTATATTATATAGGGATTGTAACCAATGTCTTTGGATTATTGCCTTGGTGGACTATTCATGGATGTCTAATTTGACCTGATTCATGTCATTCTATTGAGGGTCAACCAAAATGGCCAGACAGACAGTAACCAAATTTATGTTACCATAAAGGGGTTCACATAGGGTATGATGTACTCATATGGTCTCCAAAATTTTTATTCATGGAGCTAGAAACACCAAATGACCAGGGCATTCATGATTCATGGACCTACTTTCCAAATGTAGGTTCTTGATGGATGATGAATTGGCCAATGACACTTAATGAATATATTTTTTGATAGGATGGGATATTGGGATAATCACTCCACTTTGGTTAAAAATAATTCCTACTCACAAACTCTCTTAGAAATTTAATAAATATTTATATATTCACGAATCCTTGGTTTTTTCCAAGTGTGTGTCCACATGTTATGCATGGGTTAAAAGATTAACCATATATTCACATGGATCCTTAATTTCGGAGAGAATGATAGATTAATCCCAACAATGAGGAACTATGGAGATTAATTTCATCCAATAGGGGAAATATATTTTTTCACTATCGGGATCAAACCCATAAGATGGGATTACTACATATCCCTGTGAGAGGAATCATAACCGACATAGTTTTGTGTCTCTCAGCTGGACACATCACATTACGAGGTCATGCGATGAGGAAAAATCCATGATGTTTAACATCATGTAGAAAGGCATCTAGGTATTGGATGTGTAGTCATGTTTATGTATAGGTACGTACACTGAAGAGGCCAAAGACAATGGGGATAGGCATGGTATCCTAGGTATATATGGTCTTACGAGGAATATGGCTCGGTGAACACTAGGTTAATATAGGTGTTGGGTTTGTACCACATTGATGATTCCTACATATCCAAGTTAGTTAGTAATCAAAGACCTTGTTTTTCCGTTTACGTTGGGGATTATACTATAAAAAAGACCCTATTTAGGGGTTTGGGACATGATTAGGGTTTACACAATAGAGCATCCCATTTTAGAATACACGGTTGGGTCTTACACCATAATGGAGGCCTTTCATAAAAGAGTCACATCAGGGATTATTCAGGAAGAGTAGACCCTAGTGAGTAGGAAGAATTTTTATTGGCACTTACTTTTAAGGATGAAATCCCTTGAGATCGAGCCTTATGTAGGCATCCTACATTTCCTGGTTAGAGTGTGAATCAAAGTTCTCGTAGTTCAATTGGGGGTGGGGATTACGGGTGGAAGATTCCCTCTTGAAGGTGGAATGATCTCTCATTTCATAAATGAGTTTTCAGGGAGTTCAGAGAGATAAAGGATTTATATGTATCCCAATTGTGTTGGGAATCAAAGATCTCATAGTTAAATTGGGGGTTGTGTGAATGTCGTATCATCGCCAAAATCTAAGCCCGCATGAGTAATACTCTATATCAAAAACAAGAGGAATTGAGAGTCAATAATGTTTCACCATCCCTTATCCACCGAGGGAAAAGAAGAAGGGAGATACTGGATGAGGGCATGAAGCAATGAACCCATCAATGTGAAATGAAAGCTATGTTCATAGGTCCATCCTAAAATAATATAGGTTTACATTAGGGGAGATGCCTGAAATGGGATTTGGGAAATTGTATGAATGATTCTACTCATCAAAAGGAAAATAAATAATAATTCCATTGATTGATCAATGTCCTCATTGAATGGAAAATGCAGTGATTTCCCTTGAACCCTAAAACACGGAGGTCCACGTTAGTATCCCAAGGTTGGAATCTGTTTCCGCATGGAAATGTAGACATAATAACATTCCAGGGGTTCATACTGATGTGGGGATTACCTTTGTGACACTATCTTCCATGGGTATGTTGACATAGAAGGGAGAGTTGATGCACCTGATGGTCTGGTAATACAGGTCTCGTGGCTTTGGAAGAGGCTTGGCTTAATTCCAATAAACTCGTTTGTAGAGAGGATTCGAAGGATATGATGGAAATGGAAGGGCATGATTGGAACATGATGATGGAAAACCTAAAGTCACCCTACATTGCATACCACTTTTTCATTATGGTTGGGGTACTCTCTACATTGCCTTTTCTATGCAGGTGGAAAAGATGTGTGTGGACCTAGATGATCCACAAACCTAAACTCTATCCGTGTACTAGGGTGGTACGTCGACCAATATGTCATCCACATTCCAGGGTGTTATGATGTATTGGGTTCCGTCTATATACCATGATGTTATACAACAATTGTGTCCGTATGTTCTATGGAATTCCATGTATTTTTGGGTTTTTTCCACATAGAGATATGCTATGTAGTACACCGGTTTAAATAAGGGGCATTATTTCTTGTAGTTCATAGGATGTTCATCCTTGAATGGAGTATGATTCTTGGTTTGATTTTTTGGTTCATAGGTTCACCATATTATTATTTTTTCTTATATTTATGTTTTTTGGAATGATTATTTTTATTGGAAATCATTCCTGGTTCCACACATCAACAATTTTTTAGTTTGAAGACTTCCACCCATGAATTCCATGCTTTCTCCCAAAAATACAGTTTCTCTTTCTTTTCTCAGACACCCTTGGGGATATTTAATAGATTTTAGAGGAGGTTTTACCTATGGGAACATGGAACATATTAGAGATGGCCATCAAGAAACTGCATAGCCTATGGATGACTCTGTCAATCGAGGATCATAGTGTTGCACTTCAGAGAGGTAGAAATCACCACCTCAGTCATGTGAACGATGCAGTTTGTGGGATGTTTATAGGATTTCTTTGTCTGCAAACTACTCAGTATGTAGAGATGGGGCATTGGGAAAAAATTCTCCATCTCATTTTTTCCAACAATGTGGTTCGAAGGGCAGTGGTTGAGGGGTGGAATTTCACCACCTCCATTCCTCCAATGATGTGGTTAGTGGTTGATCAGTGACCTTACTGATCTTGGCCATCTGCCATCACTTGTTAACATCTATTATTATTATGATCCTAAGAGGTTATATAATTTACTTTATGATTGTGAATCCCTGATTTATACATGGAACAATCACCACAAATTACTTAATTGGGTAATTGGTATGTTGTGTATTGAGTTAGTATAAGAGGGTGATGAGATTGATGGCTTTCATGTTATGGATAGAGAGAGGGAAGAAATTAGCTCACACCAATATCTCCATAAAGGTTCATCTCTTGATGTTCTTGTGGATGTAGAGGCACCAATAAAGATATTCTAACTAATGAAACCTACTTCCATTACCCAGGCTGACCCTCCCGCGCTGGCCATCACTAATGTAGCCACATTTCTATATTCGTGGAGGGTTTGGGACTAATTGATGGTGAATGTGGCCAAAGAATATATTTAGTGGTGTGATCAAAGAGGACACTTTGACCATCCGTTTTTGGGGGATCCATCACCCCCACATATATATCTCTTAAGGAAGATCTAGATAAGGTGGTCGCTTACCTGAGAAAAATGAAAAAATGACATCATGCTACAAGATGAGACCTTTCTGGTCTGACAAGGTGGCATATATGGTGGTACACTTGCAACCGATGAATGTTGATGGAGTGGTCATTAGAATTATGAACCATGACATTAATTCCATTTGTTGTGAAGATTCGATTCATTCCCTCCATTACTTCTGTAGTATCCTAAGGAATCTTGAAAAACAGTTTCTTCCTATGTATACACCCCTATAAGCCCCACAACCGAGGATCATGTACCATTAGGTGTGGGGGTCAGTATGGATGGTTCTCCTTGTGATGATGAACACATAGAGGAACTCAATGCAGACCCTTTTGGGGAATTTATACCCCCAACTCCAGTTGAAATTTCTACCGGAGAGATATCCCCTTGAAAAACTATGAAACATTGAGAGGTGTCTTAATTATCAAATTGTATTAAGAATGAGATTATATGTAACTACCATACCTATTTATCTATTTATTTTACCATCTATTTTTACCTTGTTTACCCATTGTATAATTCATTATTGGATTTAGGGAAAATTAGAAACCAAGTGGCAGTTTCCTAGGCATCAGTAGTTCCTATCACTTCAGTGGTAGAAAAAGGACCACCAATAACCATGGCTACCCAAAATAGGAAGATTTGTATCCCAATGGTGGATATACATTTAGAGGTAGAATTCCCAATCAAACATTCTGATCCCACTTCCATAGAGGAAGACAGAACGACCCTGACAGAAGTACCTAAGATGGGTGAGGTGCCCAATCATCCTAGGACATTGAAGGAATTTTTAGTTTATGAGAGTCAACTGCTCACAACTAGTTAGACAACGCCATTCCAGATAGAATGCCTTTTGATGTATATATTGCATTTGATCAACCTAAAACTAATCCCTTAAAGGATGAAAACATAGGTAAGACTACTACCCCGATTCATGAAAATATAATGTGGGCTATTGGGTAGATTTTTCCGATCACAAGAGATACCATGATCCCAGCCCCCAGAATATTGGGGTCGGCTGTCATACCTTTCTCTTGGATGATTATCCCTATAGTCCAGATCTTTCTAAGTGATCTTATGTATGATTATCTTGTGTTTTCTATGTTGGGTGGGTATGAACGCAAAACACAAAATCCTCTGAATGACTCTGGGTACCAACTACATATAAAAGATGTAGTGTCATCTTCACTGGGTGATGATACTGCCATGGAGGATGAACACATCGACGATTATGTAAGTGGATGTTAGTTTTACAATACTCGTTCTTATTTCACTTATAGCACATTTTTTAAGAGATTGGGGATTTTTATTTTTTTACATTATGATTTTAGGATCCCAACCACAAGTACTGCCGAGGGAGATGGATACTTCCATCCTGTCTGTAGTCACAGCTATTAGGTATGATGCTGCTGAAGGATCTAGTCATGCTACAACTGTTTAATAAACCATCTAAAAGTGATTTCAATTCCTGAATACATTTATTCATCGGGGAGTGATTCGTAGACCAACCCAGATAGCCTAGATAGCCTTCAACCTGGTCGCCAAAGGTAATGGAAAACCATATAAAGGTTAATTTCTCAATCCACACTTTTCGATATACTAATGATGCTTCTGAAGTGACACCGCCTGTTTTTGGTTCTATGGTTAAGATGACTAAAGTATCATGGAATCCATGGAATAGTGAAATAGGTATTTAATATTAGGGAAGAAACTGGTACACCAAAGTCTCATCTTTGTGTGACAGAATTTGTGGACCATCAAGTTGTAGCTCGTAAAATCTTTATGAATGAAGTTTTTGATCAAGATAGAGAAGTTACGAATCTATATATCATGCTCATGAAGTAGAGGTCCTCTGAAGAATATCTTGATCAGGAGGTGGAGTAACAGATCAGGGAATTAGAACACCTTAACCCGGAATAGGCCCATGTTGCGGGTGTTGTTGATTAGTGGGAAATAGCGAGTTGTGGAAGAGGAATAGGCTGGGCTTGAAGTATTACAGGAGGAAGAGGCATTTAAAGCATCTAAAATGGTGAGACCACAACTTTTTTAAGGAAATGTCAGGACATAATGAGTGAAATTAGAAATGATACAACTCAATGAGTCCATTGAACTTATTTTTAATTGCAATTTCTTGTGCATATGGATATTCTCTGGGTCATGGGTGCTATCCATATCATTATTCAATGAGATAAAAATATTTTACTTAAAATACTCCTCCTGTATCATTTTCCTTCAATATCAGTCATATATGATTAGCTTCATTTTAAATTTTAATGTTAACTCAATATCAATTTATGTCATAATCTAGGATCATGGAATAGTCAAGATACAATATATTTTTTCCTGAAACTGAGGGTCTTAGAGAGCACATTTTTACTCTTACTAGGGTCACAGAGAAAACCCTATAATGTTTGTCCCTTTTCATTATCACTATAATTTTTTAAGCCTGATATAGTGCAAGTTCAGTGTTTATAACTTCAATTATTCGTAGGAAACCCTTTGGAGGGTTTTTAACCTATCATGTTCTAGGTATCTTGATGATATTTATATTTCTAGATGTTTTTTAATAGTATGTAGCACAGATTTAGCGAGATAACAGTCAAAATTTATCCAGGGTTCCCTTTACGGAATTTTACCCCAGTGAGTGTTGTGTCTTTTTAATTGGAAGTTTAGAGTCATTCCCACTGTAATCTCATTATTGATGTTTTAGGATGAAAAAAATTGACCATGACTTGAGTGTAGAGTGCCCCAATTTATGGGTCATTTACTAAGAATGTCCAAAAGAATTTCATACATTGGTGAGGGATTTTTCATGACCCTAACTTTTGATTTCTAGATATGGGACATGATACAGGGTGTGAAATCCATGGGGCAAATAGAAGAGGGATAATATCTCTCTTGAATATGAGTTTTCCCTTGGTTTATGGTCCATTTTTTGGGAAAAATATGTAGAGACACTATGTTATTGGGTGATTAGGTAAACAATAGATTCTTTAAGACACTTACCATCCATTTACGATTTCTAGGAAATTTTCATAGAATTCTGAAGTGTTTTTCTTTAGAGTCCCATAGTGGGCAGGATTTTATGGGGAAATGTTTGAGGGTGTGGTGTCATTAGCATTGTTTCTAATTTAGAAAAATCTTATGCATGATTTTGATTCATGAAAAGGAGTGATAGTAAATGGTGTAGTTTATTGTTGTAAATCCAAGAAATTTTTCCTGATAGTTTGACTAGAAATGTTCTATATCCTTCAGACATGATGGGGGAAATATTTACGTTGTAACATAAGGGGATTCTAAAAACAGGGAATGAGGGAATTTGATGATGTGATAGAGGCATACAGAAATAGAAAAACCCTCTACTGAGAACGAATTTTCCTTTGATTGACATGACATTTATGTGGGAAACATATTAGGATCCACTAAGGCATTGGGATAATTGTAAAAAAAAGTTGTTCTAAAGATACTATCCATCCATTTACTATGGCCAGTGATGTTTATAAGGATATGGATCACTCTGGATACTGAGTATGGTCTATTGAGAGGGGATCCTGATCATAAAAAATGGAATTTCATGTTGAACTATTATACAGATACTTGGAATAAGAGGAGGCATTTTAATCCAATCTATATGTGTTTTATCATCATGTAGGTCTATCCTTTTCATTTCTAGGGTTGAAACATGTTTGTTTCATGTATAAATCCAAAATAACACATTTAGATGTCAATATTTATCTGGTGATGATAGTAATCATGCTATACATTGTTCTTTTAAGGCTCAATCCTATGAGTATCTTATTCACTCATATGAATGGGGAATTTTTGTTTTGGATATTGATTCACCAATGTGGAACAAAGTATTTATAACCTTACCATGTATATTTATTTTATACAAAGGGTTGTGAGTGGAAATACCCTTCGATATGACCTAACCAAAGGGTGAATACAAGGTTTTGAGTATCATGTAGTTTAAACATCATGTGATCAGGATGTCTCTATAGAATCCCTAAGTAACTATAGTGTAATAGAGCTTGGGTGTTCTGACATGTCCATGACAAGAGTAGAAAATAATGTGTAAACAATAATTTTGAGGGTTCTAAAATTAGGAGGAATGACATGGGGCTTAGAATCCATTAGGTGTATGAAAATAATAAAATACTCTCATGAGGAAGAATATTCGTTTTTTTGATAGGTCATTTTTCTGGGAAACACATGTAGATCCACTGGGTAATTGTATGAATTTTCCTGAAAATGTGTCCGCATGGCATTGTCCATCTATTTTTGATGGTCATGGATGATAATAAAGACACCATATTACACGAAGCTAGTTTTTTACAGAAGGGGAAAGTGTTCCTAAATACATTACAAGATTTCTGGCCTTGATTTACCAAAAATTTAGGAACTCCCGCAAATAGATCATACCAATACATGGGTAGAGGATTTTTGATTCCCTCGATAAGGTGGGGCCTATTTTTAGAGATCTGGGAACCCAGAGATTAGACTTTTTTATTGGTTCTGATTCATAAGATGGGGGAGGGGTATACATTCTATGTTTTGGATTCCATGAAGTTTAATTCCATATAGAAAGGATGTTGGGCTTCCAAATATAGAGGGTAAAACACTAATATGCCCATAAATTTCCTTCTACTTGGGTCATTCATTGTATATTGATTATACAAGTATCTCTGTGGAGTTACATACTGAAATTCATAATCATACATTAGCTATGATCAGTGTGAGAAACACGAGGTGGAAATGATTTCACTCAACCACATAGGGAGGATAGGATAGAAGGAAATATTTTTTTCTAGTCCACAGAGTTTAAAGTCGTGTAGTGAAGATGCATATGCTTTATAGTTTATCATCATGTTGTATGGATGAATTCATTGTGTAATGTGTTTTCATATGATCAGAACATCTTCCGTATTATTAAGAATCATGTCGAAAATATTTTGACAAGTTAGTTTAACTGTCCTGTTGTAAGGATTAATTCATCTTTCATTTTATTTTCATGAGATTTAGATTTCTATATTATATTTTATCATCATGTGTAAAGGATGTTTACCTCACATTTTAACCATTAGGTTTCACAGATGAGACATCAAAGAGATCAGGCGTAAATATGATATTATCAGGTCAGAATATTTTTTGTACGCCCTAGACATGAGAATGGGAAGAATGTGTAAACCATGATTCTAGGATCCCTCGAGTGAGGAGAGATGGTTTGGGGGTTAGGTGACAATGAGTGAAAAAATTTACGAACAAACTTTCCAGAGGAATAATTTACCTTTGGTTGACTAACCATTTTTTAGGGAAACGATTCCAAAGACATGGGGGCATAATGTGAATAGTCAAACAAAGTTGTCCACAAGAGAGTAGTCGTCGATTTTAGATAGTCATTGGTGATTACAGTGGTCAGATATGCCCCAGGTAATGTAGTTTGATAGATAAAAATGGGATAACAGGTTACATGAAAAATATCCATACCATGACTAGTTTTGAGGTAAGAGATCCATTATATAGATCTGATTTGTTTGTAAGAGGAAGAATTATCTTTTGAAACTTTAGGGATTTAATATTTTCAATCTGAAATCCCCCATATCTTTTAGCCTTTTTCTTATGTGGGGTTGGGGGTTTTCCCCCTTATTTTATTGATCATGGATGGACCGGGGGTTTCTTTCTTGAGTGTATCTACTTATAATGTTATACTATTTAAAATTCCATACACAATTCAATAGATACCTTATAGTTTAATTTGATGTGGTTGGGACTTCTCTTTCCATGCTATTTAATATCATGTAGTCATTATTCATGATCATCCCTTTGAAAGTTTGGTTTAAATGTAGAGGATAGAATTTTTATCATGATGGTTTGACCCTAGAAGGCCCCGATGTAGCTGCATGTCCCATTAGTGGAATCAAGCAACAAGAAGTTCATGAATCCAATGTAGATTACCGTAATGAAGTAAGGAAGAAACTGCACTACCATGAAAAGGATGAGGTGAATGAAGTGTTGGGCTTGAACCATAATGAGGTATCTTAGATATCATAGTTAGTTTGGAATTAATGTCCACATTGTTCTTGATGGAAATTCAATGAATATCTATGATTTATAAACAAGAAGGAGGGAACATTTTTTAATTAGCGGAAAAACTAGAATGATTAATCTTGGTTTCACTATGTATCTTGTGTGATAATTAATCATAAAACATCTAGTTCATGGAGTTACCTTTGCCGGTCGGTCCCATGCATAGAGATGGAATATTTTACATTTTTCTTTGACTGGTGGCGGCTACATCAGGATGGACGATCTGTGCATCACTACACATCCCGCATGGTAGGAATCAATCCACACATAGTTCTGGAGCTTCCTCCCTATATATGTTTGGCCCATACATAGAAAGGAGATGCATTTTATTATGGTGGCTAGACCAGGATGGAGGATCCTGGTGTCACTATATATCCCATCAGTATATAGGAATCATGTTGTACATAGTTCTGTAGCGCTGCCTTATAGGTGACTGATGCCAGCAACAATGTCTCCTTGGGTGAGAAAATTGTTGGGGCCATGCAGTTTATCTTTGTTTGGTAAAGATGAAAATTATCCCCATGTACATCTAAACTGTACATAGGGAGAGTTGAATTATACATTTTAATGGTTTCTAGCCTAGGATATAGAATCTTGGAATCACTACATATCCTGTATAGGTGGGAATCAAGAAATACATAGTTCTATGGACCCCCCATCCGTAATAGTCAAACTTTTGTATTGGGGGAGTATTTAATTCCATTATTTCAAGATGATGGGATTATTAAACTTTTCTATGTCTGGATATGCGGGGGAAATTTTGACATACATTATTAAGGTCACATGATTTATACTCTGTGTTTTAAATAATGAATGATGAGTGGTTCCCTTTATTTATAGGGGAGACAGAGGATATAATAGAGTAATTCCATGTCAGGTGGGGGATGGATCATCAATTTGGGTCATAGTGTCTCTATATATCCCAAATGTTTATATGAATCAAGCCATGAGTTTTTCATTAAAAATACCATCCTATATGGATTGGGGCTATAGGAAAGGAGGGGGAGCATTAGTTTTCATTTCTCGGATCGATTTCAAGTGAAACAACACATTGTTTAGAAAACAATGATCACCATGAAGATTAATTTCAGGCATGTAAGATAAATATATTGTGTTGTTTAACATCATGTAACAAGGATAAAGATTCTATGTAGTTAAACATCATGAAGCATGGACAAAGATGCTGAGCATTTTAACATCATGCTTAATAGAAAAAGATGATAAGTAGCTTAACATCATGAATAATATATGAAGATACTGAGTATTATAACATTAGGTAGCATGGAATAATTTTGTATAGTTTAGCATCATGTGGGAATGATGTCATTATATGATTTGGGCTACAAAAAAATTTCTTATCCTTGCATTGGTGGGAGCTGTGGTGAGCCTTCCATCAATTCTAAATAAGGAATATGATCCATTGGACTAAAATTTCTATATAAAATATAGTCCACATCATATTGGATCTAATTTTGGAGGATTCTTCTTGAGTATCATAAGGTTTCTGAGGACTGAAACCATTTCCCCTTTGAGTAATGATCAGAGGTGAACTTTATTATTAAAGGCTCATTCTATCTGATTTTGGTAAACATCCAAATGGTTAAAAGTGTGAAATCTTTTCACATCCAATTGATCCAACTCATCAATCCATTTTTGGGATTTCTCATCTGCAGATAGTTTGTCACAAACAGTGACACAGATTGTGTGAAACAGGATTTCAATGGATATAATCTCATTCATCCCGTATACTAACGAGTATGGTGTTACCTAAATGTTGGTGTGGGTTGTGGTCTGGTAAGACCAAAGATCAGTGAGGATATTTTACATCCATTAGTTCTTATAATGGTCCACTATTTTTTGTAGTATATTGGATAGGGTCTTGTTGAAATCCTCTACCTGTCTAATGGCTACTTCATTGTAGAGGGATGAATGGTTTACTTTGACACCATACAATTGGTAGAGTTTTTCCAATTCAATAGAGCAGAAATTGGTGTCATTGTCCATTAGTATTGTGTGAGGGACACAAAAAATGGTGATGATACTTTATTTCAAAAATCTGACCATGTTTTTTTGACTTCTTTAAGGGTTTCAATTTCTTCAAATGTGGATGTGAATTCGGATGCCATGAAAAAAATGAATTTTCTTGCTGTGGAAAGAAAATATGGTTTTACAAAGTCCATTTCCCATATGGTGAATTTCTAAGAGTACATGGATGTGTGATGTAGCTCTAGGGTTTGGTGAATATAATTGGCATGGACATGGTTGGAATAACACATTTTGGTGAAATCGGTACAATCCTTCATCATGGTGGGAAAATAGTACCCAAGACATCAAATTAGATGAGATGGTTTTGATGTTGACTGGTGTGCCCTATAAGTTCCTTCACGCAATTCATTCATGATTTACTCAATTCCATCTCCATCAATTAATCTCAAAAGTAATCCATCGAAGAATCACCTATATATGTCTGTTTTCTAGTTAGTGACATCCTACAACATGAAATTGACTGTGTGTATTTTTATCTATTCCCTTACAACCCTATCTGGTGAGAGTTTTCCCTTTTGATGATAGTCCAAAATAGGGGTCATCCACCCGGTTGTATGACTGAATGGCTTGGGGATGGGACTGATCTTATTTATTTCTTCCATCTTTCCCTAAACATATGGTTGAACCATCCAGTGATGGGAAATGATGATGAGAAATTCATTCCAATTTTGGTCTGCTAGAGTTGTTCCTACATTTTCCAATGCCTCATCTTGGGCATTTTACAACTGAGGGACATATGTCAATGTTGGATATAATGGGAATACTTCCATCAATTTTCAATCATTTTTCACAAAAGGGATCAACTCAAGTTTCATGATTTCATAGTCATGATTGACTTGCTTAATGACTAGTTTGGAATCATATTATAGCTTCACATATTCGGCTTGCTCTTGGAGTTCTTGTTCCAGGCTTATTTTTAGGGCTTGGAATTCTGCTTCATTTTCTATGGACCCCTCTGATAGTAGGAAGGAGTAAGGAAGTACTGTATTTTCTAGGGAAACAAGTATAACTCCCAGCCCCACATTGTTAAATGTGGGGTCATCTATTATTTTTCTCTTTAGGATAATAGAGGCAACATCCTTGTGATTTTACCATAACATGGAGTTCTCTTGAATAAAGGACACTTCCTCATCAGATGGCTCATTATGTAATGCGGGAACCTTAGTTTAGGTATTGTCTTCTAGGAAATATGAAAATTCATTGCCTTTGATATATTTTTGTGGTATGAAACATATATCAAACTACTGCAAGATGACTTCCCACTAAGACATGCATCCAATCAACATTGGATGATTGGGAATGTACACGAGTGCATTTCTTCAAGAGACAATGTAGACCTTGTGGTGCTATAGGTAATTCTTCATCTTCTGAACTACAAAAATTAATGCCAAAAAACTCTTCTCAATATTTTAATACTAATTATCGACATCAATCATGGTGAATAATAGATAATAGAGACAATTCTCGATGTCGGTATCATTATTTTGATCGAGGAAGGTTCCTATGGAACGCTCAAAAGTAATTACATATATAATGAGTGGTATTCCATCATTATGATTAATTTCCATCAGTGGAATAAACATATATTTCATGATATGGTTGAATTATTCTTGACACTCATCATCATAATGATATTCTACTCCTTTCTTCATCAACCTTGTGATGGGAAAATATTATCCAACAATGTTGTCCATGAAGCACCCGATTATAAGACTTGTGTCCTTGGAGTCCTCTCATCCCTATCAAGTTATGAGTTGTTGACATGCCATGTATGACCCTTTTCTTTTCGGGGTCTAATTTGATGCCACAGTGGCATACAACGAAGTTGAGGAATTTATCTAAGGTAACACCTAACACATAATTTTAGAGATTTATTTTTATATTGTTGTTTATAGTTTACTAAACACTATTTCCGGATCTTCTAGATGGTTTGGAAATTTTCAGGATTTTACCACTACATCATCATCAAATAATTGGGAATGTTTTCCCAGGATGGGTCTAAAAATGTGGGTCATGGCGCGCTGATATGTGGTGATGACATTTTTTAAACCGAAAGGCATCACCTTGTTGAAAAACACCACCTAGGGAGACCTGAAGGAGGTGTATTCTAAATCTTCTTGGTCCATTTAGATAATGTAATACCCTGAATAATCATCCATGAATGGGATAATCTCATATCCAGTAGTTGAATAAATCAACAAATGTGTGATAGTGACTAAGAAATCATATTTTAGGAAACATCAGTTATAGCCCCAGAAATCAATACACATCAGGATTTTCCTATTTTTCATCATGAAGAAGATGATGGTTTAAATACAGATAAGATATTAGACCTCTCGAATAAATTTGGATCTGATTATCATGTCCACATTAGTATAATTTATGAAATCATGGGTCCATTGTTTTCTTTTGATAGTTTTCTTAAATCCATAATGCTCATTTAGAAATACTAGGTGGTGTGTGGCCACATTAGGATTAAGGCCTACTAGTTCTGTATTGTTCTAGGGAAAAAATATCTATTATCTTTCGAGAATGAGGAAAATACCACCTTTTAATTGAAAGGCATGTTTGAACTAACCATAGTGTGTTGTGGGTCTTCTTTTTCTCCCATGTTGATTTCATTGAGTATATCAATTGTGGTAGAAAAGTGTTCCTCAAATTATAGAGGGGCATCCCTTCAGGTCTTCTTCTTGTTCATCCTCTATATGCTCATTATATTCCTCTCATATTCAGATGAGGAAACAATTATTGAGATTATTTTTCCATAATTGAAGGAAGATTCATACTTTTGGTGTCCGAGTGGAAAATCCACTTCTTCTGTCTCATTTATTTGTGGAGGCTTCTTTGGGGAAGACATAGTTAGTGGTAAAAGAGTTTACTCATCATATCTAGCTTACAAGATACATTATCCATCATTAGAGGTTGAGGATGGTATTTCTTGAGGATTTTATGATAGTTCGGTGGGATTCATATCCCAAATTTGCCTATTATCTTGAGAGTTAGTGATCCTTTAAACTTTATCAGGCTCGAAAGCCATAACTGAAATCATGGGGACTACTGAAAACGCATTTAAATTTGGAATTGACACCCTAATTTATGGTATGGGTTGTACGTATTCCTCCCCATTATATGTTATGGGATCAGTGGGAACCATTTCTAAACTATTTGTGGTAGTAACCCAATCAAATTTCTCAACATAGGGTTATTTCTTCTTTGGTGTGTAGAAACTCACATCAATATCATGTTAGTCACATAAGCTAAATGAAGCCGTATTGGTATGTAGTGTCCCGCTCTATTGATGAATTATATATTTGAAGAACTACTATTAAAAGGAGTGGGTTGATGTTTGTGGATGTAGTCTTGTCCTTCCTAGAAGGGTGTTGAAGGATTTATTATTTCGGACCACTAGACATTATAGGTGAGCTATGAGGTCACCAAATGAAGTTTTGAGAATTATTTTTCCCAATGGATTCTTATATCTTTTTCC
The DNA here is from genome assembly GCA_963277665.1 of Viscum album. Taxonomy (NCBI): domain Eukaryota; kingdom Viridiplantae; phylum Streptophyta; class Magnoliopsida; order Santalales; family Viscaceae; genus Viscum; species Viscum album. The sequence continues at coordinate 1,425,853,682 of OY728140.1, read as the reverse complement.
ATATACCAATATAGTCGTGGTTCTGGGTGCCATATCACCCTCATTATATCCCATCCAATTAAGTGACTATAGTGAATGGAGGATAACCCCATATCCATTTTCGATGATGAATTTTCAGATATCGATGCAATTTATTGTGCCTGAGACATATAAGGGTTTTATATTTCCTTGCATGGTGGAATCATCATCATGATCCATGGAGGAGATAACTATGTGGCATTCCACATGACTGGTCTATTCTCAATAGAAATCATTGGAAAATACATCCTCTTCAAACTCCTAGGGACTCACCAATGCTTCCATTAGTAATTCCATGAGCTCTGTCGATAGATTTAGTTCATCTATGATTGATAGTTTGGATGGAACTGAATCAAATTTATTCATAATATCATATTTCTGGTCTAAAGTTCAGAGAATCATAGTATGGGTATTCTCTTTCATATTTTCTTTAGGGGTGATCATTTGATGATGATGGGTCATCCCTTGGGATTGAAGCTGAAGGTGCTCCAATCTCTTTTGGATTGGGATGATTATATCTATAGGCATGTTGAAGAAAAATAGTCTTTTGTTCTTCCTCTGGGATATATTTTAGGAAAATTGGAATGTGGTGGCTTCCAATGGGGGAGAGAGGATTTTCATGTCCCTGTTAGATTTATCGAAGGTTCCTTCTATGAATTATTGCGACATTGATGGTTTTAGCAAGGGTGAATCCATAAGATTTATTTCTTATAGGCATTTATCTACCATGATACCCCTTATTTCTCTATTTCTGTTTCTCTAGAACCCTATTTGTGTGCGGGTAATACAGGTTGATAACTATACTTATCATTGGATAAAGGATCCATAAAATGGATGATATTGACATGGAAAAACAATCAGATCCTCTTCTAATGATGTCTTTGTCTCATACTTATCTTCTAGTTGTACCATTTTTTGTGGTGGTGCTCGTTGTGATTTTTGGTGGGGCAGTGCATGTTGTTCTATTTTGTGAGATAGTTTCCATGGAACCATTTTGCGTTGCGGTGTACGTTTGATCATATTTAATAGTTTGAAATATGAGAGAGTTAAATCCAACCTCAAATTTGGTGTGACTTCATCTTCCTGGAGTATATTTTCTCCATTTCAATTGGACTTGATCATGGATAGTTGTGTTTTGAAGGATTACGGGCCCCAAGATTACAATTTTTTTACATCAGGACCTACTGGAGGCATATAGAGCTACATAAAATTCTCCTAGAAGATTCCATGATTTTAGTTGACTATTTTATAAGACATCTAACTATCAAACATTTTCATCTATTTGTTAACAACCTTTTCTCACTCCACTTTTTCATCTAATCCAGTGATGGAATCATAAGAAACATGTGATATTTGTGCTCCTAGATTGACCAGTGCAGAATATACCATTAGTCGATGCATTTCCTCAAAGAAAAAACACTCTTAAACAGTGTGTATCAATATCCAGTAGAAGGGAAAATAATCTGGGCGTTCATCAAGACCAACATCAGCATCCCTATTCAACTCTGGTATTCGAAGAATGTTCAATTCATGTAAGAAATTAATTATCCAAAATTTTGATTATCTATGAATGAATACAATTTATTTATTTGTTCATTGATATGATTCTAATTGCCTCCCCAACACTCGTCTGGCTGAGGCGGCATGGCTGCTGATGTTTAGGGGCTCTTATGCAATTTGACGAAGGCCATCGACCAAGAGCTGACACAGGGTGTGGATTAAGCATTATAGAAGATTATTTAGCACTTTCTTTTCATTTTACTAGGGATTCTGGGGATTCCTGGCACATTAAATTAATCCATTACAAGGAATATTCTATTCCTTAAGTGAGAACGGAGAATTACTTGAACCCAGATGAAAATTTAACTGGAATATGTGGTCTCCACAACTCATATCAGAGATTATTTATTCACATGGAAAACATATCATTTTGATGGAGTTCCTGATTCAATGAGTATGTTAGACAATTCCATATGGAAGATGATTATTGAGACTCTCTAGTTCTCTCACAGCTTGCAGTTCATGAGATAACTGACTACTGTTTTTGGAATTGTCATGATGAAATGAAATATGAACTGGCACTGGATATCCTCTAATCATGATATTAACTTATCTGGAAAATTAGTGTACCTCACAAAGGATGATCATTGTAGGGTTCACACAAAGCATCTGATCTTCACAGCTTCTTATTACTCCAGGGATCCCATCATGATATCACAATACAAAGAGTAGTGTATTAGATGCTACTCTGGGTCACATCTACCATTGAATACTAGAATTTTTGTATTTTCAAAATTTTGTGGAGGCGATATGATTAGCCTAAATGTTATATATATTTTTGTGTGATGTTTCCATTTTTTTCATTCATTTACAGGATAATTCACATGGTAGATTTCCAATATTGTAGGAAATAGGGCTTCACAACATTCCAATGAAAAACAGATGAAATGAAACAAAAATGGCCATGTACATGTCATGATGGCCATGGCCACATCGTGTACTTTATGGTCACAACCCGCATCAAGACAATAGAAATTGCCAGTTCCCATTGTGAATCCCTCCTACACATCATGAATAAATTCAAACAAGAAGCCATGAAATTAGTGAGGATTCAATACAAAAATCCAAAGTTCCATGGGGTACACATCAATAAAAAACCTATACATGACTTGACTGGTGTCAAACTTCATTAATCTGTGTATGATATGAATTCCATGATAGAGATCATGATTGAAGTAACGCGGATTAATGGTTCATGACATGATGATTAAGTACACATCATAACCATTTCTGAATATATAATGATCAAATTAGAAGAACATTGGAGCATGCTTTGATTACCTCTCTCTCCCTTTTATATTTCATTAAGAATTTCCTTTACTTTTCCATCTTAAGTTAGTATAGTTCATTGTAATTCCTTATGTTTTCAATCAGATAAACATGGATTCTTTTTATTCAACACCTCAAATTCACTAGCCATTTCAATTCTATTTTATTCCATTCAATTATGGTTTTATTTAAAATATTATTTGATGTTTATTTCATATTGTTATATGTTTATTCAATTCAATTCCACTAGTGTAGTCATTATGATTTATGTTATCCCTTTTATTGATTTAATTACAATCATGAGTTTCGAAAAGCCTCAGGGTTGGGGATCTTGGTTCAATGTATCTACATTCTTAATTAGACATCTAGTTATAAACATCAAAAACCTAATATAATTAGTAATTAAGATATAAACCAATGGTAAAATCCCATTTTTGCAACTATACTATTACCATTGGATAGTCAACGAAACGGCCCTATACTGTTTGGAGGAAACATAGACCATGGCAAAAAACGGAGGAAATTTACTGCAATAGATACTGAGCTTAGTGCATCTAGGACTATAACTAACCTCCTTACCAATGAATTGTTACATCATAGGATGAACTAGTAGACTAGACCAAGGTTAACAAGAGGCTGCCGCTTTCGTCATAGACCAAGCCATTAGGACCTTCCCAAGTTTAGAATTAGGACCATAATTATCTAGATAATTATACGTGATCCCTAACCCTCTTTTATAAATTGATGTAAAACCATAAAATAGTTAGAAAAATACCAATAATTACTCAAAATAGTAAGGAAACATGCATATGATTTAAGAAAAGATTTTTTTTCACCCCCACAAAAACATCAACCTCGTGGGATCAACCCATGGATTCTACTATACGATGCCTTAGAAGTCAGTAATGTTTGGGACCCATGTAAATTTCTAATCTGATGTGCCCATGTGGAAACAAACGACCCTCATGGCTCACTCCTGTCATGTTTTGGATCCATTCCTAGGGAGGAAGCACTATTCATTGTGATAGGATTCTGGTCAAGATCGAGGATTACCTTTTCCTCACCACCATTCCTTTGTTTATAGATGCCCTTACATCCTTATTTTTTCCCATGCATGTACCATGGTCCCTTGACTCATTCAAGGAATCTTGAAGCACATTACCCATTGAATTTTTATCCCAAGATCAAAATGAATCTCCACTCTCTTCGTCGGTTAGTGATGGCTGAGCAATTCCACCCTACTTGACCAACCCTCCATACCCCGACCGTCTATTCATTCCGAGAGAACACCTGATACTGAACTCTAGAAATACGATCATGGATTAAAGATTTATATCAACCCAAAGTACAATCCATTGAATTTTTTTACACCCAATCCATGCCCATATATTCTAAATAAAACCTAGAATCTTTCATATGATTCAAAACATGGTGAAATTCAGTGGTCATCTAAGAGAAGATCTATAAGAACATATTTTTTACTTCATGGAGGTTTGTGATACCTTCCACATCCAGAGAGTTTCTTATGATGCTATAAGACTCTACATATTCCCATTTCCATAATTAGACACAGCCATATACTGGTTAAAGAGTCAATATCTTGAGTAAATTATGACATGGGATGAAGAAGCCATGATGTTTCTACATATGTACTTCCTACCCATCCGAACCTAGAAGCTCCGAATGGACATTCAAAATTTCAACCAAATTGATGGAGAGTATTCTTTGGAAGCATGAGACCACTTTAAAGAATTAATGATGATGTGTCTGTATGATGGACTTTATATGTGGATTCAAATACAACCTTTCTATCATGGACTCCAGCTAGTAGCACATAATGTTGTCGATGCATCTGTTTATGGAGGGCTCATGTTCAAGACTCCCAAAGCTAGAAGAGACATCCATGATAAAGTATTTCATAATTACAGTCTATGGTATAGTGGTCATGGACCACCATGGCATGGAATCCATCATATTGATGATACCATAAGGCTTGCAATGCATAATGAAGCGCTCACTAAAAAGATAGAAGAATTTCAAATACCAACTACTCAACCCCCTTATTCCCATAAAATGGAATCGAAATCATGCAAGATGTGGGGTGGAACACTTCTTTATCAAGATGCTATAGCTAAATATAATGAAAAATAACTAGAATGTAATTATGTTAAAAATTAATCAGCAGAACCCACCATTCCATCAGCAACAATATTATCAGCAGAGGCCAGCTCAGCAGCAACCTCAAAACAATCAGGGTTATTTTCAACCGAGATGTGGATAAAAACAATTCAGAGCTTACACATCACCAGGTTATCCACTGATGAACCCTATACCTTGGCCAAAAGGTCAATAAAAACCCTTCCCTCAAAGAGTATAGCAATTTCAGCCACCTTAACCAAGACCTCAGTAAAACCTATGAAATGAAATCTAGAAATCCTCCTGGAGTCATTTGTGAAAAAGTCTAATCAAATAATGACAACCCATGAGACAAATATGAAAAACCCGAGAGATCATCTGATGGTCCATGAAGTGAAAATCTGTCTAATCTCAAATACCTCATCTGAGATATCACCAGGTACTCTACCTAGTAACGTTGTGGCATACCCAAGAGAGGAAGCTAAAGTAGTAGTGCTGAGGAGAGGAAATACTATGAACTTCCAACAAACCAATGAATCAAGGTTGTAAGAACAAGAGCTGACAAAACAATGAGTACCTAATGTAAAAGTTGATAAATTCACTAACACCTTACATCATGAAGAAGTAATTGCTGAGAATGAACTATGTGTGTTTCCCCACCTCCATACCAACCACGTCTTTATTATCTTGAAATAGTGAGACAAATTTGGAAAAAGTCACAATACAATAAGTTCCTTGATATTTTCAATAAATTACATATCAACATCCCTTTTACATAATTTATTTCCCAGATGCCAATTTATGGAATGTTCCTAAAAGGCATATTATTAAAAAAAAGAAAAATAAAATATCTTAGAGTCATCTTCATGTACTCATGATGAATTCGGGATGATGTGCTAGTAAAAGACAACAAGTTCATTTTCCCAACCGATTTCATGGTATTGGACATAGAAGAAGAAGGTGATGTGAGTATTATACTTGGAAGAAGAATCCTTTCCACTGGAATGGCACTGATTGACGTGAATCAAAGACATATCATATTCAGAGTGGGCGCATAACAAGTTGTGTTCAACATAATTAGAGTTTTGAAACACTCAAATAACACAATAGACATTCACACCAATTCTCACACCCTTAACAGAGATGAATTCATGGCCATCGTCGAATAAGGTGTGTCTCTTTTTTTGGAAAGAAAGAGACTATGACTTCAAGGATTTCAAATTTATCAAAATACATACCAGATATGTTGTGCAATCATTTACCCCATCCATAATTTTGCCCCATCAATTAGGCATGAAACCACTGCCCAGTACTTTAAAGTACTCATTTCAAGGGTAATATTCCTCCTCTCCTATTATCATCAACTATGAACTATACCTATTTCAATAGAAAATGTTGGGTGATGTCCTAAAATAACTTGATCAGTCTATCTCTAGGGTATTGGTAGATATTAAGGGGTTAAATCCCACTGGATGAACTCATAGAATCTTACTCAATGAGAATGCAAAGCCATAATGAAAACCTCAGAGGTAGCTCACGCCATCCATGAATGATGTTTTCATGAAAAGGTTGTTCAAAATAATGAATATGGGAATAATCATTCCAATCTCAGACAGTTAATGGGTGATCCCGCTCTATGTTGTTCCCAATAAAAGATTAATCATACAAACAAGAATAGATAATGATAAACTCATTTCAAAATGAACCATCACTGGGTGGGGAGTCTGTGTGGATTAAATATTTTTTAACTCTACCACAAGAAAATATCATTTTCTCATACCCTATATAGACCAAATGTTAGAAATCCTAGTGGGGGATGATTTCTACTCTTTCATGTATTAATTTTCAAGATACAATCAAATTGTAGTCGACCCCAGTAACTGGAAAAAAACCACCTTCACCTACCCTTTCAGTGCTTTTTCTTATATACGTGTGTCTTTAAGATTGTGTAACACTCTAGAGACTTTCCAAAGATGCGTGACACACATTTTTGATGACATGGATGACAAAATTCATGAGATTTGCATGGATTATTTCTCTATTTATGGGATATCATTTGATATCTATCTCAGTAATCTAGAACAATTTATACAACACTGTGAAGAAAAATGTTTGGTATTGAATTGAAAAAAAATGTTACTTCATGGTGAAAGGAGGAATCTTACTCAGCCAAAACAACTCCAATGAAGGCATTGAAGTAGTCCCATCAATGATAATTTTTATCAAAGATATACTTCATTCATATAATCTTAAGCGTATCATAAGATTCCTTGGGAATTCTGAATTCTATAGTTGATTTGAAAAATATGTTTCTAATGTTTCAATCCCCTTGACATAATTGTTGCCAAAAGATATTCATTTTAAATTCAATCAAGAATTCCGACATGATTTCAATACATTGAAAAATACCCTGAGGATGACTCCAATATTATTGCACTGAACTTGGAAAAATATTTTGAGCTTATATGTGATTCCAGAAACCATGTTGTAGGAGGTTTTCTTGGCCAACGTACGAAAAAAATATTCTATCCAATTTTATATGAAAGTCATACTTTAATTGAAACTCAAATTAATCATATGACCACAGAGAAGTAGCACCTAACCGTCATGTATTCCATTGAAAAATTTTGTTCTTACATTGTTCTATCAAAATTTATTTTTCTTAATAATGAAAATACCCTTCAATACTTGATGACCAAGAAAGATGGAAAACCATGGTTGATACACAGGATTCATTGGCTACAATAATTCTAGAAAATAATTAAAGATAGAAAGGGAACAAAAAATTTCATTGCAGACCACCTCTCCAGACTACCTCTTTCCCTCATCAAATATGTTAGGGAAAATATTGAAGTTTATTTTCATGATGAGACCATATTTAATATGATGACCTAGCCCTAGATTTTCAAACATATCCAATTATCTTACAACATGATTTGTACCTCAAGAGCTATCTTATCATCAGAGGAAATTTTTTTTTTCAAATTACAAACACTACTTTTGGGATAAGCCAATAATTTTCAATCGTTATGCTGATGGACTTTTAAGATGTTTCCTTCTAGAAGAAAAGGCATAAAATATAATCAAAATGTTCCATATACCACCAACTGGAGGACATCATGGAACTAAATGCACAGTGGATAAAATCCTACAAAGTGGATTTTTTGGACGTCAGTGCATCACGATGCCATGTGATTCAACCACCACTATGATAGATGCCAATGTTCAGGGAATATCAGTAAAAGAAATGATATTCCACATACCCCCATGCACGTAGTTAACATTTTTGATATATGGGGAATCATATTTATGGGACCATTCCCCATGTCACATGGTAATAAATACAATCTGGTTTCTGTGGAATGCGTTTCTAAATCAGTCGAAGCTGTTGAAATGGATCATGACACAACCAATGTAGTATTAAATTTCCTTCAGAGGAATTTGATTGTACGTTTTGAATTTCCATTACTACTTTTTAAATATAAAATAAAACACTTCTCTAGTCAACCAGTGAGAAAAATGCTTCAAAGATAAGTTATCCACTAAAATACTGGATCCCTATATCACCCACAAATGAGTGGGAAACTAAAACGCTCAAATATACAGGTAAAGGAGATCCAAGAAATAACAATCAATACAAATAGTATTGATTGGATTTAGAAGTTGGATGATTCATTATGGGTATATAGAACAGCTTATAAAACCCCCATTAGCACCACCCTATTTCAGCTGGTTTATGGAAAACCATGACATCTTCTAGTGGAGCTAGAGAACCGATCATTTTATCCCATTAAATAATTGAATTTGGATTTATGCATGGCTATAGAGGAGTGGTTATTGCAATTAACCGCATTGGAATAATTTAGGAAATATGCGTACGAGAATGCAAGAATTTACATGGAAAACACTAAAGAATGTCAAGAACGAAGGATTAAAAGACACCTTTATCCTAGGGAATAATGTTCTTCTATTCAACTAATGATAAACACATTTCCAAGGAAATCAGAAATCAATATTCAATGGTCTTTATGAGGTTATCCAAGTTCTTCCATAAAGAGAAATTGAAATTCAACGAACAAAGAGACACCATTCAAAGAGAATGGTTAATGTTTGATGACTATAAAAGAACAATTCTATGAGTCCTATATCCATAAAATTAAATTCTAAAAATCTCTAATTATGTAAAGATCTCTAATTTAAAATAATATCATTATTAGAGGCAACACATATTTGTTTTTGAGCTTTTTTTTAGTTTTGGATTTTTCATTGTTTCATTGTAGTACATTGTATTAAAATTCATTCAATAAATAAAAAGGATACCATTATAAATTATTTTTACACATACTGCATTTCAGCTATTCAAATGAATAAACATGTGAATTTACATTTTTTTCAATAGTACATGATGTTTCTACTAGAATATTTTGCAGGTTCCTAAAACTTCAATTTTCAAACAGGTCAGACACCCCATTGGCATACAACTTCATCATAGGAAGCTCTCAATTACCTCTTATTAAATTCTATCATAACATCCATGGAATTTTATTTATAAAAAATCACTTCATGACCACTCCCACCCAATATATCATTTCCAATGTGGACACTATTTCATTTTATGTGGGGGGGGGGTTGTCAAGATTTCATAGTGATACACATGGTTTTTTCATTTTCCCACAATTCAAAAAGAAATTTCTCAAATTAGATAGAATGATGCGAATTGAAAAATCATTATTCCCATGTAAATTAATGATAAAGTTAAAAAGAAAAATGTTAAGAACCATGTTTCTTCCCTTCATATAATTTTTGAAAGATTGATGAGTTTGGAAGTTTACTTCATATTTAAAATCATTTAAATTATGATTAATTAACACATATTTTAGGATTTATTCCCTTTGAAATAGAAATATTTTCTTTTATTCTCATTAACTGAGAGGATTATAAGCCTTCAATCTCATTTTATTTTCTGAGCATATTTCTCGGGCGATACCTGGGACATGTAAACCTACAAGTACATGAATTAAGATCTTATCAGAATTATTACGAAGAAAGTTTATTTTTAAATTGATTGAGGTAGCCTTTGATAGACATTTATAACTAAGAACAACCTAACATTTACACTTCGTATATTACATAGTTTCCATTAATGACCTGTTAGAAGAAAATATTTTTAAAGTCTCTTTCCCTTTCAACACTGACCCTTGTAAAATTCATGAAGATGATTTTTTTAAAATGTATTGGGGAGAAATTCAGAGGGCATGGGATGCTTTAAAATTCAATGATGTATTGTGTGCCCTCTTGACTTCTAGGATGTGATACATATACCTTTTTGTTCTATCTCATTTTTTTCTATTCCTTTGCAAAATTTAAATGATAAAGAAAAAAATTGGTATGAAGGGTGTAATAAGAGGGTTAAAAATCACCACTTTCTTGTCTAATAAATCCCTCGAATGATCATATGTTGTTAGGTGATAGATGCGATATCTATCCAAGGAATAACATTTCGAAAAAATGAAAAAGATAAAATAAAAGATAAAATTCATTTATTTATCTACATATTTCAATTACATATTGATCCATCCCAAGCTAATGGATTATGGACCTGACTCACTAGATGGAATAATTCTGAGAGACTTATATTATTTCAATTTAATTTGAATTTAGATCTTACCCTCTAATTGGGCCTGATTTTCAAATTTTACGATCCTACCTACAACATAAAATTCATCAGAACCTTGTTGCTAAAAGTCCTCAATATTATTTTTATACATGTCTTTACATAGTAGATATTATAGAACAACTGTAAGCCAATGGATAGGAACATGGACTCAGGGTATGATTATACCTTATATACATTTTATCCTGATTGCAGATAGAAAAGAATTGTGTGGTAAATTTCAACTAGGCATATAGCATAATGAACAGTTTAAAGAAAATGATCAAAATATCTGAATTTATTTTAAAAATCTAAATTGGTGGGTATTACTAATTTACAAATAGGGATATTAAATGTAAAATGATTACTTTTCTACATACACATAATTTTATTTCAGTGACATAACGTACATTTCTTTGTTTACAAATTGATTATCCTTTTGGAAATCTTTTTAACATATATTTTCATTGAGGACAAGAAATGTTTCAAATGTTGGGGGGTTTGAAATCCTAAATGTTATATATAATTTACTATCACTTTTCCATTGTTTTTAATTAATTTAATGGATAATTAATGTGGTAGATATCAAATATTGCAGGAAATAGTGATACATAAGATTCCAGAGATGAAAGGAATAAAAGTGAGAAAAAAAGGACATGTACATATCATTATGGCCAATGTCACGTTGTGTAAATCATGATCAAAGCCTTCAATAAGACCAGAAAAAATTATAGTTCATGGCATGAAGCCCTCTTACATTTCGTGACTCAAGTCAAACTAGATGCTAAGAAAGGTGTGATGAATAAATGTAAAAAGACAGATGGCCACAGGGTACACGTCGTGAACCACCTATACACGATGTGACCATGGTCAGACATCATTAATCGGAGGAAGATCTTCTTGCCACGATATAAATCTTGGTCAAAGTAATGTGGATTAAGTGTTCAGAAAGTGACGATTATGTTCACATCATGACCAATTCTACCTATATGACGGGAAGATTTTGCAACACGTTAGAGTGTTCATGAATTAGATCTCTCCCCCTTTTATACTACCTTTGGAATTTCTTTCTCTTTTCACTCTTAAAACACTTTAGTTCTTTATAATTATTTAATTTTTTAATCAAAGATCCATGGATTCATTTTCATCAACACCTTCAATTCCCACATCATTTCAATTCCATTTTATTCCTTTAAACTATGGTTTAATTTAATGTATTCTTCCATGATTATTTCATATCATTACATGTTTATTAAATTCAATACCATTAGTATAGTTATTATGATTTTTTATCCCTCTTAATGATTTAATTACCATCATGTGTAGATAAATGCATTAGGGGCAGGGAACAAGATTTGATGTATCTAAATGCTTAATTAGACCTTATGTTCTAAACAGGGAAAACATAATTGGATTTTTATTTAGGAAACAATCCAATTGTAAAATCCTATTTGAGAGACTATACCATAACCATTAGACAGTAAAAAATGACTCTATCATAATTGGAGGGAACATTTACTATGACCATTAGATTACAGAATATTCTTCAATTGAAGCTAATATTAATGAATCTAGGAATATAACTAGCCTCCTGACCATGGAATTTTGACATCCTAGGTAAAACTAGAATATTGGACCAAGGTTAATTATAGACTACCACTTTCTTCACTGACTAAGTATTTAGGACATCTCTAGGATTATAATCAGGTAAACCTTCATCAAGATACTCAGACTTGATCCCAACCCCTCTTTAATCAATTGAAATAAAACCCCAAAATTTTTATAAAACTCCCAAACATTAGTCAAACTAGTAAGGACTCCTGCAAAGTATTTATGTCCAGATTTGTTTCACCCACAACCCAACATCATCCCCATGTAATCGACCATATACTTCTACAATACTATAACCTATTAGTTAGTAATGTTTGGGAAACATATAAACCTCTAATCTAACACACCCATGTGGAAAAAATGAACCGAGTGGATCATTCCCTACAAAATACATTTCTCAGTCAATTAGGATAATGTTTCCATTGTGTTTGTGTTGGAGAGAGCCATCATTTTATTGCTTCTATTCAAGATGGAAATAACTCATCGGAATTCAAGATCCATTGATGCATGTCCTATTGGACTTGTATTGGAGGGGGAGCTTTAGGGGGCATGATTGGATGTGACAAAACTACAGGAACTTGAGGCAGATAACCCATCAGGGGAACTGTATGGGGATTTTCCTGAATCTATTCTGTTTTCTTCCACAATGGAGGGATATTTCGATATCCCATTGGGGTTGGGTTCTGGTAGACTTATGGTCCTAGAAATACCATAAAAGTTCTTTTTAGACATTATTCATTCATCGGGAAGAGCTTGTGAGGTAGACCTACATATTATGGAAGTGTTTGTCGATGCTCCACCTATGGAATATTCCTAGTAGGATGGCTTGCTCATAGAAACATAGTGTTGAGTTTCCTCACCTCTTTTTTTTTCTTCCCCCTATCAGGTGAATATCTCATTAAGCATGGGATAATCATTTTCATGAGGAGTATGAGGTGGTACATTAATATTTATTAATACCTCTCCTTGTTGAGGATTCACATGGGATGTGGTGGAAGATTGACTGGAGGGATGCCCAAATTTAAATAAACTCTTTCGATTTTGGTGTGCACCCCTCCAACCTTGATGTGAACCATCATTGGAAGGGATCCTTATTATCTAATTTCGACATTGTTTTCATTATATTCAATGTTGTTTATGGGGAGGATGTCCATAATGTTCAATAATGAATATTGAATTAGGGTGGTGTACCAAGTGCTAAGTGGTTGGAGAACATCTTACGTCTTTTTTTGAACTTCTTCATCCATCCTATAATGCCATTTTGGTTTCTTAGTGATGAGTGACTCAAAGGGATTCATGCTATGAATTTTTAGTATGCATTCTTCCTAGAGGAAATGATTCCTGGAATTTGATATAATTGGTGAAAACTCTCTCCATTGTTCTCCCCAGATGGTAGAAGACAAATATCCAATGAGTGGAAATTTGAGATAATAATTCCCCCAACCCTGTGGGATGGGGTTTCTCCAGTTCATCCTTTGACATGCCATGGACGGGATTTTCTGGTCATACAGTTTATTTTTGGGTTAAAAATTTTCCCACCGTACGGGTTGGGGCTAGTCCGGTATTTCAGTGGCTATAGCTGCTATCGCAACTTTCTTGATCTCAAACATTCCCATGTGGGTGTGAGTTAGATATGTTGTTGGGTAAGAATGTGAATTAATTTATCCTGATGAACTGATTAGTGCTCAATTATTGCCTTCCATTAGATGGTAAGCCTACTAGATTTTATTGTTTTCTAGGTTCAATAGCTTCTCTAAATCTTTCTCTTATTAGGGATGATGCTTTTGAGATAGACTAAAGGACATTTCTTATCGAGCGTTCCACCATTATTTAGCTATGACTTCATTAGATTTTCCTCTAGGGATGTAGAAATTGCAATATATCATTTACAGTGGGTTATAATGGAATGGAATTGGGTTGAATAGTATAGATACTTGTTCTCCCCATCCATAGATATGAACACTAGATAGGGAATCCCGGATAAGGCATCACAACTTGTGTAGCACATAAAGGCACATTAGTCCATGGTCTATCTTTTGCTTTTCTGACTGTGGTCACTTTTCAGATAGATGGGCTTCTAGGTTGACCTGATGGAGATGCTCTTCTAGGACACTAACATGGTCTATGTACCCTTTTTAGGGTAAATAATTTTCTTTTATCCGGTGGATAGCTGCCCAAATATTGAGGTGAATGTTATGCATATATTATTCTAAAAACTCTCATGGTATATTGTATTGAGAAGATTATGTATGCCAATACAACACTATTAATTCATAACTACCTAGTTGTCTTCTTCAAATCCCCATATCTTGTTGTTGTTCTGTCAGAGACTCTTATGCTTGATCCACGCAGTTGGGCTTCTTCTTAATGATTTTGATCCAAGCAGCATGGTTAGCGAGAGTCTCATTGACATGTGAACGGTAGTAGGGTGTCTCAAAAGTTGACTATGGCCCCGAGGAATCCTCTAGGTGAGAAATGATATCCCTTTCCATGAATATAGTATCCAAGTCATTTAAATCCATTTTTTCAATTGCCTTAACATATGAGGTCTTTCCCAGATTCAACCAGACAAGGTGTGGATCTTCTCATCAGTATAAATTTTGACAGTGTAGAGGACCATTGTAGTCGGTTCCATGATGGAGAGGACTACCATTGTGTCTTAGTTCCTGGACATAGAGAATAATTTTATAGTTTATACCCTAGGTAGGTCCATTATGGAGGACCGTAGCATGGGTAGGACCTTCATTCTTCTTGGAATCATTGAGGGGAGGGCCTTCCTAATGACTACAATCATGGGGATGACTTCCATCATAGCTATGGATGTTGGGATAAAATATGTTGTGTACATCTTAGGGATGTCCTTCAGGATGTAATTCAATGAGGGGAGGAAATTCTCATTGTGTTGTGTCAATATGGGGAGGGAATTCCTAGCAACTATCAACAGAGATAGGACTACCATCACCACATGATGTTTGGCTAGAGGGAGAACCATTTCAATAGTGTATACCAAGGAGAGGGACATTAGGGTAGACTACAATATTGGGAAAACTTATTGTTGTAAAATAAAATTGTTAGAGGGAGGGCTACCCTAACACGCATCAAGAGATCAAATCTCGTTATCAATTGTTTCTATCCCATGGGTTAAGGCCCCATGGGTGCTCTTAGGGGGACCTTCAGAGCTGCTAGTAGCAACAGTGCAATAATGGGATTCAAAAATTACACAATAAATTCCACAATATGTTAATGGATTAAATAGATCTTGAGCCTCTATTGATATGTGTTTGATGGCACCAATAACTCCAGATTCCAATAGATCAGAATCATGATGGTGCTCTTCATTTTCCTATTGTTGTTGGCCCCTTTTATTTTTTTTTGCACTCTCTTGTGGGAAACTGGGGATGATTGTTGTTGGTAATAACCATTATATATGGTTCCTTGTCTATTTTTTTGATTTATTTTTCCATGACACAATGATGAACATATTCAGTTTTGGAAGGGAGATATTCCGTTCATGGAGCGGACACTATGTTGTTCTGGTGTGCCCAATTTGGAACAAGTATTTATTCCTGATTTGGTTGTCCTTATATCAAATAATACGACCATCCACCTTCCAAGACTAGAGAATGGATATTGTTCTACTCTAGAGTGAATATCGGAATTGGTGGATAGATCAACCCTCCCAGGGATATCGATTTATGGGCTTGATTCCTCACTTTTTCTGCCATTAATGTCACATCTTGATATGTCTGGAGGATATAGTCTGCGATTGACATTTGACCCTCCATCATGCCAATGATGTTTGGAGATACGTCTTTGGATGGGATAGGTATGGATGCTTATTTGATGAAATAGAAAGATTTTGTTCTTACTCTAGTCCTCCATGAGTTGCTAGTGGGTACTAGAGGTTCCCCTATGTCAAGAAAGTGGAACGAGTCTATCACTGATTGTTTTGTCAAGTTGACCCTGTATTTGGCTAGTGGGATTTTTATTTTCAAGCAAGAATTTTTGTCTTATCATTTTCATTTGTATTTTTCTCACATTCTTGATTTGAATCCAAAATAATTTGACTCTGATCATATTTCATTGTTTCCATATTTCACTAGTGGGCATCATTGTCGGTGGCATGATATTTTATGTGCATATTGATCACCACCATATTTTCCATGTCAGATTCATATGCACTGGTATTGTATTATGGCTTGCCACAATGTTCTTCACCATTTAGATTTCATGCTTGTTTGGTGTTAGTTGGTATTTTTGCCTTCTTATAGCTGAGTATCATCCTATTTGGATGATGAGATTATTGTGCATTGGTAGATATTTTCATATTCATGTAATATTCTAGTCTATATGCATAACGAGACAAATGAGAATTGGAAGGAAAGAGTTTTTTATCATATTTTTCCACTCTATTTTCATTGTTGGATTCATAGGAGTGATTGGGGATATGAATCTACTTGTAGATTGCCACAATATTTCTATGGTGGGATTTAGTAGAAGGGGAAGTATAGTATGCCACCCCATTACATGTTACTGAGTTTGTGTGGTTGTCATCATCCTTAGGAACTATGGGGATAACCTATTACTTATTATGAATTTACACTGGCTATGTGAATCCAAAGGGGACTATTTTCATTGGACATCTGTAGGTTCTCTTAGCACGAAATCCTCTTCAGAGTGAGGATATCGGGTTGCATGCCACTAGTGGTGACATCCACTGGAAGGATCCCTTAAGTGGTTTTCCTGTGCATTTGGGATGAAGTCATTGATGTCGACACCATCATCCTCCCTATGATATGAGTGGTACATGTTATCACAGTCCATGTAATGTCTTCCTAGGCAGGTAGAGATGGCCAATGGGGCCATCCTATTCTGAATCTTTGGTGGCAGCTGGTGAGCTTTTTCTAATTATAGGGCATTCCTTACACCCTCCACTATATGAAGAGTTTGATTTTTTATGGTACTATTTGATCATTGGGTTTGAAAACTAGCATTAAATATGTGGGGTATGTAAGGGGGTCCTTTTCATGGATGCATATCTAGCCACATAGGTGGTCGCTGACATGTGTGCCCAAGTAATTTTTTGTCCTCCCATTTGGATAAAAGAGAGCTCTCCAAAATGACTTTTATAAATGTATGACATACATAGACAACAAGAACCCTATAAAAGTAGCATCTAATGATCACATGATAAATTTATAATCTTTCAGGTCCCTTTACCTTCTGAATGTGAATGGGGATTTAGATGGGGTAATACCATGACCTTTGATTATGATTCAAGTCGATTTCACCATTTTTGATTCAACCTTATTGATGTCATTCCACTGCGGGGAAACCAAAACGGCCTGATGGGTAGTAACTAGTTGTCTTTTACCATTAAGTGTTTCACACATCGTACAACACTCTTAGATGGTCTCCAACGAGTTTATTCATGGAAGCAGAAATAGCCAATGGCCCTGGTGTCTATGATTCATGGACATTCTTTCCAATGGAAGGCTCTCATTGGATGATGATTTGGGAACCAAAACTTAACAAATCCATTGGCCAAGTGGATGGGAGGTTGGGCCCATCACACTCTTTTTGGGGTAAATATTTCCAACTCTGGAACTATCTTATCGATTTAGGAAATGTTAATATGTTCGTGAATCCATGGTTTTTCAGAAGCGTTTGTCCTCGGGATACACCTAGGTTGTAATATTAACCATATATTCAAATGGATGGGTAATTTCTAAGACAGTTATAGTTCAATCCTTATGATGAGGTTCTCCAGAGTTTAATGTCCTACAAGAGGGGACATATGTTGTTTCTCTATTGGTATAAACCCCAAAATACGGGCTTCCTACATATCCCGGTGAGATGAATAAGAACCCATATAATTTGATACTTCTTAACCAGACACATCACAATTTAACATCATGATATGTAGACCAATCCAGGTAGCTTAACATCATGTGGTATGGATATCTAGACAGAGGATTCCAAGTCCTGGTTTTTTATTGGGACATACATCGATGTGGCATAGGATGCTCAAGAGAGGGATGGTCTCCTTGGTAGATATGGCCCTAGAGAGGATATGGGGTGGTGAACACTTGGGAATTTGTTTTTGGATTAGAACTCATTAATAATTCCTATGTATTCAAGTTATATATGAATTAAATCCCTCAAAATTCATTTTATGTCAGGGCTTATACTGTAAAGGAGGCCTTATTTGTGGGGGTGGGGATGATTTGGGAATGCACATTAGAGTGATCCCTTAAATAATACATGTTTGGGGCTTACATAATATCGGATGTCATTCATTAACGAGTCACATCAGGGCTTATTCATGAATAGGAGGCCCTAGTGAGTCCGGAGGTATTTTTATTGGGACTCAATTTTAAGGGGGATGTCCCTTGAGCTCGAGCCATATGTAGGAATCCAACATATCCAGGTTATATGAGGAATCAATGTTCTTGTAGTTCAATTGGTGGTGGAGATTACACTTGGAAGCTTCTTGCTTAAAGGGGGAATGATCTCTCATTTCAAAGATCAGATGATATAGAGCTTGAGAATAGATAAAGGATTCCTATGTATCCTAGTTGGGCTGGGAATTAGGGTACTCATAGTTCAATTAGAGTTTGTCCGAATGTTGTATCATCAAAAAATTATAAGACCACATGATTCGCACTCGATGTGTGAAAAAAGATGACGTGAATGATTCAATAGGGTCACACCTTCCCTTGTATACTAAGGGAAAAGGAGGGGGAAGGTTGTAACTTCCTAAACATTTATAAATTCAATTTGTACGTTCTTGTAGTAATTTCTTAATCATATAAATCACATCAGTAAACACAATACCACATCATGGTTAAATTAACTACTATGTGACCTTTAAACATAATTGCTCCAATTCATGGTTTTTAATTTTGAAAATATGACATGCATGGTTACGATCAGTATGATGTATGGAGTCTGATAGGGGAAAACATTTTTTTGGTGAATAATAACATACCCTTATGAATTTTATCCTAAACTTATGAATAGTAATATGACCCTTATGAACAGTAAATCGTCCAAAAGAATTGTAACTTCAACCATGAATGTATAAATAAAATATAGGCATCTTATCAGTTATAATATGATCAATCTAAAAGTATTGGTAAATTTATAAGTCATAAATAATTAGTATAATTAATTAATTAAATTAAAATAAAAATTAATTTCCAAAAATGTTTTAATCAATTAACAATTTTATGTCTTCTGGTTTTAAGTTATTTTTATAATACCTTATGTAATTATTAAAGGCTTTATAAAATCATATTTAATTTTAAATTTTTTCCATGTATATTGTGATTTTAATGAAAATTTAAATTAATTATATTTAGAAACTTATTTTAATAAAATGGAGTTCATTTTTAGATTCTACCCATTAACAAATGATGAGGGGGGATTTTTTGGATTATTATGAAATGCTATAATTTATTATGAATAGTGAAATATTATAATTTACAAAATATGATAAATACGTTAGTTATAGATTTATCGATGATTTTATACTCATGTAAGACCAATGGGTTCATACTCACATGATCATGTGACTATATTTGGTCCTAGAATAATCATTATTTCTTGTCTTGTAGAGTAATACTAAATTAATAAATATAGTATTGTGAAACCCCTCTCCCATCCACTATAAATACTACCCCTCACACCCTCATTTCATCACACCTCTCAAGCTACAATCCTTGCCCAAATAATTCCCAAATAAATTTCCAATCCACTCCCCACGTCCACCAACTACTTTTCTAAAAATATACCAAAACCTCTTCCTCAAAGAGGATCTCAAAGAAGATATATTCATGAATTAATCTCTCTTTGTTTTCTTTCAATTTCCTTTCAAATTTTCTTTCATTTCATCTCTTATCCTCAACTTCTATTATTGAAATGTCATGATAACTTTAGTATGATTGATATTCAAGTATGATATCAAGTTAATGGATGATTATTCATTTTAATAATTCGGTTTACAAAAATAAAATCATTTCCTGTGATGTGTTAATTTAATTTCATCATGGGTGATGCAATTCCTTTTTATGTAAACTCCATAATGTATGTAAATGAAACCATTAAACAATTGAAAAAAATTATATGTATTTTGTAACCCCTTTTATATTTATTTAAAAATTTTTACTTATAATACTAATTTATAAAACAAATAATGTTCATTGTGATCCAAAAACCACCCAAATTATCCTAAAATGATCATCGTTAAATTTTTACTATGATTAATCCACATGGTATATAATAGAATCCATTAAAAGATCATTTAAAATCTTGGATGATAATTTTTAATCTATAATACTGTTTCTATTAGTTTATACATGTTACACAAAAACTTCCATTAATGTGTACAAGTGAATCGTTAATGAAAACTATGAAAAAGAACACTCCCGAACAATTGATTAAAACTCTATAACTTATCCAAAGGCCCATACAATAACTTAATGAAACCATAATGAACCATATTAATGTATAAAAGGTTCTGTAATTTCTTATTAATTAATATAATGTAATTATGTAGGGTATTAATGTTAAGAAAGTGCTCGGATACAAGGTGAGGAGAAATTCTCAAACCCACCATTATTTCATCAAGTTCTCCCTCTTTCGCTCCATTTCTAATACAATTACTCCTTAAAAATAAATTTTTTCCTTATTATATTACCTTTTCAGGGATATTTAGTTTTCTACTAGAGTTTATAGCATCCATAATGTTTTCTAAAATAACTCTTCCTTAAAAACACACCTCTTATTTCTCACTCAAGGATGATGGTTCTTATATCAAGTATGATATTCCCTCTTTCTTTTGGGAACCCAATGATTATGAATGTGTTATTATGAGATGAAAACCATTCCCATAAATGGGTTATTTATGTTCATGATTGATATGTTTTCTACGTTTCATATATTATAATAAAAATGTTATAATGTGAAGGGTGCGCTCGGAACTATAAAGGGATCAAATGCATTTGTTAAAGTGAAGAATCTCATGAGTTAAAGTGAAATTATGTGTGAACATGAAGCTATATTTGATGACAACATTTTGTGGAAGTTTACCACTTAGACATGATGACTCATTTTTATGAATTCCCACAACATAGGTGATTACCTAATAATTCATCTCATGATTTTTATGATTATGATTTTGTGCACACCCCTTGTTATGCTCTTTCATGTTTTTATCTGTTCATTTATTGGTCTTTTATATCACCCATTTTATTTATAACATGAGGTGACTAATTTTACTAAAGAGAAGAAGTAATTAAATAAATGTTTATTCTTTATGTCATAAATTTTATACACAGTCATTGTTTTAACAGGAAACAAGAACGTTGGATTCTCATTGTGTAATGTTTTTATGTTGTTTATCATTAATCTATTGAAAAGTTTTTGTATGAAAAGTGGGGTTTCTATATGTATGGTGGATGAGGTTGTGGAGCAGTGAATCCTTCAATGTGAAATTAAAGTGAAGTTCATTAGGTCCATCCTGAATGGATAGGGGATTACTCTAGGAGGGAATCATTGAAAAGGGTTATAAGAAATGGGATGAATATTTATCCTAATCAAAATGAAAATAAAGTCCAATTACATAGACTAATCATTAACTCACATATAATGGAAAAGCCAGTGATCATACTTGATCCATAGAATGGGGAGATTCCTGATAGAATCCCATAGTTGGGATCCATGTTACCATGGGAATTTAGTCATAAGAACATTAACAGGGTCTGTACCGATGTAGGGATTAGCTTCATGACTCCACTTACCATGGGTATATAGTCCCATAATGGTGAACAGATACACCTACCAATATAGTCATATGGGTCTGGTGGATTTGGAAGAGGCTTTTTCCAGATGTAGATGGACTGGTTTACAAAGATTATTTAGATGATGAGATGAAAATGGAAGGCCATGATTACCACCAGAATGTGGAAAAATTGAAGGAACCCTACTCCATGTACCACTTGTTCATACTGGGTGGGGTACACTTTAGATAACTATTTTCTTTGTCGGTGGAAGGGTCATTCTCGGACTAGGGTGGTATGTGGACCTTGATGTCGTCCTCGTACTTGGGTGGTACACGGACATGGATGTTGTTTGTGTAACCGGTTGGTATGCAGCCTCGGGTTCCGTCTAAATAACGTGATGGCATGTGGAACTGGAGTCCCTATGTGTGGAAAAATGCCACATATGGTAGGTTTTCATCAGCATAGTGATATGTTTTGTGGTACACCAGTTTGAAGTAGGGTCATTGGTCCTATAGTTCACGGAGTGTTCATTCATGATGGGAGTATGGTTTACAGTTTGACTTTTAATTTTTCCATTTCCCAAATTATTATGCATCTTTTTATGGTTCCTGGAATGTTAATACATGTTGGAAACCATTTTTGGTTCCACAATTCATCGATTGTTTTCCTTCTAAGTCTTTTGCCCATAAATTCCATTCATTCCCCCATAAATCTGATATCTCTTTATTTTCTCAGCTCCCCATTGGGTCCTTTTGTAGAGACTAAAATAGGTTGTACATATAAGCACACAACACCATTTTTTAAATCCCACGGAGAAAAATGTCATCCTGTATGTGACTCAGTCAGTCGAGATCGCACTGTTGCAGTTCACAATAGAAGAAATAACCACCTAACTATCGTGAAAGATGCGGTTAGCGAGACACTGCGAAACATGAATCATATGCAAAAAACACTGTCTGTGGAGATGGTGTCCCATGACATAATTCTATATCAATTTTTTCAAACAATGTGGTTTGTGGGGTTGGTTTCAATGGTGTAATATCTCCCCCTCCATTCCTCCAATTATGTGCTTCGTTGTGGAATGTCGTTGTTCCTCATTCATTTTAAGAAATACCTAGTTCACGGGAAAATGCTTCGTAGGACAAAATTTTGTAGGCCTTCCACGTGTCACTTGGTTCACAGTCTGTGCCATCTATGGACCTCTCTCAGTAACATGTATGTAGACTTGTTTATGTACATTTCAAAATTGAATCATCATTCAATATTCTCTTGAAAATAATATCCCCACATGCATCTTTTTCCTTCTTCAGTTTTATAGGTTTATTTATTTTCTATTTTTTTATTCCTTAGGACCCTATAATGTCTGTGTTATGCCTCAGTCTAGCCAGCAACTAGTATTCTTGGTATATGGATACTTATGTCTGCACATACTCGGTTCGTATAGGTTGATGAGAGAGAGAGAGAGATATATATATATATAATTATTGTATGTATATACTATGACAATAAATATAGTATATTAATATAAATTCATTCCAACCATGAGCCGGAGAAAATAGGGAAACTATGTGTCCTCTATGAACCTATGAGGTCTAGTTATTAATTTCCGTACATTCTTCTTATTTCATTTATACCAACACACTCATTAGTTATGATCACATATTTGAATACTTCAAAAAACGATAGGCCATGACCTACTTTGATTTTAATCTCACACCCTACATGGAATGCCTTTGTTGCTATAGAATATTATCTTCTTTCATGTATAGATAAGTGAAAGAATTTTTCTACAACTTTTTGATATGCATACTTATTCATGGTCCATAGGAGTAGAGGGATGAGCATAGAATTGAGATGATAGTGGAGAAGTTTTGTGCATTTTTTCATTTTTTAAAATCTTTATAGAATATATGTATCTGCCTATCCCATGTTCCCCTTTTTTATGTCATCATTCCATCCATCCATGTATATGACACTTCCTAGTGTATTGTTACTATTACTCAGTTTTTAAGTTGTTTATTATTCCATAATTATTTATTCTATCTATGATTTATTATTCTTATATATTATGTTTATATTTTTATCTATTGTGGCACTATGATAATAGGGTATAGTCTCCCAATGGTACCACTTTCACACACTTTATTCTAGGTAGAAACCTCTCATGTATAAGGAAGAGTTATAGAGGCTATGTGACCCTCAGTTTTGAGGGACATGTTAAGTGGACCCAGCTTCGGGACATTATAATGTGGTATTTTAGAATTATTTTCCATTTCCATTCAATTTGTGTATTATAATGAGACTACGAGTTAACGGGATTTGGAATTTACTCTGTTTCTAGACGTAGCTAACCCATGAATAGGGGAAACCAAAATTTTCTTAGATGGTAATTGCAGTTAGTTATTCTTCTGATTATAGTAGATACGACTTCCCCACTGTGTGACACAGATATCTTATGATATTATAGATGTTGGTATTATTGATATGATAATTTCATTAAGTTGGGAAGATGAAACATGGGTGTTAAATTTCACCATGCATCATTATTATGTATAATAGGACTAATATTACATGCATTTTTCTCTACCACGTCTATTTTTAACATTTATTTTACTATTTTATATTATATGATCTAGGAATAGGTATTTAATTATGCAGTAAAAACCTGTAGTTATTGGAAAACGTAATGGATACATTAACTTCCTCCCTTTACCAAATGATTTTTTTAGGAATAGGTTAAGGAAAATACCTTCAGTAGTCAATTATGGCATGTTGGTCCATGGACTATTGGTCTCATGGGCTGGAATGTGTTATTTTGTGGGTAAAGTGGATGCCATATTTTTTTGGAAGGAGTGTTGGTCAATATGGATAAAAATGAAAATCGACATAATTCATCCAATTAATGATTTCTAATTATTAGAATAGGAAAAAACATAAAATTAAAATGACTATTAATTTGAAATTAGATATACATTACATGTGAAGCTGATAATTCTACTTAAACTTGACCGTAGTAGTGGGTAAATATGCGTCTCTTATGCTTTGATGACCTTGCGTGGTCTTTTTATACTACTGGGTTATAAACTTGGAAGTAGGCATAGAGGTATGATCATTTCTATAGGAAATATTTACACATTCCTTAGTTTTAATTTTTTTATATTCTCAAATGTGAAATCTCTCTTTTCAGGGATGTGTTCGGCATTGTTGTTCCATGATTCCACAATGTCATCTAGTCACATGCCATGAAATTGGGGATGACCATGCTCCAAAGGTGGTGGTCCATGATCAGCCAGTGATCCCTCTTATATTTTCACCTTGGTAACCTCCTATTATACCTAATAAGGTTACTAACACCCAATTCTGAGTGGTTCTATATTGTATGATGTACAACATGAAAGGTGTTACCCGACCATCCATGAGCAAGGAAGAGTTGACTCGGGAGTTCCAGTAGTTACATCCTCCCACCTTTTTGGAGGATGGATGACCAACAAGCTACTGATTCCTAGCTCAAAGTGTCTCATTATATATTCAAGAATCTAGACACACATTCAAAGAGCATGGTAAAGCTTTCTTCTTATATACTGTGTTATTATTCAACAAAGGGGTGGGTTGTTTTCACCTAGGTGGATCGATATCACAGCATGGTCTAGGGAGATTTCCAAATGATCCTCTACAAATTTTTATTTCCCTTACTCTTAGGGATGATTGATGTTGAGAATTCATGAATATGATATATGGAATTACGTATTTATAGAATACTATGATCATTTCCATGAGCTACAACTGTTCACTCAAACACTGGTAGGTGATGGTCATATAGCCTCATGGAAATTCGAAAATGGGTTTGTATACAACATATGATCCCAAGTATCATTTTGAGGTTTCTAATGGGGGTAAATGAAGTTAGGCTCCTCATGAATACAATTTCATGATGTACCACCAATGAAGAAATCAAAGAAATACTAAAACTCAACTCTTTTGGGATTCAATTGAGTGAAGAAGTTGTGGAAGGATGGGCCACATCACTCATATTTACACACTATTTCCATTAGTTAATAGTGTACAAAGATCCACTCCCACTCCACGATCATTATAGGTGCCACTATCATCATGAAAAGTAGAGAGTTGGAATACCATCTTCCAACAAGGATGATGTGGAAGTCAAAGTTGAAGAACTGTGACTTATGATTCTTAGTTCAGGTATAACTTGCTTACTCATGAATGTAAGGAACTAACTCAAGGATATGGTTCATCCCAATGACATGCAGTCCATCCTGTTCCATTAGAGCAAGCCACTGGACTTTATACTAAATGTTTTTTTCATTTAAAACCCATTACATTAGTATCTTCTTTTTTTTTTGAAATAGGCACATCTAAGTCATTTATATCAGATAAAATTATGAAAAGGATGGGCCTTTAGAATTAGTACTTCCATAGTGTTTTTATGCTTGCATTCTCATTAGGTATTTGATCATAGGGTTTTCACCATTGTATGTAATGTCCTCGTAAGATTTGTAGGGACCTCTTTATATGGAATATTTTAATCCTCAACAAGAATAAATTTTATGTAATCCTATGGATGGACTATTTAGATCCCAATAAATCCAATTTATACTCTTATCATTGAAGGGTGAATTTTAAATCACCAAATGGGGTTAGAAACATGAAAAATGTATAATGGAATGTTAATATGACTAGATCTGGGCCCATGCAACATTGTTTAGCTAATGTGAGTGATTAGATCACCATTTTTTTCATTGATGAGAAAGAATTATAATCCAATATATTACCTCTTATATTAAATCATTTCAAGGATTTCTTCCCTGATGTCATCATTGGTTTACCTCTTATGCAAGAGGTATATATTTCCTTTGATTATTTATAGTAGAAAAACCATTGACCATTCCTCTTTATATGATGGAGCCTAAGGCTATCCTAGATATTAAGAAGGAATTGGAGCATCTAGAGGCTAATAGGAGTCACAAGTCCCAAAAATTGTAATTGAGGTTCACTGGTCCTTTATTCCAATAAGGTGCACAACACCCTTTGGCATTGAACAGATTACCATCAGTTAATTCTTATCACTATAAAGAATCAGTCTCTACTACATTGAGTAGGTAACCTCATTGATCACCTTTGTGAAGAGACAGTGTTTTCAAAGATATACATGAGTTCCGGACATCATCATGTTTGATTCAGGAATTCATACATGCCTCAAACATCATTTAAAATCCGGTATTACCAATATGAGTACATTACCTTGTCATTCGGTCTCATGAATGCACCTATTATCACCATAACTCAAATGAATCGGGTTTCCTCCCATACATGGATTCATCATTGTTCATATTTTTTGATGATAACATAGTGTATTCATGATCTATACATGACCATTCCAACTATATTGATATCTTCTTGAATACAATAATATAACATTTGCTCTATGCTACGATAATTAAATGCCACTTTTGGATGAATAATGTCCACTTATTAGGTTACATTAATTCATAGTCTGGAGTCTCTATAGACCCAGAGAATGTAAGATATGTAAATTCTTAGGAGAATCCCATGATTGTCTTTGAAATTTGGTGGTTCTCAAGGATATTCAGATGTTAAAAACACTTTATCCATGAATTATGACATCTTGTAGTACCTCTTACGCAATTGACAATGAATGGTGTGGAATTTATATGGTCAATAGTTTTGGAATCGTCCTTTCATTATTTGATGGGCCATTTTACATCACAATCGATAAGGATACATCGAGAGCTAAGAATAATCTCTATTGCGTACAATGACATTGAAGGTATTGTACTAGGATTTGTTCTGATGAAGGAAGTGTGATTCATTATGTACAAGTATCATTAGTTGAGGCCTCACAGGTAGAATTAGCAAATACATGACATCGATCATTCTGTGGTTGTTTATGATATATGATTTTGGAGATACTAAATACATGAAGAGAGTTTTTTGGTATTAATTGATCACAAAATAATCAATTTCATATTTACTCAATGATACGTCAATCTGAGATACTGTATGGGGTTTGATTACTTACACTTATTTGATTTTGAAATGAAATAGTAAATGTTTTGATCTTAATGAATCCTACTCAGGTGGTTTAGGAAGCCAATGGATAATGGAATCTTGGTTAAATATTCTCAAATATTCAACAATAGGATCAAAAGTATAGTGGTTCGAGTATTCTCTTGGACATAGTAGTAACCTCAACTATTTTATAATGGGAAATAATTAGGCAGTTATCTGATCCTGAGGGCCTCATCATAACGAAAATAATTTCTTACAAATATGCATCTTCAAGATAGAATGCATATTGGGAGGGTACAATACTATTCTAAGGGAGTGTGTGCGTCCAATCAAACATCATAGAGAAACTAATGTCGTAATTCAACTCCTCATCATGGGTGGTTCACCCTAGTGTCACCAAAATGTATCTGGATCTATGACATAAGTATTGGTCATAGGATATGAAATGAAAGATAGTTGGATTCTTCCCGCAGTGTTCCAAATGTCGTTAGGTGACGGTGAATCATCAATGATCGTTAGGGATTTTACAATACTATCCAATTATCTAGTGGAAATGGTATGTTGTTTCTATGTATTTCATGACTGGTATAACAATATCACCTCTTGGGAATGATAGACTATTTGTTTTCATAATCATCTGATGAAGGTCACTCAATTAATCCCTATATGAGATACGTCAGTAGGAAATCTGGGAAGGATATTTGTCAGATAGGTTTTACATCCTCAAGTTGCTCTTCCATAATTTATAATCGAGAATATCTCCTTACAACATTGTCCGGGAACTGGTTGTAGATGTACTTAGGTACACTAGAGATTAAGAGCACAAAAAATCACCCACATAATGATGAAAAAATGGAGAAAATAATTCCAGTTCTAGAGGATATTATCAATGCATCTATATATGAATTTGGGGATCTCGGGAGAAACACTTTCCCCTTTTGCTCTCTTTCTATAATGAAAACTTTTGGGATGACATTGAGATGGATCCCTATATTGTATAATATCATACACCATTCCTCTCACCTATGTTCCAACTCTATGTAAGGAAGGAAGCTATGCTTTTACCACATCTGGTGCATGAGATAAAAGATATGGTCTAATTGACTTGAATTTGTGTGATGATAGCCCAATATAAATAACAATTATATGCCAAAAATTCCTAATACCTATTAATTAAGAGTTTGGGGATCTAGTTCTCCTGAGATTCATTCCTAGGTCTACCCATATATTTTTCAGAAGTAGGTTAATATATCACTAAGTTTCATTGGACACTTCTTGGTTGTGAAACAGATCAGGCTAGTGTTTTACCAGTGGGAACTGCCTCAGAAATAATGAAAACAAATATTGATGTAGTTCACTTATCGCATTTTTTTGATGTCATACTAACCCATCAAATTTCTTTCTACCTTATCAAGTTGAAGTACATGTAGATTATTCTTTTGAGGAGTATCCCATTTATATTTTGGATCATATCATAAAGACAATTGAGTTAGGTCAGATCAGTAGGTAAATGTGCTATGGTATCATACTTTAGTACATGTCATGACCTAGGAATAAGAATATGATATAAGAGATTAGTGGACTTATCTCTTTTCATATGATACATCATAAACCTTAGAAATCCTACTCTAGGATGAGTTTCTTTAAAGAGGTTAGATTGTAATATTCCATCCTTACATGAATGTATTGTTCATTTTTTGGGCGATTAAATTCATTTTAAAGACCCTAATAATTATTCCTAGTCATTTCATGGTGGGGTTGGGGTGTTCGGAGCTCCTTCAGATCCTAGATCCCTTAAATTTTTAGAAATGACTTGGTCACTTGGATAGAATAATCAAATCATTCTAGCCTACATGGTTTCCTAGACTATGTGGTTCGAATTAGTGGGCACTAGGGGGTCACATGGATTGTCTACAACTGTGTGACCCATAAAACATGGATGAGTGGTGATACATTATTTCCAGAATATTCCCATTCACATGGTCTACACATCTTTAAAAAACCATCTGTCTAACTCAGTATGGTTTCCCTTTAATGTATTTAATGACACACATGTTGTGCACGGTTTGGCCACCCATGCAGCCAATCCATGAACCCATGTTTGTGGGGGGGGGGAGGGCTTAAAAGTCCATTTTCACATATTTAATAGTTAGAAATATTATATATATATCCTATCCCATTAATATTGGTGGGAAAATTCTTTCAATATTTTATCCTTTTATGTTTTTCAATCTAGGCATTGAGGAAACTCTTTGGTCAATTTTCTGATTTATGATCTGTCAAAGTAAAACGATACCCTAAGGAAAGTGGTCAAATACTATACCTTCCTATTTAATTTTATCATTGAATCCATAATGACATTTTTGTAAAACATATTTCCATATTTTCATGGTGTTTGATGGTTTCATAGACATCATCTCGCATACTATGAATGTAAGGATCATATCGAGTGATGTGTCATATGCGACATCGAGGTAGGTGGTCTCCTCATTATACACTTGATTTATGAAGTCTAATAGCTATGTCATTGTGATTCATGCCATCAATTTCTATGCATCACCATATAATTTAGTTCTTTAGATCAAATAAATATTCACACCATGATACCCATCCTTTGATTTTTTTCTAATAGTTTAGAGGGTGTTTAGTTCATTTATGGACACCCATTATGTATTCCAAATAAATTTCCCTTTATGGTTAATTGAGTAACATTATGAAAACAAATCATTAGTTTTTATAATAAAATTTAATTCAATTTACTTTGATATATAAATGTTTATAGAGCTTGAGGAGCCTCTTAGGTGTTTTTCTCACCCTATAATTGGAAATTTTCAATTAAGAAATTTCATTTTTTGACCATGTAACCTCTTAAATGGCTCTCTAAGCCTTATAAATTAAATTACCTTATTATGTGAAATTTAATATGTTGATTAAATGGTATTGATAAAAAATTACTAGTTACATCACTAAAATGTAATGGATGAATTAATGGAAGGAATTATAAGAGTAGTGTGGCCATTCTTCTTTACTTCATGTTTAATTAAATGTAATTAATTGAATTGTGAATCCTTGTTTACATTAATCATAAAAATGTTTAATTAAATGAATTAATATTGTATATATTTATAAATATTATTATTTCCTGTTATGGATGTGGTATGTTGGTAAGGGGTTGTTTGATAATGATTGTATCAGACTCCCTTACATTGGAATTTTAGCATGATGTCTCACACTATTGACCTTATATGGATGTTGGTATCGATGTGTGAATCACCTTATTTGAGTGTTTACAAGATGAAAAAGTCACTATCTCAAGTGATGATATTTTTATCTCATACTAATTATAGAATGTTGAGATTTTACCAAATTTCTTGATATTATAGGATCAATTGATTGGTTATAGATGTCTGAGTTGTGCCACAGTTCATTGATCAAGTTGTATTCCATGTATATGGCCACTTACATCCTTGTGTACATGGTTCTTTATAGTGGATGTAATATATATATTTTTATACTATATATATACTATTACAGTATATATAATATATAATCAAAATTTTATTATAGTCATGAGTCAAAGCATGTTGGGCCTCGAGGTATACTCAAGGATCCTAAGAGGTTTGGTTATTTATTTCAGTACATTTTTTATATAATTCATACATGTACATAGTTCAGTTATGATAACTACTTGGAATAATTCAAAACACCATTTATGGTGACATACTGAGACTTATATCTCACACCATACTTAGGTTTTTTTGGTTCTTGAGAAAACTATTTGCATATAGGAATGGATAAGGTAAACAAAAAATCCACAAGTTCATGATATGAATACTTATATATGGTGCAATGGATTAGAGGACCATACATATGATAAAGATTCAAGAGGATTAGTTTTTGTCAAATTTATCCTTATTTCACATTTTTATTGCATGTTTGTATCTGTCCATCCCCTCTTCCCCTTTTGTATATCAGCATTCCATACATCCATGTATATGAAACTACCTAGAGGGTTTTTACAATTATCTAGCTCATAAATTGATTATTCTTCCACTTCCGATTTATTGTTCATGTGATTAATGCTTCTGATGTTTTATGTTTATTATTGTATCCATTATGCCACTCTGATAAGAGAGTATATCTCTAATCCATACAAATATCACATCCTCACTACTAGTTAGAAACCTCTTGCTTATAGGGAGGAACGATTGAGTCCACATGAACCACAAAATTAGGGAAAAGGTTAAGTTAATCCCGACTTTGGATGTTATAGTCCTATAATGAGTTTAGTGTTTGTGCCTCATACCAATATAAAAGATGATTCTACAGGTTGATGTTCTACCTATGGAGGTGATATCCTGTTAGTTTTTTTTTACTTTGTGATCTCAATTTTGAATATTCTATAGAAGATAATATAATGAATTTTACTATGATTTAGGTACATGCGTTTATATTTCATGTACTTCATATTACATTTTGATTTTTTTTATAATATACCATGCACTATCATGGTTGTGTACCACCAATTTGATAAAACAATGATCTTTAAAAAATATATCAGTGGTACCAGATTCACATTCACTACAAAAATATATATATATATATTAATTATGTAATTTTAAGATTAACATTCATATCACAGTCTTCTTATTGTAATTAATAACTGATGTTGATGCAATTTATCTATTATATTACTCATATTTATGATATGGGATAACGTAATTCATTTTTTTCTATTAAAATTGTATGATTAATGTGTATAATAATGTATAACTAATTAAAAAAATGTGACTTATATTATTTAACATGTTATGATATGTGATATCATGGTCTATTATTGAATCTAGTATTTTTGTAATAATAACCACCATGTCCTAATAACTATATTGTGTATAACATTAAATTCAATAGACCAAAAGGTAAGGAATTTACCTCATGTTATAGTTATTAATTTTCATTGTAGATATGCTTATGTATGAGATAACCCATATATAATAGTTTACCTTTTTATTAGATGTGACTAAAAAATTAGAAAATGATTTTATGTGGTTCTCTAATGTATGTGTTACCCCATAAATAAGGTTTTACATATTCCTTAGAAATGTTTTGTAAGTGTCCTCACCAACTACTATTATGGAATATGATGGATATCAAATCTTATATATAATAATATATGATATAATACAAATATAAAAAATAAATATCTTTGATGAAAATGATTTTTTTGTATCCATATAATTTGTAAATGATTATATGTAGTGACTGTAAATTGAATATTTTCATGACAGCATTAAATATAAAGTGTTCATATTAATATCTCATGTTTGAAAATATATGTTTTCTTTATTAATTAATTACTTTAATACAAATTCTTATAAATTATTAATTCATTTTTCAAGTTATGTAAGGTTTAATGTAATTAATTAGAAAAAATAGGGTATTGTTAATTTTAAATAGAGGAAGAAATCATTAGGCAATAAATATTTCATCGGACAGAGTAGTTATGGATTTATTATAAAAATGATATATATTTAATTTTTTGGTACTATAGTATCATGATATATATATATATATATATTATAATGAAATTATAAGTGTAATACAAATTTTTTCAACTATTTTCAAATAGTAATAAGACTGATTGAACTCTGGAAATTCTTAATAATAGTGTGAGGTTTCGCCGAAATATAAAGGATTTGCATTCCCACAATGTGTATTTTCACAAAAAAAAACTTATTTCATGTACCCAATAATACATTATCTCATAGAAAATATCATTCCGAGACTTGTTAAGGATACACAAATATACTAAACACCGTACACATACCCATGATTTTGAGATTAAGAGAGCTATTTTAGGATTACATTCTAGATGATCTCCAAGTCATGATGGGTCTAATAATTTCTTTTTTCATAGATATTTGGAGATCAGTAAAGGTGATGTTTATAGGATTATTCGTTATATTTTAAAAGGTGGTAATTTGACATAGGGAGTCAATGCCCAGTTCATTACATTCATTCAACAAGTGGTTAATGTGAAGGAGATATATTTATTCAGACCATTGGTTCTTTTTAATACATTTTATAAAATTATTTTTAAAATTTATTCCAATATGATCTCCAACATTTATAACTAAATTTTTTCCACAAAGTAGTTTGGGATCATCAATTATGGAATTTTTCAATATTTTCATATTAATTCCATTGAAAGCATTAATCCTCTTAGGAAGTCCTCAAGAGGGGGGGGGGGTGAAATCACTCTCATGATTGATGTTAAAAAACCCATTAATACCTTGAATTAAATACTCCTTTTCAAGGTTTTAATAAATTTTTTATTTATAGAAATGTCTATCAATTGGTTCAAAATTATTCATTATTCTGCACATATTTCATTCTGATCAATGGCTCTCCTGAAGGATCTTTTACATGTACCAGAGGTGGTTGGCTTGGTGACCCAAACTCATCCATTATCTTTTCAATTTCTATATATTAATTTAAAATGTTCCATATATATATGAATAGTAATAATTATATCAGGCCCATCAGAGCTACTCGAGGACATTCCAACCACAAAAATTAATTATATGTTGATTAAATCCTAATTTTTTACAATGGGGGAATAAATAAATATCAAGAATATCAATGATTCTATCCTTTTTATGAGAACGTATTTTCATAGGAGTTAATTCAGGAAAATTCATTCATTGTTTTTTGAAAAATATTTCTACATCCACAAATATTTTAATCATTAGAGAGCTGGTCATTAAAAAGGCAGGTTTCCCTTTAACTATCTAGGTGTCCCAAAATTATAAGGAAACCATATGTTGGTAATTTTTTTGAAAATTTAGACAGGTTATAATTTTTTTGGATTCTTAGAAAGGAAAGACTCCCTCAATGGTTGAAAGTGGAAGTCTTCTAAAAGGAATGATTATTTCACAATTTGTTTCTTATTTTATGGTTTATATATTTCCATCTTCCCTTATTACAACTATCAATACCTATATTAAAAACATTCACCCTAGTTGAAGAATTATCGATATAAAAAATTAAAATTTTCCTTTGAAATATTCTTATAAGTCAATTCATAATGGTTGGTTGGACATTAAAAATATTTGTAAAATCAATGATTGTTTGAAGGATAACATCATGTGTGGATTAAACAATAAAAGGTCAGAGTATTTATATTTTCTAAGATCGTAATTTTTAGACAAGATCAATATTGAGAACATGTATTTTATGTGTATTATAATATTCATCCTGCCAATAACTCTTTCTCTCACATATCTATGATTTCACACAAACTAGACAACATAAATTATTACTCTATTTTACTGATTGATAAATAGATAGGTATTTCACTTATCTACATAATTGTGTCCCCTTATAATTATTTTGACACAAATGTATCAATCACATAGAAGATGGAGAACTCATTTGATGTTATCACTATTGATACCTAAGAAGTGTTTTTGAATTATAACTTCATCAATGGAGATAATCCTCTTATATGGTAACATACTTCCAATGTGAGCCTATTTTCAATGACCTTCTATCTAGAGGATGTGCATGGGCATACCCGAAACAAGCCCCTGTCAATTTAAAGAAATATTATTTTTATATCCTCTTTATCTATGACATGGAGTGAAATGTATTAAACACTACACAAAAATTTATTTTTGATGGGTGTTGGAATTTGATTATTTTCTAGATGTTATTTATGTTTAAAACATAGGGGGAAATTGATCGTCTATTCATTTGATTCAAAACTACTTCTTATCTGTGGACTACTAATTCAGATTGTTTTGAAATTGAAATTCCATGATCAGATCATATACAAGATCACCAGATTCCATGCATTAATTTCCCATTTTAATCATATCATATAATGCTCTACCATATTTCATGTTTGGAGGATAACCATAATATATGGACCTACCAAAATAAATGGTTTCATAAATGAATGCCCTACAATCGACAACCATATTTTCTTAATGATTTCATTATTATTAAACATGAATATGATCTACAAAATGGAAATTTAGATAACTCAATTCATGATCATATCTTGTTAAAGCCTATTAGTATCTCGGGTAACTATATTATGCATTTAGAAACCATATAATTCACATTTCTACCTCCATTTTCTAGATGAGTCGTATGCAATATGGATGGTGCGTCTTGTGGCAATATAGCCCTTCTAGTTATGAGTCAATTTTCCAAAACCACATTTGGGAAACTATGGGTTGCCTCTTTGGACATTGTGGTTTAACATATTCTATTAAAGATTAAATGATTGATATTATTAATGTGGTGGATTTTAAAGAACAACATGGACACTTCAATTTATGGATTGGATGTGACTCAAATGTCATGGTTCATTCTCCTAGATGTGGTATTATTCATCTGTCATGGAAGCTGACTTCTAGATGGAGAAATTTCATGGATGATATTTCATCCATGAATTATATCATCACACATACATACTATGAATAAAATCACATGTATAATGGGATATATGACATGGCGGGATGATGTTTTTGATGATATATTCTCCTTCTCGAATCATGACTCTTGTTAATAATCATCATTCAGACTATTGTTGTTCTTATTTAAATCAATAAAGGATACTTGTTAATCCTGTAAATATCCCATTCTATCATAACAAATATTAATTAATCAACTTAATGGTAATTTTCATGGAAATTACATAAATACCAAAAAATATGTTTTTTATTGATTTGATCAATGGTAAAATAATAATTTATAAATTATATATTTATTTTTTAAATAGTATAGATAATATAAATTTTAATAATAATTGTTTATATTTAGGGAAATATTATATAATTGAAACAAATTTCATATAAGGGATAATACTAAAAGGTTCTTATTAGTAAATGAATCTGATCTGTTTAAATTAAGAATAATATAATTTCTATAATTTTGGATAAATTTTATATAGTTTTTTTATATGATTATTAATTATTATATCATAGTAGTTTGTATCATATATTAATAAGGAATTGTTTTTAATTTAATATTTATTACCACCATTATTACAAAATATTTGTTATATTATTAAAATATATATGATTTATTTGAGGTTTTATACATATTTTAAGATTGTAATAAATGCATCTAAGGATTCACCTACTAGGTTTGAAAATGGATATAGTTTTCTTATTCATTAACCATAGTTTAAAGATAAATATAATTTATTAAATTTATATATTTAATATACAAGAACATTTTTATTTCTTATATTTTAGATGGAATATGGGATCTCTTGTGAGTAAATTATCATTCGATAGAGGTAATTTTGGTTATATGTCCCACTAGCTTGGAGAACAATACATTGTTCATAAAAGGTGTGGGTTGTATATCATTGGGTATTTAGTTTTCTATGTTACAAATGTTACTTTCATATAATTATTACCATTGATATAAAATTTTCTTGTTAATTATGCAGAGAATACATTTGGATATGTGTAAATATGTTTGGATTTTTACTTTTGCATGAATTTTGTAATCTATGAGTTGTGTAAAGAGTATCACAACTCATAGTTTAATATATTGGTTATGTAAAATGAATATTATTCCAATATAAATCTTTACAAGCCTGAACATATTAAACGACTTACATGATAAAATAAATTGAAAATAAATCCCCTATCAAACAATAGGTTTGAGACTCATTCTAATGTGAAACATATCAAAACCATGGTCATCTAACTATGGAGCCTCATTCCATAGTGACAAACCCTATGATTATTCTTTGTATGGAATAAAAGTAAAGAGGTGACACTAAATGATATTCTCCTTATTAGTGGTGTTTTCCTCAGGAAACTCTTTTCTAGGAATCCCTATTGAAAATGATATAAGAGGAATAATGTTGAGTCACTCATTATTCTCAAATAAGAAAATGGATAAACACACTCAACGATCTCTGTGTCATTTATGATATTATTTATATGATGAAATTCATAATATCTATGTACTGTGATGAACAATAACATAATCTTAGGGTCTGTTTATATATAGATTTTTGGCCACAAATGGAATTGATGAATATAAAATAGACCAACATTTTATTTTGATTATATTCATTAATTTTTATTAATAAAAATATTTAAGTCATGATAATCAGTTGATAAATTTTCTTATAGTTAATAAATGGCACCACCATCATTAGAAAGAACATTAACATCAAAACATAAAAATTAGATGTTTATTATAAACAACGTCAAACAATATTCTATTATAAATTTTTTATAATAGAGATTTTATGATTTATAATCATACATTCCAAAGTTACCAAACTATTGATATTTCTTAACATAGAGAATCTAGATGGTTATGTGAAGTAGAAAATGATTCACTTATTATTTCAATGATTCTAGATGGAAAAGAACAATAATAATTTTATATTCCACACATAAAATCAATATTATTATCTATTAAAATGACTATATGAGAATGATGATATATTTTATGTATTTATTTGGTTTTTAATTTCATTCCCTTAAAATATTCTTATTATTTGAATTAATCCAAGAAAACATTACTAAATATTATTAAATCATTAAAGATAAATAAACTTGGAATATGATCTCTTTGGATTTCAGTTGTATAGATAGTATAATTGTGTAATTTATAAAATTATATGACTAAAATTTAGTTTATAATTACAATATTGTAACATTAAACTACTTGAAGTGGTTTATGAAACCTCAGTTAATTATTAAGAACGATGATTGATAGTTCAATATGTTGGAATTATCTAGATACTTGACGTATTTTGATAAAACCCATTGATTTTCAATTCCACATAATGATGTTATAAAAATTAATTATTCATCTATTAAGGCTATGTAATTCCATAAATATTCATTACGAACATTTTAAAAAAACTGAGATCAAAATCGGTGGAATAATTGACAAATATTTCATTCTTTAATCAAGTGATGTGGTAAATATTTTCTATAAAAATGATATAGATGTAACGAAATATCAAGAATAAATAGATCTATGTTAATGATGAATATATTTTTACAGTCTCAGTTATATGATAAGATTATTAGTTCTTATAATTTTTTCTAATGAAAAATATAAAATGATATCGATGGTTTATGATTCATCAGATTCTATAACATTTTTAAATGTATTAAAATGAAAAAAAAAATTAATCAATGACAAAATTATTTATCCATATATTTTTTAAAATATAATTTATGGTATTCCAATCAGCATTAATTGTTTCATTTTAATTAATGTAGTCTTTTCATAAATTTCTTCAATCAAAAAAAATTACTTATTATCAAAAGTTTATTTGATAAATACTAATAATTATAAGGAAAGGACTAATTTCCTAACACAATTGAATTTGGTAACTTATCATGAAATTCAGAAGGAAATATAGTATTTAAGAGGCTTGTAAGGGTATTATTGGAATGAGAAAAGTTAATAACTACAAAATAAAATATATCATCACTCATCAATTCATATTTATATTCGCTTAATATCGTAAAATATTTTTGTTTTTTGTGGAAAAGTTAAATGTAAAGTGTTATATTTTTTATTATATAAAAATGAATTAAAAATTATCTTAATTATTTTTATTATGAATTTATGAGTGATATGAAAAATGGTTACAGTTGATAGTATAATTTTTCAATGGATAAAAACTTTATTGAAATTTTAGTCCCCAAATATGGTTAATAACCAAATAGTGTTGTTAAACATGTTATATCAATTTTTAAATTATCCCCTTCAAATTATCTTTTATCATTATTATTATGAAAGCATATCTCCCTTCCTTATGAAAGATATCAAGAATAAAAATAAAATGTTTGCACCTCCCAAACTCCCTTATGAATGATATATTGATAAAAAATAGTAAATGTGGAATATAAATTATTTTTATAAAAGAAATTTAACCGAGTAAATAAAAATAGCATGTGGAGGAAATGTGCTACTGCACAAAAAACACTAAATCTTTGTACCTAGTTACATGGTCTGAGTGGCCTCACAATTAATATCAGTTTACAAACATCATTAAATAATAGATCACTAATTAAAACACTCAAGGAATTCACTTTTCCTCTATGTTTCACTATCTTTAAGAATTTCCAATAGTAAACAGTGTACCACCCATTGTTGGGACACGAATTTCTCCAACTAAATTATATTGAAAAAAAATTTTATAATGAAAAGTATCCAAAAAACCATCCTTCTTCTTATTAATCATCTCACTATTTGTTCAGATTACCTCTCTTCACTTATAGTGAATTTTAAAATCACTCTATTTTCACTATAATTATTATTTATCTCTATATTTTATATTTTTTTGTACTACTTCAAGTATTATTTCTAAAATCCTTAGAATAAACCCAATAACAAAATGGTTAGGATTAATAATTAATTTTACAGTCCCACTAAGATCATTGCTATAGCAACCCTACTTTTCATACATCACTATTATATGATTTTAGTGACAAACTTAATAAAAACATTACACCATGATGATACAAAGGTTTAGTTTCTTGGAAAAACTATGACCATACACAACTTTTACAATATTAACACAAACATTTACTTATTTTATTCATCTCTTGCATGTTATTAGGCCTTTATTTTTATTTATTATACATAATCACCTAAGGATATAAATCAAATATGGGTGAGCTAAAATCCCAATATGAGGATAATATCATGACACAATAAAACATAGTGTGAGAATAATCATTATCATTATAACATAGGCATAGGTTCATAATAGTGATATAAAGAGTTAATAAAATGCATGAAATGCGGAAATTCATAAAAAGAAAATCTTATGACATAGTGGTTAACATGCAAACATAGTTGTGAAAAATCTCTAGCATCAGGTTCATAAATTTATCACTTTTCCCATGAGTTTTTTCACATTACCCAATGCAATGGAGCACTATATAATTCTTCGTGCACCCGTGACATCAAAATTTTAACATTGTAATGCATTCCATATATAATGTATATCAATATTGGACATAAATAACACATGGGAAAGAATGAGTTTTGTTTCATAAATCCAACATTAATCAACACTGGCTTCCCAAATTAAAGAGGGAATAACATACTTGATACCAGAACAATCTACCTTGATTGGGTAGTAAATGGCGTGTTTTTGAAATATTTATTTTGGAAAACATTATTTTTGAAATAAATATTAGTTTAAAAAAATTATATCATATAAAAGGTAATATAATTTCAAATAAATTTTTAAAAAATTTATAAATTCAAAAAATGGAGTGAAATTGGGGAAACCCAAAGAAAGAAACTTAGGATTCAGAATTCCCATTACCTAGTATCTGATCACTATCTTCAAATTAATGTCATATATAATCACATTAGATTAATTAATTAAAAAAAAAAGAAAATTATATATGTGAATAATTTTAATTATTGTTATATTATGTTCTTTATATGCCTTTGGATGAATTATAGAGTTTAAATTCATTGTATATAAGTGTTCTTTATCATAGTTTTCATGGACTGTTCACCTGTACACATGAATGGATTTTTGTGTAGAACCTTGATATACATACATAGTTTCTATTACATGCCAT
The DNA here is from genome assembly GCA_963277665.1 of Viscum album. Taxonomy (NCBI): domain Eukaryota; kingdom Viridiplantae; phylum Streptophyta; class Magnoliopsida; order Santalales; family Viscaceae; genus Viscum; species Viscum album. Next base: position 1,425,811,995 of record OY728140.1, on the reverse strand, counting down.
TAATAACATTCATGGAGTTTAAATGATCATATAATGAATTTGTATATGATGATGAATCATTAGTTAAAATTTAATGATGATCATTTTGGGACAATTTCAGCAGTTTTTGGATTACAATGAACAAGTATTTTTTATCATTTAGTATTCTTAATAGAACATGATTCAAAAAAAGGGTTAAAAACATATTAAAATATATATTCAACTATTTAATGGTTATATTGATATCCTTGATTATGTTTAATAAAGATGAATGTGCATTATCCATAATGATGGTAAATTAAGACATCATAGGAATGATTTCATTTTCTAGAAATAATAGAGAGAGGGAGAGAGTGCGGTGTTTATTGAATAATATTCCATTGACATGATATATTGACATTATATAAATCATAATGGTGTTATCATGACATTTTTATAAGTTAAGTTTTGGATAAGAGAGGAAAAGAAATGAAATTTTAAATAATGATGAAAGAGAAGAGGGAGTGGAATTACCTCTTGAATCCTCCTCTTGAGATCATCCATAAGAAAACTAGGATTGGTCTTCTAAATAATCAAATATATCATGGATGTGGGGGAGGGACTAGGGAATATTTTTGTTCAGAATTTACCATGTATTCAATCTGGAGGGGTTTCAGGAAATGAGGTTGTGGGGGTTGTATTTATAGTGGAGGGGAGAGGGGTTTTCTCAATATTTAATTAATTAGTTTATTAACATCTATATAGAAAATAAATAGGGATTATTCCATGACTTAATAAAATGAAATGAGAGTTTCAGTTTGAAACAATTTCTATTTGAATCATCCATGACTCAATCAAGATGTAGAAATTCATTCATTTATCATTTTTTTGTAAATTATCGAATTTCACGCAAAACAAAAATTTAAAGTATTTCTGAAAAATATAAAAAAATCACCATTACAATTTTTTGATGTGTATAATTATAAAATTAAATCCATTTTATTAAAATAATTTTATACATAAGAGTAATTTAATTTATAATTAAAATCAATATTTATTAGAAAAATTAAAATATTAAAAATTAAAACTACTTTTCTTTCAGTTAGAAAAATTAAATAATGAATCATAAAATTATCATATAATAATAGGAAATAAAAATAATAGTTTATGAATACATTTTATTAAAATATATTTTGTTTAAAATAATTAAATTCATCTTTAAATATTTATGACTTATAAAAAAACCAAAACTGTAAATAATTGTATCATTATGTCACTTATAAGATGAATAAATTTTATTTATACTATAATTAGTAAGGTTTCTTTATCCTGGAATATTTAATATTCATAAGGTTCATTATAATATATATAAGTGTAATGAGACTACTCATAAGGGTATGTGACTGTTCAAAAAAATTATTTTTTCCAAACAATCTCCAAACAACTGACTGATCGCAACTGTGAATGTCTTATTTTTGAAATTCAAATCACAGAAGAGAAAAAATTATGTTTAAAAGAAACATTAAATATAGTAATTCATATAAGAGTGATGTGGCATTGTGATTCCTAATGCGATTTTATGTGACTATATTACATTAATATAAAAAGGGATAAAATGCGTTGATAAATTATTGGGTCATTAAATTCTTCCTCAATTTTGAAAATTTTCCCTCAAAATTTTTATATAAATTGGTTGGTGTACTTCTCCATCATTACCTCCGCTGATTTTCAAGTAGCTTATTCATACTTAGGGTTCCTTAATTACACTTAGATAATGTGGGTTTTTTTTTTTGCGTATAACCTTTTCTCTCAAGTCTAGAATCTTTATAGTTTTCTCCTCATAATATATATCGTATTCCAACTGTACTAACTCTAAGTTTATTACATGAAAGGGATCTCGTACGTACATCATATGGAGTGATACGTGGAATAATTCATGAAGTAGGCCCAAAATTAGAGGATGCTCTAGAAGATAGGCCAAAACTAATAGGCGATCATGGATCCCACAGGGACAATGTACCTTGTGATTTGCTTATGTTTATTTCCAAAACACATGACTCTATTCCATTATGATATTAGAATGCTGAATTTGTCTCCAATAGAGAAATCTTGGTCCCTTCAATGGTTGTCAGCCTAGAACTTTTTCTGAATCTATGTATCTTTGATACATTTTTGGATGACTTGAACCTTCTATGTTTTCTCTTGAAAATGATTTGGTCAATGTATTATTCTTTCACCAACATCTTCCCAATAAGTTGTAGTTATTCATTTGGTTCTATAAAAAGAGTCATATGGTTTCATTTGAATACTCAAGTGGAATCTATTTTTGTATGAGAACTCAACCAATGGGATATGTTGATCCCATCCATCTTTGAATTACAATGATTAGGATATATAATTGTTTTTGATCATATAAATAGTTATTTTCAATTGGCCATCATTTTTGGGGTGATATGTCATGTCTAAATTCAATTCAGTACTGATGGAATGTTGAAGACTCCTCTAAAATTTATATGTGAACCTAGAATCACGACCAGGGAGAGTCAGGAGGGGAACCCATGTAGTCTCACCCCTTCCTGAACATATATCATTTCAATTTGTTCAAGAAATATATGTTCCCAAATATTGAAAATGTGGGTATTCTTGGTGAGTTGGTCCACCATAACCCATATCGCATTATATTCCTTTGTTATCTTCAGGTGGCCCATGAAAATGTATATAGTGACACTGGTTCATTTCCATATGGGTATAGGAAAGTGTTTCATTAAATATTTAGACTTATATCACTCTATATTAACTAGGTAACATATCAAGCCCAATGAGATAGACTCATCAATCTCCTTCTTCATATTGTCCCACAAAATGTGTTCTCAAAGATCACAGTACATTTTGGTACTCCCTAGATTGATAAAGGAAGGTGATCTATGTGCATTATAAAATAGATCCTTTTTTATCTCAGGTGAAGAAGGCACACATATCCTCATTCAAACCCAAATTACACCATCATAATCAACATGGAAATCATGTAGCATCCCTTCAATTAATAAATTCAATATATTTTGTAACTGAAGATTATACCCTTACACCTCTTAAAATTTCTCTTGGATAGATGGTTGAGGAATTATTTGGGAAAGACCGGATGCATTCCATTCCCTTATGATTCCCAAATCCATCATTTTCATATCCTTGAAGATAGGGTCTTTCTCAAAATACAACATGTATAGAGAATTAGGTTGATTATAGATCAGAGAATATGTTACCTTTTTTGCCTTTCCAGGATGATATTAATGAGAGAAAGTGTATTATTTTTTATCTCTAGATGTCTCCTTTAATTCATGTTGATATATTTTTTAATATATAATTTAGGATCTTATAATGGGTATACATATCACACTTATCACCATAGATGCAATCCCTCCATCTTATCATGGAAAAAATAACATCTTCTTTCCAGATGTCATGTATATGGTAGTTATACTCATGTATCATTAACTACTATGAGTCATTGGCTATCATATTATCATTTTCCATGAGTATACAATAGAATACCTTCATGGAAGCATCACTATTCATCCAAAAACAGTCTCCACTTTTGGTAATGTGAGTACTGGTGTAATGATCAACCTTCTATTTAGGTCCTTGAAGCATAACTCACATTCTTCCATCCATACATACATTACCCATTTCTTTGTTAACATAGTTAATGGTCTTTATAACCATGATAAATTTCTCCCAAAACATCGTTAGTAAAAAAATAATCCATGAAAATTGTTGATTTTTGTGACACCAGATGGTCTAGGACATTCCTCAATCGATATTTCTTTTGAAGGGTCCACAAAAATTCTAGAACTTTTGATCACATGACCCATGAACATGTCTTGATACATGAAAAAGTAACAGTTTCATAACATAGTTTATAACATCTCCTTTCCCAAATATTCCAACAGGAGCCTTAGTTATTATTAATGTTTCTTCTTTCTCTTGGAGTATAAGAGAATATAATTGATAAAAACAACAAAAAATTTATAAAGGATATTTCTAAATACTTTATACATCAAATCCATGAATATTTCTAAGGAATTATTATGTCCAATGGGAATCACTAGAAACTCAAAGTTCCCATACATTATACAGAAGGAAGTCATCTAAATATCTTCCATCTTCACATTTAACAGATGGTACTTATAATGGAGATCCTCATTTGAAATTTATTGAGATCCTCACAACTAATCCAACAAGTCTTCAATCCTTGGAATATGATACATGTTATTTAGGTTGATCCTGTTAATTTATCAATAATTGGTACATAGCAACATTGATATATCCTTATTCATCAGAAAGATAATGGTAACCCCCCAAGGTGATACACTAGGGAATATAAAACCTTTGTCCAAATTCTCTAGTATCCACTTCTTTAAATCCTCCAATTTTATAGGAGCCATCTTATTGGGACACATTGAGATATTATTAGATATCGGTACGAGTTATATGGATAAATGTACCTAATGATCTAGTGTAATTCCATGAAAATATTCAGGAAATACATCAGCGTATTCCCTCATGTTAGAAATTTCCCCTAGGTTGATACCTTCATTTGACTCAACCATTTGGCAGGTTATGCTTCATCATATAGAATCAACTCCCACACAATTGAAATATTTTTCAAAGGAGATTCATGACAATCTTTTAATTTGTAGAGGATCATGGGATGGATTGGAACATAAAAAATATATCTATTTTAAGAATGTTGATGTGCAATCTATATAATGAGATCAAATCCATCCACATTATAACATCGAATTCAACTAAGTGAAATATTACAAGATTCGCTGGAAGAAACATCTCACATACACAAACATGAGAAGAGTCCAACAATTTGGTTACAATGATTGCACCACTAGGAGTTTTTATAGACATTTCATCATAATTGTTTTGGGATTAGATTCCAGAATTCTAGAAAACATCGGGGATTTAAAGGAATGAATAGAACAATAATCAAATAAGACATTTTTAATTCTTCAGTAAATTGGAAGTGTACTTTGTATGATTTAATTTTCATGCTCCACTTCCATAGTAGTGATAGAATAATAATTATCTTGTTCCTTTGTCTTTGGTGGATGATGTAACACCCTGTCCCCAGGTACCTAGAGTTGTTGCATTAATACATAACATTGTAATTATATAAGAAATAATATCCCGAAAGACTGGTTAGTTTAATAGCCTTTGAAGTACTAGATACACTCACATGGTTTACATTACATCACGAAATAAAAACATCAACAACATTGTTTTACCATTTTTAAACACACTAATATCGTTAGCCTATCCCTGTTGGTCAACCATAAAATACTTCTTCACATCCTGGTAAAAATAAGACATAGGAAGGGATGAGCTCAAATCCTTAGTAAGGAACACAATATAGCAGAAACATTCATAAATAAGCATAATCATTTAAGGAAATGTATAAGACTAAAACAAAATCATTTTAAACATAAACTTATGTATAATAAGGAAAATATAAAATCAAATAATTCAATTTAATTATTCACATGGATATTCTACTAGTCAAATAATCACATCCAATATCAATAGACACATTCATAATGATTAAATTCATAATTCCTATCTTCCTAACCACATAATCAAGGCCCTGTGCGAAAAATACAAATAAGATTTTGTCAAACCCTTGTGGAAAGACACTAGTTTGTCTAATGAAATCTACTGATACATCGAGGATCAATAGATGGATTCAACCATCACTTAGTAAGTCCAATGCATTCCTCATATGAAAATTTTAAACATAACATAAACATTCGTATTAATACTAGCATACGAAATGTCAATAATTTATCCTTAAACCATGAATGGTATAAAAAAACACATACAGAGTCAGACATATCACAAAAAAATTAAAACAATATATAGGGTTTTTATCATAATAAATCAACATTCATCAAGAATAATATTCAGTAAAGGATACTGACATAGTTGAAAATGGTCAGTAAAAATCATTGAGAAAAATATCCCTTTTTCAGGAAATCATTTAAAAATATCACTATTTATCAAGAAGAAATTAACAATAGATTTTTGAATCAAAGTTTCACATACAACATTGAGACTTTTAAAAGTAATTTAAATGATTAAACATTAATGTGAATATTAATAAAACCATTTAACCATTTTAAAAACATGGACATTAATGAGAAATAATTAGAAGATTAAAATTTTAAAACATTTAAAATGACATTTTAGTTAGAGTTCTTAACCAAATGAAAGAAACTACAATAAAAATAATTTAGGTAATAAAAACTTTATTATTTCATAAGAATAAATATATTCATGATATGCTATGTCAATGAAAAATATATACACAAAACAAAAGTGAGTTGGTGAACAACAACAGTGAAGACTCAATGGAATTTATGTTGAGATGAAATCCCTTATAAAGACTGTATCCTTTGGTAAAGGATAAATCAATGACATAGTTATGTGTTAAAAATAAAAACACACTCAATATGATTGGATATGCAGTGAAAATCAATCATAGGACATTGACACATTTTATTCTAAAAACAACACTGCTGAATTGGATGTTTAACTCAATGAATGGAGATTGAGTTAAAATTACTCTTACCATGTTCATATTGATGACTTGAGAATTTTTCAATGGAGTGATTATGTTTATCAAAACTATATCCACAGAATGGGGAGTGGATATTACAATACAAATAATAAATAGTGATTCCACACATAATTAGTGAGTAAATTAATCAATGAAGTATGTGTAAACCCCAATTAGTGGAAATCAAAATTTGAAATTCCCTTACCGATTTGGTAACTTACGAAACATACACCCCATAAAATAAGTATAATATAATAAAGATTTTATTAAACATAAATATATTTATATCTCTCAAATAATACAATCATGGGTAGTACATACACCACAGAAAAGGAAATATTGGGAATATAGCTCGAATCTCACAGGAATAAAATGTGAGATGAAAACCCCTTACCATGTAATTTTACCGGGTCAAGGGTATGTTAACTTCATGTATAATAGTTAAATTATTGTTATTAAATTATAAAATAACTATATTCATAAATACGATATCATATATGATCCTCTAATATTGTATGGTTAATAATATTTTAGTAGTATCATCATTTTAGTTGTTAACTAATCCATTTCCTTTATATACATGGTTACATAAGCCATGCTTTTTATGGATAAGATGTATTTTATTCTTATCCAGAATTATATTATGTTCATAAACATTATTTTTAATCATAAAATGAAAATTATTCTTGAATTATTACGATGGGGAATGAATCTCATCGCGTTTGTGGAGACGATAATCATTATGTACTAACGAGTGAAAATATAATTATATTGATGGTGAAATCATATGTAATTGGATTTTATATCATATATACAGAATCATTAAATGGTTATATTTATTATTTAAATCATTTATACTCATTATTACATCCATCCAAATAATGAAGTGTTTGAATAACAAACTCCACCACCATGTGGAGACGGTAATCCGTAAACACACATGTATTGTGGCTTTGTCATTTATAAGATGGATAAAATAATGAATATGGTTGTAACATTTTTCAAATAAAATCACATTAAATATTAGATACTGGAGTTTAATTTTATAATGGAAGAACAAATAATGTGGAAGTGGAAGAATAAAATATATTGAACGAGGTGATGAAATATTTACATCTTCTTTGTGTTCTTCCTTTTGATTTGATTAAAAGGGCTACGTAGGATGGATTTATGACCTAAAAAAGGCCTTTAGTATGAAGGGAGGAAATTTGGGAGGAAATTTGGTCTAGGGTTGTCCAAGGCAATAGGTTTAGGAGGTGTGAAATTATAATAAGTGGAAGTTCCCTTTTAAAAGAGAGGTGAGGGCCACATTTGGAAAATATTGAAATATTATTTTATAATAAAGTCATTTTCAGTTTCAAATAGCCCCAAAATTAATTTGTTAAAGGATAATGTGGGGATGGGTCTAAATGCACATAACCAATAGGTTTTAGAAAAGTTTTGGTTTCCATTTTAACCTTATCTTTTAGATTTAAATCTTAGCTAAATTGTTTAACTTTTATCGTGTCTTCTTTTATTCTTACACTATAAGGTTAATAAAATTACTCTAAACATCCAAGAGAATCTCATGTTGTTCATTAATTACATATATAATAATATTTAATCCCTCTGGATGAACATTATATTTCTAGGAATATTATATCAACCAATAATATAGTATTTGTTTTAAAAACTCAAATATGTACATTTTGACAATATTTAGCATTTGTTTTTTTTAATCCATTAAAAATTTATCACATAGAATAAATTTTTTTAAGAAACCATAAAATTTGATTTTAACATATAAAATTAGAGGAATTCATCAGAAGTCTCAATTTACATTTATTTGGATATTTATAAAATCAATTATTTTAATATTTCATTAATAAGGAAACTACTACATCATCATTGTTTCATTAATAAACTAATTTATAAAATGTCTAAAAATAATAAATAAAATTCTATTATGTAGGAAATCTATTTATATTTCCAATTTATGTTGTGTGTAGCCCTATATTAAAAGTAGTTTAGTTATTAATCTTTGAATTCAACACTATTAACTCTCCTTTAAATAAATAAAAATAAATGTTCAAATCTAATCCCTGTGGACCAAAGGAGGAAATATTTTATTCCTAAGGATATTTTTGGACGAATTATACTTATACAATAGAATTAGGATATATGTCGGGGTAATTATTTGAAAATTTTTACCCCCATTACCCTATTTACTTTTAACAGTGGTAAATAATAGTCAAAAGTTACAATTCACCCAAAATTATTTTCAAATTAATGAACCACATTTGACTTACTAATATAAACCGTGTCTCTCATATTTTTGAAAGTCAACTCACAGAAGTGGGAAAATTATGATTTATGTGAATTTTCAAATTCTCCTAAATTGTGGGTAAAAGATAGTAAAATGTTCAGTAGAATTTTATACATATAATTTTTTTACAAATGACTCCAATGAATTACACTGAAATTATATAGGTATTATATATCTATTTTGACTAAAAATAAATTTCAATAAAATAAATAATTATTTAAATAAATAGTCAGTTTTAAACTATAGCGCAGTTTTTTTTCATTATTCATAACAAATTGAATGTTTTTATAAAAATACCAAAAAATCACCCTAAGCTAACTTTGATATATAAAATTCAAAAATTAATTCTATTTTATTGAATTAAAAACATATAAGTTTCATTAATTAATTTAAAATTAATTCCCATTATCAAAACCGAAAAGTGGGTTTTTTATAAAATAAACACTATCTAAAGATTGAAATGTGTTATATCAAATTTAAATGTGAAATTACGTATAAGGAACTAAATTGAATTAAATAATAAAAATATAATATAGTTATAATTCCAAACCATTAAAATACAGAATTTAACACTACAAATTAATTCGATTAAACAAGATTTTTTCAACTAAAATTTAGTACTTTTCAGTATTCATCAAAATATGAAATTTATCAGAGAAGTACCAAACATGTATCCAAAAAATTTTTATGTCCCGATTCTAAAGAAGAATATAATTTCAATAAATTGAATATATAAAAGTGTCAAATATTGGGTTTAAAAATTATTTTCCTTTAAAAGGTGGTAAAATTGCATATTTTTTTTAAAAATAACTCTTTTATATTAAAAATTGAATTTTGTTTTTATATTATATTCAGGAAACACATAATATTTATTCTAATATTACATAGAGTATATAAAATTCAAAATTCAGTTAATACTATTTATAACTGCTTTTGAACGGCTAGTTTGGTAAGTTGTGGTGTGCTCAAACTCAGTGTTGCATGTAGCTCAAGCTATTAAATTACATCAAAAAATAACTTACTATGAAATATTGATGTGCTGTATTTTCCCCCTATTTTGGAAATTTAGTCCTCGTAGTTATAAAATTGGGCTTCGAATCATCATTGAAATTCCCACATCGGAAAAATATTCAATAAAACTATAATGTTAAAAGAAGGAAAGAGTAATACCATGGTCACGTTAGATAACCCATATATGGATTCCATGTCGGAAAACATGGATATGGAAGATAAAGTAATTGTCATGTTCTGATGAAGAATTATAGAAAACACGATCAAGAGAAAGTTAACACCAAGAAAACCACAAAATTGTGATCGGATAAATGGTCATTAGTTTCCTAGTAGTAAAAGTTATTGGATAATGTTTTTTTTGTTTTAAGTTCCATTTTTTAAAGATGTGGAATTTATTTCTGAGATTGACTAAGAATATAAATAGATAAACTTACTTTTTATGTAGAGTATTATCGTTTAATAAATTTCTACCAGCAACTTTTTTTTTCAAACGACGATTATTCAAGATTACTTAGTCACACCAGAAGTGCTAGAATCAAGTTCTAGAGAATGACCTAATCCTAAAAGGATAAAATATATATATTTATTGTGTCATTATAGATTAACCAAAACCAAATTGGTTAGTATAAGATCAGATGATCTCCCAAAAAGGATAATCTTGTATTGAAAGAAATACTAATCATAATTTCTATAATTTAACCAAAAATACCCAATGTTCAATAAATAAAATTCAATAAACAATTGTCCTTAAAATCGTGCAATATAATCAAAACTAATATTGAAACCCAAAATGTAGAAGAATTTTAGTACACAGTCTTCTATGTTAAATTCTATATCCAAGTAACATCGACTACTCTTAAAGTCACATGCTTAAAAAGTAATTAACCAAATCACATATTCTTTATGAGAGGTTAATAATTTACATAAATAACCCAAATCTCTATAAATACACAATAAAAAAAAGATAATAATATACCATTACTCATAAAATAAAATCCTATAGTATTCAATTTTCATTAATTATATAGTGTTTCCAATAGATAATGTCTTCCAAAATAACATTTATCACTTTATAACCAAATCAATTTTCAATACTATGGATATCCATTTGATAATACATAAGATCCCAATTCAGCTTACTATTTAAAAATAAAATAATTTAACTAAAAATAATTATTCACAGTAACCAAGGACTTCACATAGTCTAGAGGTAGGTGATAAATCTCAATCATGCCCTGGTTGGGTGTTCGATTCCCACAACTTTGTCCAATGCGATGGGTTGTCACCTGGTCTGCTTGTTGTTCTTTTTCAAAAACAATATTTTATAATATTCTCCAAATGAGAAAATTCCTCAAAATAACTATAACATAATTTATCCACAAATGTTATCTCATACCTCACATTATTTATCCGGAAAATTAATAACATGTAATTTCCTCATATTGAAGGATGATATAAACCCAAATGGTTCTATTTAACTATATACACAAAAGAAAAATTAATTATTTCTCAAATAGAATTTTCACAAAATAAACTACATGGTTACACATTCAAGATAATAGTCTTCCAATGTAATCCCATACGTTTAAACATATATCCATCCATTTATTTTCAAATAGGTTGTTCCATGACATAGAGGTTATCCTATAGAATACGTTATTGTCTCAAGTAATTCCATTGTCCCACACATTTACGGAAAATGACTGTAACTGGATTCTTAAGATTATTTTTATTTTCTTCCTTAGTACTCTTCATTTTTCCTCTACAATTCACTACTTTATGTTATTCTTTCCCACACAAAAAGCATTTCATTGTTCCATTGTGACACATTCCAAGGTGTCTCCTTCCACATTTCCTACAAGATGGAAATTTAGATTTCATTTCTCCATGGTATCTACTACTGGAGCTCTTATCATTCACCACCTTTCTCTTCTTCTTTGAGTCTAGGAGATGGTTAATATATATTTTGTTGATCATATTTTTTGAAAACTGATTCAGCATGAACATGATATCTTTTACTTCTATCTACATTACATTTCATTGATCATTTCCACCACCATGTCTACCTTGTTCATCATGTTCAATGCTACTATGACTTTTTTAGAATCGAGCCATTAACTAATACAATAAATCACAGCGTGAGTCATAAAGTAGTTTATAGAATATCATGGCACCATATTTTCAATATAAAATTACTTATTATTAACCATGGTTATTTATTCTCATATTATATTAAATTCATTTAAATCAGTTTGAAAATAAATGTGAATTATCCTATGAATATCCCCTGAGAGTTTCATAACTAAGAGTGCAACAAGACCCATTGTCGTGCACCAGTTCTCGTTCAAGTCTAGCTCAAAGCGGTGTTTTGGGGTTTTACCCCTAGGTACATATGTGCCAGAGCTACCATTACCTGCTCGTATCTAGATAGGATTGTATTGTTTGGAAAAATCAAAAAATCACTACTATATCAAAATTCTAGGAAGTTCTTCTATATTAATCCTCAAAGTCTATCTTAGGGTAATGGTCAATAATTGGAGTTTTTCTAAATATTTCTTCTAAGGTTTGTACTAAATATCCTATGATAGATACTCTAACACCCCGACCCTAGTTACCCAGAGATGGTGCATTAATACATGACATTGGAATGTACAAGGAATGATGTCCCAAAAGACAGACCAATTTAGTAGCCTTGGAAGTACTAGATACACTCATAAATGTGGCATTACATCATGATATAAAAACATCAAAAAAATTAATCCACCTTTTTAAACACACTTATTTCATTAGCATATCCTTGTAGGTAAACCATAAAATACTTCTTCAAATCATGGAAAAAATAATACATAGAAAGGTGTTTGCACAGATGCTGAGTAAGGATAACAATATAAAAAAATCATTCATAAATTAGCATAAACATTTTTGGCAATGTATATGACTAAAACAATAGACTTTTAAACTTGAACGTCAAAAAAATATGGAAAAGATAAAATCAAATAATTCCATTTACTTATTCACATGGATATTAAACTAGTCAAATAATCACATGGAATATCAATAACCACATTCATAATTATAGAATGCATAATCCTAGACTTCATAAAAACATAGTAGAGGCCTTGTGACAAGACTACAAATAAGATTTTGTCATGGATTTGTGCCAAGAAACTAGTTTGTCTCATGAGACCTACCGATGCATCGAGGAGCTATAAAGGGCTCCAACCGTCACTTACTATGTCCAATGCATTCCTCATTTGAAAAAGGTTTAAACCTAACTTAATCATTGATATTAAACCTAGCATATGAAATGTCAATACTTTATCCATAAACCATGAATGGTATAAAAACAACACATCCACAAACAAACGTAACAAAAAACCTTCAATACAGTATGTTACATTGGTATCATAATAAATCAACATTGATCAATAATAATATCTTGTAATAGATGTTGATGTAGTTGAAAATGACCAGTAAAAATCTTTGAGAGAAATATCCCTTTTTCATGAAAACATTTATAAGTATCACTATTTATCAAGAAGATATATAAAATATATTTTTGAATCAAAGTTTCCCATACATCTTTGAAACTTTTAAAAATAATTTTAATTTTAAAACATTAATTTACATATAAATAAAACCTTAAAACCATTTTTAAAACATGAACATAAAGGACAAATATTTAGAAGAATAAATTTTTAAAACATTGAAAATGATATTTTAGTTAGAGTTACTAACCAAATGAGATACACTTGAATAAAAATAATTGATATAATAAAAACTTTTTAAAATCATGAGAATAATGGGATTCATGATATACTATGTCAATGAAAAATATATACACCAAACAAAAGTGAGTTGGCGCACAACCAAAAAGAAGACTCAATGGATTGTATGTTGAGAAGAAATCACTTATAAAGATTGTGTCCCTTGGTAAAGGATAAATCAATGACATAATTATGTGTGAAAAATATAAATAAACTAAATATTATGGGTTATTCAGTGTAAATAAATCAGAGGACATTAACACATATTCTTGTAAAAACAACAACAATGAATTGGTTGTTTAACTCAATGAATAGAGATTGAGTTAGAATTACTCTTATCAAGTTCATATCGATGACTTCATAATTTATCAATGGGGTGATTTTGTGAATCAAAATTATACCCATAGAAAGGGGAGTGGAAATTACTATACAAATAATAAATATTAATTCCATACATAATCCGGGAGTAAAATAATCAATGAAGTATGCATAAACCCCAATGAGTGGAAATCAAAATTTAAAATTCCCATACAGATTTGGTAACTTATGAAACATACACCCCATGAAATAATTATCATAAAATGAAGATGTAAATACCCACAAATTAAAGTATATTATACAAATAATACAATCAGGGGCAGTACATACACCACACAAATGGAAATAGTGGCAATATCATGAATCTCAATAGAATAATGAGTGACATGAAAACCACTTACCTAGTACATTTATTTGGTTGAGGGTATTCTAGCCTCCTATATAATAGTTGAATTATTGTTATTAAATTAATGAAAAACTATATACATAATTATGATATCATATATGATCCTCTAATATTTCATTGTTACTAATATTTTTGTAGTATCATTGTTTTGTGTGTTAACTGATCAGTTTTCCTTTATATACTCAGTTACATAAGACACGATTCTTATAGATAAAATGTATTTTATTCATATGCAGAATGATATTAAGTTCATAAAAATTATTTTTAATCATAAAATTAAAAGTATTCTTGAATGATTATGATGGGGAATGAATCTCATCACGTTCGTGGAGACAGTAATATGTACGTACGCACGAGTGACAATATCATTTTATTAATTGTAAAATTGTATGTAATTGGATGGTATATCATATATAAAGAATAATTAAAATTTTATATTTATTATTTAAATCATTTATACTCATTATTATACCCATCCAAATAAGGAAGTGTCTGAATAACAGACTACACCATGACATAGAGATGGTAATCCGTATGCACACACGTACGGTGAACTTATAATTTATATGATTGATAAAATAATGAATATGGTTCTAAATTTTTTATAATTATATAATAATAAATATATAATACTGTATTTAATATTTTATAATCGAAACAAAATAGAAAGAGGAAGGGGAAAAAGAAAAGAACATGAAAGTGGTGATGAAATTTTTTCCTCTTCTTCAGGTTCTTCCTTTTGATTTGATCAAAAGGGCTTTGTAAGATGGCTTTATGACTAGTGGAAGGCCTCCAAGATAATGGGGGGAGAGTTGGGAGGATATTTGGGCAGGGGTTGGCCAAGGTAAATGGATTTTTAGGAGTGAATTTAAAAGAAGGGAAGTGACCTTTTTTATGAGAGGTGAGGGTCACTTTAGGAAAAGCTTGAAATAGTATTTTATAATAATATCATCTTTGGATTTCAATGGTTCCGAAATGAATTATTTAAAGGATGCAGTGGATTTGGGATGAAGACCTCCCAACCAATATGTTTTAAACAAGTTTAGGTTACTTTTTTAACATTATATTTTAGATTTAACTCTTAGTAAAATAGTTTAACTTTTATCAGGTCTTCTTGTATTATTACACTATATGGTTAATAAAATTACTTGGAACATCCAAGATAAACTTAGGTGGCTCATTAATGACATATGTAATATTATTTATGACCTTTGGCCGAACCTTATATTTTTAGGAATATTATATCAACCAATAACAATGTATTTGTTTTAAAAACTCAATTTTTTCAATTTTGACACAATTTTGTATTTGATATTTTTGAAATCTATTAAAACATTATTGTCTGAATCATCATGTATTAATCATGTTTTGATGATCACATATCATCTTCAACCTAGTTAACTCATAAATTATATCCAATCATGTCTATTTATGTTTTATTTTCTCTCATGCTTTATAATGGTTATGCTCAATCCATTTCAGGAATATCACTTTTTATGTCCGAATATAGTTATTTTCCTATGTACCAGACACCGAAGCCAAGCACTATAAGCCATACACCGTAAGACAGACACTGTAATCCCAAAACCATAAGCCAGACACCATAATCCAGACACTATAAGCGAGACACCGTAAGCCAGATATCGTAAGCCAGACACCGTATACCAAACATCGTAAGCCAGACACCGTAAGCCAGACACTGTAAGCTAGACACCATAAGCCAGACACTGTAAGCTATAAACGAGGAATAAAGGCATAGTACACAAGACACCATAAAGAAATGCACTGTGAATGAGAAAATGTGACACTCAGACACCGTGTGAAGGACACACCACATATTATGAGGTATGAGGTGTAGAACGCATGGAACCTATTGGCTAAAACTCATGAATTTGATGATAAAGAGCATAGTGTGCCCATGAACGAAAAAGAGCGATACTGAATGAAATAAAAGCGTGTGAGCATAACCAAAAAGAACACATTACAAGATTTTCAATGAAATAATTATCACATGCATGCAATACGACTCTACTGAAGAACATATGAAGTACACTGGAATCCAGAGAACATCTTCGCATTATCAAAACTTGTGAAGAACACAAGACGAATCACAAAACTTTATTTTTCACACAACTTCAAAATAAGGACTCAAATATTCATCTGATTCAATAAAAATAAGTACAAATCTCCATTGAAATCACACAATACCATTCTAACCTCATCTTTATATTCTTTCTCTACTGGGATCATCTTTTTATTTACACTACGAGCAATGTGTGCCCCTGTCTGTTTTGACACACACTGACTCCTGAGCTAAACTAGAGGATACTCAAATCACTTTCATCAAACTCATTATATATTTTTACCCATGAAAAATGTGGAAGAGGTCCATGTGTGCCCTGTTCATTATTTTTTTTTTCTCACGAAAACCATGGAAGAAGTTCATGTGTGACCTGGACAGTCTGTGTACTATTGTTAACCCCGATGCAGGGTGTGGATCAGTGTTTATTTATATAATGTACTTGGTAGTAGGTGATCACCAAGTGGAGTGGATTAGGTCTCAGCTTGAGAATGAACAACTTGTTTCATATCCACTGTGCTGTTTAAATTTAGTCTTCTCTGTTTTACTGCTCCATTGCATAATCCATAAATCAGTAATTTCAATTTGATAGTTATTCTTGGAAAAAATTTCTAACCGGTTTTTCTTAGTAGGATAACTTTAAAATTAATAATAATAAAACAAATTAATTTTACCGAGAATTAATCAATCTTCTAAGAAGCTGTTTAAAAAGTCAAACTCTTATAATAGTATAACCTTGATTAATTGGGATATATATATTTTTGGGGAAACCATTTCTTTTAAAAATAATATTCTTATAATATAAATTTATTATAGTTAATCAATTAACTCCTCCCCTCTTGAGCAAACTACTCCGAACATCATTTGATATCAGCGGTTTATTTATTAAGAATCTGTGTAATCTTATTCATCTTTGATTGTAGTTGTACTTTAAAGATCCGTAAATTTATGTTAATTCTAAATTTATTGATCTTTTAAATAATTTTTTAATATGGTTAATAGATTGAAAGGTACTGCAACCAATATACCACCATTTTTTATTGGTACAAATTATGCTCAATGGAAAATTAAAATGAAAATGCATCTAGAGAGTATGAGCTTTGAAATTTGGTCATCCATTATAGATGATTATAAACTTCCTGTAACTGGTAGAATCACATGGGATGAACGTACCAAACATTCATTCAATAAAAATTTTAAATCCATGAATTCATTGTAATATTTATTAGGGGATGAAGAATTTAATAGGATTTCTGCTTGTAAAACTGCCCATGAAATTTGGGATACCTTGTCTATCTCACATGAAGGAACATCCTGTGTAAAAGAAATGATACTTAATACTTTTACTAAAAAATATGAAAATTTTAAAATGAAACCTGATGATCCTATTTCTAAAATCTATCTCAGGTTCAATGATATTTTAAACATAATGATTTATCTTGGAAGAGAAGTCACTACCAAAGAACAGATCATGAGAATCCATAGGTGTCTACCAGACAAATGGAGGGGAACCTCTGTCTCTATTATAGAATCATGCAACAATAGAAAGCACCCTATAAAAAACTCATTGGGAAATTGATGATGTATGAGGAAGAGATGAATGTCAACAAAGAAGATGAGGATGAACCAAAGATGAAATATGTAGCATTCAAGTCCACCTTCTCGAAGCACAATGAAAAAGGGAAACTGGAAGCTTTGGTATAAAGTTCCACCACTGAACAATCATCACCTAACTGTGATGAGGAGATGGATCAACTGGCCAGAAGATTCAAATGATTTTACAAAATGAAGAACTTTTTCAGCAAGCCTAACTTCAAGGGAATGTATTATATAAAAGGAAACTAGAAAAAGGACTACAAAAGAAGTGAAAAAATTGATGAAATTATGTACTATGAATGTAATCTCAAATGACATATAAAGGATAATAGTCCAAAGCTCAAGTATAAGAAGAAGTATGAGGAAAATGACATGTATTACAAAAAGGAAATGAAATCAATCTAGAGTGCCTCTGAGGATTGTTCAAGCAACTCAGAGACATCAAATGATGAAAATGCTAACAAAGACAGTATTTGTTTTTTGGCAAACACATCTAAGGTATCACTGAACTCTTCTATATATAATTAAAACTATTATGAAGAGGAATGTTACTCATAAACTATGAAGAATAATGAAATCATTGAATATTGCAACATGATTGAAAATACATGCAATGAATAAATAGATAAATATAAATCATTGAAGAAACAACATACTCTCACTGTTAATGTTAAATCTAAACTTACTACTGAAAATGAGAAAAATGCTCAACTTCTCATTGAAAAAAATGAATTAAAAATGTCTAATGAGCAATTAAAAATTGACTTAGATAATATTACTAATGGGAAAGATATCCTTACCCAAATTCTAGAAATTTTTTTTCCCTAAATACAATATTGGAATTGGTTATCAACCTGGTAAAAGGGACCTTGGAAGAATGAATTTTGTTTCTGAGTCAGGGACATATAGTTTTTCCCCAGTTCTGGACACAACTCAACTAGCTCATGTCATGATAGATATTCTACTCTTTGAATTTTTTGTGGACAAAATTCCATTTATTTGTAAAAAAACTTTACATAATTATTATAAGAAACCTATGAGACAAATATGGTTTCCTAAAGCACTTATTACTAATGTTACTGGACCCAAACAAGTATGGGTACCAAAATCTGTCTTTTCTAGATCATGTTATAGGAATGCTGCTTAATGAGATCTTGTAAAAATCTATGGTTCTTGTACAATGGATATTCAAGGAACATGGCAGGAAACTACTCATGCTTCATGAACCTGATAAAAGTAGATGGAGACATGTCACTTTTTCTAAAAATGAGAAAGGGGAAATCATTGGCTTAGGCCAGATTGGTAACATTGATTTGATTTTAATTTCTCAATTAATGTTTGTTAATGGCTTAAAATATAATCTGATTAATATCTAAAAATTATGTGATTATGGATATCATGTAAAATTTGAAAATTATTCCTATAATATCTTTAATTCAAAAGATGAATTAGTATTTTCTATATCAAGGAATGAGAACATTTATTTTGTTAAATTAGATTCTTTAGCTTCTCAAAATTCTTCATGCTTAAGTGTATTTCATAATGAATCATGGCTCTGGCATAGGAGACTAGGACACTGTAATGATCACTCCCTTAGAAAGATAACTAGAAAAGTCCTAGTAAAAGACTTACCCAAACATGAGTTTCCACATGACAAACTACGTAATCCTTTCCAAAAGGAATAAATACACCAAATATCATTCAAAATAAAAAAAGAAGATTATACTTATCAAACTCTTGAATTGGTTAACATGGATTTGTTTGGACCATCTAGAGTTTAGAGTTGAAATACGTGCATTATGTTTATGTTCTAGTAGATGATTTCTCCATATATACCTGGACCTTCTTCACGGATAACAAAAGTGAAGCATACTCTTATTTTACTATGTATGCCAAGTCTGTAGAAAATATTAGTGGCATTAAAATTAAATTTTTAAGGATTGATCATGGCTGTGAGTTTGAAAATAATGAGTTTGAATCATTTTTCTCACTAAATGTAATTGTCACAATTTCTCTGTCCCTAGAACACCTCAGCAGAATGGTGTTGTAGAATGAAGAAATAGAAAACTACAAGAAATTTATAGAACAATTCTTAGTGAATATGTATTACCTATTTACTTTTGAGCTGAATCTATTTGTACAACATTATACACAATCAATAGAGTATTGATTAGACCAATTCTCAAAAAGACCCCATATGAACTCTGGAACAATAAGAAGCCTATGGTTAATTACATTAGAGTTTTTGGTTGCAATGTATTTATTCTCAAAACTAAGGATTATATTGACAAATTTTCATCCAAAAGTGACGAAGGAATTTTCCTAGGATACTCAATAATAATTAAATCTTATAGAGTATTCAATAAAAGAACTAAATGTGTGGAAGAATCTGTTCATATCATGTTTGATGAAATAGATCCACATGAGCCAAGAAACATCTTAGAAAATCTAGAGGATGATTTATAGGATATGAACATCAACTCAAAATCCTCAAATTCTATTGTGAAAGAATCTGTGAAAACATCCAATTCTGGAAATTCCCTACAATCTAGTCATAATGAACCTGAATATTATGATGAACATGAAATCACTAGTCCCTATTTTTCTATAAAGGTTAGAACCCTAAGAACCATCCCTTATATGTTGTTGTAGGATACATAGAGAAAGTAACACAAACCAGAGCTTCTCTTAGAAATCAGGTTGAACATCATGCATTCTTGTCACAACTTGAACATAAAAACATTGATGATGGCATCAACAATAAATTTTTGGTAATGGATATGCAAGATGATCTTAATCAGTTTGAATGAATCAAATATTGGAAACTTGTTGAAATAAACAAGGAAACATTCATTATAGGAACTAAATGGGTGTTTAGAAATAAGGTAGATGATACTGGAAATATAGTTAGGAAGAAGGCTAGATTAGTTGCCCAAAGCTATAGTCAAGAAGTAGGAATTGACTATGAGAAGACCTTTTCTCCAGTAGCGAGACTTGAAGTCATCAAAATCCTACTTGAAAATGCTACACATCTGAATTTCAAACTATATAAATTGGATGTTAAGAGATCATTCCTAAATGGGTATATAGCTGAGGATGTCTTTGTTGAACAACCCCCTTGATTTACAAATCCTGATATTTTCAAACTATCAAAATCTTTATATGGTTTAAAACAAGCTCCAAGAGCTTTGTATGATAGATTGAGAACTTTTCTCATTTCCGAAGGTTCTACAAAAGGAATAGATGATCCTACCCTCCTTATAAAATGGATTTATAATGATGTTTTATTTATTCAGATCTATGTAGATGATATTATTTTTGTATCATCAAAGAATTCATTTTGTATTGATTTTTCCAAAATGATGCAAAGTGAATTTGAAATGAGTATAATGGGAGAACTAAAATTCTTTCTTGGATTTCAAATCATTCAAAATAATGATGGAATTGTTTTAACTCAAATTAAATAAAATAGAGATCTTATAAAACGTTTTGGATTGGATAAAAGTAAAAGTAGTGACACTACCATGAGTACCACCTGTAACTTGGATCTTGATAAAGATAGAAAGTCTGTTGATCGAACCACTTATAGAGGAACGATTGGAAGTTTACTTTGTTTAACTGCTATACGTCCGAACATTATGTTTAGTTTGTGTATGTGTGCTCATTTTCAAGAAAATCCTAAATAATATCATTTAAATACTGTAAAGAGAATTTTCAAATACCTCAAACATACACCAAATCTAAGACTGTTCTATCCTAAAAGACAATCTATTGAACTGGTTAGTTATTCTAATGCTGACTTTGGTGGATATAAGTTAGATAGAAAGAGCACCTCTGGTACATGTCACCTTTTACACAAGTCACTAGTATCATGTTGTGGTATGAAACAAAATTCTGCTTCATTATCCACTGCAGAAGCAGAATACATAGCTGGTGGTAGTTATTGTGCACAAATTTTATGGACGAAACACAAATTACTAGTTTTTGGATATCAATTCAGTAATGTACCAATACATTGTGACAACACAAGTGCTATTAAGATCTCAAAAAATACCATTTCACATTCTAAGACAAAACATATTAATGTAAGACATCAATTTTTGATAGATAATTATCAAAAAGGTGATCTCACCTTGGAATTAATTGGTACTAAATATCAACTTTCTGATATATTCACTAAACAATTAAATTTGGAGAGAATAGACTACATCATAAATGATCTTTGAATGATATATCCCAAATAGAAATCTTAATTTTCTCACTATTTGTCATTTTTCTATGTTATACATTTTTGTTTCATGATTACATTTTCTAAGTTACTATCACTTATGAATATGGACACACTGGTAGAACTTTGTACTTACCGTCTTACATTTATTGTCTCGCCGTAACACGCACTGAAAAGTCCACTTATTGTCTCAACTTGATGACCACTTACTATCTCACCATAACGACCACTCACTGTCTCACCGCAATGACCACTCATAGTCTCACCATGAAAATTCTTTATGTGTTTCATTAAACTTGTATCACGGTAATTATAATTTATCCTCTTTTACTTTCTCACATTTTTTTTTGTGATGTTTATCATTCCTAAATGAAAAAAAATAATGTTTCACTCGGTTCTTCACCCGAGCATTCTTCTATTCGTTGGTTTTGAACCCCTTAAACCATGGAAATCTCTCAATATCTCTATCTCTCTCGAACCTTAAGTGGATTCCATGAATGAAACATTTGTCATCATCCACACCTGAGAAGCGCAACCCAAAGAAGAAGAATATTGCACCTATGCTGACACCTGAAGGACCTCTAAATCTGAATCTAGTAAATTGTATTGTTGTACCTGAGAAAGAAATATTCCTCGAATGGCTTCTATCTAGAAAATCTCTGGTATTGAATGTTTTCAATGAACAAGGCTGGTTAGAGTGGTTCTCAAGAAACAATAGACCCATCTATCCTAGGTAAGTAGTTTAGTTCTACTAGTTCGCACAATTCTCTTTTGAATTTGGTGAAAGTTATGTTCTAAGGAGCTGGATTAATGGCCAAAGATGCTCTTTCTCTTTGACATTATGGGTAACATGCCTTAGGATACTTGATTAAGGAAGTTGTGAAGATTATTAGAGATAACCACCTCCTTCAACTGATTTATTTGATCTTAAAGATTCTCTTAAAACCCTAACCGTAAATGGCACAAAGAGAAGGTCCATCGATGCTGAACTTGATAGAGAAACAAGGATTATGTTTATGTTCGTTCAAAATCTTGTTAGTCTAAGAAAAGGTGATTAATCTGTGTTAAAATATCAGGATTTGTTTATGAATCATCTTATGAAATATGGACACAAGATCTACCTGTGAATGTACATCATTCACCATATGTGTGAATTGATCAAGGTTACATCCAAGTCCACTTCTCTATTCTACACTTGGTTGATATCATCCATGATTGTTGCAAAAGTCATGGTTGGACCTAATGAAGAACTGCTTATGGACTATAAGTACCGTCTCTCTAAAGACACCATTATCATAATGAAGATAAACTGGAATCCTTGTAAAAAGGAATGGGTGGAAGACAACGTTAAAGTTTATGAGAAGCTTAATCGTGTGGAATATCCATCAAAACCGGAAGACATTTCTGATCTTGGTTTGGAACTAGATGAACTTGTTGAGTATTCAGAAGAAGAGGACGATGACGCTGAAGTACCATATAGGGAAGCAGTTATTGTTGAGGAAGAAAGGACTATTGTTCCTCACGTTTTTTTTGAAGATGTTACTTTCCCTAGAGACAATGTCAATCTAGAAATCCAACCCAAGGCTGAAAGAGAATCAGTGGTCAAAGAATCTGAGAACCAAGACATGGATGAACCTATAGTAGATGTACTCTATGTTGTGAAATAAATGAATATGGAGGAACTCCATGAGGAACAGTCTGTTCCTAAAATAATAAATTCTGCTTAGAAAAGGATGGAGTTGGCCTCTCAGCTGGTTGGACAAGAAATGAATGAAGAACATTGAGCTGAGTTTGTGTATTTAGACCAAGCTCCTATGTCTCTCAGTCCTAAAAAATACACACCTGTTGAGGGGGAGGAAACCCCAAATCTTGAGTTTGATGAAGCCTCACATCCAACTGAGTCATTTCTTGTGTACACTCATTACAAATTTCCTACTTTCTATGATGTGAATGTGTCTCAGCAAGTTACTGCAACTGGGCTTGATCTATCTTCCCTATTTCAGTTGAAATATTTCACAAACATTGCACCTGAGAAGGAACCTGAAACTGGACCTGACTCTATACCAATTCCTACACCTGGACCATTATCTGAATAGCTATCCTTTGTCATTAAGGATGATCTGAATGATTTTCGAGATACTCTCTTATCTAGAGTTGAGAAACTTATGAACTCCCAACCACATCCTGTGACAAATTTGAGTGAGAGAGATGCCTCACTATTATTGGAAAAGATCGTTTGGGAAATACAGACTAATATGTTCCATGAGATTCAATTAGTACGAGTTGACAATAAGTTGCTCCGTAATGAAGTCACAACCATGAGAAGAATGGTTGAAGACATGCAAAAAGATCTGCATTCGAGATCAGAGCATGTTGTTTCTCCCGTACACCCATAGTTTCTCAAATACCTCGAGATGTTGTATCTCATATTCAGCCTTATCTGGCATCCATCGATGAAAAGACTGAGGAAAGGAACAAACAGATGCTGAAGTAAATGAGAGAGCTTGTGGTGAACCTTAATAAAATCACTTATGAGTACACTGGTTGTCTTCAAAAGCTACTAAATCTTCTAAAATCTATAACAACAGCCGTCAAAACTTCTAATACCTCTATTCAATCCTCTAAACCTTCCATGGAGAGTACTTTTCTCCGATCTATAGTCAAAGAAGAGATTCAGAATGCTTTTAGTGGCATTTATGTGGCTTCTTTATCTGATGTTTTCAAGAACAGTGATAGAGTTCTTGACCGTGAACAAATTGAATTGAAGATTACAGATGATGCCCATCAAGAGATTTCTAAGAAAGTGGATTTCTATTTCAACTGGAGTTTCTCCAAGGTTGATATGACCAACCACTTCAAATAACTTGTAGAGAATATCTGAATTCCTCATATGACTCAAGGCATCAAAAAGCAAGTCTAGAAGCTAACTGAGTTTTCCCGATAGTTTGATACGTTAATGGAAAAAAATATGACTTTGAAAAAGCCATGAAGTATGGTGAATAGATTATTGCAGACTTCATAAAACTCTTGAGACCTTATCTTCATGTCTAGAGTAAAACAATTGTTGCTTCAGCGGCTGTACCTCTCTGACCTGGGCTTCCTATATTCACCACAGTCTTAGTCTCATCTACCATGTCTGTTGGCCAAGCTCTCAGTCATATCAGGCATGTGATTCATGATCAGCAACTGCCTAGATCTTCTACTACTCTTACTTTGGCTCACTCAGTATTTTAAGGTCTCCCTTTACCCTCTTGATCTACCAAGTCTCTGCCTTCTTCTACATCAACCACTGCCTCTTTGGCTTCCTCTTATGCTACGGCTAAAGGAAAAGAGAAGGACAATCCCTAAATAATACCAGTGATTACTGTTTTTTTATGGGAATTCCAGTATTTTTTTGTATTTCACCATTATTTTGTACTACACTATGTTTACTCTTAATGGAATGTACACTATTTTCCTTCTCTTCATTTAACTTTTTGATAATCCCAAAAGGGGGAGATGTTTCTCTATGAGTAATTTGTTTCTATATGTTATTTTTCTCTATAGTTTCATCTAATTTACACTTTAACTGTACATGATTTGTGATCACTAAAAAGGGGGCGATTATTAGACTCCTCATGTATTAATAATTTTTTAATTATTACAAATCTTATTAAACCTATTTAACTCATAAATTATATCCAATCATGTGTATTTATGTTTCATGTTCTCTCATGCTTTATAATGGTTAAGATCAATCCATTTCAAGAATATCACTGTTTAAGTCTGAATACAATTATTTGACTAAGTACCAAACACCGTAAGCCAGACACCGTAAGCCATACACCGTAAGCCAGACACCGTAAGCCAGACACCTTAAGCCAAACACCGTAAGCCAGACACCGTAAGCCCGACACTGTAAGCCAAACACCGTAAGCCAGACACCGTATGCCAAACACAGTAATCCAGACACCGTAAACCAGAAAATGTAAGCCAAACACTGTAATCCAGACATCGTAAGCCAGACACTGTAAGCCAGACACAGTAAGCCAACCACAGTAAGCCAGACACTATAAGCCAAATATAGTAAGCCAGACTCCGTAATCCAAACACAGTAAGCCAGACACTATGATCTAGGAACCATAAGCCAAACACCGTAATCGAGACACTTTAATCCAGACACCGTATGCCAGACACCGTAAGCCAGACACCATAAGCAAGACACTGTAAGCTATACACCGTAAGCCAGACACCGAAAGCCAAACACCGTTAGCCAAACACCATAATCTAGACACCGTAAGCCAGACATTGTAAGCCATACACCGTAAGCCAACCACAGTAAGCCAGACACTATAAGCCAGATACTGTAATCCAGACACGGTAAGCCAAACACAGTAAGTCATACACTGTATGTTAGGCTCCATAAGCCAAAAAACATAATCTAGACCCCGTAAGCTAGACACCATAAGCCAAACACTGTAATCCAGACACCGTGAAGTAAAGCACTGTAAAAAAGACACTGTAAAGCAAGGCACCATGAACGAGAAACCACGACACTCAGACACCATGTGAAGGATACAACACATAGTATGAGGTATGAGGAACATAACACACAGAACATATCTTCTAAAACTCATGCATTCTAAGATAAAGAGAGGAGTGTTCTCAAGAATAAAAAAGATCGATATTGACCGAAATACAAGTGTGTGAGAACAACCGTGAAGAGCACATTAAAATATTTTCAAAGAAATCATTGTCACATGCTTGCAATCCGACTCTACTAAAAAAATACGAAGTATAAATGAATCCCGAAAACATCTTCGCATTATCAAAACTCAGGAAGAACAAAAGCTGAATTGCGACACTCTGTTTTTCCCACAACTTCCAAAGAAGGACTCAAGGCTTCTTATCCTTTAATACAATGAAGTATAGATCGGCATTGACACCACACAAGAGTATTCTAGCCTCATATTTATATTCTTTCTTGACTATGATCATCTTTATTTTACACTATGAGTTGTGTGTGCCCCTATCTATTTTGACACACACTAATTCCCGAGTTGAACTGGTTGATACTGAAATACCTTTCATCAAACTCATTATATTTTATTTACCCACAAAAACTGTGGAAGAGGTCCCCCTATGGCCTGGTTATTATATCTTGTTTACCCACAAAAGCTTTAGAAGAGGATCCTATGTGACTTGGACAGTCTTTGTACTGTTGTTAACCCTGATCCAGGGTGTGGACTAATGTTTATTTATATAAACAGCATTGTGGTAGGTGATCACCAAGTGGAGTGGATTAGGTCTCATCATGAGATTGAACCACTTGTTTCATATCCGCTGTGCTGTTTAAATTTATCCTTCGTTGTTTTATTGCTCAATTTCATAATACAGAAATCAGTAATTTCACTTTGATAGTTCGTCTTGGAAAGATGTTATAACTGGTTTCTTTTAATAGGATAACATCAAAATTAATATTAATAATACACATTATGATTATTAAGAATTAATCAATCTTATAAAAAGCTGTTTAAAAATTCAAACTCTTATAATTGTATAACCTTGATTAACTAGGCTGTATCTATTTATGGGGAAACCATTTCTTTTAAAAATAATATTCTTGTATCAAAATTTTTTATAGTTACTCAATTCACACCACCCCTCTTGAGTAAACTACTCCGACCAACATTTATCACTTAGAATAGAATTTGTTTATCCATCCATAACATTTCATATTAACCAATAAAATTTTTGTAATTCATCAAAAGTTTCAATTCACATGTATTTGTATATTTATAATATAAATTATTTTAATATTTCATTAATAAGGTAATTACTGCATCATCACTGTGTCATAAATAAATTAAATTATATAATGTCTAAAAATTATAAATAAAATACCATTTTGTAGGAAATATTTTTATATTTCTAATTTATATTGTGTGTAACCCTATATTGAATATGGTTTAGTTATTAAGATTTGAATTTTACTCTTTTAACTATTATTTAAATAAAATAATAATAAATGTCCTAATCTAATCCAAGTAGACCATGGGAGGACATATATTATTTCTAAGGTTGTTTTTTGTTTATTTATAATTATATAATATAATTAGGACATGTTTTACGGTAATTATGATATCATTTTACCCTTAATTACCTTATTCACTTTTAACCATTGTAAATAAAAGTAAAAAGTTACAATTTACCAAAAATTATTTTCATCTTATTGAATGAAATTTTACTTACTAATATTCACTATGCCTCTTGGAATTTCTAAATTTAACTCACAAAAGTTTTAACATTATGTTTTATGATAATTTTCAAATGCTCTTAGGAGGTGGGTAAAAGATAGTAAAAAGTTCAATAAAAATTTATACATCTAATATTATTAAAAAATGAATCCATTAAATTAAATTTAACATTGATAGGTACTATATATCTATTTTTACTTAAAATAAATTCAAATAAAATAAATAATCTTTTAAATAATGGTTCGGTTTTGAATTGTAACATTGTGATTTTTATTATTCATAAAAAATTGAATGTTTTCAGAAAAATACCAAAAATTCACCGTCATATAATTTTTATATTCCAAATTAAAAATTGAATTCTATATTAACAAATTAAAAACATATAAGTTTCTTTAATTAATATAAAATTAATCCCATTTTCAAAACCGAAAAGCGTGTTAAAAAAAATAAAAACTATCAAAAGATTCACATGTGTTTATATCAAATTTAAATGTGAAATTACATATAATGATCTACATTCTATTAAATGATAAAAATATAATCTAATTACACTTCCAATAAATTAAAATACATAATTTTGCTCTATAAATTATTTCAATTAAAAAAGTTGTTTTTAATTAAAATTTAGAATTTTTCAGTATTTATCAAAATATGAACTTTTTCAGAGAAGTACCAAAAACTTATCCAAAATAAATTTCTATGTCCTGATTCTAATGAATAATTTAATTTCATTAAATTGTATATATAAATGTTTCAAATATTGGTTTTAAAATAGGTTTTCCATTAAAAGGTGTTACAATTTCATTTTTTGAAAAATACTTCCATTATCAGAAAATTGAATTTGTTCATATATTATGTCTAAGAAAAACATAATTTGTATTTTAAAATTATATAGAGTATATAAAATTCAAAATTCAGATATTACTATTCAAAACCACTTTTGTGTGACAAGTTTGGTAAGTTGTGGTGCACTCAAACTCGGTGTTGTGTGTAGCACAAGCTACTGAATTACATTATAGAAAATAGATTAGTATGAACTCGTGGGGTGTTACAGCTGCTGACATAGATTACCCTCGAGGAATCAAGGTTTAGTGAACTAGTTTACATAGTTCCATTTCTCTCTATTGTTTTGGCATTGGACTATATGTGGTGATCTACTTAACTCCACCACATTATTTTAACTTATCCGTTATTTATGACATTCATGAACTTGGCGGAACTCTTTACCACACTTGAATAATTTCCTTATCCATTGGAGGAAATTCCCATGATTCTTCTTCAAAATGTTTTGACATGTAGATGGTTTAATTTTATTTTCACATTTCACATTAGATCCTCTGATATGAAACTCCATCTTCTGATTCATCTCTCCAAATCCATGGGACCATTTTACAAATTCCATTTCAACTATGAGAGAACATATAAAAACATCATCATAACTACTAATGTCTAGAATTACAAGAGCCTTTTGAATGTTTGGTTTTAATCCAATAAATAATCAATACATTTTTCTATCATTGTTGTTAAAAACCTGAATCATTCCTTGAAAGCCTTGTGAGTTATTTTTTATAGGAAGTGATAGATTATCCTTCGTTTTTTAGTGATCTCTATGAATTTTCTACCCTTATTTATATGAAGAGTCTGTGGGAAATACGTGTTAAGAACCATTATATTAAGGTATTCCCACTACATCACTCTAATTTTGTCCCTTATCATGGTTTTCCTAATCAAAAACCAACATTGGTCGAACTCTCCTTCGAGATTATCGACTGTCAAAGTCACCTTCTCGGTATTTGAGAAGTGAAGAAAAAATATCTTCTCCCCTAAGTTGGCCCAGTATTCAACAATTAGTATATCCAAAGATCCCATAAATGTAGGTTGTCATTCCCACATAAAAAACTCAATAATATGTTTCAACCTTTTTGGTGATGATGGACATTCCCCGTTATTCATATTATTATTCATAACCTCACACAATTAGGTAATCACCACCAAGATGCTTTGAACTACACATCCCAGAGCATTGTGGATTTCATTTGGGAAATCACTGCATTGTCCCTTGAATGGGGTTTTGGCATGGATTCTCTTGGTTACCACTATTTTCTAAAATTGAAATTTCTAGAGGAAAAAATAAGTCCTAAAGTGATAAATAATTTATTCCTTTATTCAATTGACAACAAAAATATATCTTATGTGATCCCTAGGTTTAGAAAAACATATTGTATGATTTCATATACTTAGTGTCATAATAGGGTTTTCACTAAGGTTTTATAGTCTCAATTCCCAAATTAACTAAACCATGCCTCTAATACCAACTATAGAAACCATGCATTTCTTACATTACATTTACATCTTTTTAATGATAAATAACATAAAAACAATACACCACAAGGATACATTGGTTTAGTGTCTTGGGAAAACTGTGACCATACATAACATTTACAACATAAAATGTAAACATTTATTTTATTTATTATTATATAGATTCTTAGTGGCCCTTGAGTTCTTCTTCGTTTACATAATCACATGCGGATATATGTAATAAAGGGGCAATCTAAAATCACATAAAGAGGATGTAATCATGAGTCAATACAACATGGGTTGATGAAAATTATTATCATAATAACATAGGAATAGATTCATAAACATTATAGGAAGAATTAATAAAATTCTTGAAATATGGAAATTCATAAAAACATAACCATATTTCTTAGTGGTTATCTTACACACATAGTTGTGAACAAATATAGAATCATTTTCATTCATTTTTCACTTTACTCATGAGGTTATTTGCGTTACCCAATGCAATGGAGAAATTTTTAATTTTAAGCGCACCCATTACATCATAATGTTTTCATTATCATGCATGAAACATAAAAAATATATCAATATAGGTAATAAATAACCCATGGAAATGAATGTGTTTTATTTAATAAGTAACAAATTCACAAAACATGGGTTCCCAAATGAAAGAGGGAACAACATACATGATATAATAACCATTGTAACTCCCATACCTTATAAGCCCAGAGTCGGTGCACTATTACATATCACTGGAAATATCACAAAAGATCATGTCTTAAAATACCGATAAGTTTATTAGCCTTAGAAGTACTTGATACATTCAAAAGGATTATATTACATCAAAAAATTAAAAATTACAACAACATATTCTCTATATGCAACACTGAGATCCCATAGAATATCCCTAGAGGTCAGTCATAATTGACTTCTTTGCATCATGGGAAAATAAAATATAGAAAGGGGTGATCTAAGATGCTCAGAAGGATAAAAATATAGCGAAGACTTTCATAAATAAGCATAAACATTTAAGGCAATGTATAAAACTAAAAAAAATCCTTTTAAACTTGAGATTCAACATAATATAAAAAATATAAATCTAAATAATTCCATTTACTTACTCACATTTATATTCTACTAGTCGAATAATCAAATGAAATATCAATAGAAACATTCAAAATGATGGAATACATAATGCCAGACTTTATAACCACATAATAAAGTCCTTGGGCCAAGAAAACAAATAATATTTTGTCAAGGCCTTGTGGCAAGACACATGTTTGTCTTATGATACCTACTGATTCATTGTAGAGTTATAGTGGCCTCCACCTATCACTTACTAAGTCCAATGCATTCCTTATATGAAAAGGTTTAAACATAACATAAACATTCGTAATAAAACAATCATATGAAATTTCAATAATTTATCCATAAGCCATGAATGGTTTAAAAATAACACATCCACAGTCAAAAATAACACAAAATGTTCAATACAATATGGAAGTTTTGTATCATAATAAATCAACTTCAAATAAGCTTAAAATCCATCAAAGGATATTGACATAGGTTAAATCAAAACCTTTTTTTAGAGAAATAACTCATTCTATTTTAAAATCATTTAATAAAAAATTAATTTTGAAAATATTATTATAAGCTTGTACAGGAAGCTTCGATGATGTTATAATAGTGTAAAATAGCCACACCAGCCGTATAAGTTGAAAAAACATTCTTACCTTAATTTTGTCAAAAATGTAATAAAGTAACTTTTTTGGAAAATGACGGAAATATTAATTTAAAAATGTATAAGGTAAATTAAGGGTATAAATGACTTTAAACCATAGTCTATTAAGTAGTAAAAATGTTTTGGAATACATTTGTAAGAAACATGGATGTGGATGATAAATATGTCCTAGTAGATAATTACATATAAATAATCTTGAATAAATAAAAGATAGAAGTATTAACCCCTAACTTGTACTTTTACTTGTTATATGGTAGGTTAACCTCCTGTATAATGTCAAAATAATTGTTATTAAATTATAAAATAATCATATACATTAATATGATATCATATATGATCTTTTAACATTTCTTTTATAATAATATCTTAGTATTATCGTCGTTTTGGGTGTTAACGAATTCATTTTCCATTATATTCTTTATTATGTTAGTCATATTTGTTATGGATGTGATGTATATTATTTATATCCCAGTTGATATTATGTATTTACATATTATTTTTAATCATAAAATGAAAATAAGTATTGAATGGATAATATGGGAGTGAATCTCATCGTGTTCTTGGAGAAGTTAATCCGTACGTACACACGAGCAACAATTTTATTCATTTGATATTATAATAATATATAATTTGATGGTATATCATATATACCAAATCATTATCATGTTATATTTTTTATTTACATCAATTAATAATAATTATAATACCCATTTATATAATAATGTATAGAATAACAATTACACCATGACGTGAAGACGATAAGCCGTACGTACGCACGTATGGTGACATGTCATTCAAAGGATGGAAAGAATAATGAAAATGGTTGTACCATATTTATAATAACATAAAAGTATATAGAAGATACATGAGTTATTATTTTATAATATAAACAAAAAAGAATGAGGACGTGGAAGAAGAAAGGAACTTGAAAGAGGTGATGAAATATTTACCTCTTCTTCGGGTTCTTAATTTTGATTTGACCAAAAAACCACCATAGGATGGATTTATGACTAAAGGAAGGCATATAGGATGAAGGAAGTATATTTGAGAGGGTATTTGGGAAGGGTTTCACTGATCCAAAAGGCTTAATGGTGTGAATTTGTGGAAAGGGGGAGTTCCCTTTTATAAGAGGGGTGAGAGGCACCTTAGGAAAAGCTAGAAATATTATTTTATAATAAAATCATTTTCAGTTCATAATGGCTCCAAAATGAATTATTTAAAGTTTATTGTGGGGATATTTTGAAAACCACTCAACCAAAAGGTTTTATATTGGTTTGGGTCACCATATTAAGTTTATCGTTTAGATTTTACTCTTAGTTTAATAGTTTGACATTTACGATGTCTCTTTGTATTATTTATACTATATGGATAAGAAAATTACAATTAATCTTCCAAGAAAACCCCTAGACGTAATTAAAGTTACAACTATCATTATATAAGTAATTTTTTGATCCTTAAATTATAGGAATATTATATAAATTAATAATACAATATTTGTTTAAAAAAGTCCTTTATGTAAATTTTGACACTATTTAATAAATGATTTTTATTAAAGACCTAAAAACATTATTAATTAGAAATAAATTACTGTAATAAATCCTATCATGTCATATTAACCTTGAAAATTCGTTGATGGCATCAAAACGTCCAAATAATATTTATTGTAACATTTATAATACCATTTATTTGAATCATTTATTAATAAGGAATATATTTCATCATTATTGTGTCATAAATAATTTTCATTATTCAATGTATTAAAATTATAAATAAAATACAATTATATAGGAAATCGTTTTACATTTCCAATGAATATTTATAGTTGAAAATATAATATACATATATCCCTATGTAAAACATTTTTTACTAAAAGATATATGCTTTTGTCATTTTTTGTATTTACTTTAACTTAATTAATATAAAGTGTCATTATCACTTACAATTGGCTCACCGGGGTCCCAAAATCAACCCAAAGATGCCCATGGTCGGACATTTATCATCTAATAGGGTAGGACTCATGTTAAGTTAATTTAATATCATTATAATATTATTTTTTACCATTCTTTTCCTGATTTACCCTTTAACCATAGTAAATAAAAAATTTACCGAAATAATTATTCAAAATATATAAAAATAAAAGTTACCTATTTACACATTCTGTACATCCTTATTCTAAATATGGAATCCATTTTTATAAATTCAGAACATTTAAGTGGCAGAAATTAGTTTAAAATTAATTTCTGTTCTCAAAACAAAGAGCGTGTTTTTATGAAATAATAACTATCAAAAGATTGACAGTTACTTATGTCTAGTTTAAAAGTGAAATTATGTCCAATGGCCAAAATTAGATTAAATGGTAAATATATAATATTATTATACTTAAAAACCACTCAATAGTATAATTTATCACTATAAATTATTTTGATTAAAATAGTTTCATAAATTAAAATTATGTTTTTTTCACTATTCAACAAAAATTGAAATTTTGCAGAAAAATACAAACAATTTACACTATGCTAATTTTGATACTCCAAATCCAAAAATGAAGTCCATTTTTAAGATAAAATTTATAAAATTTCAAAATTTGGGTATTACTATTCATAATGACTAGTTTGATTGGTTGTGGTGAGTTAGAACTCAAAGTTGCGTACAAAACACGCTATTGTATTATTTAAAGAGAAGCGTACCATGGAAGCATGGGTTGTTACATTCTCCCCTACTTCAAATAATTTCTTTCTCAAAATTTCTAGAGTATTACTGTGTAAAAAGACTCATGTGGTTCTTCATCATAAGTTCCTCAGGTACCCACGTTGCCTCTTCCATCTTGTGGTTTCTCCATAGAACTTTTACCCGACAAGTTTTCCAGTTTCTCAACACTTGTTCTCTTGTATCAAGAAACTTATCAAACTTTTCTCAAGAAGAAGGATCGGGTTCCAGCTCAAATTCCTGATAGTTGAGTACATGTTTTGGGTCATGCATGTATTTTCTCAAAAGTGATACGTGGAACACATCGTGATCTTTGAAGAGACTTGGCAGCATTTCTAAAAGGTAAGCTACAACCCTAATTTGTTCTAGAATTTCAAAAGGTATGATGTACCTGGGACAAAATTTTCCCTTCTTATCGAAACATATAACACCCTTCCATGGAGATACCTTCAAGAAAACATGATCCCTTACCTGAATTTCCAAATCCTTCCATCGGTTATCGGAAAAGATCTTCTGCCTACTTTGTGCTTCTTTCATGTGGTTTTGGATTAACTTCACCTTTTCCATCATTTCCTCCACTAGTTCTAGGCCTATGAGTTCTTATTCACCAACATCATCCCAACAGGTTGGTGTGCGACATCTTTTTCTGTATAACGCTTCATATGGTGCCATCTGAATACTTGAATGGAAGCTATTATTATAGGAATATTCTACCAGAGGTAAAGATTGATCCCACAGACCTTGAAAGTCATGTGATTATTATCTAAACATGTCTTCTAAGGATTGTGTAGTCTATTTTTATTATCTATCAGTTTTGGGGTGGTAGGTAGTGCTCAAATGAAGTTCATTATCCAGGTCTTTCTGAAAACATTTCGAGAGTCTTGATGTAAAATGGGGATCACGATCACAAAAAATTGATAGTGGAACTCCATGATGTCTTATAACTTCATAAATATATATTCATACTAATCATTCAAGTGTTAAGTCTTCTCTGATAGTAAGAAAATGTACTGACATTGTATGAAAATCAACAATGACCCGTATTGCATCGTTACATATAGGAGTCATTGGTAGTCCCATGAAAAAGTCCATCGTAATATTATCCCATTTCCACTCCGGTTTGGGAAGAGGTTGAAAGACTCATCCAAGTTGTTTATTTCTAGCATTCACTTGTTGAAAAAACATACATCTTGACACAAAATCTGCAATATCCCTCTTCATGTTGTCCCACTAATTTTTTTAAAATCTCTATACATTTTGGTGCCCCTAGGGTGTATAGAGAAATTGGAACTATGAGCATCATCCAACAATTCTCTTTTTAGATCAGGCATATTGGGAACACAAAGTCTCTTCCCAAATTTCAATATTCCATCATCATAGACAAATTCACACAATCTCCCATCATTCATATCTTTAATCATCTTTTGAAACTCTTCATCATCGGTATGAGAACTCGTTATCCTTTATATTAAAGATGATTTGGCAACCATTTTAAAATAATTGATGTTTCAACTTCCATGGTTATTCCCATATCCATCTCTACTAGATCCATGTGTATAGGTTCCTTTTAAACTATCATCGTGTTCAAAACTCCATGATCATTTCTTCTAAAAGCATCTTCCACCTTATATTCCTTCTCCGAGTGGTAGTGTATAGTGAAATAATATTATTTGAATAGTTTAAGCCATCACCTTTGCCTCATGTTGAGTTTTTTTTGTGAGAAAATATACATCAAACACTCATGATCAGTATAAATTTCACATTTCCTACCATATATATAATGTCTCTATATCATCAAAGAAAATATTACCTCTGATAACTCAAGATCATGAGTAGGATATATTTTCTCATGAATTTTTAGCTGTCATGTTGAATAGGTAATAAATCTATCATTCTGCATATGGACACAACTGTGTCCTTTCTTCGATGCATCACTATAAATAACAAACCAATAATTACCCGATGGAAGATTCAAGATAGGATAATTGACTAATATTCATTTTAATATTTCAAAACATTATTCACACTCTTTTGTCTAAAAAAAATTAATCTCTTTTCATGTGATCTTTGTTAATGGGTTAGCCAACCAGGAAAAATTCTAGACGAAACATCGATAATAACCTGCTAAACCAGTCAAAAATGTATCCCATTTATACTCATCGGTGATAGACATTCATGGACTTCCTAGGACATAGAAGGATCAACATAGATTCCATCCATAGAAAAAATATGTCCAAGAAAAGAAATCTCCTGAACCCAGAATTCACCCTTGCTAAACATCCCATATAATTCATCTCTTCTAAGAGTCTTCAGGACATAAGCAATTCATTTTCATGATCTTCATTGATTTTGGAGTAAACCAAGATATAATCAATAAATACCACGAAATATTCATCATGTTATTCCTTAAATACTATATTAATTAGATCCATGAGGATAGAGGGTGAAATAGTCTATCCAAAAGGCATTACTGTGAACTCATAATTCTTGTACCTGGTTCGAAATGCTATTTTCGGAATGTATTCCTTCTTCACACACAACTGATGATATCCAGACCGATGGTAAATCTTTGGAAAGTATTGATCTATATTAAGTTGGTTGAATAAATTATCAATGTGAGGTAGGGGATACTTTTTTTACTGGTATAGCATTGCTCTCCCTATAGTCAATGCACAACCTCATAGATCCATTTTTCTTCTTAATAAAAAGGACGGGGGCTCCCACTAGAGAAAAACTAGGGTGAATAAATCTCTTATTACTAAATTCCTCTAGTTTTTTATTTTTCCCCACTAATTCAAAAGTGTACATTCAATAAGGTGTCTTTTTTATGGACCTTGATCAAGGAATTAAATCAAATAAAAACTCGATTTATCATTCTGGAGGATGTCCATGTAAATCTTCTGGAAACACATCAACATATTCATTCACAATAGGTACATCCTATATTTCAAAATTCTTTTCTTCACCCAATTTTATTTCATTCTCTTCCTCCCTAATAATTGAATTCATTTGAGCTACTAGTGGTGGATCTAGATAAGAATTAGTTTGTGATGATTTAGATCCAAAGATAAGGTGTTCATTATCATTGTCATAAAAAATAGTAACCTCATTCTTCTTACATAAATTTATTTTATCATGGTCCAAAAGAAAATCTATAGAGAGGATTATATCCATTTCAATCATGGTTATGACGATTAGATCAGGAGATAAAGAACATTTATATGCCATAATGTGGAATGATTCACAAAACATTGTCGAAATGATACTTCTTTTTGGAGTTTTGACTGAAAACTTCCATGTTAAATAAAATTGGAAATATATAATTTTCATAGAAAACTAGGAATATATGAATCAATGTGAAGATATATAATCAAATAAATCGTTTTCTATACATGAGGAAACCATTTAATTACCTGCCACTACATCTTTAAGAACATCAACCTCAGCAGAAGTGATAGAATAAACTTGGCCTTGATCCCTTGTCATTTTCTAAGGTTAGTTACCTTGGAACTTAGGAAATTCATTTTCATAATTTCCCCTTTATCTACAATTGTATCATTCAATAGTGACAACCTCTTTCTTCCCCTTACAATCATGAGCTTGGTGGCCTTTTTCTCCAAACTTGTAACTGAATCCCATTCCCTTCAAGAAAGCACTGGGCTGTTTCATCCCACATTTACTGCAAGATGGATATTCAACTTTTCCGTTCTTCACCATATTTCCATTTCCAGGGTGTTCAACAGATATCTTCTTCTATTGCTTTTCTTTAAAGTCATAAGACTTAGAGAATTCTGTTTTTGTCCTGATAGCAAATGTGACAGTATCTTCATACGACGAGAAAGATTGTGAAACTAATGATGGATGTAGAAATGGTTTTAACCCATCAATGAAATGATCAATATTACTTTTTGGGTTACATATCTAATCTGTTGCATGCCTCACTAACCTTGTAAAGTTAGATTCATACTTTGCGACATTATCATCCTACTATTGCCTTAGACTTAGAAATTTCCTTTCCATATCTGCTCGATTGTAACAAAGAAAGTATTTTTCTATGAAAATATATTTAAACTCCCTCCATTCCATATTTGATACTTCATAATTTTCCTTTGTGTTTGGAATCTATGATCACCATTGATCCGTATCTTTTGTGAGGAAAAAACTGCCATGACATCTTTTTTCTTTTCATTACTCCCAAAGGCCTGAGATATTTTCTCTAATGAATTTATCCATTAGATAGCTAAAAATGTATTTTCACCCCCATTGAATGTTGGTGGTTGTTTCCTAATGAAGCGATCTAACATTGATCCTCCATGCTGTGGATCAGGGTGCTCTATATAGGTAATATTATTATTCATAACCCGAGTGAGTTGTCCTAGTATGGTGATTAACTGATCAGCAGCTGTTGTATCACCAATATCACTATAATTATCTTCAGAAGGAGGGAAATACCTACATGGAGTGTGTGCATTGATACAGATCCATTCCTTCCACATGGCACCATTTCTAAACAATGGCATAAACTAGATTAGTTTATGGATCAAAATACATAATTCTAAACATGTAAAACACTTAACATAAATTGAATTGTTTAAGGATATAATCCATAATAAAAAAAAATGTTTTCCTTGAAAACTATATACTAATAAACCCTTAATAGTGGGTTTTAAAGGAAATGAGCATTATACTAAGCATATACCCCAGGAGTGTCACAACCAGGAGTGTAGAAAGGCCCGTTTTTGTGCCCCAGTTCCCATTCGAGTCTATCTCAAAGCTGTGTTTTCAGGTTTTACAACTAGGAAAATCTATGAAAAATCCACCTCTTTCTACTTGTATCCATCCAGGGATGCATTTCTTGGAAAACTATCAAAATCTCTACAATACCAGAATTCTAGGAATTTATTCTATACTAATCCTCAAATTATATCTTAGGGCTATGTGCTCTAATCAATATTTCTCTAAATCTAGTTTCCAATGTTTTTACTAAACTTCCTCTGATACCAACTGTAATGCCCTGATCAAAGAATCCTAGAGTCGGTACATTATTACGCATCATTGGAAATATCCCAAAAGATCAAGTCTCCAAAGACCGATTAGTTCATTAGACTTGGATGTACTACATACTTTCATAAGGTTTACATTACATCATAAAATGGAAAACTATTATAAAATTGTCTCAATAGACAAAATTGAGATCTCATAGACTATCTATGCAGGTCAGTCATAATATAATTATTCACATCGTGGGAAAATAAAACATAGAAAGTGGTGATCTCTGATGCTCAGTAAGGATATCAATATACCAGAAAATTTAATAAATAAGCATAAAAATTTAAGGCAATGTATACAACTAAAACCAAAGACTTTTAAACTTGATATTCTTCATAAAATTGAATATATAAATCAAAATAATTCCATTTAATTACTCAAATGGATATTCTACTAGTCGAATAATCAAATTAAATATCAATAGCCACTTTCAAATTGATGGAATGCATAATGCCAGACATCATAACCACATATTCAGGCCTTGTTCCAAGACTACAAATAAGAGTTTTTCAAGGCCTTGTGCCAAGACACTAGTTTGTCTCATGAGACCTACGGATGCATCGAGGAGTTGTAGCAGGCTCCACTCGTCACAAACTAAGTCTAATTCATTCTGCATATGAAAAGCATTAAACATAGTATAAACATTCATATTAAAACTAGAATATGAGATGTCACAAATTATCCATATCCCATGAATGTTTTAAAAATAAATCATCCATAGTCAAACATATCATAAAACCATCAATACAATATGGAAGTTTTGTATCATAATAAATCAACTTCAAATAAGCTTAAAATCCATTACAGGATGTTGACATAGATAAAATCAAAACCTTTTTTAGAGAAATATCTATTTCTACTTTTAATTAATTTAAGAAAAAATTTATATTGAAAATATTTTTATAATCTTGTAGAGAAAGCTTCGACAATGTAATAACGCTGAAAGATAACCGCACCCACTGTATAAGTTATAAAAACATTCTTTTCTTTATTTTTTCAAAAAGGTCATGAAGTAACTTATTTGGAAAATGACAAAAAGATTCCTTTCAAAACATATAAGGTCAAATAATGGTATAAATTTCTTTAACCCATATTATAGTAAGTAGTAATAAAATTAGTGAATACATTTTTAAGAAAACAAGGAAGTGGATTATAAAGTGGCTGCAATAAATAATTATGTATAAACAACCTAGAATAATGAAGAGATTGTAGAATTAACCCTTAACTGGTACTTTTCCATGGTCAAGGATAGGTTAAACTACTATATATTAGTGAAATAATTTTTATTAAATTATACAAGACTCAAATACATTAATATTATATCATATATGATCTTTTAACATTGCTATGTTAAAAATATATTAGTATTATCGTCGTTTTGGGTGTTAACAGATTTATTTTCCTGTATATTATTTGTTATCTAAGTCATACTTGTTATGGATTGGATGAATATTATTCATATAAATAATTATATGAAGTCTTTAAACATTATTTTTAATGATTTAATGAAAATTATTCTTGAATGGATATGATGGGGAATTAATCTCATCATGATTGTTGAGACAGTAATCCGTACTTACGCACGACCCACAATTTCATTATATTTATTTTAAAATAATATATAATCGGATGGTATATCATATATACATAATCATTATCTTTTAATTTTAATTATTTACATAAATTACAATTCATTATTATACCCATTAAAATAATAATGTATTGAATAACAATTACACCACGACGTGGAGACGGTAAGCTGTACGTACGCACGTATGGTGACATGTCATTAAAATGATGGATGGAATAATGAACATGGTTGTACCATATTTATAATTACATAAAAATATATATAATATACTGGAGTTATTATTTTATAATGGAAACAACAATGCAAGACGAAGTAGAAGAAGAAAGGAACTTGAAAGAGGTGATGAAATATTTACCTCTTCTTCTGGTTCTTCATTTTGATTTGATCAAAAGGGATCCATAGGTTTTCTCATTATAAAATGAAGTACTCTAGGATTAAGGTAAGATAGTTGAGAGGGTATTTGGGTAGGGTTTTTCTGATCCAAAATTCTTTGAAGGTGTTAATTTGATGGAAGGGGGAGTTCCCTTTTATAAGAGGGGTGAGGGGCACCTCAGGAAAAGCTAGAAATATTATTTTATCATAAAATAATTTTTGGATTTGTATGAATCCAAAATAAATTATTAAATGTATAAGGTGGATATAGATCGAAAACCTCTCAACAAATAGGCTTTAGAAAGGTTTTGTTCACCATATTGACTTTATATTTTAGATTTAACTCTTAGTTAAATAGTTTGATATTTACCATGTCTCTTAGTTTTTTTATATTATATGGTCAATAAACTTAAATAAATTTCAAAGAGAACCCCCAGTGGTTCATTACTCATACAAATATCAATATATAAGTCATTTTTTTAAACCTTAGATTTTTATGAATATTATATTAATTAATAATATAATATTTTTTTAATATTTACTCTATGTCAATTTTGACACTATATAATAATTGTTTTTTTCTAAAGTCCTAAATACTTTATTAATTTGAAATATATTCATTTAATCAATCCTAACATGTCATATTAACCATGAAAATTCGTTTATGGCATCAAAACTATCAAAGTATATTTATTGTTTCATTTATTATTCCATTTATTTGATTCTTTCAGTAATAAAGAAAATACTACATCATTATTGTGTCATAAAAAAATTTCATTATTCAATATCTAAAAATTATAAATAAAGTACCATTATGTATAGAATCTTTTTATCTTTCTAATGAATATTTATAGTCGAAGAGATAAAATATATAATCCTATGTAAAAATCGTTTTACTATAAGATATATGTTTATGTCATTTTTATAATTACATTAACTTAATTAATATAAAGTGTCAATATCACATACCAGTGGCTCTATGGGGTCCCAAAATAGACCCGAGGATTTCCATGGTTGGACATGTATCATCTAATTTGGTTAGGACATGTGTTAGGGTAACTTAATATTATTATAATATTATTTTTTACCCTTATTTATCGGATTTACCCTTTAACCATGGTAATTAAAATATTTATAGAAGTAATTATTCAAAATGTCTAAAAATAAAAATTTTCAAATTTACAAAATTTGTACCACCTGATTCTAAATATTGAATCCATTTTTGTATATTAAAAACTCACAAGTGGATGAAATTAATTTAAAATTAATTATTTTTGTCAAAACAAAAATCATGTTTTTAAGAAATAATAACTATAAAAAATTTGACACTTGATTATGTCCTACTTAAATGTGAAATTATGTCTAATGAAAAACATTTGATTAAATGGTATAAATATAATGTAACTATAATTAAAAAACAACTACATAATATAATTTACCACTCTAAATTATTTTTATTAAAAAAAGTTGTTTTAAATTAAAATTTAGTATTTTTCACTTTTCATCAAAAATTGAATGGTTTCAGAAAAATACGAAACAGTTCACCCTAAGCTAATTTTGATACTCTTAATTCAAAAATGAATCCACTTTTAACGATAAAATTAATAAAATCTAAAAAATTGGGTATTACTATTTATAAAGGCTAGTTTGATTGGTTGTGGTGCGTTAGAACTCGAAGTTATGTACACAACACACTGAGATCCGTGGAAGTTTAGGGTGTTACAACCATCATCCTTGAGTGAGATGTAAAAGTTCAGTTTTTGAAAGAATAGTTCTTTTGGATAAAATTGTGTTTTAAATAAACTCTAGTATAAAAAATATATAAAAATGGTAAGATAATGATGATATATTTTTTATGTGGAATAACCATAATGAAAATGGAGCTAAAGAGAGAAAACTGAAGAAATAATGTTGGGTTAGAGAATTACCCTAACCTTGTATCTGAAAAATTTATTCACTTTAATATCCTATATAATCACATTATATTAAATAATTAATTACTACAGAAACATTTATACATTATTAAGATTAATTATAGTTTTTTGGTTTTTATTGGCATTTTTATGAGTTATTGAGTTTAAATTCATTGTTAAAGCGTGCTGTTTTTCTTAGTTTTCATGAAAGGTTCACTTGTACACATGAATTCACGTTTTTGAAGAATATTGATAAACATATAAAATTTATATTACATTATATTAATGATATTATAGGAGTACAAATGATTTATAATGAATTCGGTTTTGAGTTTGAATTATTAGTAAAAATTTAACGATGACAATTGTGGGTTATTTTTTGGGTTTTTTATTACAACAAATAGGTTTTGTTTTATCATTTAGTATTATGTATAAAACATGTTTCCTAAACTTAAAAGGGGTTAGATCATACATATTAAAATATTTTTTCAGCAATCAAATGGTTCTATTGATATCATTGAATGCATTGAAGGAAAATTATGGTGCATCATAGAGAATGATGGTAAATTAACACATCAGAGGAAATGATTTCATTTTTGGAACATTTCA
Source organism: Viscum album (assembly GCA_963277665.1). Classification (NCBI taxonomy): domain Eukaryota; kingdom Viridiplantae; phylum Streptophyta; class Magnoliopsida; order Santalales; family Viscaceae; genus Viscum; species Viscum album. Next base: position 1,425,767,186 of record OY728140.1, on the reverse strand, counting down.
GAGAGTGAGAGAGAGAAGAGTTTAATGAATAATATATTATTATCATGATAGAATAACAATATATCAATTATATTGGAGTTTTCAAGGCATTTACATAAGATTGGTTGAGGATAATAGAGGAATTGAAATGAAATTTGAAAGGAAATTGAATGAAAATAGAGAGAGGAATTACTTCTTGAATCCTCCTCTTGAGATCCACTATAACGAAACTTGGATTTTCCTTTTTATTAAAACAATATCTCATGGACATGGGGGTGGGTATAGGGAATTTTGTTGGGATGAATTTAAACAAACCTTAAAAATTGAGAGGTGTGAGGAAGTAAGGTTGGAGTGGTGGTATTTATAATAGAGGGAACATGGGTTTTCGCAATATTTAATCCATTAGTTTATTAATTTCCCTCATGATAGTAAATAGAGATAATAACATGAATAAATATTGTAAATTGAGAATGTGAGTTCGAGCCAATGGAAATTTATATCAGACATGACTCAAGAAAGATGTAGAAATTCATTTATTTATAATATTTAGAATATTATCAAATTTCACTATTACCCAAAAATTAAAGTATTTCGGAAAAATATCAAAAATTCACCAAAATAATTTATAAATTTGTTAAAATCGAAAATGAACTCCATTGAATTAAAATAATGTTCTAAATATGATTAATTTAATTTTCAATTAAAGTTATTATTTATTTTGAAAATACAAAATTTAAATTAAAAACTAATTTTCAAACACTTTGAAAAATTAATTAAGGTCTCATAAAATTATCATGTAATTATTTGATATAAAAATAATAGTTTATGAATACATTTTATGAAAATATATTTATTTTAAATTATTAAATTAATCAAAAAATATTCCTTACTGTCAAACATACCAACACTACAATATAAATATATCATATTGTCACTTATAAGATGGAAAATTTCTATTTAGACTACTATTGGAAAGATTCCTATTCAATATTAAATTTTACTATTTAGAAGGGTCATATTAGTACATATAATGGTAACCAAACTATTTATAAGGGTATGCTATGATTCACCAAAAATTATCTTTGTCCTATTGGACTCTAAACATCTAACTTATCGCAACCTTGAATGTTAGATTTCTATTTAATATATTATTATTTCTCAAGAAAGTAGTTGAATAAAGTTTTCATGATATCTATTTAAGAGACTTTAAAGAAACATAATACTAGAATTTCTACAAATAGGAATATGGTCACAAACAAAACCGTGGTTATAAAAACCTGATCAATGTTAATACATTGAATTGGGGAATATCCATTCCACACCTGCCCTTCTTGGTTATTTTTCCTTTTTATATCATTAATGAGTGTATTCAAAACCACTCACTTGGTTTTTAGGGTATTTTTTTATTCATTCCTTAAAAAACATAAATATTTTCTTCTTTTCATTTTGGTCAAGTAATTTATTCTTGTATTGACCTAATTCTTTTCCTTGGTAGACATTTCCAAACATTTAAGATTTATATTTAATACAAGGGAGGTTTACAGTTGAACCTCCATTATTCATTTTTCATCTAGATTCAATAATTAAAAAACTATTATTAATTCAAAAATTTCAAATATATTTATCATTCTCATTTTCAAAGTGGTATAAGATCTAATATAAATATTTTTTGGTGTCTGTTTGTATTCCTATATTACCCCATGATAACCACATCAGTTAATCACATCAACCTCACATTCGTCTATGATTTTTTAACGGTTGTGATATTAATTCTAATCACTAAATTGGAAAACCCACTCATTCTCCAATTTAGTTATAGTTTTAGATTTAAAAATATTAAAAATAATTTTATTATATGATTTTTTGTATTGATTTTGGATGAATATAAATTGGACATAGATTCTTCTCTGTGACTCCATGAACCTATTTATTTTTGGAATAAAAATATTTTGTTAAATATTAGTATTATTAGTATTTAGTTTTTTTAAAGAAATGGTGACATTCAAAATAAATTCTTGCATAAAAAAATAAGACATGTTTTATTCAATAGAAATGTTGAAACCTTACATTGTCGTATGGATAAAAGACGCTAACTAACCTAGAATACCTACTAGGAGACATATCAGGATCACCAGTAGACCACCAAACACAATAAATAGACTCGGTAAGTAGTGAATTTTATTTGGGTCTTTCACAAAGAAATCATTATGGAATGAAAAATGGAAACCGTAGTAATCATCATGGGGAAGTAGAGCACCATCTTCACCAAATTGGGGTTTGGTGTTTGGAACACCATAAAGATGTATTTATGAGGCATTGATGTCAAATATGGTCATTGGGGTCTTTTTATGAATGATTTTTTTTGTAATGGTCACAAAAGTTTACAAACGTTTCATATTTTAGGTATTCTATTTATTTTAAGTATTTTGACTATTTAATGAATAATATGTATTTAAGTATATTAAGAATTTCAATTTTTTTAAATTTTTTAAATCTATAAAAGTGTTATATTTTTATTAATTCATATATGGTTTCAAATTTAAGATGTATTTCATATTTGGTTTTTAAAAATATAATAACAATAACTGTGGGGTTTCTTTTAAAAGGAGCTAAAAATGAATATTAATTTATAACTTATTTTAACTTAGATTTTAAAAATTAATGTTTTTAATCTTACAAAGAATACCAACCATTAAAAATAACGATATTTATAATAAGGAAGAATATATATATATTCATTAATATATAAGTTCGGTTTTTTAAAAAATTAAAATATGTTTTGGGTTTTTATATGTTCCTGTGTTTAATGTTTTTTTATTTTAAAAAAATTTGGGTCAGTACACATCCAACTAAGGGAAGCCTTGAAGGCCAAGTCCTTAATCTGGTAGGCATCTCACATAGACAACTGGGGTCAGGGAACCCAGAGTAGCACATCCATGGTTCATGTCGACTCACGCACAGGAAGTGCATGGTGAGGTCTAAGCTCATGCACAAACCCTTGTATAATTCCTGGTCAGGTGCATGTAAGGGGTGGGGCAGGTCACACACCATCGTGTGTAATGGTGAGCCAAGGCCCACGTGGTGGGTGTCCCGTGTGTATGGACCCTGCAGTGTGTGTTGTGTTATTGGAATATGGGAGTGGCATCGAGATATATGAGGCCATCCAAGATCTCACCCTGTTTTGATGTCAGACATTGTTGTTTATGGGAAATTTCATCCGAACTATTCGATCTCACTGCCTGATATCTCACTCGCTCGTTCTGTTTTAGCCTTCAAACTCCACTGACTACCACCTCTTATAATGATTTTTCTCAACCGTCTAATCAAAACGTGGTTGATCGGGGCCTCACATCTCTTTTTAAAACTCACATTTTTATCCCATGAAAATCTCATCAATACAATATTAATCACGATTTTCATCTATTTTTAAAACCATGGAAATCAACATATCCATATGAAAAGGCATGGTCGATAATGGTCATCGATTATTTTTTCAATTTCTTCCTATTTTTTATCATTCCTCATGTGGAACCAGTAGCCATCACACTCTTCTCCACTATTTCTTCCTCCTCCTATGAGTCATTCCATCGCTCTCCTCAGAACCATCATTTTCTTTTTTTCCATAATACCATTGAGGGTGCATTAGATTAGTGAGAACCCCTATCATTTGACAAGAAAATTTTAATATATATATATATATATATATTATTAGACAAAAAATCCCATTTAAAATTTGTGTTCATTAGTGTTTTTGTTTTTTATTCAATAGTTAGATACAATTTTTCCTTAGGCCGCTTGGTTTATTTGTTTATTATTGAACCGTTGTGTGGAAAAATTATAAATATAATTTAAATAACACTCCTTTTTCACTTTAACCCGATGTGGTTTCCTCTCATTAATCATCTCCCAACCTCTACTGAACTCAGTCTCATTTGAAGAGATGTATGGTATTTTTTTAGTCTTCTGTTTGATTCGATTAACCCATATATAATCATATATGTGTATATAAGTTTATTTATAAATAACAACCTATTCTATTCTTATGATACTAAAATTATGAACATTTATATTTAAAATGATAGTATTTATTCATGTAAATCATGTAATATTTTTATTTTATGTTTTCTGTTTGATTAACATTTATATACATATATGTGTATATACATTTATATATATAAAAACCGATTCAGTTTCATATTTTTCAAATGAAGAATATTGGTATGCAGTTCATTACTCATGTAATACTTTCAAGGGTTATTTTAGCTTCATATTTTCTATGAAAAACCCATATATACACATTATGTATATAAAATTATATGAATATATATATATATTAATTCTAAACTGATTTATGTTTTCATAAAACTTATTTTCATGATTAAATATTGTTTTTTTAAGTGTATAAAACTTATATAGATTTGTGAAACCTTGTGTTGGTAATGAAAATCCTGTTTATATACATTGTATATATACAGTTTTATATAATATTAAAAACCTAACCTATTTTGGGATATTTCAAGTGAGATTTAGCAGTAATTAGCAAATGTTTCCATGCATATATTACTTGTAAAAGGGTTTATTAAGAGTGGATTTGATTTTCTAAACTAATAAATATATGTATAAGTATATATACATATGAATATTATATTTAATTTTATTCCATTTAAGCTTCATATCTTGTTAAGATATATAATTATTTTACAAGTTCATTCATATCCTTATTCATATTCTTTTAATTCTGCTTTCGAAACCAACATGTATAAATAAGTACCACAATTACAAAAAATTAATGTATGAATGATTATAAATGCAATTTGATATTATAAATCTATAACAGAACATTGTATTGTTATTTTGTGACAGATTTGTTTAAAATAAGTCATCACATTGTTATTTAAATTTATATTTCACACATCTAAAATTTTAATTATTGGATAAATAGTTGGAAGTATTTTTTGGTTATTAGATATACACATAAATTCATTTTCATGATTGTTTAATTGATTGTGAATCAATACCTCAAATGAAATAAATTTTATACATTTACAAATATTATATTTTTAATTCATTTTTAATCTACCAAAATAAATACTATATGTTATTTAAGATAATGATTTAATATGTTTGACACTACCTTTTATTAGTGCATGGTTTGTACATGAATGATACCTATCTTAAATTAAAAAATGTTTAATTTTGTATATAAAGTGTTTAATTTCACGAAACAATTGTTTTTTATTTATGATTAATTTTTTAATGTGACATACACAGAAAATATATTATTATATGTGCGCAAGTTATCGTCACATGCACAAATGGATGTCCGTGAGTCCCTGCATGTCAATGAAAAATTTGATATATCCATAACTGAAAAACCATAAATTACATACATTAATGTTTACAGTTAATCCATGATTCATCTTTTTTATTAATATTTACATAATTAAAAAATTAAATTTATCTCTTCTGATAAATTATGGATTAACAATTTAATTACTCGAAGTGGTATGAGATACTTAAAATAGATAACAGAATTTAATTATTTGAAGAGGTATAGGACACTTGAAATAAAATACATAATTTATTAAATCAAATTGGTATGGGACACATTGATTTTAATAATTATTTAGACATGTGATGAATGCATTGGAAATATTATATAATGGGTGAGGCCCGATATAGAATCTTGATGCATCAACAGGTCTCATGAGAAAACTATGTCCTGACATGAGGCTTTGAAAAAATGAATATGTATTGTATTGGAACGAGGCCTCGAAAGAATTTTATGATTGTCTGGCATTATACATTTTCTCAATATGTGATTAATATTTAACTAACCATGTAATAATTCTACTAGTATAATATCCTTGTTTGAGAATATTTTACTTTTGAAAATCGTAATAAATGCACACGGAATAATGAAGTTTGTACTTGTTAAGTCATTTATAAAGAATGTGTAGAACCTATTTTCAGTACATTGATATAGAATTTATTAATACATTTTTCATTTAATGAATTTCATTTTATGTGAATTATGATATCGTTACACATTCAATTATATAAAAGCATTATTTCTAATTCCACTTTTAACCTACATCCTTTCATGTCACCCTTAATTTAGTTTGATCAACTTTTAGATATTATGTAGAATTCAATGAATATTTGTACAAGTATGGGTACACTAATATATGTTTTAGAATTTAATTAACCATATAATTCGTTGTGTATGATATTTTCTTTAAAATTATTTCATGTATCCTTTGAAAAAATAATGATGATGAACTTCATGAAATTTTTTTTACTTTTACGAAAATGTATTATCATTATTTTTAAAAGGATGTTAATAAGAATGATTTAATTGATTATTTTTAAAAACCCCTTTCAATGAATTATTTTACTCACCCTATGTTTTGATTTATTTTTACAGGGATAGACGATTTTTTATCGTTGAGTTCTCTTATGTGATTGAGACAATATAATGCTTATATTATACAGGTTTTAAGAAAAGTATCAGTTGTATGTAGTTTTCTAGAACCTAGACCATGAATATTATCATTGATGGAATGTGATGTATAATTTTATTGGAATTATTTTATTAAAAAATTACACAGAATGTTTTAGGCACTAACTCCAAGATTATAGGGTGGGTTATTCTAGAGTTGGTCTTAGAGGAATGATTTAGACAATTCTAGAAAATTAGAACAAAACAATGATTTAGCTATACTTTACTGAGTATAATTTTTTATTAAAATTTTCTGAAGGATTGTGTGATTTTACAAACAATCCTCTTGTCTCTCCCTATTGATCCAATAAAAACGCTAATTTTCAAGTCATGTATGGTTGAATTTGAGCCCTTTGGAGACCCTTTTTTAAACTAAAATCATCATTACAAAATATATAACACTCATAGTATACTTCACCTCCTTCTAGGATGAAGAATTTTTTATTTCCTCGTGGTTTTTGCTCAAAATCCATTCTATGAATGTTGAGGAATGTACATTCAGGTCCTCTTTAAATGTTTCAAACTAGAAGATAGTTTTCTATCCCTGACGGATTTCCAAGAAGCTGCAAGTCAGTGTGACCTCCATGTGGTATAACTGTGCCAACAATTTCCCTACGATCTATAAGGCCAAGTTAGTGACTTTTAAATTCATGAAGTCAAGATTTTTTCTTTGTTTTAGGATAATCAACTCTATACTGATGTCTCCCATCATTACATACCTCATTCCACTCTCTGAATATACTGATGTTGTGTACATGAGTCTGACTTGAGTTACTCATTACAACATTTGGACCAATGAATCCGAGGAGTTAGAACTTGTACTGGAAACTCATTCAACTAGAACGAATTAGGGAAATTTCCAAAACTAGGGGAACTGGATAAGGTATAAATTAAATACAGTTCTCACAAAAATTTTGATAGTTAATAATTTTTTAAAAACTTTTCTTCATAGGTACATCAATTTTGGTTTATGTGGGATGGTTCTGGGAAGCATAAGAGTATGATGAATTACGAGGAAACAATTCTTTTGAGGGCGGATTATTGTGACACCCCAAATATATTTATTTTTGTAATAATAATTTTTTTAATTATTTGTATTATTAACATTTCATTAATAATGATACTATCCAAAATAAATGATTGCGGAATAATAAATAATACATGTTTTATTCAATACCAATGTTGAAACCTTATGTTTCCATAATTCCAAAAGACCCTCACTAAAGTAGAATACATACTAGGATACCTATCAGGATTATTGTGAGACCACCAAAAAATAAATTGACCAAGTAGTGAAATCCCTTCGGGACTATCATAAAATAAAACATTATGGAGAGGACAATGAAAATCTTACTAAGCATTAAGGGGACGTAGAGAACCATTTTCAGCAAATTGGATTTTGATTATTGGAATACATTAAAAGGTATTTCTAAAGACTTGAAGTTAAAATTTTAATTTTTTTTAAATATATTAATTTTTTCTATTTAGTTTAATGAAAATATGGTTTTAAATTAAACATCTATTTTCAATTTTTATTTTAAAAATATAACACAAATAACCATGGTGTTTCTTTTAAAATAAGTTAAAAATGAATATAAATTTATGATGTGTTTTAATTTAGATTTTTAATTTTAATGTTTTGAAACTAAAAATGAAAACAAACATATGAAAATAGTGGAATTTAGAATAAGAAATAATATATATATATATTCAATAATATATAAGTTTTGTTTTTAAAACATTAAAATATGTGTTTTGTTTTTATATGTTCCAATGTTTAATAATTTTTTTATTTTGAAAACAATTCGGGTGAGTACCCATCCAACCAAGGGAACCCTTGAAGTCAAATCCCTCATGGTCAATGGGAATCTCACATTGACAACCAAGGTCAGAGAACATGGAGTAGTGCCTGCATTGTGTATTCCATGTAGTGCACATGTCGTGCATTCCATGTTGTGAACATTCCATGAAAGGTGAGAAATAAGAATGCACATGGACCCATGTATTATTTCTAGTCAGGGGAACTCAGGGGTGATGCAGGTTGTGCACCAACACAATTTACGGTGGTCCATGGCCCACAAGGTGGGGGTCCTCTATGTAAGGACCCCAATGTGGATGCTATGTTATTATCATGTAGAAGTTTCATCCAGATATATAAGGCGGTTGAGGATTTATACATGTTGAGATGTGGGACATGGTTTTTATGGGAAATCTAATCTGAGCCTTTCGATCTCGCTGCACAAGATCCCAACCGCTCATTCTAATGCAGCATTCAAACTCCAATGACAACTCCCTTTTAACATGATTTTCTCAACCATCCATTCAGGAAGTAGTAGATCTCGGATGCACATCTCATTTTAAAAATCTCAGTTTCACCACGACCGTCAAATCAATACAAGATTAATCTATACCGTTCATCTATTTTTAAAATAGTAGAAATCATCTCAGTCATGTGATCATGCTTTTTCGATCATGGTCATCCATTATTTTTTCAACTTCCCCCTTTCTTCTTCTTCTTCCTCACACCACAACAGTAGACATATCTCTCTTCTCCACTATTTCTTCCTCTTCCCATGAGTCGTTCCTTCGATCTCCTTAAAACCAAAGTTATCTTTTTTTTAAAAGTCCACTGAGGGTGAAAAAGTTAAATTTGAACCCCTCTGGTGTTCCAAGAATGTTTTACACAGACACAAACACAGACACTCACACTCATATATATTATTAGAAACTATTCCATTCTAGGTTTTTCCTTGATTGGGGTATTTTCTTAAATAGTTAGATACCGTTTTTACTTAGGTCACTTTGTTAATTTGTTTATGATTGAACCATTGTATATATATATATATATATATATATATATACAGTTCTTATAAACCATTTCTATACACCATTTTTACACCTTAACCCTATGGGTATTCCTCTACACAAACTTTCTCCATCCTCTTCTCAACGCGATATCATTTGAAGAAAAGGGCTTTTATATATTTTTTGTGTTTGATTCAATTAACCCATATATATACATATATGTGCATATACGATTATATATAAATACAAACCTACTATGTTTTTATGATTTTAAAATGATTAACATTTGTATTTCAAATGATGTTCTTTATTCAAGAAAATCATGTAAGGGTTATATTTTTATTTTTATGTTTGATTAACCCTTATATTCATATATGGGTATATATGTTTATATATATGTAAACCTATTCTGTATCATATTTTTCGATTGATGAATATTCGTATTTTTCTCATTACTCATGTAATATTTGTAAGAGTTATTTTAGCCTTATATTTGTTATGTAAAACCCATATATACACATTGTGTATATATGGTTATATTTATATATATCGAAACATATTTTTTTCTTTAATAATTTTAGTTTTCATAAAATTGATTTTATTTATTAAATAATGTTTTTGAATTGTAGAATACAGACAAGGATTTATTATAACATATTTTGGTTATGCAAATCCCATGTGTACACATTGTATATAAATAGTTTAATATAATCGTCAAAACCAAATATATTTTGGAATTATTGAAGTGATATTTATAAAAAATTATCTAATGATTTTTGGATTGAATTTCTTGTAAAAAGGTTTTTTAAGAGTGGATTCTGGTTGCTAATCAAATACATACATGTATATGTATATATACATATGTATACTATTTTAATCATAATCTATTTAACACTTATTTATTATTAAGTTGATCAACTATTTTAAAAGGTGATTTCTATCCATATAAATATTCATTTAATTCTGATTTTTAAATCCACATGTATAAATAAGTACCAAAATTAAATATATTCATGTCTGAATGATTTGAATTGAAATTTAAAATCGGAAAACAATAACTATTTATTTGTTATTGTGTACCTAATTTTTTCTAAAAAATACACACTTTTTATTGCAAATGATATTTAATGCACCTCAATTTATAAATTTTTTATTAATAGGTGGTAGTATGTTTTGTTTATTACATATAAACATAAATTCATAGCGACATTTGTTAAATGGTGTATGCATATATCCCTCACAATAATGAAATTTTATACATTTACCAATATTATATTTTTAATTCAAGTTGAATCTAACAAAATAAAAACTAGTAGTTATTTATGTTTATCATATAATATGTTTGAAACTTCCACTTATTAGTGCATGGTTTGAAAATGAATGAAAACTATCAGAAATTCAAAAACATATTTTTTTATATAGAATGTTTAATTTCATTAAACAAGGGGTTTGTAATATAAGAGTTATTAGTTTATAGGGTAAACCAAATCAATGTATTTTTCTAAGTAATCATCTCTCATCATGTGTACAAACATATGTTTATGTTTCCATGCATGTCAATGATAAATTTAATATATCCATAGATGAAAAAGAATGCAATATATTGATTACGGATTACATTAATGGATTATTCATATTATTTATGAATATGTACATATTTGAAAAAAGAAATTTATCTCTTGTGAAAACTTATGGATTATTAATTTAACTATTTGAAGTGTTATATGACACTTTAAATTGAATTAATAATTTAATTTTTCAATGTGGTATGGGATAGTTCAAATAAAATACATAACTTAATAAATCATACTTGTATGGGAGAATTTTATTTAAAGACCAATTTATGAAATTGAGGAATACATTAGACTTATTATGTTATGGGTGAGGTCCTTTAGAGCCTCTCGATGCATCATCAGGTCTAATGAGACAAAATATGTCATGGCATAAGGCCATCACATAATGATTATGTATGGTCATTCCAGGAGGCCTTGACAGAATTGTATAATTATCCAAAATTAGGCATTTTCTAAATATGTGATTAATATTTAACCAACCATGTGATTATGCAACTAGTAGAATATCATTGGTTAAGGATTTTTTACTAATGATAATAGTAATAAATTCATGTGGAATAATGAAATATGTACTTTGAATATCATTTATAAAGAATGTGCAACATCTATTTTCAGAACATTGATACATAAGTTAGTAATACATCATTCATTTCTTGAATTTTATTTTATGTGAATTATGATATTTTAACTCATGTAATTATAATAAATTATTTTTTCTTACTCTAATTTGTACATTCATTCTTACATGACACTCTTAATGTAGTTTGATATACTTCTGTATATTATGCATCATTGCATAAATTTTGGTGCAAGAATGTGTACTCTGATATATAGGTTGACATTCAAATAAATATATCAATCCATATATATGAGATTTTTGATAAAATTATTTCTTGTAACCATTGAAAAAATAATAATTATGTACTTTATTAAATTATTAAATTTAACAAAATGTTTTATAATAAACGTTAATGTATTTTTATAAGAATGATTTTATTGATTAATTTTAAAACCCTTTACAGGGTATTCTTTTTCCCATATTTCATTTTGATTTATTTATATAGGGTTAGTAGATTTTCCAAAATTGATTTCTCCTATGTAATGGAAACAATATGAAGCTTATCTTATACATTTCAAGGAAAATCATTAATTGTATCTAGTTTTCCATAAACAAGATCAGGAAAATTCATTATGATGGAATGTGATGTGTAATTTCATCAGCATTATTTTATAAAATAATTACACACCATGTTTTATACACCAACTATGGGATTCTGGGGTCAGGTCCTCACAATTTCCATGAGCCACAATCATTGGAATATTATCCTTATTGGTTATAAATCATTTAATTTTGACACTTAAAATAATTTCATTCCTATATTCTTTTAATAAAAAAAATTAAAGTGTTATTTTCTTCATTGAAACTTATCACAACACTATTAGTGATGTAAATTGATATAAGTACCATGTTTCTATGATATTTTTTTAGTATATTTTTTTATATTTTTATCATCCATGTTGTTGATAATATTTTTCCTCCTTTCAATGACTCAGTTTTATGGAGGATCCTACACCACTAACACTCACTAGGTTATTAGAGAATTTCAATCCCATATCAGTCATAATAGTTTGAGTTTCCATACTATGAATCTTAATTTATCTAATTCCCCAACATGTGATCCACTAAAATGGTTCCCTGATCTAGTTGTTCACTTTACCACAAGCAGGCCTCACTATAAACTAGAGGCTGATGACTAGAAGTGAGGGTCAAAATAATGTACACTGGGGAGAGCATCCCCTGTAGATCAATAATAAACATTGAAAGGTAATAACTGACCCTCAAGAGATCATTAATACTGGACCATTATTAAAAATGATGAGTAATGAATACTATTATACAAGTATACAACATGAAATAATACAATAGGACCAGAATAACCAACATTAAATAAATAATAAATTCCTTATTTTGAAGGAAATGTGAGTACAGGATCAATTAATATAGTAATTCTCTAATATCTGGTCCTAGTACATATGGAAAAAATAAAAATCCCAACTAGATACTAACATGAAACCAAATGATGTTTGTTTAAGTAAAAAAGTAGTCTGAATAGTGTGGGAGATATAATAAATAATCCACAATCGATGGTGTCTAAATTATACTAGTCCATCTATACACAATAAGAACTATGTTTCCATATCAAAAGTACATGATCAAATTAAATAATAAACATTACCAAGTCAACTCAATCACCACAATGATACCTTTCCCCCCATAAAAATTAATTCCTATGTATGAATGGCTCTAAACAATGAATTATATATATATAATTATATAAGGAAGTGCGTAGGAAGATATATACAATAATTAGAAAGGACACGTAGCTTAGGTCAGTTTAATCAACATTAGATAAATAATAATAATTTACACCTTTTAATTAAGGGATTCTATTATTGAGTATAATGAATAGTAAGGATCCCCAATCCCCTGAAAAATAAGATAATACAAGACACTTTTCACATGAATATTATGTTTCACCATGAACTTGAATAATAGGGGACTCCTTGAACATTATTAAAAAGTTATTTCACTACCATGAATAACAAAGTATTAAATTCCCATGTTTTTTAGGGTCACAATTCCCATGAATAAAAAAAAATTACAATCCCAAGATTAATTAGAGTTTCAATAACATTGAATTATAAGGTTGAATATGCCCATGGGTAATAATGTATTCCATTCACATAATAATATGGAAAATAAATAAAATTTACATTTCAAGAAAATACTTCTTATCATTTCATTCATATTTATATATTTAGTGGCTAAGTGAAACGGTCTTATGATTTACACTTCCTCTAATCCATATTACACATTTCAATTCAACCATTAATAATTGAAAGTTTCATTTACATCATCATTCGTTATAATTATTTAATTATGAATAGTCAATGGGGAAATTTATATGTGAATGCTTCATACTGCTCCATGTTATGTCATTTTATTATCCCTTTCATTTGAGATGTTAACACACCTCAAAGGTGGTTTTATTTAAAAAGAGTTGAATGATATAAATAGAGTCCATTTAAAATAAATTTACACTTATCCTTTCATAAATTATAATCATCCTAACTAGTTATATGTTTCAAAATTTGAAGAGAGTTTTATAATTATAAACATCATAATACACACCCTAAGGGTTTGTTATGTCATATATGAAAATTTTATTGTATGGAGATTAGTATATCTCACTATAAATTGTGGATTTGGATGAGGCTGTAAATATCCAAAAATATTATAGGGTGTAATTGCATGTATAAACAAGGACTAGTTTATTAATATGAAGAATTTTAAAACATAGGAGGAACATGTTGAAATAAAAAATGTGCGATAAAAAAACAACTCATTAATAATGTTGGTAACGTTGAGGGGAAATCTTATATACCATAAACCCCATGCTTATGATGCTCAAACCATAAAATAATGATATTTCATGTTCTAGAACAAGAGAATAAAAAATCATCAAAATGATCTCAAAAAAGAGAAAAATATCTCGCAAGAATCTTATATTGTCTGAGGCCTTTAATAAATGGATGTTATCGTTTTTTAGATTAATATTCAATACATTACAAAAAATGCATAAGGAATATAATATCTTAGTGACTTTGGAAACATAGGACACAAACATATTACTTCTATGAATAACATTAATATCTCCCACAAATATCATCCCCTTATGTACTCTTTATAAAAAAACCCTACCTAAAAAAATTCCCTAAAACCTGAGGAAATGAATCATAAGAAGGGTTGAGATTTGATGCTCGGTAATGGAATGTATAAAATATATAAATCTAGGATCATTTAAATGAATAGGATAAAAATAAGTGTTTTTGGGTAGGAACATATATTATAATGTTCATGCCTAACCATTCGTAGATCATAAACATCAGTAATGGGATAAAACATTATCATTTTAGAAAACAAGAGATTAGAGTGGGAGAACCATCATAAATATATCATTTACCATAGAGTCATGTCATAAAAGTTACAATCCATAAAGAAATATAAAAAACCATTTTCATGTCAATTTTAAATAATAATACCATTAACATATTGGGTAGGTACTCATCAAATATTTATTATAGTATATTAGGATTCACTCTTTTCCCATAGTGGATCAAAATTCCCCTATTTCCAATAGTAGAAAATGTTCACTGACTTGTTTCCCATCATGATCTCATAAAATATAAATATTTTCCCAATAAATTTGTTAGAGATATTGGTTCCATACAACACATAATGAAAATCATACAAATGTGTGCCATAAGATCAGAAAATATTCATCATAGTATAACCCATGAAATGAAGTGGGATTCTAAAACATTTAATCATACCATACCTCGTGGAAAAGAGACAGGTTTCATAATAATATTATCAATGTATAACCCATGGAAATGAAGTGGTTTCTGTTTTCATTATTAAAATGTAAGAGGATGAATAAAAATAATATCTTTGGGTTTTATCCCCATCAATGCATTAGTTACATAAACGAATATAATCTTATTTGAAAATAGATTTTGATAGATAATTTAAGACAAAAATTAAGGATATTTCCACTATGATTTTTTAAATAATTATTTTTAAATAATATTATTTGAAAATAAAAATGAAAAAATATTAGTGAAACTTAAAAAAACCATGGTTATGTTTTTTTAAATATTCATTCTTGTGGTACAATTTAAAAAATCATTTTTTCATATTTTCATTAAAAGTAAAATGTTCATTAATTAGGAAATGAAAATATTATTATTTTCATATGTTTTTGTTAAAAATTACATCTTGTATAAAAATATAATTACAGATATTATGATAATAATAAAACATTTTTTAAGACATTTTATGAATATATGGTTTTGGAAGAAAACATATTTCTAACCATAGATAAAAAAGTTGTTGGAATTTCATGAAAACATTTTCTCAAATATTAGTGGCACAAAAGTATTGAAAATTGGTTATAATTACATGGAAATATCATGAACATCCATTGGATAAAAAATTATTAATTTTATTTAGATATAGAAATAAATATTTTAACATAGAAAACATAATCTTATACAACACTGATAAATTGATAGATTGTAACATAAAATATTTACAACTTAAGTGACATTAAAATATAATATCCAAGAATCAATCTCATTAAAGTAAAATTAATATATCATGAGGATAAATAAATTCAACATCTTACATGTAATAGGTTATATCTATACACTATTTCATAGAAGGTAGGTTCATAAAATAACATTTTTTTGAAAGAAGTCTAATCGAGAGAAAACACTATTACCACATTATGATCATTTGAACCATAAATATGGTGAAATGTAGATCCAAAAAATTGATATTTAAATCCCCATTAATTTCAGGAGAATCTAAAATTAATGAATTTATGGTCAATATATACACAACATAAAATAATAATGTCGTGAATATGACCTGTTTCCCAGAGAAAAATTAAAGTGGGACAGAAGTACCATAACATAAAATTTGACATCCATTGAACAAGTTAAAACCTAATTTTTTATAAATATAAGTTTATTATAAATATTTTAAATTAAAATTCTAAAATATATAGTATGGATATATTTTTTATTTATTTCATTTTATTAAACATTTTATAATATTTCAATTTTAATGTCATGTTTCGTGTAATTACTACTTTTTTATATATGTTTTGATTTGTTATTTGCATTCTTATTAATATGTTCAGGGATACATAACTTCCAGAATAATTGTAACGAAATAATTATCATATTTTAAATCAATTACAATTTTATTACCAATTGTGAAATATGATTTTTGATAAATGAAGTATTTTATGATCATGGAGAAGATTAGTTGTACATACGGATGAGTAACGTTTCCATTGGTCAACAATCATTATTGAAAGGTGAAAATTTATATAATATAATTATATAAAAATAATTATATCATTATTTATATATTATTTCTATAAATATTATTATTTATATCATCCAAGTAGTTGGATGTTTAAATGATAGAGTCAACTTAACTTCGTGAAGGTGGTAGTCTACACAAACAAAATTGACGTTATCATCTTTCTGTGCGTGAAAAGGTTAGAATGAAAATGATGTTTTTATTATAATAAATATCATTATTTCATGAATATAACAATTAATTTTTTTAATATATCATATAATTATCTTTCATATCGTACATGTAAAGTGAGAGTGAAAAAAACACTACATCAAATCACAAGGCGATAGTCCGTCATACACAAGAGAACCATTATCATATGTCATATGGAATGGAAAGTAAAAACGTTATTTATGTTATAATAACACCATATGAATAATTATTTTATAAATATGACTTATATATATTTTATATCCATAATCATACTCAACCGTGAGTGGTAGTAATGGAAAAACAAATGACACTAGTTCGGGAGGTGGTAGTCCACTTTACACACGATTGATGATTTTATATACCATTTGATGGATATGCATATTGGTTTATTTCATGAAAAAAAATTCCAGTATATGATATATTATGATATATTTATATTATCATGGTATAATAAAAAATTAAGGAGGTTGAGGAATAAATAAAACCAAAACCCTCATTATTGAATGTTACATATTCTTTTCATATCCACCTTAGGTAAGCATGAGAATCCATCTATGGTTGAATTTATACATAAATAATAATTATAAGATTATATTATAATATTTTGGAATTGATTTGGTTTTTTATTCACCGAAAAAATAGGTGATTATATTTTTGTGCAGGGTTGATAGTGTGTGTCCTTTTATATGTGAGGTAAGTAAAACACTTGTAATGTTTTGAAAGAAAAAATTCCACCCATGTTTTTTCATGTAAAATTCAAAAATAAGGAAAAATTATAGAGGCTAGAAAATTCATATCTATATATGGAAATTAAATTATTGTTCTATATGTTTTTGGTTATTTTGAACACTTAATGTTTTAGTTTAACCCCCCCCCCTCGACACACCAATTTTAACATAATCTGTGGTAAATAATATATACTCTTTTATGGTTTATTTTATTAAAAAATTATGTTGAACTAATAAGATAATATAAATTTTGATTATTCTAAATATTTAATATTTTTAAAAATTTCCTATTTCAAAACTAGAAAATATTAATTTAAATATAATCTCATAAAAGCAACAAGAAAGGGAGATTTTAATAAGAAAATGATAAAAATTTTACAATGATTTTATATAAAACCAAAATATGGAATTTACATTGATGAATTATATTATATTAATGGATATATAAATCATCTAAATTTTATTTGAAAAAAATTTAAAATTCAATATAACTATATGTATAAATTAAATGAAAGGGAAACATTCAATTAAAATTCTGTATTTTTCACTATTAATCAAAAAATGAATATTTTTAGATATATAAAAAAAATTCACCCAATTTTTTTTAAATCATGATTTATAAAATCATATTAATTTTTTATAATTAATTTCCAATTTTTTTTAGAAATATGTTTTATAATATGTATGCAATAGGGAAATAAAACTACCATTTTAAAAAATTACATTTTAATCATACAATTTGATTTATATTAAACACTTTTCTAAAAAAAAATATGATTAATTAGATGTTTTTGATTGAATATATAATATATATTTCATTATAATAATGAAATAAAAGTTATTTTCTATTTAATGGTGCTAAAAGGAATTTTTATGCTTAAAAATGTATTTCCAGTTAAATATTTCATTTATTTTAAAACCGTTTCTATTTCAATTTTTATTTTATTGGTCATGGAAGAATTTAATTTATATACATGAGTAAACCATATTTTTTTAATAATTTATTTAATATTATTCATGTCGGCTATTACAATAGTTAGTTGGAAATTATCATATAAAATATATTAATAATATTACATGTTCCATTTAAACTCAATGTTGTGTATAATGCTAGATAAACTTGTTATTGCATGTAACATAATCCAAACTCAGTATTTCATGTAATTAAAGATAAACACTGTTCTTTGTGTAATTTATAATATTTAAAATAATGTATTTATTTGAAAAAAATATTTCACAAAATATCGAGGTTTTATATTCTAATCCCCATAAAATGATTTTTTCCCTCGCAATTCATTCAATATTTACCAGAAATTGAGGATGCAACGCCCTCATTACATCCTCACGATCTAAAATAGATTATTAATGCTTGTGATTTCAAAAAAATTCATTGACCTGTTAAGGGGTTTTCATTCAAAGCGCCAACTCTATATATTCATTAATATTAACTAATTGTACTATAGAAGGATAATCATGCTCCACTGGTACAAGACATATGTTCATTACATGTGAAGGATCTATTATTTACTTTCCAATGATAAAAACATGAACAAATTGTGATATTAGAGATGTTCAATGGAATGTCAAAATGATAAGCTACTCTCCCGATATGATCATATATTTTGAAGCTTCCAATATACCAAGGGTTATGTTTTTTATAATTTTCAAATAGAAATTCATATAAAGGCCATGTCACCAAATTTGAATTATATTTTATATCGATGTTTATTAGAATAAAATTTATACCATAATTATGGAATCATTACATGTTTTGCAATGGATCTAACCTTCTCGATCATCTTATCAGTTGGCTAAGGCCCCAATAGCCTTTTTTCTGCATCATTATTCATGTATGTTGGTGTTACACTCTTCAATTTATAAAGAGAATAAAAAAACCATTTGAAAGCTCACGTGAGAGATATTTTTGTGAGAAGACTCTACATGGTGATGTTTTGGATCCTAACAGCCTTTGAAATCCATATAATGTGATTATAGAATATCCTATAAGGTTTGAATAATTGTCCAAAACAGACCACATGGCTGATGGAGATACTCGATGACCAAAATAAACCCCATATCAAGATCTTATTAATGAATTTTATAATATAATAAGGTACAATTTTTATGCCTATGACATTCAATTGAATATACTACCCAATTCAACATTATCAGTTTCCTAATGTATATTCTAGTAAGAAGATCCATTAATAAATATTTATTGATGGAAATTAACTGTGATGACTTTATAATGTGATAATCTATAACACATAATTGCCTCAACAAAAAAAATCAATATAAAACCAAGTTGTTACTAGAATATTTAACCATAGGGTCAAAAACTGTAAAGTAATACCTCATAAAATAATATTTCCACTAAAATAATATATAAATCCAATGTGTTTTATTTCTAAAAATATATTTTTAAATATCCTTTCTCTTGATAAAATTACATAACATAAATCCTCAAAATTAGGGTCAATTGCATTGAAATTATGTTCCACAAAGACATCATGATACAATAATAGTATCCATAAATATTATGTTAACATTACATTCATACATAAATACATAAAAAACATAATTTACGATTTACACCTTATAAATGCTTAAATCGTACTAGAAAATAGTTTCATTAAAATCATGGGTTCATCGATTCAATGATATAATATATAATTTTATATCATTATTCTAGAATCTAGATATTGGGATATAATCACATGAAATTTTATAAAAGGATGAACAATAATACCATTATAGTTCCCATTCATTCAAAAGACGTCATGACATCCCAAACTAAGGAGGATGGGATCAACCTTCCCTAATTATCATGATTCACATCAATGATTATGATTGAACAATATTTGCATTTTTCCTATGTATTTAGAGGTTATTCTTTTATATCATTCACATTATACATTATATTGGTTTATTAATTTTCAGAATTTTTAGAGACCATTGAAATGAAACACTAGAGCATCATTGGTGCATTTGTTGGTGTCCTCTTCTCCTCTATTTCTTTAACCAGCCCATTAATGTCATTTAGACATTATTATTATTTATGAAACACCATTCCAAATTCAATGAACCTTCCAATTACATTAAATAAATTCACTGGATGTTTATCAAACATTTTTGGCATCTAGATGACCATAATTTTTCCCCACATTTTTTTTCTAGAGAATCAATCTTCCTTTCGTTAAAAAACCATATGATTGGTGGGAATAACATATTTCCATTTCTATATCATGTGAACATATAATGACTCTTTCATAGCTATATAATTTTGTTATTTCAAATGCATTTAAATGTCATGGTTTTATATGACCAGTTAATCGATCAATTTTTCATCCATGTGTGATGATTAAACAAGAAGTGTACCATGATTTTTTTATTGTTAGCTTAATGGGTATTGAGAAATTAATCATCACATTTCTCATATTCATGTAATTTTATATCTATTTTGTTTTATAAATTATGAGGGAATTGGTTAATGAGAATAATCTTTTCGAAATCCTTACATTCCCCAGATTCAATATCTTATAGTTCTATCATATTCTTCATAAGAGTCCACCAGTAGTCTATTTGAAATTAAAACAAATAAATAGTCCAAATTAATTTATCATTTAATAAAAACTAACAGAGGTGAAATATAATGTTCAGGGTCATGATCCATATCTTAGAAAATAGTTGATAATTAGAACCTCTTAAAAATGAAGAAATTTTCCGATGAAGAACTCAACAAAAACTTGTTACATCCATTTCTCATTGTAATGTGATTCATTATAAGTTACATTCTATGTTAATACTGTTTCTTAAGGTTTGAACCATTGAAAAAACCCAAAAATTATAACATAGAAAAACACATCACATTGTAATAACACATAATCTAGAAAATTAACTTATATGATGTTTAAATCAGGACACATTCTATTCAATATATAGAAAAATAGTTTTATCCAATTAAATTAATAGTCAAAATATTTTTAAATATCACATGATATTTTGAAAATAGTTTATGGGATTCCAACACATATTCAACAGATGTTTCAAACTATGTGTGAAGAAAGTACAATTATAGTGCACCGAATGATGATTTTGACTAACTCAATGCACAATTTTTTGACTTATTACCCCTAGGTACCTTTGTTCATGATCCACATCCACTTCCAGTCCATTGACTCAGATGTAATTTCATAGAAAACACTGCATCTATTTTGTACCAAAATTTCATGTTATTTTCCTATACATTTATTCATCACTAGATTTATCCATACTGTCTCTACTAGTAATATATATTGAAATAACTCTATAAACATCATAAATGTTTTCAAATCATAGATTAAAAATATTAAATAATAATTTCATTTAATACCCAAGATAGTGACCTATGATTTTCATATATGGATATTATATATTATTAGATATATATTCAATACAATACATAAAAACTATACTAGGGACCATTATAGTTTAGTGAATTTGGAAATTTGGGTTAAAAATACTTAATTACCAGAATATATTCAATATCACTTATAAATATCTTCGCATTTTCACACTTCATAATAATTCCCGACTTATAAGTATTCTCTACAACTAGGTGAAAGGAAACCAAAGAAAGGATGATGTCATATTCACATTAAGGGTATTCATATGAGATATAAATCTATGATCATGTGAAATAATTAGATAATAATAATGGATTTTTTCATGAAGATAACATAAAATATTCCCACCTAACCTGTTATAGATCATAAACTTTAATCACGTGATAAAACATTTTCTTTTCCAAAAACCTGTGTTAATTGAGTGATAACCGTATGATATCTATCATGAATCATAATCTCATTTTATAAATGTCATTATCCATTATAAATATAGAAAAACAATCCATATGTAAAGGTTAAATAACATATACTATCATAATAGTGGATTTTGACTCATCCCATGTTTCCTATATTCGATGATGCCACGCCTGTTTCAATAGTGTATCATGTCAATCAACATTTTTTCCATCATTATCTTATGATATTTAACAATTTACCTACTGAATAAGATGGATATATTGTTCTTAAAGGTAATATAATGAAAATATAAAAAAATTGTTCCACAAGATCATATAACTATCATCATATCATAAACCATGAAATGATATTGGATTCATAAACATTTCATCATATCAAAACCCTTTCGAAAGAGGCAGGTTTCATAAAATTGTTATCATGGTATGTCCCATGGAAATGATGAGGTTTTCATAAAAATATATTCATGTTAAAACATTTATTGAAAGAATAATAATTTTATTCTTGGTTCATAACCCAAACCAAGGATAATTTGCATTGGAGGATATCATTATAAAAGGAATATGACATTGATAGATTACTTAAAACATTTTCTAATGAAAATATCCAATCCACTTTGAAAAAATATGTTTTGAAACATAAAAATTTATAAAAATATTCATCTTAAAAAAATTATTGAGAAAATATAATGTAATATTAAATGACAATAATTTCATGGTGATGGGATGTTTTATATATGTTGTACACAATGAAACAAGTATTTCATTAACATTTCTAGGAAAAGGAAAATTGAATTATTTGGAAAAAGATAAGATGATTCCATTAATTTTTTTAAAATAAAATATGGGTGAAATTCATTTATAATATTTTATGAAAATAATGAAACATTTTTTAATGAATTTTGAAGAAACATGTCATTGTAAGATAATATTTGTGTGGACGAAGAGAGAAATTACATTTTATTTTCTTTAGAACATTTTCTATATTATATTAATTAAAAAAATGGAAAATTTTAAGATTAAATTAAAATAGAATTATTAATAATCGGAGAATAAAACAAATGATTTTCATTATATTTTTACCATAATATTTCAATATTGGATACTTAATCATAAGCAATGTCGATAAACGATGATATTTTAACATAAAATCATTACCACTTAGGTAACATTGGTTAATAATCCCAATGAAGTAATATAATTATTTTAGACATAAAATATGATAAGGATAATAAAATTCATGATATTACATTTCATGGGGTCTGTATATACACCTCATAAAATTTGGTATGTTAATAATATATCATATGTCTCAATAATGGAAAATTGGGAGTAATATCCCTTTAAACATTGGTATCTTTTGAACAATTAACCTCATGAAAGGGAGTTTATAAAATGGATATTTAAATAACCACATTTTTTGGTAGTCAAAAATAAATAAATACATGTGATTTAAATACACTACATAATATTTACACCTCTGGAATATGACATATGTCAAAAATAAAAATAAAACTGTGATAGAAATACCTTACCTTATGACCTCTCTTACAGCATACACATTCAAACCTCATGTATAATAAATAAAATCACTGAATTCATATAATAAATATAAATACATATATACCTCATACCATATTTGATTTTATTTTTTCAATTTATTAGACATTTATTAATAATTTAATGTTAACATAACATATCTGGTAATAACCACTTGTTTTTCGTATATATACTATTTTTAGTTTTTCATATTTTTACACTGATAATGGTTCTTTCATGACTTTAATAATACACAAAACTAAATTACAAAATTTATACTTTAATTATAATTTTAAGACCAATCATGAAATTTAATTTTGGGAAATAAAGTACGTTATGATCATAGATACGATAGGTCATACGTACAAGAGAGTAGATTTTCAAATTTTCAACCATAATTATGGAAAATATGTATAACTTCCCAAGATTCCATAGTACGTTTCCCTTTGAATAATGTAATAGTTTTCATTTTACACAACTTCGAGATTCTAACACACCTGACCAATCAAAGTAGCCCTAATTAATAGTTATACACAATTTTTGATATTTTAAAATTTTATATTTCAAAAAGGACATCACTTTTGGATTTTTAATATTGAAGATATCCTAGGGTTAATTTTTGGTAGTTTTCTGATAACTTTCGTATTTTTATGAATAATCAAAAATACTGAATTTTAATTAAAAACAACTTTTTTAATAATAAAAATTTTATGGTGTTTAATTATAAATTAGAGTGGTTTTAAATTATAATTATATTATATTTTGAAAATTTAATCTAATTTTGGTCATTGGATGTAAATTCACATTTAAACTATACATAAACATGTGTAAATATTTTGATAGTTATTATTTTTTAAAAACACACTTTTTGATTTGAAAGCGGGAATTAAATTTAAATTATTTTCTGCCACATCTATGTTTTGAATTTAGAAAAATGGATTACATATTTAGAATCAGGAGGTCCAAATTGTTTAAATAGGTGACTTTTATTTTTAAACATTTTGAATAATTATTTCGGTAAATATTTAATTTACCATGATTCAAGGGTAAATATAATAAGTAATTGTAAAATATAATATTATAATAATATTAAATTACCATAAAATGTTTCATAATACTATTGGATGATACATATCCAACCATGGTCATCCTTGGGTGGAATTTGGGACCCCATGGAGCCACATGGGAGTAATAATGACAATTTATATTAATTAATTTAATGTAAAGACAATAATGACATAAACAAATGTCTTTTATTAATTAAATTTTTACATGAGGTAATATTAGTTATTATTTCGACCATAAATATTATTTGGAAAGCTAAAAATATTTCATACATCATGGTAGTTTTATTATATTTTTTTGACCTCAAATAAATTAAATTTATTTATGACACAATAATGAGGCAATATTTACCTCATTAATAAATGATTTAAATAAATAAGATTATTAATATTAAAACAATGTACAAATATTATCAAAATCTTAGTGGATTATTTTATTTCGACCAATAGTCTTCTAAAATTTGTTATGAATGAATATTTGAGCTTTTGAAACCGACTATGAGGTTATAATGAAATAATTACATCAAACATTCCTAAAGATCCCCTCCTTTCCCTTATAAAAATCCCTCACTCCCTACTCATTTCTCACACATCTCAAGACTTTGACTCATACAATCCCTCCCCAAATATCCTTCCACCATCCCTGAATTCATTCTAGAGGCCTTAAGTTAGTCAAAAAGCATACTTATGGAGAAATTTTTATCAAATCAAAAGGAAGAACCAGAAGAAGAGGTAATAATTTCACCACACTCATTTAAGTTATTTTCATCTTCCACTTCCTCTATCTTTGTTGATTCCATTCTAAAATAAAAACTACATTATCTTCTACATAATTTGATGTTATTATAAAAATGTTACAACCATATTCATTACTCTATCCATCCTTTGAATGACATGTCACCATACGTGCGTACATACGACATACCGTCTCCACGTCATGGTGTAATTGTTATTCAATACATTATTATTTGGATGGGTATAATAAAGATGTGTAATTTATGTAAATAATAAATATAACAAGATAATTATTCTTTATATATGATATACCATCGAACGCTATATTATTTTAATATCAAAAGAATTATATTATCGCTCTTGCGTACGTACGGATTACCATCTCCTCAAACCAGATGAGATTCATTCCCCATCGTATCCATTCAATACTAATTTTCATTAAACGATTAAAAATAATGTCTAAAGACTTAATATCATTCGGAATATGAATAAGATACAACCAATCCATAACATACATTACTTACGTAACAAATCATATAAAGGAAAAAGAATAAGTTAACACCTGAAATGACGATAATAACAAAATATTATTAACAAAGCAATGTTAAAAGATCTTATATGATATTATATTAATTTTTATGATTATTGAATAATTTAATAACAATTATTTCACCATTATACAGGAGGTTAACCTACCCTCGACCAAGTAAATGTACAAATTAAGGGGTAATTTAAAAATCTCTTTATTATCCAAGGTTCTTTTTATGTAACTATCTAGTGGGACCTCTTTATCATCCACATACATGTTTCATAAAAAAAATTTAAAACATTATTAATATTTCATAGAATGTGGGATAAATTCATTTATAACCTTGTTTGAATCGTTATACGATTTTTATAAAAGAATCTTTTCATCATTTTCCAAACAAGGCTTTTTATAACCTTTTCGACAAAATTAAGATAAGAATGTTTATTTAACTTATACAGCGGGTGCGGCTATTTTCCACCGTTAAAAAATCATCAAAGCTTTCCTTACAAGCTTATAAGAATATTTCAAAAAATAAATGTTTTTTTTATAATTATAGGAATTATAAATGATTTCAAAATAGAAAGAGATATTTCTCTAAAAGAATGGTTTTGATTTAATCTATGTCAACATCCTTTGATGGATTTTAAGTTTATTTGAAGTTGATTTATTATAATATAATACTTTCATATTATATTGAAGGTTTTGTGATATGTATGCTTTTGGATGTGTTATATTTATACCATTCATGGTTTATGGATAAAGTATTGTAATTTCATATTCTAGTTTTAATACGAATGTTTATGTCATGTTTAATCCTTTTCATAAGAATTATACATTTGAATTAGTATGTGACGGGTGGAGCCCACTATATATCCTTGATGCATCGGTAGGTTTCATGAGACAAAATAGTGTCTTGGAACAAGGCCTTGACAAAATCTTTTTTGTAGTCTTGGCATTAGGCCTGGACTATGTGGTTATGAATGTCTGGCATTATGTATTCTATCACTATGAAGGTGGGTATTATTATTGCATGTGATATTTCGACTAGTCGAATATCCTTGTGAGATATTAAATGGAATTTTTTTGATTT
Organism: Viscum album; assembly: GCA_963277665.1. Taxonomy (NCBI): domain Eukaryota; kingdom Viridiplantae; phylum Streptophyta; class Magnoliopsida; order Santalales; family Viscaceae; genus Viscum; species Viscum album. The sequence continues at coordinate 1,425,739,695 of OY728140.1, read as the reverse complement.
CATCATTTTCGTATTATGATAATGTTCATGTTTAAATGGGGTTTTTTAGTCTTATGAATTTCCTAAAATGTTTATGCATATTTATAAAATTTTCCACTATATTGTTATCCTTACTGAGCATCTGAGCTCACCCTTTTCTATGTTTTATTTTTCCCAGGATGTGATGAAGTTAATTATGATCGACTTGATGATTTAATGAAGGTTACTTTTATGTTTATAATTGAAAAAATTAGTGTTGTATTTGTTTTCATGTTGTAGAGTTGAACTTATGTATGAATCTTGATTCCAATAATACTAAACTGATCGGTCATTCAGGACATGATTTCATTGTGATCATTCCAATGATACATAATAATGCACCGAATCTGGGTAACTGGGGTTAGGGAATTTCAGTTGGTATTAGAGGAAGTTTAGTACAAACCTTGTAAATTAGATTTAGATAAACTCTGATTAGAGCACATTACCCTATGAAAGATTTTGAGGATTAGTATAGAAGAACTTTCTAGAGTTTTGGTAATGTAAAGATCTTGTGAGTTTTCTAAAAGATTCATCCTTGTCTAGATATGACCAGGTAGATGCGGATATGGAAAGGTTGTACCAATGGATAACACTCAAAAACACCACTTTGATCTTGACTCGAACGAGAAGTAGTGCATGACAACGAGCCTTGCTACACTCTTGGTTACGACACTTCCGGAGGTTATGCTTAGGATAATTCTAATTTTCATTGCAAACCATTATGAAGGGTTTATTAGTATATACTTCCTCAAAGAAAACATTTTTTATGATTATGAATTATATCCATAAATTGTTCAATTTATTTTATGTGTTTTAAAAGTTTTCAATTACGTATTTCGATTCATAAACTAATTTAGTTTATGCCATTTTTTAGAAATTGTGCCTAGTGGAAGGAATGAAAACCATATCAATTCACGCACTCCATGTAGGGATTTACCTCATGCTACAAATAATTTTTTTGGAGATGGTGATACAACTGGTGCTGATCAACTTTTCACTATATTGGGAAAACTCACTCATGTTATGAATAATATCCTTACCCATATGGAGCACCCTGATCCACATCATGGAGGATCAATGTTAGATCTCTTCATGAGGAATCAAAAAATAATATTCGATGTGGGTACAAATCCTCTAGTAGTTAAGCAATGGATAAATTCCTTAGAGAAAATATTCCACATGTTGGGGAGTAGAGAAAGGGAAAATGTTGTCATGGAAGTTTACCGCCACACTAGAGATGCTGATCAATAGAGGTCATTGATTCAAAACACAAAGGAATGTGAGGAAGTTTCAAATATGTAATGGAGGGAGTTTAAATATATTTTTTTAATATAAAAATACTTTATCTCATGACCATCAAGTGGATATGTGAAGGCAATTTCTGTGTCTGAGGAAAAAGGAGGAAGAGAATTTCATAAAGTATCATGCTAACATTACAAGGTTAGCAAAGCATGCTGCAGATTATATACATAACCCAAGATGTATGATTGATCATTTCTTTTATGGGTTAAAACCATTTCTTCATCTATAATTAGTCTCACAATCCTTATCATCATACGAAGATATTGTCTCATGTGAAATCAAGAAAGAAAAAGAAATCTATAAGTATTACGACTTTAAAGAAAAACAATATAAGAAGAGATCTGATGAACCCTCTGGAAATGGAAATAAAGGGAAAAATTGAAAAGTTTAATATCAATACAACAGTAAATTTTGGATGAAAAACCTCAGTTATTGCTTGAAGGGAATGGGAGTCTGTTATAAGTGTGGTGAAAAAGGCCACCGAGCTCATTATTGCAAGGGGAAGAAAGAGGGTGTCACTATTGAATGCTACAATTGTAGAGAAATGGGGAATTATGAAAATGACTGTCCTATGCACCATGGTAAATTACCTCATAAAAGGCCAAGGGATCAATGCCAAGCTTATGCTATTGCTACTGCTGAGGTTAATCCCATGAAAGACGACGTGGAAGGCAATTTAATGGTTTCCTCAATTTTAGAAAATTCTTTATTTGATTCTGGATCATATCAATGTTTCATATCTTCCTAGTTTTTTTAAGAAATTTATATATTTACAATTTGATTTAACATGGGAGTTTTCCAAAAAAAACTCACAAGGGAAGTATCATTGAAAAAAAAAAATTTGAATCAGTCTCCATTATGACTTATAAATATTCTTTATTTTCTGATCTCATCGTCATACCAATGATCGAATGTTATATAATCCTCGGTATGGATTGGCTTTCAGTCCATGATGCGAATATTTATTGTAAGAAGAATGAAGTTAGAAATTTTTATGATGATAAGCAGTACATTATCTTTAGAGAAGAAATATCACCACCTAATTCTTATCTAGATCCTCCCCTAATAGCTCAAATAAATTTAATTATTGGAGAGGAATTTAATGAAATAACTTTGGGTAAGGAAAATAATTTTCAAATAGAGGATTTAGCCACTGTGAAGGAGTATGATGATGTATTTCTAGAGGATTTATGTGGAAATCCTCTAGAATGAGAAATTGAGTTTCCCATTTACAAGATTCCTTATTCAAGGCCTATATCGAAGACCCCTTATAGAATTGACACTATTGATATAGTGTAACTAAAGATAAAACTAGAGGAATTGAGTAATAAGGGATTTATTCTCCCTAGTGTTTCTCCTTAGGGAGCCCCTGTCCTTTTTGTTATGAAAAATGATGGATCTATGATGTTGTGCATTGACAACAGGGAGATCAATGCTATAAAAATAACGAAAAAGTATCCCTTACCACACATTGATGATTTATTTGACCACATTCTTGGATTAAAATATTTTTCGACGATTTACCTCTGATCTGGATATCTTCAGTTGTGTGAGAAAAAGGAAGACATTACGAAAACAGCATTTCGAACCAGGTATGGGCATTATGAGTTTACAGTAATGCCTTTTGGATTGATTAATGAACCCTCTGCCTTCGTGGATCTAATGAATAGATTTTTCAAGGAATATATTGATGACTTTGTTGTGGTATTTGTTGATGATATCTTGGTATACTCCAAAATCTATGAAGATCATGAGAATAACTTTCACATTATCCTGAAGACTCTTAGAAGAATTGAATTATATGGGAAGTTTAGAAAATGTGAATTTTGGATTCAGAAGATTTGTTTTCATGGCCATATTGTCTCTAAAGATGGAATCTCTATTGATCCTTATATGAACAAGCCAATCCAAGAGTGGAGAGAACCAACAAGTATAATTGAGGTACACTGTTTTTTTGTCTAGTATGTTATTATCAACGTTTCATCCAGAACTTTTCCCGGTTGGCTAACCCATTAACAAGGCTCACACAAAAAGGGGTTAATTTTTTGGAAAATTTACTGTGATTTTTTTTGAATATCTGACGACAAGATTAGTCAATGATCCTATATTGACTCTTCCATCAGGGAATGATGGGTTTGTTATTTCTACTGATGCATCAAAGAAAGGACATGGTTGTGTCCTTATGAAGAATGATAGTGTCATTGCCTATGCATCACGAGAGGTAAAAATTCATGAGAAAAACTATACTACTCATGATCTTGAGTTAGTAGTTGTAATCGTTTCTTTGAAGATATGAAGACATTATCTCTATCCTAAAAAATGTGAGATACATACTGATCACGAGTGTTTGAAGTATATTTTCTCATAGAAAGAACTCAACATGAGGCTAAGACGATGGCCTGAACTACTCAAGGATTATGATTGCATGATATAATACCACCCGGGGAAGGAAAATAAGGTAGGAGATGCCTTGAGAAGATAAAGATCATTGATTTTTGAACAAGATGAGAGTTAAAAAAGATCATATTCTCATGGATCTAGTAAATATGGATATGGGAATATCCATGGAAGGTGGGTAATCAATAATTTTTCAAATGGTTACCAATCCATCTTTATTAGAAAGGATAAAAAGTTCTCAAGATGATGATGAGGAGTTTAAAATGAATATTAAAGCTATGAATGATGGGATATTGAGTGACTTTGTGTATGAAAATGGAATTTTGAAATTTGTGAAGAGACATTTTGTTCCCAATATACCTAATCTAAAATTTTTATTGTTAGATGATTCTCATAGTTCCAATTTCACTATACATCCTAGAGCACCAAGATGTATAGGGCATTGAATGAACATTTTTGGTTGGAAAACATGATGAGGGAGATTGCTGATTTTGTTTCAAGATGTATCATTTTTCAAAAAGTGAAATCTATAAGGAAACAACCTAGAAGAGTCATGAAACCTCTTCCCATAACTGAGTGGAAATGGGATGATGTGAAAATGGACTTTATAATGGGGAAACCATAGACTCCTAGAAGTCATGACTCAATATAGTTCATTGTTGATCGTTTTATCAAGTTATCACATTTTCTTGCTATAAGAGAAGAGTTACAACTTGAACGTCTAGAAAGACTATATATTAATGAAGTTGTAAGGATTCTTGGTGTAACCCTATCGATTTTTTCTAATCGTGATCCCCATTTTACATCAAGATTCTAGAAATGTCTTCAGAAGGACCTGGATACTGAACTTTGTTTAAGCACAACCTACTATCCTCAAACTGCTGGAAAATTGGAACGAACAATTCAAACAATAGAATACATGTTGAGATCTTTCTCACATGACTTTCAAGGTATGTGGGGTCAATATTTACCCCTGGTAGAATTTTCCCATAACAATAGATATCATTCATGTATTCAGTTGGAACCATATGAAGCGTTATATGGAAAGATATTTCTCACACCAACATGTTGGGATGATGCTGGTGAAAGAAAACTTGTAGGCCCAGAACATGATTAAGATACAACAGAATAGGTGAAGGTAATCCGAACCCATGTCAAAGCAGCTCAAAGTAGGTAGAATAGTTATACTGATAACCAAAGTAAGGATTTAGAATTTTAGGTTTGAGATCATGTTTTCTTAATGGTATCTAAATGGAAGGAAATTATACAATTCAGTAAGAATGGTAAATAGAGTCCCAGGTACATCAGACCTTTTGAAATCATAGAACGAATTGGCGATATAGCTTACCATTTGGCAATGCCGCCAAGCCTCTCCAAAGTCCATGATGTGTTCTACATATCACTGTTGAGAAAATATATACCTAACCCAACACATGTACTCACCTATGAGGGATTAGAATTGAATCCTCATCTGTCTCATTGCAAAGAGCCTATCAAGATTCTTTATACAATAGAAAAAGTGTTGAGAATCCTGAAAACTCGTCTGGTAAAAGTTCTATGGAGAAACCATAGGATGGATTTGGCAACGTGGGAACCCAAAAAACTTTTGATGAAGACCCAACTAAATCTTTTCATGGGGTAGTATTCTAGAAATTTCAAGGAAAATTTCATTTAATGGTAGGGAGAATGTAAAACCCCAAGCTTCCACGGTATGTTTCCCTTTAAATAATGCCATAGCATACATTTATGCAACTTGTAGATTCTAACACACCGCGACCAATCAATGTAGCCATTATTAATAGTAATAACAACCTTTTGAAATTTTATAAATTTTACATTTCAAGATGGACTTCATTTTTGGATTCGTAATATTGAAATTAACTTTGGGTGAATTTTTGGAACTTTTCTGATAACATTCATATTTTTATGAATAGTGAAGAATACTGAATTTTAATTAATAACAAATTTTTTAATAAAAATAATTTATAGCATTAAATTATAACTTTGATTGGTTTTAAAAAATAAATAAATTATATTTTAATCATTTAATCAAATTTTGTTCATTCGATATAATGTCACATTTAAACTATACATAAACAACTGTATATCTTTTGATAGTTATTATTTCTTAAAAACACAATTTTTGTTTTGACTGTAGGAATTATTTTTAAATTAATTTCTACCACATATATGTATTAATTTTAAAAATATAGATTCCATATTTATAATCAGGAGGTAAAAATTTTGTAAATAGGTAACTTTTATTTTTAGACAATTTTTATAATTATTTCGGTAAATATTTTATTTACCATGATTAAAGGGTAAATATAATAAATTAGGGTAAAATATAATATTAGAATAATATTAAATTACCCTAACATATGTCTTAATCATAGGTTTTGATACATATCCGACCATAGGCATCCTTGGATTGTATTTGGGACCACATGGAGCCACATGGGTTTAATAATGACATTTTATATTAATTAATTTAATGTGAAGACAAAAATGACATAAACAAATATATTTTAGTAAATAAATTTTTACATGAGGTTATATAACTTATATTTTTGACTATAAATATTATTTGGAAATCCGAAACTATTTCCAACATCATGGTATTTTTTTATAATTTTCGTACATCAAATAAATTAAATTATTTATGACACAACAATGATGCAATATTTACCTCTATAATAAATGATTTAAATATATAAGATTATAAATATTAAAACAATATCCAAAACCTATCCATATATTATTGGATTATTTTATTTCTACCATGAGTCATCTTGAAAATTATAATAATGAATATATGACTTTTTGAAACAGATGATGTGTATATAATAAAATAAATATTTCAAATTTTTTAAAGAGCCCCTCTTATCCCTTAAGAAAAGCCCTCACTTCTTACTCTTTTCTCACACATCACAATCCTTTGGATTTTAAAAACCCAGCCAAATACCCTCTCAAATATCCTCCCTTCATGCTAAAGTCCTTCCTTTAGTCATAATGCAAACCTACAGAGTCCTTTTGATCAAATCAAACGGAAGAACCCGAAAGAGAGGAAAATATTTCATTACCGCTTTCAAGTTCCTTTCTTCTTCCACTTCCTATTTCATTGTTTTTTACATTACAAAATAATAACTCTAGTATATTCTCTATACTTTGATCTTATTATAAAAATGGTACAACCAAATTCATTATTCTATCTATCCTTTGAATGACATGTCACCATATGTCTGTATGTACGGCTTAATGTCTCCACATCGTGGTGTAACTGTTATTTAATACTTTATTAATTAGATGGGTATAATAATGATGTTTAATTGATGTAAATAATAAATATAAAATGATTATTATTATTTATATACGAAATAAATCCAATTATATATTATTTTAATATCAAAAGTATGAATTGTCGCTCGTGCGTACGTTTGGATTACCATCTCTAGGAACGTGATGAGATTCATTCCCCATCATTTCTATTCAAGACAATGTTTCATTAAATGATTAAAAATAGTGTTTAAAGACTTAATATAATCCTGAATATGATTAATATACATTTTATCCATAACAAACATTACTTATATAACAAATAATATCATGGAAAACGAATCAGTTAACACCCAAAACGATAATAATACAAAAATAGTTCTAACAAAGAAATGATAAAAGATCATTTATTATATCATATTACTGTATATGATTATTGTATAATTTAATAACAATTATTTAACCATTATACAAAAGTTTAATTTACCTTTGACCTATGAAAATGACATGTTATGGTATGATTTCACAATCTCTTTATTATCAGAGATTGTTTTTACGTAAGTATCTACTGAGACCTCTTTATCATCCCCATCCATGTTTCTTAATAATAAATTTCAAAAAAATATTACTATATTATTTAATATGGTTCAAAGACATTTATACCATTGTTTGACTATTTATAAGATGTTCATAAAGGAATCTTTCCGTCGTTTTTCCAAACAAGGTCCTTTATAACCTTTTCGACAAAATTAATGTAAGAATGTTTTTTTAACATATACGGTAGGTGCATCTATTTTCCACTGTTATAGCATCACCAAATCTTCCCTTATAAGGTTATAAGAATATATCCCAAAATAAATGTATTCTATTATAATTATATTAATTTAAAATTATTTCATAATAGAAATTGATATTTCTCTAAAAAAGGTTTTGATTTAAGAAATGTCAACATACTTTGACTGATTATATGCTTGTTTGATTCTGATTTTTTATGATACAAAACTTTCATATTGTTTTGTAGGTTTTGTGATATGTTTGACCATGGATATTTTATTTTTATACCATTCATGGTTTATAGATAAAGTATTGACATTTCATATGCTAGTTTTAATATGAATGTTTATGTTATATTTAAACTTTTTTATATGAGGATTGCATTGGACTTATTATGTGATGGGTGGAGCCTGCTATAGCTCAACGATGCATCAGTAGTTCTCATGGGAAAAACTACTGTCTTGACAGAAGGCCTTGACAAAATCTTACTTGTAGTCTTGTCACAAGGCCTTGTCTATGTGGTTATGAAAGTCTGTTATTATGCATTCCATCATTATGAAAGTGGATATTGGTATTGCAAGTGATTATTCGACTAGTAGAATATCTATGTGAGAAATTAAATGGCATTATTTTGATTTTAACTTTTCCATATTATGATGATATTAATGTTAAAAATGATTTTGTTTTATTCTTATGCACTGCATTAAACTTTTATGTTTATTTATTATATTTTCCGCTATATTGTTATCCTTACTGATCATCTGAGCTCACCCCTTTCTATGTTTTTTTTTTCAGGATGCGAAAAAGTTAATTATGATTGACATGGAGGCTTAATCTAGGAGGCTTGGATATTTCTAATAGAATAAATTATTATTGTATTTATTTTCATGTTGTATAGTTGAACTTATTTATGAATCTTGTTTCCAATAATACTAAACTGATCGGTCTTTCGGGACATTATTTCCTTGTGATCATGCCAATGTTACGTAATAATGCAGTGACTCTGGGTAACTGGGGTTGAGGTGTTACAATATATAAGTCATATAATATCTATAAATAATGATAATAATATCATTAATAAAATATTATAATTTTATATATAATTATATATATTCCATGTGGTGTGGTGATTAACAGAGATATTCACATCACTTCATGAAGGTGGTAGTCTATGCATACACAAAATACATCATCATTTTTAGTGAGTGAAAAAATATTAATTTAAATGATGTATTCCATTTTTAAAATGATAAATAGGTAATTAATATCAAAATTATTTCATGTGTATAACATTTATTTATCCTTATAATCCTCTATGTAATGAGTTATAGAAAACAGAATCACATCGCTTTGCAAGGTGGTAGTACCTAGTACTCACAAACGATGTTATCAAATACCAGAATGAATTTAAATTAAAAATGTTATATATGATTAAGAATATATAGTCACAATTATGTTAAAATTATAATATATATATATATATATATACTTTATTTAAATCATTAAAACCTACCATGAGAGTTGGTAATGATAAAATGAATGAATGTGGTTTTTGAAGCGGTAGCCCACTATAAAAATGAACGATGGATTTATAACCCATATGATGGATGTGGAGATTATTTTGTGTCATTAAATTAACATAAAAACAGATATGTAAATTTATAAAACCTAATTGTTTTTATCATCATGGTATATGTAAAGTTTAATTATGTGGATGAATAAATAAAAAAATTATCATTAATGAACATTACGACTTATTCAGGTACCCACCTTACGATTCCACTAAAACCCTACATGGGTAGCTTTTTATAAAAAATAATTACTCTAGGATTATTTTAGGGAATTTGGATAGTTATTTGGTTTGGTAATGGTGGATCACAAAGTGTTTCTAATTGTGAATAATTGATGGGGTGTGGCATTTTATAAGTGAGTTGAGGTGAAATTTTGTAATTTGTTGAAAGAAAGAATTTCCCCTCAGTTTGTTTAATGCCACAATTCTAAAATTATTTAAAATTGCCATTAACTAATTGAATTTGGTCTATTTATGGAAAAAATGGTGTTTTATGGGTTTGATGTTATTTTTAAACATATCTTTTAAATTTGACCGCTGGTAAAAACAATTTTACCATAACAATGATAAATATTATTTACTAGTTTTATAATTAATTGCATTAAAAAATATGTTTAAATTATAGATAATATAAATTATTTTCAATAAAAATATTATTTCTTTTTTCAAAAATCAATTCAGATTAGTTATAAAATATTAATTAAAATTATTCCCACTAATTCCATGAGAAAGTGGGTTTGAAAGAGAAACCATTCAAAATTTTACAATTTTGTTATATAAAAATTAAAAAGAAAATTGACTAAAATGATTTATATTTGTCTAATGGATGTATAGTAGAACCAATTTAAAATTTATCCAAATATAAAATATAATATTACTTTTTTATTAATTTAAATGATAATGTAAATTTAAATTTAAATTCCTTAGTTTTCACTATTCATAAAAAATTAATCTTTTCAAAAAATACCAAAAAATATCCATAATATAATTTTTGAATGATAATTTAATTAATTAATATTATATAATAAAATTCAATTTTTAAATGTTTGAGAAATGATTTTTCTATTTAGCGGGAAAAAAGATGAAAATTTTTTTTCTTCAAAAAAATTAATTTTTATGCATAAAATTGGATTTATTATTATATCATATCTGGAAATAAAATAATATTATTTAAAATTCTTTTATTGAATATATAATATATATTTCATTAAATTAATTTTTAAATAGTTATTTTTTTAGTTTCCTATGGGAAATCATGTTTTCTAGAGAAAAATATTTTCTCCAGTAAAAGATATTTGTTATTTAAAAATAGAATTTATTTTAATTTAAAATTATGTTGTCACAATTGAATTAATTTTACATGTATGTGTCACCCTTATATATCTTAATTTAGTTAATCAAATTCATAACCATAATTTTAATGACTAGATGAAAATAATCATATAATAATATTTTCTAAATCAAACATATTTTGTTTAAACTTGTTGGTGCATGTAAGGATTGCTAATCATAATGTTGCATAAAATGAAATAAAAACATAGTGTTGTGTGTAATGAATGTTAAAAACCGTGTTTTGTCTATGGAGAAACATCTAAATTATTAAATTTATATTTAAAATATTTTCGATATAATTTTTGGTTGTTAAAGATTTGTCATGCCTTTGGGTTAAATAAATGATAAAATGAATAAAAGGGACTTGTAGACGCCTCGTAACACATAAAATGCACCCATCATTGATCAATTAAGAATAAAAACATTTTATATCCCACAATTGGAAGAGTAAAGGTAGGAGGAGTCCATTGGATGGCCTTCTTGTTGAATAGGATGAAAAAAGGATAAATACCTTTAATAGTTGGGGGTCGAATGGTAATTTTGTATATTTTAATAAGTCATGTGGTTAGGATTAATAGTTTTGAAATGTGTGTACTAACAACGTAGCTCATACTTCTAGAGGGCCACATCCCACATGATTTGGCTACACAGTTTCAGATAACCATGTGCCAGCCATGCAGTGCTATTGGTTAAGTGGTAGTAAGCATGTAGAATAGGGGAACAATTTAGAAAACTCAACACTACCCATTTCCACATGTTATTGATTTATTTTAGATCTTTCACACTTCCATTTTCCGTAAAATTCTATGTATAAAAACCCATAAAGCAACTCTTATTGGGTCGCATAGTTCCTCCTAAGGGACCACAATATTTAAACTAATTGTTCCCCCATTTATTTATTTCATGAAATGATTTTCATCAATGGAAAACTTTTTTAAAACACTTATAAAACTCAATTAAACGTATATGGACATATAAATACTGAAAATCAACACCTTTTTGTACTCTAATGATTGGATTTTCATTTCGATACTCACATTATTATTTGACCCACCCGTTAATTGAAATGTTAAAATTAATCTACATCATTTTCCCTGTTTTAAACCTAGGGATCATACTATCTACCATCCTTCAAAAAGAACAAACTAGATAATCATATAGAAATAAGTTGAAAAATCGTAACTACTTGGTTTATGTATTTCAATTAAATTTTTTTTGCAAGAACAACCAATGCTCTTCAAAAATCATTATTAAGAAAATTATACCCAAGATATCAAATCATGATCCACTACTCGTATCCAAAACCAAAACACTAATTTTGTTGTTATCCATGACTTTCTAACCGTAAAAATTTTCATATAATGTTCTATTTCATCCTTTACCCTATTATACTACCTTTTATAGCTTCTTCATTAAGAAAATCAATTTCTCAGACATGAAAATTATGTGGTAAAACTTTTCTATGGAGACATGACCTTGGTGTTCTTATGATTCATGGTATGATCCTCAATATGATTCATCTAATCATGTATGAGGAAATTTACTATGGTTCCCAATTATATCAAAATAATCGAATCGTAATCAACCATGATTTAACTATTTGAGAAGGAATTTATATGAAAATCTAGGACCCAACATTTAAGTGGTACCAGTATCATCCCTATGTATTTTACTATGTGATTTATCACAATCCTCATCAAAAATTCTAATATAATTAAATTTGGAATGACTTTGGGAAACTATTTCAAAGATTCCTAGTTCTTATGTCCAACTCATCACCGAACCAAGATCATGAATCTGTATCCAAAAGAATAAAAATATTGTTCTGAGAACAGTCACTGAAGCCTCTACCCAACTTCTGATGATGAATCCTTACCGAACCATGTCCCAAAAAATTCCTTTTGATATTATAGCACCATCAAAAACAATATATCGATCCAACATACATGGATCAACTTAAGTTTTTCCAAACCTAATTCTTATAAATAGAATTCACAAAATCTATAATTAGATCAATTATTAGAATTTACTAGGTGTTCAATCTATATATTGTATCATAAAATAAATAGAATATGAGATTAAATTCTATAGTCCTATGATTGGTATATAGATATCCTCAACCTCTCACATTTTTGTTATCAATTATTTGTGTAATTTTTCTATGGTATCTTTATGGATATAATGATGAAATTAATAAAAAAATTATCTTCATGTAGAACATACATCGTGTAACCATTGACATAATCCCTAATTCTGATAACAGTTTCATGGGTTTTTTATTGAGAGTAAAAAACATCATTGGATACCACCATTATTCTTACATTGGATTACTACTCACAAAGTGAATTTTCCATTAAAATTAACCTCATGAAAAACTCTTATGGGGACCAATAATCAATGGAAGAAAAGAATTTTAGGTATTTGGGTATATAACAGACACCATCTCATCCTACTCTGGACAATGTTAAAATATAAGGCATGATAGTCTCTGAGAGGATTGTACTCTAAAAGATTATCGATAGAGGATTGTTTCAATTTCAGGAAATTCTCGGTCCAAATAGGGTACATTTTCCTTAATTAACCCCTATCGTTATGTCTCCATATTATGTGTTCCATGGAACTATCATGGGTATATTTTGTCATATACCATGATACATTTATAGTTTAGCCAAATCCTAGGAACATACTTTTTATGTTTCCAAAGATCCGGGTCCCCCTGCCAACAAGCATCATTTTTGAAATTTTTGATCCTCAACCATTACATGGATTCTCATCAATGTTAATTTATAAAAAGCTACAAAATTTAAAAGACAAGAAAAAATAATACCATACAAAGTAGGTGTACATCCCATACCACCCCATTCAGACCGAAGTCATGTTAACATGAGTCATCTATCAATCAAAATACTTCAAATGTTTGTTTCTAACACACTAGGAGATTACTTTGAACACATCTTCAAAATAAGGCACCTAAATATTCCACAATTTATCAAAATATATCCCTCCTCATGGAATCATTTGTAATAAGAATGGTAAAACCATGAAACTACTAGTCATCATCCCTAGGTACCCCACCAATAATTCCGAAGATATCCAATTTTGATAAAAAATCATTCTACGTGCTTTTCAGAAAGGAAATGTTATTATATTGAATATAGAATAATACTCAAGAATTTTATATTCATTAATATCTAGAAGGGTGTAAAATTATACCCACTACCTTAATGAAAAATTTATATATTGGAGAGAACACTCTCATTTATTTCTCTACAAAATATAGGATGATTACCTTACAATGTTGGAGACAAAAGAGAGGGAACATATGTATATCTACCTATCCATAGGGTATCCATCATGAAAATAATATCCCATTTGAGGAATTTTTTCATATAGAATCTATTGCACCTATAACCCTTATTAAAAGTGGTAAAACTGAATACATGTAAAATATTATTAACCTACAATGGTAAAATTGGTTTACATAAGCGTTTAAGAACAAAAACTCAAGCATCAATCTCTAGTTCCATAATTATCATAGTGGATCTGAAAAGAGAATACTTCCATAATGGGATAAAATAAAAATGTATGAAAGGAGATAACCATTGAAGTGCCATGAACCCAATAAGCCTAGGTTTGGTCTCTGAAATCATTAAATTATCATGATTAAATGCTATGAAACCCCAAGAGACTTAAAAGTTTAGTAGTATTGGTAAACTAGATATATACACGTGTCTAATATTATAAATCAATACACTAATTATATCATAATTTTTTTTCTTTGAAGGTTAATTTTATTCCATCCTATCATATACAATCATATATTTCATAATACAATTAATAGATTGATGAGGATGGAACAAAATAAGGTGAGTACAAATTTTCAATATGTTTTAAGTATAGTGGAAGCTATAATGAATCAATGAGAATAATCAATATGATAGGTAATAGATAAAGTAAAATTACATGTAATCAAAAAATTGATATGAAATTGTATAAAAAATATGGAAGGATATATAAATAATAATAGAAGCTATTTAAATAAATGGATAGGTCATAACCAATATTTCGAGTCATGTAACTACAACCCAAGGCATCTAATTAATGAAATCAGAATAAAAATCATCCATAGGTGATATCAAAGACAAAATATCATGGATAATTTTTACATAAATGAAGGAAATACTTAATTATTATAAATTTTTTTAAAGGACCATGAAACATTTTCCATCAAGACTTATTATCAATAATGCTTAAATAGGTGGGTAAAAAACCATTTATTCATCATGGAAACAAACTCAAAGGGGTTTTCACCAAATAATTTTTTCTCCTGAGACCATTGGAAGTTCGATGAGGCATTATGAACTGGTCCCCAACCCATATAGTGAATTTCCAAGTCATTCATACTATATTAAATAAATTATTTAATTCATAAAAAAATTTCCTTATCAAATATCCATAATGAATAAAAGATACATATTTATCAATAATTCCCTAGTTGATTAAATAACTAATGAAGAAAACAAGTTATGTGAAAATGGTATATAATTTTGGAAATGATATTATCCATTGCATGTGAATATGGATATTTATGATAAATGTAATGTACAAAAATGATTATAGGGATATGATTTCTTAATGATAATTTTAATAATCCTAAAAGAAAGTGATATTACAAGAATAACTTTTACCACCTCATAATTTTCAAATTAAAGACCCTTGGGTGAGATAGTACAAATTGAAATATAAAATAAATTAAATAATGAGATAATTCTGATATAAAATGAAAAATGTGCAGAATTTATATCATATTAATTTGAATTTGGTTATAATAACAAATAAGTATCAAGGGAATGCAAATTGAGGTGGAATCCCTTACATTGAAATTTTTTAGGGTGAACATACTTTAAAGTCCTATATAAGGGTTTTAAATAAGTTAATAACTTATAATTGAACCATAATAATATTTATAATATCATATATTATTATTTTAGAACTTATTATTAACCATTTATTGATGAGATTTACTTATTTTCACCATTTTCAGTAATAACTACTTTGTTTTTCAAGTATGCTTTGACTTACTATTATTTTTCATCATAAATCAACCATGATTTCGTCATCTCTTGAAATCAAATAATTATGTAATTTCCCTCTATATTATATATATATATTTATTTTCTTTAATCCATAATATTTTCAGATAGGAAACGAAAATGTACTTTTCATGGAGACAACTAGTCGCACTTACACATGAACACTACTTCCATTTCATTATCATATAAAATAAAAAAAATAAAATCTATTTGTTTATTAAATTTAAATTAAAATATTTAAATAATATATTTAACATATTTTTATTAAAATCATCATTAATAATTTTTATTTAGAGAATGAATGTGTCACATCCCATTGAGGGGGGTGTAGTCCACACATCCACAAATAATGATATAATATTCCCGTAAAATGGAATGTATAAAGTTATTAATTATATTCAAATAGTATTATAATAAATATATTATTAAAAATACATATATAATATTAACTATTAATCCATAATTATTTCTAATGATGAATGGTTGTAAATGGAATAATGAAAGACATCAGTTTTGTGGCAGTAGTTCATCGTACATATAAACGAAGATTATATATTTCATTATATTGATGTGTTTGAAATTAAAGGTAAAACTCATATAATACAACATATAATAATATTGAATATTATTATGTTGTTATATAATCATGATATAAAAAAAATTGAAATGGTGGAGATGTAAATGAGAAAAAAGTGATCGTTGGAGAACGTTACCTCTTATTCGGGTGATTCCTTTTCGTTTTTACAAAAATACTTTCTTGGATGGATTTAAACCCAATGTAAGAATTAAATAATTTTTTGTGGTTATTTGGAATCTTATTTTTGATGCATTATGATCAGTAAATAGTCTTGACTAGTGGGAATAAGTGGTATGGGTGAGTTCCTTTTTATAGTGGAGGTGAAGTGGTATTCTTGTAAATATAAGAAGGTAAACAATATGAAGAGGTCTCCCTTACATAATGTCCCTAAAATAATAAAAATAATCAATAATTGTTAGTATAGGGTGGATAAATTTCTTGAAAATACGTTTTATACTTGTTTCTAGGTTATTTTGGCTCTTAATATTTAAGTTTAGTCCCTAGTTAAGCATAATTTTACATTAACTCATATAATTAATTTTTGTTACATTGATTAATAATTTTGGTCAAAAAATTATTTTATGTAATGATAATTTATAAATAATTACGATTATAAATATTTAATATTTTTTTACATATTTATATCATCTAACTTCCAAAAATTTATTTAATTTGTATCTCATAGATAGGATGAAAACATGTGTTTTTAATGTAAAATGTTCAAAATATTGAATTATTTTTATATCCATATTCAATGTAAAAATAAATCAAATGAACTAATTTTAATTAATAGGAGTATAATTGATATAATATTTCTTTAAATTAATATAAAAAATAATTTATTTATATTAATAAATTAGAAAAAATAAAATTGCAATTTTTATTCTCTATTGTATAAGGGTTCATTAAAAATTACAAATTCACAGAAATGTTTTAAAATTTCACCAAAAGAAAATTTATATGTTCTTATTTATAAAATTATTTCAATTATAAATTAAATAATATATTACAGTAAAAAAGTTTTAAATTAAAATATGTTCTCCATTAAAAAGTTGAAAATCATCCTTTAGTAAAATAAAGTGTTTTATTCATACAATTGGGTTTGCTCTTATCATATTTCTATAAAATATATTGGATGAATATAATAAATATTTTATTGAATATATAATATATATAAATTTCAATCATAAAATTTAGTAATCATAATTAATTTAATTTATTATGGTTAAACACTAGTGTGAGGAAAAAAATTATTTATATTATACTGGTTTTTATATTAATTTCCATTTAATTTGTAACAAAAAATTCATTTTTTATTTGTGAAAAAAATATATATAAAAAAGTTAGATATTACTATTCATAACATCCAATTAAATTGCTTTGTTATATATTATTATATTAAAATTAGTATTGTAATATTATATTTTTGTTCTGTATAACTCGGTTATGTATCTAATGAAAGCTATCAAATAAATTATATATTGATTTTCACACAAGATCAATTAGTTTTGAGTGTATTATAAGATATAAAATAAATTTAATATTATTAAAATATTAAATACACCATAATTTCTCAAGATATTATATTCTCTTCTTGCATGTGGTGTTGTGTGGTAGACACACTATCGAATAAAAGTTACACTTTTAGATTTTTTTCTTGTTACATTCTCCCAATCATAAATTAATTGTATCCAAAATATTAAAACATGATATGGGAAATCTAGGGCTTTATACTATTAAATTTCATTGTTGAAATACCACCTCATGAGAAGATTTAATAAAACTTTCTATTTATCAGATAGTGTGATATGTACAATGGTCACATGGAATAACATATAATTACTTATCTAATAAAGAGAACATTAGTGGAAAGTGGCGATACATACATAGAGGAAAGAATTAAAAATTTATATGGGGGGGATCGAGGTCACTGAACTCAAATCAGTGAATGATAAATTGAAATTTTAGGTCCCCAAATCCATAAATATGTAATGATTTTATATACAATAAGTTCAAAAATTAAGGAATTAGAATAATATTTTATTTTAATATCATTTTTCCAATTTGGAGTAATTATTTAACTACCTAAAATATAAGAAACTATACTAAATTAGTATATTTTTGTTAAAAATTCATCCTTTGGTTCTGTTTTAATAAATTTTAAATTCTTCCCTTTACTCTAAGATATGAATATCCAAAAATGAATTTTTATTCCCAAGTTACAAAAATCTTCTTTTAATAGATCCTAATAACTATTAATAATTATTTATAACTTTTCTTAACAATTTTACTATTCCAATTTGTTTAATACATTAATAACTAAACAATAAAAAATACTAATTGTTTATTAATAATATTTATTCATAAAATTGTTTAAATAAAAATTGACACATTAACTTGGATATCATGTAGTCCAGAGGTATGAGTGAATCCCTTATCATCCTTTGGTCAAGGGTTCAAGACCCACCACCATTCCATATTGGATGGGTTGTCACATGACATGTGGGATGTATTTTCTATTTACTATATTAATGTTATTTACTATATTAAATATTATAGACATCCTTTAAATAATTTTAATAACTAAATAGCCTTTTAACCGTGGTTTTCAATAAAACCTCAACACATAAATACTTCATTTGTTTTATATTAACAGAGGTGATTCCATTGTATAAGGTTTAAAAATGGTAATTCATTTTAATTATATATTCATATCCATCATAATATTTTTTCTATTAAAATTTCAATTATCTTAAGAGTATCCCTTAGTTGTGTTAACCCGTGTGTGAAAAAAGGCCCATTATCATGTACCATGTTACACTCATGTTAGGACTGACACACCTTTTTAGAGTTAATACCCATATGTATATCTATTCTAGAACCACATCCACCTTTATTATATAGGATGTAATGTATTCCTGGGACAAAAACATAATATCTATCTAAGTTAAATATTATGATTTTCATCTATACTTATCCTTAAATTCTACCTGTGGTATTTGTTCATTAATCTATATTATCCAAAATATAGTTCCCAAGATTTCTACTAAGCATTATTTGATACCAAATGTTCGGTTGTGACCCCAATTATCCCAGATCTAGTTTCTAACACCATTACATTGGAATGAAAATAGGGAATCAATTCCCAAAGGACCGAAGAGTATAGTATTCTTGGTAAACCACATACATCAATTATTATTGTATTATAAATGAATACAGAAATTAAAACCCAAATTTTTATATTTTAAGGTAAACATTGTTCCAAATAATAATATCCTTGAATATATTTCCTATTACACATCTTGTATTCCTCAAGATGTAAAACAATAAGGGTGATATCAAATACTCAGAAAGGGTTTAATATAAAAGATGTAATAATTATTCAATTAGAGTAGCCATTATGACATGGTAACACTTGGGGAAACAAGACATATAATCAATAAATTGATAGGGAAGTGTGTAAAAATATATAAAGGTAAATAATTTAAAACCCATTGCATTTAAATAATAGGATAAGCAATAATCAATATGGAAATTGAAATAACTTAAATACATACCATTTAATCAAATAGATGAATCCATAGTAAATGTCAAGGAAAAAAATATCATTGTTGATAATAACCAAATGAAGGTAATGATTAATTTTTTGATTCATATATCCCATAATCATGATAACTTTACTGTGGAGAATTATTCTAAATATATTTTAAATCTATGTGAAAAAACCTGTATACTTTTCTTAGAAAAAAACTTAAAGAGTTTTTTGTAAACTAGTTTCACATCAGAGGACTAATAAAGTATCTAGGGGATTACATTGACATTTCCCCATAACCATATAGTTCATATCCAAATATGTAAAAATAAATTCAATAAAATATATAATTCCTAAACATTGTGACTTCTATAATATTTTTATTGAATAAAATATATATATTTATCAATTACTCCCCATTTACTCAAAAAAATTTCAAAGTGAACACCATACGTAAAAATGGAATATAGTTTATGGAAAAAAATTTATTTATAATAAATTAAATCAAGGTAAATTTAATTTATAATAAAAATCCTCATAACGATGTGATTGTTTCAGGGGAATGACAACAATCAGAAAAAAAAGTGATACTAAAAAGATACCTTTTACTACATGGTAATATTCATTTCAAAACCCGTTGGGTTAGATATCTCAAATTGAAACATAAAATACCATGATTTATGATGGAATAAATATATTAAATGAAAATTGAGAATTATATATTCTACATTATATTGAATTTTTGTATAATAACAAATAATTCTCAAGGGAACATAAATTGGGATGAAATCCCTTACATTGTGTTTCCTTTAGGGGGCACATCTTCAAACATTTTTCTATAAATTATAAACATGTTAATGACATATAATAGAACTATAATAACATTTATAATATATTATATGTTTATTTTATAATATCATATCACCGGTCCATGAATGATCTTTCTATATTTTCATCGTTTGGGGTAATAAATGTTATGTTTTTCATGTATGTCTTGAATTATTTTTTTTTATCAAATATGGATCATGATTTCATCATACATGAATTTAAACAATGATTTAATTATCATATATATTATTTATATATATATTTATAATAATACAAAATATTTTGAGATAGGAAATGAAATGAACCATTCATGGGAAAAATTGGTCGTACGCATGCATGAACGCCACTTCCATTTATTTTTATTATTAAATTATTGAAATGAAAAATATATGAGTATTTTATAATAGTATTTATTTCATATTTATAACATATTTATTTTTAAAATAATCCTTAACACATTCCGGGTATATAGTTAACAAATCACAATGCATTGAGGAGGTTGTAGTCTAGACGTCCTCAAAAGGAGTTATTGTATTCCTAATAATTGGAAACGATAAATTTATGTGTTACATAGATATTATTGAAGATTAAAGTAATTATAAATACTATACATATCATATATATTATATAAATATATCTTATATGCAATATTGAATGGTGATAAATGGAAGAAAGAACAACATCAATTCGAGATATGGCAGTCCATCGCACACATGAATGGTGGTTGTGTCTCCCATTGAAAGGATGCATGTGAAATTTTAAGTCTAAATATTAGATAAAAAATTAATTATAATAAAGAATCTAGTATTATTATATAATAATGTTATAAAATTTATTCATGCTGTGTATAAGTAAATGAGAAAAAAGGGATGATTGAAAAACATTATCTCTTATTCAGGTAACTCTGTTTGCTTTATACCTAATGAATTCATTGGATTGAATTTATCAAAATTTTAGGATGGTAAGATGATTGGAGGAAATATGATATATTTTTTGGAAACATTTTGGATTATAAAAATGGATTGAGATCCTTTAATTAGTGGAAGGGGTGAGTTTCTTTTTATAGTGGTAGATAATTGGCAACATTGTTAATATAAATAGGTAAACACTATTGAGAGGTCTATTTCTCACCATGTTCCAACAATAGTAAACCTAATTATATAAAATAAAGGAAATTGTCTAAATATTTCAATCCAATAGGTTTTTTTTTCATGTTTCTTGGTAATTTGGCCCCTTATGTTAATTGATTCGACCTTTGTTAAGCATAATTTTACATCAATCTTTTTAAATAATTTTAATTACATTCACAAAATTTTTGAAAAAAAATAATTTCACCTTATAAGACATTATAATTTATTCTTAATCCTAATAATAAATCTATATTTATAAATTCCAATCATAATTGTGATAGATATTAATTAAAATTTAACCTCATAGAAAGGATGTCAAAGAAGGTTTTTAAACTAATATGATAAAAATATTGAAATGTTTTCAACTCCAATTTCTATGTCAAATTTATTTAAATAACCTAAATTGGATTAAATGATATATAATTTATCTAATTATACTTTGAATTTAATTTAAAATATATGTTTACAATATAAATAATTTATACTACAATGCAGTTTTAAAATAAAATTCTATAATTTTCACTATTTACAATAAAATGAATCATCACAAAAAAATAAAAAAATTAACCCTATAATATTTTTTATGTTATAATTTCTAAAATTTAGTTTATTTTTACATATATAATTTATAAAATTTCAGAAAATGAGATTTATAATGGCTTCTTCATCAGAAGGTGGTAAATATTCTATTATAAAAATATAGTTTTCTTTGTATAAAATTAGTTTTTTTCTTATCTTATGACTATAAAATATATTGGATAAATATAAAAAAAATTGATTTTAAATATAACATATAATTTAGTAAATATCATTTACTAATAGTCATTAGTTTAATTTATTATGATATAACACATTAGTGTGTGTAAAAATATATCATTTATATTCAACTATTTTTTATAGTCTTTTTTATTTATTGGATACCAATAAATTCATTTAATATTTATGTGAACCATAAATTTTTTTAAGTATGTTAATACTACTCATAACATCCAATTTAACAACTAGTTTATATCTTGTTATAATAAATATTAATATTTTAATAAAAAAAATTTGTTTGGTTAAACTCTATCTTGCATGTAACACAAGATATCAAAGAAATTATTTAATGCATGTGATGTTTGATAAATCTATATTATGTTAATTGAAATCTATATAATATATTAAATATATTTAAAATATTTCATATACCATAATTTCTAGAGATATTATATTCATTTCTATTTTTGGTGGTGTAGGTCCTACACACTATCGAATAAAATTTACTCTTTTAGAATTTATGGGGTCATAAAACTATTAACATAAATCTACCTATTCTATTAAGACATTGGGTTATAACATACTAGATATACAGACATATACCCAAAGTTTCATTTTGTTTTCGGGAGTTATTGTCATGATAATTTGTACGTGAATGGTCCCTCATGGCAGAAAAATAAAACCAATTATTTATTAGTTTTTATCGTTAGAGGGTTCTACTATAAATGTGTTATCCCCGTACCAAACCAATTTATTGATACTGAATAAGGGTCATGGGTTAAATAATCACAAGTCATTACCTCAATAACCTCTATGTTAATGAAATCCTAGGAAGAAGTCATTAGAGTTACACATAAATTATCATTGTTCTATTCAAGGATACACTCAAGGAAACATTTTAGACGGATCCTGACATGAGGGACCCTATAATAAGATATTATAAAGGTTTAATTTCATTTTATTAAAATCATGAATACTCATTTAAATATTTAAAATTATTTATATATCATGGATTTCATGTAACAATTTTATATGTAAATTTACTTAGCACTTTATCTAGATGTCACCATGAATCATAATAGGGAAATTATCTTATAATTTTCATTTAACCATTTATTCATCCATAAGGTTCTCACAACAAATCATTGTTAAATAAAATTACCAATCCATAATATAGAGGAAAAAATCTATATATTAGTATTAAATTTTAATTAATCAATGCCTAATAATCATAATTATCTAAAGGAGTTAACCATTTTTTATTAACGTAAAGGGGAACTAGTAATGTAATATTCCTTCATAAATTTAGTTGATGAACCACATAATCATATGATGAAACTTTAAATTACTCTCCTAATAACATAAACATACCACCAATGGGTTATGTTTCAATGAATAAAAGTGTAAGAAGACCTATAAGTGTCCCATCATATGTGCATAGTTACATATAAATTCAACAAAATAACCATTATTTAATTAAATATTCAATACACACTTAGTATATATATATCATAAAAAACATTACCAAAATGGCCTTATTGGGTGTAGTTTTTCATTTGGGGTTTTAGTCGATTGGCCCATCATGCCCAAATAATACGGTTACAATCCGTCATAATTTCAACAATTATAAATTATAAATTTAATTTTATATCATATTTATAACAAACAATTTATAGTTATAGTAATTACTATTACAATATTTTAATGGTATATTTCTTTATAATTTATAATATTTATTCAAGTATTTTCACTCAGTTTTTTTCTTTTAGAGTAAAAATATTAAAATTTAATATATAATACTTTTATTATATGGGTTTCCCTTCCAAAATCATTATGTAATATACACATTATAAAATTTTATTGGAACCCATTTAATCCCAACCATATATGTTTTATCCCTTGAAACCAATGATTAATAACTCAAACATGTCATAATTGGTGAGTTAAATATAATTCAACCATCAATGTATACAGTAAATCATCATTTTCGTTTATATAGAGACATTATTTTACCATAAATGTATCAAAATTACTACAATTCATGATATGGAAAATCATAAAATACATGTAATGATAGTAAAAATAACCGAATAATATTGTAAAGATGGTCTTTCTAAATAAACACCTATGTATGTGGTAGCAACAACCATGAATCATGAAATCTATTGTAAAAAATACATGGAATAAAATTTTCACTCTATTTTAATCTCAATTTGGATTTGATGATACATGAACCAATACATCCTTTTTTATGTTAGTCTATGGGTAAATATCCATAATACTATAATTTAATTACCAGAGGAATTATAATAGTCAATTAAGATGAAATAATAATCGGTTGTAATATAAAACAATAGTCTCATCCTTGACAACATGATATTTCAATAAAGTGTGGGTTGTTCGGACCCATTAATGACCTATTTTTCAAGAATAAACATGTTCATATTCTAATAAAAATGATCCTAAATCATAATGCAATGAATATGAAACCCTCTAATACCATGTTGTACTGTCTTGACCATAGAGCCACGAAAATGTCTCCTTGATCCAATCGACCACATAGCCTTAAGAGTACCTCCCCTTATCCCAAAGGCTACCAAATAGAATTAATGTTCTAATGAAAATATATTGGTGAGACTATAACCTCTAGATCATTGATAAACAGTGGATGATAATAAATGAAAATCAATAGATAATGAATAATGGGCTATGCATGAACATGTTTATTAATGAATACATATAACCAAACATACAATATGTAGTAATACTTTAACACCATAAAAACCAATTATAGATAAATAAAATAATCCAAAACTAGAAGGAATCCTGGGTACATGATTATTCTCCATCGCATGCTCCCAGAATTTTTCTTAGTCAAAAAGGAAATTGCACAATGTACAACCAGATCCTAATATTAAACCCAATGATGTCTTTCCTGGTACCAAATGACGACTTGAAAAAGGAGTGAGATATACTTAATATTACACCACCAATGGTCTTGAAATATTTCACTTACAGTTACATTTAACAGGTAGTGTGATGGTATTTCAAAATTATATCGATGCAATAAACAATAAACGTATTCAAGTCATCTAAGGTACCTCAAAGAAATCATAGCGACCATACCTAATTCTGTTGAAGATGAAATGTATCTGAACGTTATCTCCTAAATATTTAAGGATGCATATGATCACTAATGATAAAATAAATAGGTTCTAAGATGGACAAGTCTCTTAGTGCACAATGTAATGGTGTCCAAATTAGAGCAATAATATTAATTTTCACATTTTAATTATGGAATGCCATGATCGAGTGTCATGAATAGTAATGGAATACCCTCCCATCAATCATATCTTAAAAAGGGACTCCAAAACCATGAATAATAATGGTCACAATTACCATGTTGAAAAATTTATTTCATTCCCATGAATAGGTAGTGACTCCATAACCATGATTAATAAGGGATAGTTTACTATGATTAATAAGGGCCTACATTCCTAGGAATAATAATTAAACCATTTCAATGATTAATAAGGGTATCCATGCCCTTGAATAAAAAGGGTTACCATGTGAAATAATAATAAGAGAATCTATTACTATAATAATTATGGTCATCATGCCCATTTATATTTGAAATAAATACATGTGAATACTTATTTCATAAGCTCAACGGAAGGGGGTATATGTGAGATGGTATTATAATTCCCACTTCCTCTAATATAAATTATATATTCTTATTCAATCATTAATGATCAAAAATACCATGTAATTGATCATACCAATTTAATAATTAATTATAAATAATCAAGGAGTAAATAGATGTACATGCCTCATACTTCTTTATAACTAAAATTTTATTATCCCATTCATTAGATAAGAAATATCACATAAAATGTTGTTATATTATAAATTATAGGAATGATCAATATAACATTTATTTAAGAAAAATTAATCATATACATTCTTATGGTATGGTCATCCAACCTAAAATGTGAATTTAAGAAGTGAGTTAATATTTATGATCATATAAATCAGATGACACATCCTATGGGGTGGTTTATTGTTATAGGAAATGATAATTAGAAATAGATTAAATGACATCACTATACATGGATGTATAGGATGAGTTTATCAATTAATATATATGTACAAGTGTATAAAAACACATCTTAACATGGACAATGCGATTAATTTATGAAATTTTAAACTTATGAGAAATGATTTGAATGGTGCAGTATGTGAAATATTATAAATACTTTATAAATTAAGTAACATTGATGGAAATTCACATATATAACCAAAATAATGATTAATAATATCGCCTCATCAAAAAGTAATAATTTATTTGAGACTAAATGAGTGAAATTCAAAGAATGGAGAAAACCTTAATAATAGTGCCAATTGTCTCACATGGATTTAGTATTCCAAAAAATTAGTTAAATGAATATATGATAGATTTGTAATTATAGAATAAATATTATAGATCTAACACACCTAATAATTGTTAATTATGACCAGGAATAATTGATATCCTACCATTAAAGAGGAGTGAAAGGAGGATTTCATGACATGACCTCTATAACGGGAGTAGAAAAATGGCGAAACCCCTTTAAGGGTTTGAGGGGAAGAAATTTAATTTCCTCCATTAATGATGCATGTGTTTTGGATAACCATTTTCCAACCATGAATCCCACATTACCCAAGATCCACACACCAAAAATTTTAACCAAATTTATTGGGATAACAATGCACCAATCCCGTAGTGATAGATGTTAGGTGTAACTAACCATGATGGACAGGATTATGTTTTGGAAAGCTATTCATAGGTCATTTTCCTATATCAAAAATTTATAGAGGATATATCACAAATGCATGAACCCATAATTTAGGGTTTGAAAAATAGTGTGCCACCCCATAAAATTCTCCAGGGTTCCCCATAGGTGGTGGATGGTTTAAACAAAAAAGTGTGTCACTGTCAGTTATTCCATAAAAGAGTTTTTAAACCAAAACTCATAAAACTCATCCAAATATCTAAAAATCTTGTAGGTAATTAAACTTCATTGAAGAAAAAACACATTAATGTTTTCCAATTATTAAATTTATATTATAAGTCTTTATTAATAACATTAATTGTATACTAATCGAATAGAATGAATTCCATTAGATCATTATCCCTATATAAAAACACAAAATTATAGATAGGTTATCCTCATATGAAAAGTTATCTATTTGAACCCATAAAATTTGTGGGAAATAATTATCAAAAATTAAATATCTTTATAATCATTTATATATTATATATAACACCTTTTTCTATAAAGTATTTGGGTGGAATATTCCTAAACATATCCTCATGAACATTCATGAGAAACTATACTGATTTCTCCTAATATTTATTTTCTTTCGATCAAGTTTATCTTCCATTTTTAAATGTACAACATGTATGAGTGTTATTACATGTGAGCTTATGAATGTCTCAAGCTTCTACTATTTTTAATAACTCTTCAAATTAAACTTTTCATTAATAGTCATGTTTTTAATTCCACACCTTATTTTATTCAACCATGAGATTTTTGTAGGGTCACCATCCATATAAAATTATTTTTCTATAATATATTATAATTATTCAGGTTTTCTTTTTAAATTTCCAATTATTTTCCAATTTATATAATTTATTTTTACTAATTAAATTGTTACTAATCCCTTCAAAAAATTGGGCTTTTATTTACCTTATTTCTCTTCCACAGACCATTAATTTTCCAATGATGATGATTTTCATCTCCTCAACATTTCTAAACATAATAACTATATATTTAATTATTATATTATATTCTCATGATAATATCCTTATATTTATCATTTTGTATGTGAAAATAGTTTTTAGATTCCAGGATTCACCTCTATATTTATCTTTAATGGAAATTTTAATAACATTTCTTACACATTTTATTTATTTTTAGATCATGATTATAAAGTAATTTCCTTTACTCGTGAATGTTAATTTTCCACCACCAAATGTACTGATAATTCACCATATTTTAATACATGTTTTTTTGTTTTTAGTGTCAATAATTATGATTCTATCTTCTATGTTTTACTTCATTTATTTCCCAATGGAACCATTATTTACTATATATAAGAGTAATTAATTTTCATATTCCCAATAACATTACATGAAATGTAGTTATAAAATCACATATTTTATAAATAATTTTTTTTTTATTAAATAAATGAGTTTTATAATATTTTATATAAGGATAGTATACATAGTGAAAATAGAGAAACACATAATAGTTTTTCATTTTAATTAAATTGTTACATTAATCATTGATTACACATATTAAAATAAAAAATATTACATGCTTTAAAATATAAAATAGATTAAATCTAATGGGAAAACTATGGATCACCAAAATCATCCTGAATTGTCCCTCCCCCAAACAAAATTATGAAAATTTATCAAAATATTATTAAAACAATCAATATTATTGAAAGTGAAAATGTTGGACCTTCTACTAGATCGAGCTAAATAATGAATAAAGTAATGATATAGTATTTATATGAGGTAATGTGACTATTTTAATTGTAATGTGACCATTGGAATAATAATGCGACCATTATAATATTTATGTAACAGTTGAGAATAGTAAAATAGCATTTGGAATAAAAATTTGACATACAAATACTAAATTTTAATGAAATTGTTATTTATAATGAATAACTTAACTAAATCAAAATATTATAATTTTATAATATAAATATCATGATGAAGAATACTCAATAAAAATATATGAAAATTGTTTACTAAAAAGTATTTTCATTTATTACAAAAAATCATTTTTTTACAAATGAATATAAAATTACCAGTGAAAACATTTTCGATAATATTAGTTTCAATTTTTATATTGATAAATTAACATTAATTTTTTTTAATAATTTTCATGAATATTTCAATCTTCACATGAATTATAAAAATAGATTTTTTTTCATAAATGTTGTATCTTATATTATATCATTCATAATGTAATAATGGACATATAATTTATATATGTTAAGGCTCTACCAAAACAAATATTATTTCATAAACATGTCATTAAATTACAATGAAAATGTTTTCCACAAAAAAATTACTTCCAAAATTCTAACGGAAAAAAATTATATTAAAAACAATTAATAAAACTTTCCACATTATTTTTTAATAGTTTTGTGAATTATATTTATAATGAAGATTATTGTGATAGAACCATTATATAATTTTATTATATGATTAATTATGTAAAAATATATAATTTAAAAGGTTTATCATATATATAATATTTTATTTATTATTTTATTCTTAAAATACTCATCTCCTTAATTATGAATAACCCCTCTCCATACCCTTGGAAAACCACTCCCCTCACATAATAAATCCCACTATCTTCCAAATTACTCGTAATTATTACCTTTCCAACCATATTTATTTTATGGGGTAAGAAACTCCATTCATCAATGATGTCTAGTTCCATAAAATTGAACAAACCCAGAGAAAGGAGTATGTTTATATGTACTGTTCTATCATATTCCTCCTCTATTATATTTTTACCAATTTTTTTAAAAACAAAATCTTTTAATATTAATTAGAAATTATGTTAAAAATAAATTAATGGTGATAACATACTATAAAAATTACTTTTAAATATATTACTATTTTATATCTCTCTTTTATCTCCATTGGAAAACATTCCGAATAACAGTTTGTTAACTACCCATGATGATGTTTGAATCATATTTCATATAACCACCTTTAGGTATGGTCGTAAAATACTACTACTTAAATATAAAAGAATATATATTTGTTATAATATTCCTATACTAACATTTATAATATAATTTTTTTTAAAGATAGAGGCATAATGCCTCTTATATATCATAATGAAAAAAGTAGAGAGGGTGTATAAGAGAAGCAGATATCCATAAATACAAGCCAAAAAAAATCAATGAAAATTCAGGTAGCACGAGACCAGGTGTTCATGTTGTGGTTTGGGGATCATCCACCCCTACCATGAGGATGCCACCCTCTTCGACATGTTTTCTCTTGCACCCATGGTCCTCCTTCGTCATCTGGGAGTCCAACATCAACAACTTCAATTATTTATTTATATTCAAATGCATTTTTGTATTCTTGTCCATCTTCATTTCTTCTAATTGCATGCAGAGCAGAAGTGTTGTGCGTGCTTACCCTGGTATGAATTTTTATCTTAGACAATTGTGAGGTATCATGAGAAATAAGAGATCGAACATGTTCAGTTTTTGATCCCACATCTTTAGTTGATTGTGACATGCCCGAATTAGAAGTTTGAAACCCTCCTATGTCATTTAATGAATCAATTGGATCCATACATGATACCAACATAACAATATTACCAGATTTATCCTCCTTCATAGGAGTTAATTTATCAGAAACATCTATAATCTTACCATGAGAATGTAAAATATGAAGATTCTTACACAACACTTGATTTAGAATTGAGGGAAGTCGTTGTTTTGAGATAGAGGGATGGGACAACTGTTGAATCCCTTCATGATTGTAGAGTTTTTGAGGGCTCACTAATGAGTCCACATGTATCAAATCACTTCTATGTTTAGTTTCACCCTTACAAGCATGTAACAATGAGGAGGCCAGTTCTAGTGGTTTAATATTATCGTCAACCTCTACATAGAATTTCTTAGGTATATGGATGCATTTTATTGGGATCCCTTATTCAGAGGTATCCCTTTTGCATTTTTATTTCAAAGAATTAGAAGACTCGATTTTTTACTTACCCTTTCGAAAATTTAAGGCTTTTAACTTTTTTTGTTTCCACATATCTAGATCAAAATTAGCTTGAATAGAAAATTATTTAGCCCCATGACTATCATCCCATTCATTATCAGTCTGTTCATCCTCTGAACTGGAATGAGAAGCTTCATTTCAAGACATGTAGAGGAGTGTCTCTCTAACAAGATCATCCCAAGATTTGTTTAACCATCAGCAAACCTACATTAACCTGAGGCAAGGTGCATACCGAGACAACTCTTCCCCCCCCAATCAGTCCTAAAGGTAACTTCAGACCCTTCCCTATCCTGGGACTTATGGGGCTCCTATAAACTATCAAAACTCTAAATAGAATTAGTCCGCAGAATCACTTTTTTATAGTAGTGTTTAGCAGAATTTCCATCTTGCTCATTAATTAAAATAGTGAAATAAGATGCAATATTTTAATATCCTCTACATTTTCTGGACTCGTGACCCTTTAATAGACAAAATAATATTTAAATTACCCTGATGGAAAATTGAGACATCAATATAAAATAATATTTTTTAAAAGTAAACATAATAAAAAAATGATTCACCATTAACAAGGAAAAGATAATAAATATAAAATAATCACAGTTAATGATAATTATTTACATAAATTAACATCACCAACTTGTGTTTCAGTGTTTTAATAAAATTCGGTTTATTACTCTTAAGGTAGAAATGTGATGAAACAATACAAGAATTAATTTAAAATGATTCTAAAACCCAATATATTTATTTTTGGGTTATTTCTTATTTATGATTGATTTAAAAAATAATAGTACCCTAATAAAAAAATCACATTAAATTATCAATCTAATTTTATTTTTGGTTATATATTTTTCTACCCTTGCAAATAATTTTATAAGAAGAATATATTTTTTTATAAAAAAATCAATTTCTAACACATATCATGTATCCTCTGGATTTTTTTCTACTTAAAATACTAGTATGATATATTATGTCAAATTATAGTCTCTTATATTCATATTGAAATCAAATGTTTAATTTTATCATTTATGAAATTTGAAATATTTTATCTAACTCATTCAATTCCATGGGTTATTTTATGAAAATGATTATTATCCTTCCATGTCACATGAATGATTATAATCATTTTATGCGGTTATGGGTAGTCCATTAGTTATATATCCCTATAATTAATTTGATGATATAATTTGTATTATTTCCATAAGATATATTATCTTTTTTCATAATGATGACATTATGATTTTTACAAATATAATTTTTCTAGAAATGCTGTTATATTTTTTCATAACTATAGATTGTACTTGTCCATTTTGTTATGATGTTTCATAATTATTAATATTTCACATTCCATGATGTTATCCTATTTTTCGTACATCATTTTTATGATGATACAATGATAATGGTATGATGGTTTTGATTATACTCACCCATGTTCTATCGATTCATGTAACTTATTTCTCC
This sequence comes from Viscum album, assembly GCA_963277665.1. Taxonomy (NCBI): domain Eukaryota; kingdom Viridiplantae; phylum Streptophyta; class Magnoliopsida; order Santalales; family Viscaceae; genus Viscum; species Viscum album. Next base: position 1,425,706,837 of record OY728140.1, on the reverse strand, counting down.
ACCTAAAGTGATTTTAGTAGACACTATTAATTGATGTATATCCTCAGGTTATGATAATTAATATGGAAATCTTGAGATATTTATGAGGTTAAAAAATATAAATTTATATAATGTGGATATTTTATTTTTAATGTTTCTTTATGAGGAAAATTTTCCTATGAAAGAAAAAAACTGGACCACGAACCATTATAACTACTATGATTGTCTTAAATATGATGTTATAGTCATTTATAAAATATGAGTCTCTATACATGGTAACATACCAAAAAATAATTAATTTTTATTAGGATTATAATTTTTTTGTGATGTGTGTAAGTATATGTTTTTGAATTGGTAATCATTATGAAGGGATCATTTTTGAAAATAAATAAACACAGTGATCCATTAATAAATTACTCAAGAATTATTTTTTAAAAAATAACACATTAATTATCCATGAATTTCTGATCAACATATTATTATAAAATTTTTTATTTTAGAAAAATTTTCGAATAGGTAGTAACCTAGCCAACAACCCATGCTGGGACAATTGAATTATTGTTTGAACAATATCCTTAGTACTTTGGAGGTATAGGTCAAAACATCATAGAATTACCAAGCCATATTTCTTAGGATTTTAATAATAATTAGAATAATATAAAATTTATATCATCACCCTTGAATGAAAATCAAGCTGTTGAGTCACTTATATAGAAATTACCATCAATGTTCAGTTGATATTCTGATCTAATTGTTAGAGGATAGTGGGATTAATAGTTGGAGAATAACATTTAGGTGCTCCACTTTTCAGAGAAGGAAACTCAATAAATTTAGTGATGTGATATAGGTTTCTATCATTGTTGGGAATTAGTATACAATAAAATGATAACAACTGAAATGGATGAGATTGATTGGGAAGAATTTATGAAAATATTTACAAATAAGTATTTAGATTAAAAATATTTAGCATTGATGGAGAGGGAATATTGTGAGATTACTAAAAATAAGGATGAATCGTTCATGACTAAAAAGGAATACTATATAAGGAATATAAGATAAAACTCGTGTTTTATTATCAATAATGATAGAAAAATAGATAGCTCAATTACTAGTTTAAAAAAACACCTCCAAAATGTCCTACCAATAAAATACTATAAGAGGTATGATGATATAGTTCTAGGTAATAACAACTTATTGATGGAACATGTAAATGGAACCATGGTTGTGTAGATAAGAATACTATAGTGCAGTTTCAACCCAGTGGGTAAATTAAAAAAGGATGAAATTGTATCCAACCAACCACATGTCAGAAGATTAGGAGTAATCATCATGTTAATTTACTCAATAGAATGGGAAAATTATTAATATATGGGATAGAAAGATCATAGGTTCATGAATGTCAAAGAGGCATTAAGAATCCAATGAACATCATGGATAAATGAAAGAAACCTCCTAATACAGCACCCATGGAATTATGCTTCAACTATTTGGAGAAGTGAAATTATGTAATGAAGTGAACTAAACCATAAGGCCTTGAGGATACTTAGCATCATAAACGAATGATGAAAAATGATCAAGGAAGTTTTTATGTCACCACTATTCATGATGTGGGGAATAAAATTAAATGAATTCTATGTATAAATCCTATTTACGTATTAATATCAAATGTTTTATTTCATTCTGATTATATACATTGCTTTAAATAGTTCATGAGTTCTAGGATTACTTAATCAAAGGCTCGGTATCTTCTATTTCTAATGCTTGTAAAAACACATATCCATGAAATAATTGTAACCAAACAGTTGGAATCTTCTCATGTTACTGTATGTGGGAATATTATTTAATTAAATATATTATTCCTTCCCCTTGTTGAATTTTATGCTATATGAGGCACTTATTGTCTCTAAGTATACAGATAACACATCAACTACCATGGAAATGAATTCTCATAATATATTCAAAACCATAAAACACCCTTGTTTATATGAAAATATGATCATGAATCTAAAATAGAAAATAACTCAAAAATTTATGTAATGATACCTAATAAAAAATAATAACTTTTATAAGTTGTTTATTTGAATGAAATTATCATCATTTAGGATATTCCAATTTTAAGGGAATATAGTAATTCATATTCCGATGAGTTTCTTGAACATCCACCATATCATGAGGAAGATTTCCCAATTGATCAAATATTTCAAGCCACCCATCTCCAATTTAACATCTAGGATTTCAATTATCTAACTGGAGGAGATAAAGAAGTATTTGTAGGGGAATTTGGAAAAAATGGTACATAAGACGTACTGTATATCCTTGTGGTGCACCATTTCTCTTTTTAAATAACAATGATGGATCAATGAGGCTGTGTATACATTAAAATATGATCAATAAGATCTTTATATTTAAAAAGTATCCCCTTCCAAGGATTGATGACTTCTGAAATCAATTTCGAGGTTATTCAAACTTCTAGAATGACCATATTCATTTTGAATAACGTTAGTTGAAGGTGATGGAGTAGTATATTCAGTAGATAGCCTTATGTATATAGTATATGCACTATATGTTCATAGATATACAATTCTATCGTAATAATTCTAAATAAATCATCATGGGCATGATGAATAGAGTATTTATAGAATACCAAAAAAATGTGGTTTTTCTTATCGAATATATTCTTAATCAATCATTGAGAATAATGGAACATTAACAGAATATACAAATTTTACTGGTGATAATAAGGAATTATATAATATATTCTACATTAAAAAAATGACTTTTGGATTTTGTATATATCATTCATGTAGAAGATGATCAAATGTGATGGAATTTATGCAGACCCTTTCACGAAAAAAAGAAATTAATAAATGGAAAAGACCAACTAGTGTCATGAAGATATGAAGTTATCATGGGTAAATAAGGTACTAATAAAATTATTCAGAAACATTTCATGATTTTATATCCCACATAATAATATTAAACAGAAAGAGTAACTTATTTCAATATGGAATAATGTGAGGAAAGTATTATGCATATCAAAAATAGGCTAATCAATACACATGTACTCACACCTCAATTAAGTGGACAATGTTATGTGATATGTAGTGCTCTTTCAAAATATTAATTAGTTTGTGTACTCATGAATAATGATAAATTTATATCTTATACCCCGTGATAGTTGAATATCATTGTGCATGAATACCAAATAGATGATTTTTAGATAGAAGATGTGATCTTTGCCATTATAATTTTTAATCACTTCCTACATAGTGAGAAGTTTAACATATATAATGATCACAAGAGACAAAATTAAATATTTTAATAAAAGGTGGTCGACATGTGTCAATGGAGATAGATATACATAAATGATGACTTCAATTACACATATTAATGACATCTATGAAAAGGGAACAAGGTGGGTAATACTATTTTGAGAAAACATTCTTCTACATATTAATGGTGTGGAATAATAATGATCCTCCCATCATGTACATGAAAAAGATGGATCTGTAAGTCATAATGGAATGGAAAACATCCTACATTTCCCAAATTATTTTCTAACCATATATCTAAGAGAAGATCAATGAGTCACAAAGGGGTGTTATTGAGCTTGTAATGAATTTGAACGATGTAATAAAAGGTAATATTTTGTAATTCCACAGTGATGAAGATGGTTTTATTTGATTTGGTGATATACATGGTGTAACTTCCTTTCCATGGTTAAAAAACCGATGTTGAATCATTATCATATATCATCCTTATAAATAAATTATGTAATATCAATGAAGTCTCATGGTTTTCGAGATAATGTCTACTAAGACAACATAAATAAAGAGATCATAGTGTACAAATAATGGTTCTTGGCATATCAACATTTCAAAGAAGAATGATAAAAGTATAAGGTGATGATGAATCCACATCTCATAAAACATTTAGAAATTGGGGAAAAACCATAGGATTTTTCCCAAGTCACATGAAGAAATCTAAATGAAATAATGAAATATGGTTTGTGGTGTATGGACTACCCAAGAATTCCAAATTCATCACTATTTTTGATTATTTCACACTATAACAACATTCCATTATATAAATAAACAATGTTTTTGGATAAATGTGGAGCCAATTTAGATCATATTTAATCATGATCAAAGGTTAAATTCAAAATTATTGATAAGTATTCCACATGATCTGAAAAATGAATTGAAGTTCCACATGTCCCTATCACCCCCAATCTAATTTTCTGTCTGAAAATACTATCCAAACACTCGAGGATACACTGAGAGCCTCCTAAATGGAATTAAAAGGAGGTTGGGATCAATATCTCCCATTAATGGAGTTATATTACATTAAAATATTCCACTTGAGTATTCAAATTGATACATTTGTAAATCCATTTAGGAATCGATATTGAACTTATAATTTTTTTTGTTATGAATGTTAATGAAAGACACTTGAACAAGACTTTTTGAAATTGATGAAATCGATGAATCAAGACACACAACAATACATAAAATCTTACCAGAGTTGGTAGAAGTGTTTTCATAACAATCATCAATGGGGTATGATGGTTGTGTTTAGATACAATGTTTCCTTTTAATCTCACCATGGAGGAGATTCTTGTGGGTTTTAAATAAATTAAACCTTAACCCTAGGTATATTGGACCCTTTGAGATCCTTGATCACACATGAGTATTGGCCTATCAAAATTCAATACCATAAAAAATTTCCCATGTTAATAGCATGTCCCATGTATAACTCTTGAGGATCTACATATTTGATACCTCACATGTACTAGATCTGCTTTCGGTACATCTATACAATGACATCTTTTTTGAAGATTACCTAGTGAAGAGATTGTACCGCATACAAAAATATTCTACCCAAAAAGACAAATCACGCCATCAATGTGTTATGGGGGAATCCTAAATATAAATAGGTGATTTTCTATCCTATGGAAATAATGAAAAATAAGTTCTGTCACAAATTCTCAATAGAGAATGTGATTTTAAATTTTAGGGATAAAATTTCTATTGGGGAAGATGGTTACAACCCAAAGATTAGAAATTGTATAATTTTTCTTAATTTAAATGGGTGTTAAAATATATTTTATATTTATTATATAAATATAGAACATATAAAACCAACACCCAAAAAACTATTAAATAAAATAAAATAATTAAATTATTTAATAGATAAACCCATTAAAATTCAAAATATTAAAAGTGGACCAAAATTGTAAAAAATTAAATTTGGAAAATATGGATCACTGCAATCTACCTGAATCATCCCTCCAATGAGAAATTCTGTTGAAATAAACCAATATATTTTTAAAAAAATTGAAATTATTTAAAATGTAAACGTAGAACCTTGATATTAATTTAGATTATTAATGAAAGAATTAATGATATATTATTTAAAAGAGGTAATGTTACTATTGGAATAGTAATGTGAGCATTATAATAGTGATTTGATTGGTGGGAATATTAACATGGCCACTGGAATAGTATTTTGAAATAAATAAAAATAAAATATAGTGTAAGTAGTATTTACCATTAGTAATATAATGAAACATAAATATCATAATTCCACCAAATAAATATCATGATTAATAAATTCCCCGAAAATAAAAGAATTTCTTAGTGAAATATCTTTTAATTGATTTATTAAAAACAATATTATATTATATTAAGAATTAAAATTACCTCTGAACTGAAATTAAATTTTTAAAATTAATTACATTTTTTAAATAAACATATACAAACTTTCCCAAGGTTATTTTATTTATAATATTAAGAAATACTTGAATTTCCAGGTGAATAATGAAAATAGTGATTTTGAATCTAGCTTATCATAAATAGCATCATTAATGATTTAATAGTGAAATAATCATTTATATTGCTTGAGGCATGAAAAAAACCTAGTTAGTTTTAAAAAGTATTAATTAAAATATAATAAACATTTTTTTGAAACCTAAGAAATAAGTACCAATATATAAATTTTAATGTATTCATGAAAATAAGTTTATTCATTTTTCCATGTTACTAATCAATAAACAAGAGAAAAAAATATAAAGTGTTTTAAAGTCATAAAAACAAAAAATTATATTTATATATGATTCATTATGTCAATAATATCACTATTACAACATTTATCTTGGATATAATATTTTATTCTCAAAATACCTAATTCTTCATGTGAAAATATCCCCTCCCATTGACAACCCAATCATACCTCACATTCCAAAGAAAAATATTTCAAAAAATAATACTTCTTAATCCATTAGAATATAACATATTTTTTGATATAACCAAATCTCTACATCAAAGAATTATAAGGATGTACAAGATAAGAAACACCGAGAAAATAGGATGTTTTTGTCAACTCTTCTCTCATTTTCATTATCTCTTAACTTTTAAATAGTTTATTTCAAAAAAATATCATTAGATTAATTAGGTAGTATGTTAACATTATATTAATCTCGTTAATATTCTATAAAAATTAAATTTTTGATGTATTTATTTTTGATACATCTCATTATTCTATATTGGACAATGTTCTCGATAATGATCAGTTAACCTGAAATGAGGACATTTCATACTTCATTAATATAATCATGCATATGCTTGTTTATAATATGTTTTTATAGAATGAAAAATCATAAATATAATTATTTTATTAATTTATAATTAACATTACATATGTATAAATTACATTGATGAAAATAATGAAATTGAAATAAAACTGTATATTTTTTATGAAACATTTATATCCATACGTTTCACCATTAAAAACATATGGTTAAAAATATATTATATTAATTTCAATTGATAAATAGTGACAAAACTTAATATAATTATCTTTTATTTCATTGTTTTAATTAACATTTTATTATGATTTATGTGGTGTAAAAGATACCATATAATGCTCGATTTAATCTAAGGGGATTCTCATGCCCAAAAAAATTCATTTGGGATATATCATATTTCACATTGATTCCCACATGAATATTCATAAAATATCTATATTATTTATTTTAAATATTAAATATATTTTCTTCTGGTGATATACATGTTTCTAACCTTCAAATATAGTTTCTATTCAATTTTTATTCTTTTTCTAAAAAGACATCAACTTCCAACACATATCATGGATCCTCCTGAGTTATTTCTTAATTAAAATAATAAATTGATATCTTATACAAATGTATGATCTCGGTTATTGATTTTTTAATCCAAATTTCTATTTTATGATTTTTTTTGATTTTTTTTACTAAATACATTCTTTTCCATCGATTATTTCATGACTATGTCTTTATCATTCCATGTGGTATGAATGATTATAAGAATATTACAGTGTGCTGAGTGGGAAAAAATTATATAAAAATCTATTAAATTATTTATTTTTATGTATCTCATTAGATATTCATTTTTATTATTTTAAATGACTCTATTATTTTTTACAATGATGATGGAATGCCACATTCCATGCCTTTATCAAATGTTTACCTCATGCTGTTGATGAAGATCTTGTGATTAGGATTTGACAATATTGATTATTCACAACTATGAAATATTGATTCATGTTTATTATTCATCCACATACTTGCCCTTTATACCAACACTTTGTTTAATTTATATCCTTAGTTGACCATAAGAACTAAATAAATTTTTAGAGATTTATAAAGTCAAAGAATAATAATTTATATATTTGTTATGTTTTGTTGTTTAAAAATGATGTATGAGTCCAATTTTCCCATTACACTAAATCATGGATACTGTATATTTGTCACTATTATGTTGTTTATCATAAAAATTATGTAATATTAATGTAAGAAAAATTTGGATCACCATATTAGTAACCAGTAAAATCATATTTATAATGATATATTCTGGTCACAATTTTCATTTTCATTTATCCCTGTAATAACTTTTAACAATGAATCATGTATATTAGGTATTCCCTATTTCTTTAGAATAATAACACATGATTTTTAATGTATTTATATTTTATTTTTCAATACCTATGAAACAATTCTGAACATTATGTGTTCCTTGTATTTCAAACATTATTTAATGTGTGGATTCATAGTTATTTTTATTAGCCGCAATTGGTTTTCCAATACCTACGAACTACTACACATGTGGGAAATCCAAACCCGCCTTGTAATATTACTTAATAACACTGTTAACATCTATAGATTACAAACCAGTTAAATATTATGATATCATTTTTTGCGTAAGATGTATTACTAGACCATCACACTTATATAGTAGCTTCATAACTTGACCATAAATTTACACAATTATTTTTTACCATTTCTATAACATTATATTTCACTATATCAATGATCTATTATTCCACATCAATGTTAATTATAATATCATTTTCCCCATGGTTTTCCCTAATATTCATATATTTGGTTTTTGATATTCACTTTTAATTCAGTGTTTTTCTATTTTTACTCCCTAATTTAACATTCTCAATCATGTAAAAATATATTACCATTTTTTGTTATCAAATGTAATATTGATTTCATCTTGTACAACATTGTGTTCATCTTTGAGGTCAAACTTAAGCTAAATTTCACCACCTTCATCATTTATTTCTTTCACTTATGGGTTTTGTAAATCTGAAATGAAGAATTCATGATTGACATATCTAAATTCTTCAACCTCTTATATTTTCGTTTCTTAAATTATCTCATATTTTTTTAATGTATTTTCTTCATCATGAATAAATTCATTTGTGTTTTCCAATCGGTTTTAAATAAATTGAATTATTTATTCAAGGATTATTCTTTCTTATCATTATAAATAATTTTATTAAGTCACCTAGCAGTAAGATACCCTACATTATTTCACATAAATATTGAATGTATAATTTATCCCAATAAATTAAAATTATATTTTATACATTGGAGGATAGTAAAGAAATTTTTTCCTGAACACCTTCTTTTACAATGTCCTCCTATAAATAATGTTTCTTCAGTACCTAGAATAACTCCCAATGAAAATAATATTTTCACTTAGACTCATTATTGGTATTCCACACCTCATAAATAATATATATGATCTAGAAGTTTTCCACAATTACCCATTTTATATTATTATTTTTGAGAAATAACAATTTCATGTGGAAACAAAAACATAATGCTATGAGTATTATTTTTATGATTTTTTAATCATGGAGGACCTCTCTATGTCCACAAATAATTTACCCAAGAATGTGCACCCTATCAATGACTTCATATACTATCTAGTTCAAGATAATTATTAAATCTTAATAAGTATTACACAATTCCAAATTCATTTATTATCTAGATATTGACACCTGTTTATAAATATTATGAGTAAACTCTTGAAAAAAAAGAGTGATTTTTTTATGAAATCACCTTTATGTAGACATGGTTGGATAGATATTCATTTAATATATTAATTTTATTGAATTCAACATGTTACTCTATTTGATCCCTATCTAATCAGTCTCTACTCTTCCTATTATTTATGATTATATATATAACTGTCATTTACACATCTATACCTAATTATTAGAAGTAGTTTTATATTACATTTTTTCATAATTGGAATATGTTGTATTAAATAATTGGAATTACATTTTGGTTAAATAAATCTTCCATAACATTAGAGATATAATTAATTCATAGATAAAATTTTTCTCTAATACAAGTTGTTCATTCGAAAAAACTTTAATACCCAAGTTATAGAGGTGAATCATGCTATTCAAATTTTTCTACTGGCCCTTTGAAAAAAAATCTTACATGGAATTGTTAGGAACACATCCTTCTTTTCCTAAAGACTTATTTAGTGAAATAAATCTATGAATGAGGTAGATGAGATATTTTAAATAGATAAACCTAATAGTGAAAATCCATGTTCTTGAAAAGGAAATATGATAAATAATTTGAAACTATAAATCTCATTGATTTGAAAAAAATTATGGTGGATCCATGTTAACTCTCCATGTATAAAACATTTAAATGATGTAATATATTTGTTTCAAAGAACTCTCGGATTGATATGATCTTCCAATAATATCAATTATCATGATTTTTTATCAAATAATGGTGTGACATTATTTTTTGTGTCTCAATTTTTCTCGCCATCCTGAGATTGTATAATTTTAAAAAAACAACTCGTAAAAAGTGACATGTATAGACCTCCCTCTACTACTTCTTTCTAGTTAAATTATAGAATACCTATCATACTTTAGAGTGGTATAGGAAATCCCTATGTTTTATCTTCAGTTTTTCATAAATACTTTCACTTTATTTAATAATTTTTACAAGTATTATTTTTCATATACATATAAATAAACCCTAAATGAAATTGTTAGGATTAATTCACATTTCTAAAAAACCAGTTGGGTAATTAAAGAATAACAAAATAATTTAATTTAATCATAATATACTAATTAGTTTTAGTTAAAACATATGAATTCCATAAATATAATTATTATTCAATATTATTTTTAACAAGTAAAGTTTTTTACCATTGGTGTGGCACCACTCACCCCATCGTGGAATATCACGGGTTCAAAAATCCTAAAGTTTGGCCTCTCTTTTGAATCATGATTCTGAATAAAATAATATACATATAAATATATGAAATATATTCTATTTTAATATTGAATGAAAATGGTATCACTACACAAATATATATTGATCTCCAATATGATTCTGGTGTGGTCATTTTTTCCTTATGGTGTGACCAACTAGTGGTTTGATACAATAGTGGTGTTTATTTATCATATAGAATTGACAAATCTAAAATAAGAGAGATGCAAGAATTTTTAAAATCTACATTAGAAAATACAAAATTATCTTGGTTGTGTTACCATAGAAATTACACATCCACCAATCCATACAACCAATAATATGCGGCGATGTGCCTTCACCAAGACACAAATGTCCATAAATTGTCTCATCTTCAAAATTATAATCAGACCCACTACATTGTAGTAGATCACTGAATGGGAAATTTTTTAAACAATAAATGGTAGATTGATACATCATAAACAACTCTCTAATAAAATTACATGGTGAAATAGTTCGATTTATGTTCTGTAGAAATAAATTCATCTACCTCCAATATACGTCATCCCTCTTTGAGACAACAGATGTTATTTTAGGATACTTTTGACTATTATTAAATTAAAATTGTCTAACTAAGAAACCCAAATAAATAATAGTGATGTTTTTTAATATAAATGATTACATGGATAAGAATTTTGATCATAAAAATAGTTTTTTATAGAGAACAAAAGTTATTTAAATTATAACATATAATTTTGTGGAGTTAATATGTTTCAACATGATCAATGAGATCAACACATCTAATGTAATTCCAAAATATCACAATTTTTTAATATATATTTCATAATAATGTTACTGAATAATGATATATGTGTGATAGTTTTATTAGGTAGTCACATAGAGATATATATAGAAAGGCATATATTTGTATCGAGTTTAATGAAACCCATAAATGTGGAGATAACATAAATCTTATAGAATATAATTTCATATATGATATGTGTGACATGAAACTATCTATATAGTCTTTTACTAATATTAAATTAGTTTAATAATATAAAATGGGACGTACTAAACTAAATTTATTATGAAATTTATCATAGATTCATAATAGTAAAATATTTTTTACGGATTGAAATGATAATTATCCCACAAAAATCAAGACATTTAATTTTTCTGTTTTGAATGATCATCAAATAGTATTATGGGATGCAATTATATGTTTTGTTTTTCATGTATTAGATATAATAAATGATACTATCAAGAATCGAATTTGGTCGCCATCAAATTGGTAGCAGACCAGGACCAGGGTAAGTTAGGAATGGAATTCATGATCCCCATAGGCTCAAACAAGTTCCCGAGAATCTTAATATCAAATTTGTTAATGATTTAAAAGATTTTATAAATTTAAAACAACAAGTGAATCCCATAAAAATCTATATTTTTCATTCCAAAACATCTTTTAATAAAATTTAGAACTGAATTACACAAATTTAAAACAAGGCCTAAAGACCATTATAATGGTACAAAACTAAAAAAAGTCTGCCTAGGAGCCTCCACATACCAAGAGGCGCCTCCCTAAAACCACATAAACAAAATATCCCAAAAGACATGCCACTAGGAGTGTCACAAATCCAAATCCAAACCACCTCAACCTCGTATCATACCATGATAATTGATGAGGCCAAGTATCACACAATACCCCCAAGACTAAATTACTAGATCAATAACACAAGATATATCAAAATTTAAAACCCAGAACTTCTGGAAACCAAGAGAAAGATAATAACCAAAAGAGGATTTTAATCAAAGAGTGGAATTGAAAATATCTGTTTAACAATTCTCTCCACCTTATAGCTTTTCGACCCTAAAAATCCACAACAAGTCCAAAATCAAAAACCAAACCAAACTGATAAACGATGATTGACTACCTTTCCAAGCTTCCCCCCAAAGACCAAAACACCTCTAGTGAACAATTGAGGATTAAATACTCTCACAAACCATAAAATACACCACATTCGAGAAATAATCAAGCACAATCAGACCTTATCCAAAAAGAAAACTCCCCAAACACGTTCCAATCAAGACTCGAGAAATTTACCCAAACTGACAACAACATCGGATAATGTTACACTTACCTTACATTAGCTAAACCGTTGGGTGCTCTCGAATATCACAATTTACCTATGGAAGATCTTGGTAGTTTTATAGCTACACAAAAGACTACCTACTGCCAATCCAATATCAAAGACCAATATGGGTTACTAGTATGGGGAGACACAAATGGGATACCGATAATAATAACCATCTATACTAACAAACTAGCACATGCCATCATTAAACGACCCCAAAAATTCAAATAGTTAGGATGGATGAAAAGTTAGTCCATAGGGTTTGGGAATCCATGCACTAACCGTGGGGATCCTTCTATCTGCATTTTTTTTCAGGGCATGGTTAATACTAACCACCCAATCAACCTATGTAGAAAAATTTCAAACCGTAATAAAAAAACACAATGGATATCCAATAGGGATGTAATGAAATTGGGAGATAACATGGGAACGAGTCCCTTCACTTATTTCCACTAAATTGGAACAATAGAAGGAAAATGATGACACCTTAGCTTTAAAATATTTCCATATTTCATACTAATGTTAGGAATTTGTACAAGGGTTTGAATTACTTGAGGATTTCCACTAACTATGTGCCATCTTTACTCCAAGACCTATGGTAGGAGCTCACTTGATTGATGGATTTCCGGCTTCATAGTTTTTCTTTAGAAACCCCCGGAACAGAACTTATTGTCTCGGTGATACCAATAACTACACTGCAATCCCAGATGGGTTTACCAAGATATAACACACTCTAGTAATCACTTTACCAAATAATGAAATTTCACTGGAATAAGGGAATAGATGATTCACACACATCACACATTGTTTCATCAGGTGAGATACAATATAAGGAAAGGAAACATAAAACACCTTCATCTAAAACATAGGAATTATTTGTTTTACCAAGGGGTAAAAATTCCCAAAATAACATTGAATCTCCAAGGATTGCATGACCTTTATCTTTACAGTAATATGAGCACATGACATCACAAGGTGTCTCTGAACATCACCAATGCTTCTGATATAAAAAATTCATGCAAAGGGACCTTAGGCCAAGTCCCCAAACATATCAAAATTCAATAATTGGTCCATAATATCCACTCATGGCCATATTTTCCCACATGGGTGGTTTAACATGAACTCTTGTTTCAAAGAGACTACGAAGGACCCATATCCCCTCATAGACACCTTCCTCACTAACAAACCCCAACGACTTCTATCCCCAACGAATCAGTTATCTTATGAAATTAAGACCTCTTTCAACCTTCCACAAAAACTATACCACTACAAGTGGATCTACAAAACCAATTTAAGGAAATTTGTAGACTAAATCTACAATGAATGAGAAAAATATTCCTTATATTGATAAACTGGAGGATCATCCAATGAGGAAACAATCTAGGCGGCACATCACTTGTGGACTAACCCTTAATGGGGGCATACCTTACCCAATGAGAGAACTCATTGACCCAACCTAGATGGTCCCATGGTCAAAAAGTGACACAATTTAGTTCCCATCACTTGAAGGTTACCGCCGTACAGGCTTCCCAAAACATTTCCCATAAGAGACCACTAACCATTCCTTCATCCCAGCTTAGAGACTAAACACAAACCCAAAATACTAATCAAACAAAAGGGCTTCTTGGACTCAAAACAACCCACAAAAACAACATTTCCAAAAGCACATAAGACACACCATCCCAAACCAGTCATCAATTCATCATGTATTCCTTTAAAGACATATCTTTGAAAGAAAATCGTTCAACAGGTAGCATATCCACCAATGATACCCCATGGGCCCCACACATGGATGTTTCTGGGAAACACTGTGAACCCTCCTCATATCCAACTAGGCACTCATACAGTTGTTCCATTAACAATCCATCATCTTTTATAATCCCATTCATATGATCACTCGTTTTAAAACCAATTGTAAAACAAAAATTCGTTCCACTTTTCCATACCAAAACAGTCAATCAATACATTCTTTTTTTGAAGACCGCTAACCACGAAATCAAAATCTCGATTTACATCATATAAAACCGTTTGAAAAATTCATAATAATCCAAATTAAAACTCACATTAAATTTATACACATTATTTTTAACACTTTAAATAACCTTTCAAATCATATAATGTTTATGACAACTCCCTTTGATCAACACCTATTATTTGAAAAACTTATATCTTCCAATTCAAAACACGTATACAATTGATTATATAACATTTCAAAAGATCCCCAATAATTCAATAAAAATACAATTGTAATTAATTTACATTAATTTAAAATAATTTTAGCATATTTAAAAACACTTTTAATTTCAGGACAAACTGCATTTCATAAATCCCAATTAAATTAGGAACTCAACTCCTCTCATTTTAAAAAGTGATTCAAAAATATCACAAAATATGTTAAATTTTCTATAATTACAAACTCAAAATCCATTTACAAACTACACAAATGACTTAAAAAACATTCAATCCTATTAAAACTCCTTTCAATAGTTTAGAAAACTTCACTGGGAACACTTTTTCCAAACCAACTTTAACATAGTTCCTTCTTTCAAAAGAGGTTTAAACACACCATTTTCCCTTTCAAAAAATTCTAATCATTCAGTTCCACCAATTCAAAAATAAAACCCTTCCCTCTTTATTAAAAAACCATTTCTCAATAACATTTAACATCTTAAAAATAGTTCATTTTTTCTTTAAAACCAAACTTCCATGATTCCAAAACTAAAGGACATGTGACAATGCAAGAAGAAACTAGTTTTGGTGGGTGACATGGAAATATGGTTGGAATCAATATGAAAATAACTTCACTATCACAGAGAGTGTTCTAGGGAACTATCTATGAATCCAGATGTCTTTCCAGGCTCTGTGAGCTCAATGATACCATTAACCCAACTCCTTTTTCATTTCACCTAATCATCATCAATCCATGAAAACCAAGAGCACTAAGATAAATATTGGCATCCCCTAGTAACTTGAATTCCTTCATGAGGTGCGTCATCCAGGCAAAATACCCATACCTAGAAGTTCAAGTCTTTGTAATTCTTACTCAATACTATCTCGAGTCTTCTCAAGATAATATAACTCAATGAGAGTGAACCTCCTATAATACCATTTTTTCATGAATGGAATAATGTCGGCAACCAGAGTGACACATGAACTAGCCCATGGAAAGTTAGGAAGGGAATTCCTGATCCCCAAAGTGTAGTAAAAAGATCCCAGATATCATTCAATAAATTTTTTGAACGATTTACATGAGTTTACAGACATAAAGCAACAAGTGAATGCCATAAAACAAATATGGATTTTACTAACCGAAACATATTTTTCTAAAATTCTGATCTGAATTACACAATTTAAACAAATTTATAAAGGTAATTAAAATGAAAAAAAACAAATACATCCCATGATACTCCACATATAATGAGGAACCTCCCTCATGCCATCTCCACAACACTACATCATGAAGGACTGCTAAAAACCAGAACCATTGGCAGAAAATCTATAAGAGATCCTATGGAAAAAATAACCTAATATAATTACAACAAAATGATTATGTAGTGAATTATCCAATGGATAGTAGGATACCAACACTAAGAGAATGTGATAAACATTAAAAAGGAAAAAAGGATTCATGTTTTCATAAATATGAAATGCTAACAAAAATTTCTAGAAGATGAATCTTTAAATAAAAACAATTTTCATGTGGGATACATTAAAGAATAAAAAAATTTAAATAAAATACAAATGATACTGAAAATTCCATCCTAAAAAACCATCTTATGACTATAAGTATAATGTATCTAGTGAGAACAAGAAATAAAAAATATTCCTAGGCACTAGCTTGCTATGGGTCCAAGGTACCTCATATCTCGGTGAAATTAAGCATCACAATATATATTCTCGTGCACATGAGCCACTAGTAGGGATAAAACCCATAAACTAGTGGTACCCTAACATCGTCTTCATCATCAACATAGTTTAGTTAGTGTTGTCATCATCAATCTTGTTACATGAAAATGAGGCCAAACACCAAGGGATGTTTAGCATACTATTACACATCTACCCACATAGATACACGAGTTTACCTCTTGTGCCAAACAAGTTCTACAATCCATGAAATAAAATTTTCACATGAAAATACTACTTCCACATCACTCATTAACCAAACAGCCCACATCTATATCACACATGTCCCATATTTCCCTTTTTTCTTTCCATGTTATTTTGAAATCATACGCACACCAAAATTTCCCACAACACTTTTCATAACTCTTTAACACATTAAAAAACTGCATTAAACAATTTTATGAAACCATTCTTAGATAGTCCGATTCACATAACATCCCACACACATATCACATAATAATTCATTCATAAATAATCAGTTATCACATCACATTCACAAAAAATTTTAAAAAAATGTGTTTCACACCATTCTTGCCATTTGATAAAAAAAATCCACAATTTATAAAAAATTCTAAAAATGTTTGAATTCTTAAATCATCACTTCAACTTTCAAAAACCCATCTTAAGTGAAAAAACTCACCAAAACAATAAATTTACATACTTTTCCAACTTTGATTAACCTAATAAATCATTTACAATTTTAATAAAACTACTCCAAGGGATATAACAATGATTTTTCACACAAAACCCATTTCAAAACCATCTTCAAAGGCAAAAAGAAAACCAAGACCCTAACAAATCAATAATTTACAGCCCAAATAACATTTAGAAAACCACTTTTATAGGTTATAATGTAAACCCAAATATTACCACTAGAGTTACACATGTAAAATACCCAGTTTGAAGAAAAAGTGAAACTATAAAATTAACCTCTTAACAAAATACATAAAAAATTATTTTCATATAATGAATATATTATAAGGAACATTAAAAATAATTAAATCAAGCATGCTAAATAGTCATGAAATTATTACACATGGATTCACCAACCGAATATGTCGAAACCCTCAAATCGTGGTGGGAAACATCAACCACACATCCATCGCACCTCAAGGAAGTGAAAAGAAACAAAAAACCTCAATATTAGAGTAGGAAACTCAAATAAAACCTCTAGGTACAAACTATATCTTATGGACATTTTAGAACATCATGAAAGGGTGAAAGAAGCGCAAAGGGAAGGGAAGAATTCAAAGAGAAAAACACTTACATGCATTAGTTTGATGTTTCTCCCATCAAACCCCCCTTCAAAATTGAGTTCCAAGGGAGGGTATAACACAATACTATCATAGGGATTGGGAAAAGTAATTTAATTTTCCTAGTGCAGTATAGAGGCTGATCAGTGTTGTCTCTCCTAAGGATATTTTTCAGTCTTTCATTTACATTATCTAATTTAACAAAACTAAATTTTTTATTTAATCTATAAATGGAATGAAATTTAATTTATATAAAAGATAAATCTAGCATGAAATGTCAAAACTAAATTAATTAAGAATGAACATGTCCTTTATGGGTTGGTTTGTGGGTTCCATCATTCTCATTGATGGTATTTAAATTATGTTCAATAATTCAATTATGAGATCTCATTTCTGAATTACTATTGTTTTATTTATTAATCTGAAATATTGAATGCATTTAGTATTCTTAACTTTCCCTCCTCATATAATCATGGTTGATGGAATAACTTGATCTAGAGTGTGACATCTTCCCAAACATTTCTCCATCGTCTTCAATTTAACCACTAAATGGCTCATCTTCATTGTATGAAGATCTTGTATCAATTATAAGAGAGAGAAAAGATTTTATAAAATAACAGAAATGAGTGTGAGATTAGTGTCCTGGTGGATGATCACCACAACCATGAATAACACTCTTTCTCATCCAAACCATAATAAAACATAGGAATTTAATCACAAAATAAATGAAATTTCCACATACCTACCCCATGACAAGTCTCAGGTTAACCCCTCATTATTGAGTGTAAGATTTCATAGTGGATAATATGAGAAAATAATTTAAGAAAAGAAGGAGAAAAGGGAAGAATAAAATAGAGTGGATAGGTGGACAGAAAAATAAAAAAAAATGCATTAATTTATTAGAAATCTAAATTACGGTAGAAAAATAAATTAAATACATAAAAATTAAATGGGGAAGATTTTTGGCCAGAATCCTTCAGTGGAGATATCCTCCTTGGTTACTTGAAAGAATGGAATGGAGAATGTGATGATTTTGGAAGGAGGTGAGGGCCTCATTTTATAGGCCGAATTCATTCCTCTGAGACTCTGTGCATTTTTAGCCCATTAAATGGTCGAATCACGCGTGGCCACATTCAGAAATTTTTTTCATAAATGTTTCATCCACTCAACATATTATTTTCATCTCATTTGGTCACATTATTTATGCATTTTTAGTTTTTCATTGGAGGATGATTTGTTTTGATGAAGCTTCCAAGAAGGTTCCTCCAAAAGTTTAACATTCAATGGATGCCTTAGTAACTTCAAAACTCCACCAAATTTGTTATAGAGCCTGAAATGCCGGTCGACATCCTATTCCAGGTATAAAAACCTTAGTTGGATGTGTTTATGCCATTTTTTGATTCCATTATGGTGGTGGGTCCATGTTGTCTGCCTAGAAATATTATAAGCATCATTGATTTTTAAGCCCTTTAGATGTCTGAATTAGCTCCTGGTCTTAAAGAAAATGATGACGAAAATACAATCATGATTTTATAAAAAGTATATTCAGAAAATTTGGACATATATTTTTTGAGAAATGAGAAAAATACCCCTGTAATTACAATCTTTTAAAATAGCATAATTAGTCCATTTTTTCATTTAGGTTCAAAATAACATTAAAACCTATAAACGTGACAATTACCCATACAATGACACTATGTTGGGATTTTAAAAAAGTATTTATAGTATACAATATATATAAATGAGATCTTATTAACTCCAACAAACTTAAACATTTCACTAATGGGAAATCATTTTACATCCAAATGAAAATCCACACAACAATAAAAAATGATAAAATATCAATGATCATATCCAAAATAGAAGCCCATCAATTATCATCTATGAAATACAATTCTTTATTATTTTCATTTCAATCAATCAAAT
The DNA here is from genome assembly GCA_963277665.1 of Viscum album. NCBI lineage: Eukaryota > Viridiplantae > Streptophyta > Magnoliopsida > Santalales > Viscaceae > Viscum > Viscum album. The sequence continues at coordinate 1,425,687,092 of OY728140.1, read as the reverse complement.
TTGTTCAACATCATTAATCATTCCATGTCCCAATCACAACCATCCTAATATTTAATTCTATGTCACTCATCACTCATGAAAAATTGAATCTAGAGTTATGCTCATAGTTGAAAATCGTATGTATAACTATAGGTTCGTGAAAATTTTCATCTATCCACTGCGTGAAACATGAAATTGAATTAATTAATGATTTATTTAATTAATGGTTTAAATGATTTTGTGGCTTAGGTTTTGTGGTAAAATTGTTGAAAAATGTTTCAGGCTAGAAAGAGGAGGTTGGACTTTTAAGTATAATGTAGGATTAATTTGAAGGAAAACACAGAAAATTCTTCTGTCAATCCCGCTTAAAAAGGTGGAAAAAAACACCAACACTCTTTTATGACATTGTACATGATAAAATCAGTGATTATAATGAATTAAATAATCTACGCTCTCCTTTTTCTCAAAGCTCCAGAAATGAACAATTTTATTTTCATTTTTTTTCTTTTTAATCATTTTATTCTTTTTTGGAGGATTAGCTGAGAATTGAATAAAATGAATGGATGAAAATTCATGAACTTGAATATTTAGAGGTTACTGAGTAAAAATTGAATATAAAATGAGGAATTAAAGATCATCTTTATTTTTTTAAATTTTAGGAGAAATGGATGAAACAAATAAAGCCCAATGAAATGATAACACATGCCCAATTCTCTTATTGTCCACTACCCAAAGTATTGAAACACACCTCACACCACCCATAAATGATACACAACCATATGGAGACAATTTATATTCCCTTACCCCATCCACATACTTGAAATAATAATGAAAAAAACGAAAAATGTGGGTAGGTAAAGAAAAATTGGCTTATAATGTGGCGTTAACCTATAAGGAAATTCATGGAATCTAAGGGCTTAAGAAGGATAAATATAAAAGTGGGATTGAAGAAAAAATGTGGAAAGCCAAAGAGATGTCTTAATAATTTCAATTAAATTCCATGAAATCCAATTCTTCGAACGAGAATATTTTGAAATTATTGTTCTCACAAAAAATTCTAGTTTCCCTCAAGAATGTGAGGGCATTACGAATAATATGTTAAAGTGGATTAGAATACATCGTTGGATTGGAAAAATATTTTGAGTCAGTGTTTAATGGACATGGATTTCAAAAATATCAAACTCATAATAATTCTAGAAAATACATTTCAGTGGAAAATAATTCATGTCATCAATAATTTAAAAAACATTATTTCAAAAATCATTTCAACTCATTCTAAATAAATAGATGTGTAAAATGTAATAAGAATATTTATTAAAGCTAAAAATAATAAAAATATTGTAAACAAAAATCAAAATCACAGAAGAAGAAATAATAATATTGAAACTCCCCCACACTTAAATTTTACTTCCCCTCATTTAATCTAAACAAAATATAAATATAAAGGTAGAAAATCCAAGGGAAAGAAACAAATAACCTGGAATTATTTTTGAAGTGGATGCATTGAGTAATGCTTCAATAAGATAAATCCTTAAGACTACAATAATGTAATATGAATGTACATAATAAAAATTAATAAAATTAATAATAAAGGTAAAAGAAAAGAGATAATTCTTGTTTTAGACCCCCAAGTGGGTGCTAGGATTTTACTACCCCTATTTAGGCAGTTTTGGTGGGTTATCCCCAATTAGAAGGCAGTTGTGGTTTCATTGAGATGAACCGAAACATGTGACATTTACTTATTTCCATGAGTAAAAACAGAATGTAGGGATCATTGATGATTATATGAAAGTTACCAACACCCAAGAAATAATAAATATGAAATTTGAGGTTTGAAGTGGGAGGGAATAGGATATATGGGTGCTCCCTATTGAATTATTTTGTGTCCTCCTCCATATGGTATGAAAATATTTGTTGAGGTGGTAGTCACACCACCATATTACCTATCTCTTCTTCTTCAATAGCCACCACTTGTGTGGTCACTTCTTTTACATCCACAATCTGCTCTATTTTAGCTGTATTATAAATTTCAACAAAAGACATGTTAGAAAACACTTTATCATAAAACAAATTAAATAAATAAGAATTAGTAATGAAATCATCCCATTTATTTAATTCATCTTGGTAATTGATCTCTTCTAGAATGAACATTGTAAACTCAATATCAGCTGTTGTATCTTCTTCATTATCTTCCAAAGAAAGAGGGGGGTAGAAAGTGTCTAATGATTCATTATAAAGTATTGGAAGATCATGTTTGAAGTAATCATCAAAAAAGATATTCCAAGATTCTTCCTAAAAATTTTCATCTCCCATTAGTGAATCAATTGAAATGTGTACTTCTGGAACCTCCTTGCGCAATGTTTGAGTTCGGGATGATCTAATTAGTTTCTTTAGAAGTTATTTCACACCCTCTTCAGGTTCTTTAGCATAAAATATGATTGCTGAAATATTTTCCACCACTCATTCTGGTTCAGGTTTCGGATCATGTTTGGGTTGTTCTTGGTGTGCTCGTATATATTTAACAATCAATTCTATTTGGCTCTCAAATGTTTTCACTTTTTCACTAATCATTTTAATCTAAGCATCAAGATCATTGTAAAAAATTTCTTTCACTTGAGAATGGCCAATCCATACATAACAATCACCATTTGAATACATCCGGAACAAAAAATAATTTAATGATTTTTATTTGAAAAATAAATTAAATCTATTAAAAATGTGGAAATAGAAAATTTAAATGAATAACTAATTGTCTCTGCCGCAGTGACACCCGTTTTAACGCACTCCTGTCATAGGGCGTGGAAAATGCAATTTAACTTTCCTAGTGCAGCATAGAGGTGGGCCAGGGTTGTCTCTCTTGAATAGAATTTTCATTCATTCATAAAAATATTGCAATTTAACTAAACTAATTATTTTTTGGGTGTTTTTATTTAATCTAGAAATGGAATACAATTTAATTTAAAGAAATGATAAATGTAACATGCTATGAAAAAAGCAGTCAATTGAGAAAGAACATGTCCCTAATGGGTAGGTTTGTGGGTTCTATCCTTCTCTTTGTTTATATTTAAAAGATGCTTGATAATTAAACTATGAGATCTTATTCGATAATTACTTTTTGATTATTTATTGGTGTGAAATCTTGAATTCATTTAGCAATATTAACTTCACCAGCTCCTATTTTCTAGGTTGATGGACACCTCAATCGAGAGTGAGACATCATCCAAGACCTGGCTCTATCATATTCCATTTCAACCATTGAATGGATCAACTCTGTCGTATGAAGAACATATATCTATTAGAAGGGGTGAAAATATTTAATAAAAAATGGAAATGGGTTTGAGATCAGTTTCATGGTGGATGATTGCCACACCCGCACACATCACTCTTGATCATCAAAAACATAATAAAACAAAGGAATTAAAGCACAAAATAAATGAAAATTCCACATACCTACCCCAGGAAAAGTCTGGAGTTAATGACTCATTATTTATAGTAAGAGGTCATAGTGGATAATATGACAATATTAAAAAATAAAAGAAGGAAAAAAGATGAAGAAGAAACCATGGTGGATATGTGGATACAAAAATAAAAAAAACAATTAATTAATTTACTAGAAACCTAAATTACAATAGAAAAAGAAAATAAAGAAAAAGAAAATAAATAAATAAAAATGTAATTATGAAGAGTTGGGCCAACATCCATTAGTTAAGATCTCCTCCTTGGTGCCTTAGTTGAATGTAATGGACAATGGGATGATTTTTGAAGGAGTTGAGAGCTTCCTTTTATCAGAAGAATTAATTCCTCCAAGACATTGCACGTTTTTGGCCCATTAAATGGTCAATTCACATGTGTACCCCTTAATAAAAGTTGATCTTTAGTATGTTGGAAATTCACCTTCATTATTGTAGCTCATTTGGTCACCAGATGAATGAGTTGAGATGTTTTCATTGGATGTTTCTTTTTTTGGAAAAAGTTTCATAGAAGGTTCCTCCAAAATTATAACATTCAATGAAATCCTTAATGGCTTCCAAACTCCAACAAATTTGATGTAGATACAGAACTATTTGTCCTCGTGATATCCTAAGGGGAAATACCTCAGTTTTATGTGTGTAGGCCGACTTGTGATTCCATTATGGTTGTAGGGTCCACACGGTCTTCATAGAAATATTATATACACAAGTGACATTCTAAGCCGTTTAGAGGGCTGAATCAACTCCAAGTACAGAAGAAATATATTAAGTAAATAAAATAATAGTTTTAAAAAAAATTAAATCACAAAGGTTGGACATATATTTTATGCGAAATGACAAAAATACCATTGTGATAACAATCTGTTAAAATTGCAGAATTAGCCAAATTTAGCATTTAGGCTCAGAATAACACTAAATCCTAAAAATGTGACAATTACCAGTACAATAACACTATGGTGGGATTATAAAAAATGATATGTAGTATAAAATTTAAGAAAATGTGAGCTTCATTAGGGTGAGAGAGCTTGGATGTTTTTCATAGAGGTAGCTCACGAAATGGGGAAGAAATGGGCTGATTTGGATTATTCTTGAAGGGGAAATGGGAATTAAAAAATGATTTTTAATGACCTATACACCATTGCATGGTTTGGCTACATAGATTAGTAAATTGTGTGCCCAAACCGTGCGACCTATTTAGGCCACCAAAAAACCATCCATTCTCCTCCCATTTTAGGGGGGTACAAGGGGAAAACCAAGGGGGAAAGGTAGAACAAGGATATGAGATAAAAGATTAAAAAAATACTCTACGCATCCCAAAACTCATCCAAATAATGGGTACAATCCACCTAAACAATATACCCACAATTAGTTCCACTAGGAGTGTCACAAATCAATCTAAAAAACCCCTCAACCTCATACTATCACATTGACAAAATAAGGGGCCAAGTAACACGGAATACACCCAAGAATAAATTCATAGATCAATAACTCAAGAGGAACCAAAGTTTCAAATCTAGAACACCCAGAATCTAGTAGAAATCTAAGAACAAAATTAGGATTTGAATCAAATAATGGAATTAAAAATCCAGGTGTGACAGATACAATGATTTATATATGATACAAAAATAATAAAACCACAATCTAATAAGTGGATACTTATAATATGGTCTAAAATTCCCATGTATATCATATTGACTGTCATAAGATCATTAATATTGATAAGGGTTGATGATAATTATAAACCACATTACATATTATTGGAGTGATACCTAAAATGAATAAATTCATACTTTAATACAAAATAGTTGAGTCTAACCCAATTCATGGTTGGTTTGGGGTGTATTTTATCATCCCATCAGTTAGAGATCAACCAAAATGTTATTTATCAACTCAGATATAAAATCCTTTGGCCCCATTATTGAATTAGAGTATCGAAATAAAAGTACATGATTAGTTGAGTGACATTTTATGTGATTCAATATTTTGATGATGCATATATGATGTTATCCCCAACTAGATGAATGACATGTGATGTATTAAAATACTCGATAAGAGTATTTAATAAATTCACAAATGTAAGATTTAGAATATTATAGATTTAAATGTTTCATATATATTTATAAATAAATGTCATTGTAAAATATATTATATAGAAATTTAAAAATATTATAAGTAAATGTTCGTATAGACATATTCGTAAAGATATATGAGTTTTTTTGGTGGAGAAAATAACAAAACTACTAATAACATAAGTTACAATGATGTATTTTGAGAAGTAACCCTCTCCTAACATAAATGAAATCACAACAAAATAATTGTATTCAATGATAAAAATACACATTGGGTCATGCTGTAAAACCTTATAATAATTATTAAATTTTGGATAATGTAATAGTTTTAAAAATATATTTTATTTTGAAAATGATATACAAAAGAGATCTGATGGATTCACAAAGAGTTTTTTGATTATTTTACAGAATTTACATATAGAATTTAGGTAAAAGAGGGAGATTGTTATAAATTCAATAAAAAGGTAAAAAAATTCTATTATATCGCTAGATCCATACCCTATGATATTCAAGTATGGTATATAGTAGATTATTTTATCCCTATGTCATATAAAGAAATAGATACCGCTATTTTCGATTATGATAGGATTACGATATTGGTATTAATTTTATGGAATCCTCCACCTCATCGCATTGTTTCTAATATTATGGATCCAATTTTTATATTCATTTACGGTTACACATCAATGTAATATAAATTTTAAACCATTAAATGATAAACAATTAAAACTTTTTTTCATCATTATGACATATAATAGCCACCATTGCAAAGAATCCAACAATCAAATCCCTTAATTGAATGAATATTTCTTATTATAATGTGGTGAGATGCCCTTGTTGGAATACCATGATACTCATATTCCACTTCTGAAAAAAAAATCAGATTATTTCACCATTTTACATCACATAAAACATTATAGATCACCTTTTCAGTTTTGGGATCCTCCCATTATGAAAAAGTGTCCTAGTGGTTGATTTACTACTGATATAAATGATATATATATTTTTTTCAAGGTGACCATAATCAAGCATACAACAATGAACTATGGAAGTTGGCGACTATTATGATATGGATATGTGAGTTTATAATTCATGTTTTGAAATTACATTTTATGTTGTTTGAAGATAAATCAATCATTGTTATGGGTTTTATTAACATTATAAAGAATATGATTATTTTTAAAGCCCATTAGAAGAATTTTCATAAATAAAAATGTACTTTATATTGATCGGATTCAACATAATATATTTAGTGAAATTCAGATTTGAAACTGGAAAATATAAATCATATTCAATAAAAAGGTATTCATAATTAAATAAAAAAGAGGAACATAATTTATTTAAGTATGGTGGGAAAATAGAAATATCTACTAAGTGTATATAAATTAGAATTATTTTACTGTAAAAGTAAAAGTAATAAATATATAGTTTAATGGTTTTTTGGATATATATAAAATATTCTAAATATAATATTAGTGATTAATATCCTTTATGTAAAAAATGTTAGGGTAACTAAATTTGATTAATTCATGAATGGAATGTGGGAGGGAAATTCTAATAAAAAAATTGAGAAGATGTCTTTACATTTACTGTTTTTTAACTCTAATTTAAGAGGCAAGATAAAACATAAAATAACATAAGTATAATAATATTTCACATTATTTGAGGATGAATATAGTAGGATGGGTTTTATTATACATATGTAAACAAAAAAAATAATGTAATAGAATAATTAAAACTGTACTAGTGAAAAGATAAAAACAATATATTATGGTTGATCATAATCTTGGATTAAATTCAATAAAAAATTATAATTCATCTCAGGATGAGAATTATCCTTCTAAAAATGGAATCAAACATGTTTTTTCATTTTTAATAGAAATATATAAAAATGGAAAAATTTGAAATGAGAAAATGAATGATGAACAACTTGGTAAAGACATTATTAAATGAGAGTGGGGTTTTTAATTTACTATTGAAATGGGGTGTTATATATTTTTATTTTATACTATGAAATATTCCTTAGTATGTTTAGGTTAAAAGAGAAGAATATATTTATGTATTATAGAAGGAATCTATTATTGAAAAAATTGGAGTGTTAGGTAGGGATTGGTATATAAAGAACAAGGAACAAAATAAATGTAATTATATAGATTCCCCTGGTGATTGAGTTTATAATTAGTATTCATCCAAAATCAATGCACGAGGATAGTTTAATATATATATATATATATCTATAATATTGTTGAAAATAATTATATCCATGTGAATAAATAAATAATAATAATGAAATCAATAAATTCAGACCTAGAAAATAATTGTGATGAAGAAATTTATCTTAATAAGAAAGTTAAGAGGTTCCCCAAACCCAAAATATGATGATGATTCAGATGATTAATCAGAAAAATTATATGATAATGATAATAAATATTGACTAAATGGTGAAATATAATAACTAAATTTAATGATTAAATATTTATTATAGAAAAAATAGATCAATGAAAATCTCATAATATCATGAGTGTTGTGAACACTATTCAATTAATACCGGTGGACCTAATATCTGTTAAATAAGATGATAATAATGAAGTGTATGTTAAATACATGAATTATAGGTTGGATGAGACAGAGAAATTTAAATAAAGGGGTATTTTTTAATGTTTTAAAAATAAAAAATCATTACAAAAAATTAGATTTCAAAAGTAAATATGATATTCATTGGAATAAAATACATAATTAAGATAGTTCAGAGTGAAATTCTTCTGATCAAATTAAATGAATTTATATGGATGAGAAATTTTTATTTGGGGATAGACTTGGGATAATTCAACTATAATTGGTGGTTATGATTAAATTGGGATTCAAAAAATTTTGAGCATAACATGAGTTGTACTATATTACTATCCATGATTAAAAATTGGGGACTATATCATTGTTTCTCCAATAGATATTTATGAGGAGTTTCAAAAATACTTTTTTTGTTGAATATTATAAATTAGTTTAAACTAAAATTTTAGTTAGAAATAATATTTGGACTAATAAATTTGAAACAAAACTATATAAATATTTGTATCAAAGGATTATTGAAATCATGTTTACTATAATAGGATGAGAATAGATATTTTCTATGTAATATACATGATTGTGACATTTTGAAGACATGTAAATTAAATTATCACATTATTATAAAACAAATCATGAGGTATGTTCATGGTACCAGAGATAAGGTATTGATATTTTTTTGATATAATAGATAAAGAATTTATGGAATATTTAGATCTGTAATAGTTTATAGTTATTGTTATATGAAAATCCATTAATAGAGTAGTATTAATTTATTAAAATTAAACCGTTTTCTATATTATAATGAATTAAAACAGCAATTTTCATATCATATAAAAAATATAGTATTTATTTTTTATGAATTTATAATCTCAGTTGTATTATATTATGAAATATTTTTATGATATTAGTGTAAATATGATTGTTTATATTATGATATTATGTGATTTTTTGGTTACTAGATAATTTTGTGTAAAACCAATGAAGAAAGAAATGGATATATTAAATAATTTAATCATAGAAAACATGAAACAAGAAGTATGTAATTTAATAACATGAAATTTCTTTCAATTATTACTAAATGACATAACATTAAAAAAATTGTTTTATTATGAATCCCATATAAATAATATTATTATTCTTAAGAACAATACATATCAAGTAATGATATTTATTATAAAAAATATTCATTGTACATGGAGGTAAATGGAAATAATAACTCATATAATAAAAGAATCACTAATGGCCTAAATTCTCCAATTAAGATCACTCCTACTAGGATGAATGTAAAAATAAAGAGAAGGATTAAAAATATGATATTCAGTATAAATGTAATTTTAGAACCATTATGAGTAACATATTGAAATGAATGGTCTGATAGTGGTGGAGTATATAAATGGTATAACAGGAAATGTGACAATAAGGATCTAAGTGTTGCCTGACTAATACTTGACCACTAAAATGTAGCCATTATATGGAAATTAGAATTTTAATTAAATTCAATATAATAGAAAAATTTCATTTTAAATCTAAATTCAAAATATTATAGTTATTTTTTTTGTTTATTATTATATTTCCATATAATCATTAACAATGAAAACCTAATATATTATAAAATTTTGAAACTCATAATGTGAACAAACAATGGGTATCGCATTAAAAATATACTTTACAAAAAATATGAAAATTTTATTCAAAATAATTATGTCTCATAAATAATAATTTCATTATAAAAATTAATGATAATATTTCACTAAAATAATCAATATTAGGTTTTTGTGGAATTTTTATATTTTAAAAAATAGTGTATAATAAAAATAAAGTTTTTATTTATGATTTATGACTTCAATAGTTTCTAATAATGATTTGATAATTTCATCAAAACTAAATACATTACAAAAATTATGGTATTTTATTATTTTGACTCATTTTATTAAATTAAAATTAATTTCCAAACATATCAACATATTTCCAAAGTCTACAATTGAAATTAACCTAATTAAGAATATATTATTTTAATGAAAATTTACATTCCTAGGTAAAAATAAATAAAAAAATAATTTTTTATTATAATTTTATTTCAAATACAATCTTATTTATATTATAAACCCCAAGTCAAAACCATTAGTGGCCCATGTAATATTTATTTTCAATAAACCAAAATTATTGGCGATTTGAAAATTAAAAAAATTATTCTCTCTTTTCTATAAATACCTACCACTCCACCAAATTCATTCACTCCCATGAAATTTATAATAAATTTCCCTAAATTTTCTTTCTTTATATAATGTACATAATTTTTTTATGGTTAGAAGGAACTCTCCTTGAGATTTAGGACGTTATCTCAAATTCTAATAAATTATCTCCCTCTAATTTTTATCCAACTAATTCATATTTATATATATTTTTCTAATATTCATGTTATTATTTTCTAGGGTACATATGATAATTTCATTTGTGAAACCATTGATTTTAGGTAAATGAACATTTAATCATGTAATTTAGAGATATATAAGGAATGTCATTTTTTGGAGGGTTTTGAAGAATTTTAAAACTTGTTGGAGGATTTTATCAAGGATCATGGATTGAGAATGGTAATTAAATATAATGAAACACCTATATAAAACCATGTAATGAAAAATAATTAGAATTGGTAAAGTTAATGGTGGTAATGAGGCTTTTCCAAACTATATGAATTCAAATGACAACCCATTCACATTGATATAATGGGTAAACATATATACAAAACACTATTTTTATAACTGTGGGATCCAAATTTCATATGTGTGGATTGATATAGTATCTTCTGCGTAGTTATGGAATAGTTTTTCTAAACATTTACCCTAACCATACACCATGAATGTTTAGATTAAAAATTTTCAATATCATTCATTTTACCTCCATAATCACTAATTTTCATCTAATACATCAATAAAAAAAATTTATTTTCTTTCCATGGTTGTAGGGATAATTATTTTAATTCTTGGAGTGATTATTTGGTGAATATAAGATTATTGTTGTATAGAATTCAGTGAAAATATCATGTAATTTATCATTCTTCTTAGATCAATGTTTTTTAACTTTCATAGAATCGTGGATCTAGTTTTTTAAAGATTGATCCATATATTGTGATGTTGTTGTTGATTATATAAAAATATTTATCTTTATGTGAACATGATTTATTGTTGGATAAAAAAATCTAATTTAGGATGTTGAATTTTCCATGTTGTTCTTCAGTTTCACAAAAAAATGGTAGTTATGTGGCTTACCTCTTGAATCCTCTTAATTAGAACATGAAGGAATGGTTTAATATTGATTTAATTTATTGAATTTATTTTTAAACCATTGTTTTGAATTTTGGAAAACTTGGAATTTTCTTGTAAATTGTGTAAATTAAAGGTATTTGTGGAATGTTATTTTGGTTAATTATTTAAATTAATTATTTTAGAATTACAGTTTGTTTTGATTCATGTAAATATGTTAATCAAAATGTTTTCAATTAAATATATTATTTAAATTAAAGAAAATTTAAATAAAAATTGATTGGAAAGATTAGTTTTTACTTGTATTTGGAATACATGGTTGGATTGTTTTTATTTAAAATAGGCATTACCCTATGAAAGGGTAATGTGCCATTTGGTAGCCCAGTTTTGGTTACCGTAAGATGACTTGGTATATCATAAAGAGACAACTCATGAGTCTGGAACCACCAACTATTAATGCATATGTGTAGTTTTGTATGTGTCTAATCATCGAAAATCTATAAAAATATAATTGATAAGTGTATGTATAAATTGTTTTACTTATTATGATGATTTTTTTCATCTGAGAATTTTTTCTTCTTCTATATAAACTGAAATTAATTGTGTTTAATATTTAATGTATGTGTCGTGATAAGTTAAATCCTATTGTTGAGATTTTGTATGTCCTTGGTAAAATTATTTCGAGTTTAGACTCACCCCATACATGGGAACTATTGGCAATTTGCAGTCTTCATCAATTGATAAATTTGTATGGTAAGGTATCAAAATTACTTCCAAATGAATCATGATACCATGTGCTTGCATTATTGGGTTAGATCGTGAAGTTTTTTTTGGGAATTTTTGAGTCTATGTCTTTAGTGTCTTTGAGTTTAGTTCGGTCTAGTTTCCTGTTGTCACTAATATAGTTGTTGGTTTGGTTATACATTGAGTTGTATTTCATAGTAATCAATCACCATGAAATGGTTTTTAAGTTACTGTATTGTGGTTTGTTTGTTTTATCTTCAATTGGAAAATTTTCCCCCAAATGATTATCATGAACATGGAATTTATTTCTTGGATTATTATCTTTAGAATGTAAACTAAGTATGGTAACACCCACAACCTCTTCCAATACAAATGGACGAGGGATGGAATGTTACAAATGATATCATTTTTTAAATCACAGAGTAGTAGTCATGGTGAATTATCCTATGTTTTCAATAGGATCTTGGATTATGACAGTTGGAACTATAAATTGATATCTTAAAAGTTGTATCTTACATACTTTTGATGAACATAATATTATTAAGGAGTCTGGTTATATTAGTGTTCTACGAAACTTATATGAGTTTTAACCTCATTGTCGGGTTTTTTTAATAAGAAGTGAAGAACATGCACTGATTATAATGAATTCCCAAAATTAAGGGATACTTCATTTTGTGCAATGATATATGATTTGATAAAATATTGTTGGTTATTTAAATTAATTGAAAAAGTTTTTATTTTCAAATATCATGGTGGAATTTTGAAAAATGTTTTGAAAGAATAACATAGGGATTTTTGGAAATATTTTTTTGAGATATATGTGATGTGGTAAATTTGAAATTTCTAAACCATTAGTTAATAGATATCTCAACAAAATGAAAAGTGTTTTTGTGTTTAGAGAATGGAACTAGGTAGGTGTTGAATAATTTACCCGGAAGAGGCTACCAATGATATGGTTTCAACTATAAAATATGTGAACCAACAGTTGGTTGAATGTATGGTATAAGATTATGTGGTTTTGGATAAAGGAAACAGAAGAGTTGAAACACAGAAAGGGGATAATTTAATCTGTTCAAAAAGTCAAGTCCCCCCATATATTAGGGTGAATAAAAGGAAAAAAATTGTCTTACTAAATTGGATAAATCGAATCAATAATTTCCTTTTAACAATATCTATGTTCAAAGAGATGTTTGAAATGTATATGTTTGAGGATCATGCATGCTAGTGGTGGGATATTGCAGTTCAAGCTAAATTGGACCATGGATTCAAAAAAGATTATTTTGAAGAATTATTAAACAAAGAATTATAGCCTCACAAATTCATACTTTCTAGAACAACATATTCCATCCTTATGAAGAAGGCATAAATCTTAATAAAAATGTACGTTGATAAATTTATGAATTTGTTCACTATTCATCAAAACATATAGAATGTGAATCCTTAAAGACGTGAATTTTTAAATAACTTTTGATACCATGGATTTTCTCTATGATTTACATTCACCGTATAAAGGAATATACAAATATTGTCAATTGATATATATTGCTAGAAAGAGACATCTTCAGAAACATGGTTTGAGGAAGAATATTTATTCCTATGGGAACATGTGGAAACTCTAACAATGGAAACAATAGGTTAAGGGAGCAATATTATGATGGTTGATGTATATCGTGGAATTAGAGTATTATATCAATCAACTGACATCGTAAACTGATGAGTATATTATTTTTAGTGTGGATTTTTTGATTATATGAAATGAAATTGTATTAAACCAACTTGAGTATGCCACAATGACAGTCATATGGGAAACGTTCATTGATATAGTCATAGTTCACTAAGGCTGGGTGAAAGGGAGTCATCTCATGCTTCTCCAAAATTTTATTCATTGATGGGATGTGTGCAATAAAATAACTATCATTAGTATAATAGAGAAATCCATATTGACTCGAGGAAATACATGACTCATCGACCAATGTTATCTCAATAGGGTAACAATGATAAAGATGCAACGAGTAAAAAATGGTATGGAGCTGAGAATGATATAATGAATGATCAATTGGGAACATAAATAGTGGGAGGTTAAGAATGTTTGAATTCATTCCTTATGTAATATTTTTTTTGATATGGTTATGTCCCATTCATTTATTGATTCATCTGTTATTGACCTCGTGGAGTTACATGTTTAAATGAAGCCTTCTATTTTTAAACTCTAAATACCTTTAGAACAACAAGAGTTTTGATCACTGAATTTTTTTTTCATGTCCAATAATAATCGATGAGACTGTGCTGCTGTCGAATTGCACAATGATAGATATGGATTCCTATGAATTTATTCATGATAATGATTAGATAAAATATTTGATGCCCATATCTATTGTTTTAATAGTGGGTGACTTTAAATTTTTTTTGAGGGTGTTATGAGTCTCTTTAAATGATATTTGGTAGTGGATTAAATTTAATCCAGACCCTTGGTAATGGTGGTTGTAACTATCTATCTACATTTGATATTAGTTAATTTGGAATCAATATATGTGATTGAGAATAGATATTTCCAAACCATTGTGTATTAGTTCCTTGATGTTATATCTAAAAACCTCTTTAGTTGTCCACCGAAACTTGTAGTGGGGTTTACAATTGATCTCCCATGTTAGACATGTCCTTTCTCAGTTATATCATATTGAATATAATCAACAAAATCGACATATTTGAATGATCATTTTAATGGTTTGAAATTAATAGGTCCATCTGATCAAGAATATATAAGGGCAGTTCTTGTTTTTTTGTATTGAATGTTGATAGAACACCTAGGATTTATATAGATTATCATATAATTATCTATGTTATGATAAAGAATTAGTATAATCTTCCACACATCATTGAAATAATTGATCACTTAAGGGGATCACATTGGTTATCTAAAATTTAATTATGTTTTGTATATCCCTAGGTATATGATTAGAAATAGAACATTCTGAAGGAACATTTTTGAAGTATATATGGGCATTATGACTTTGTTCATATGCCTTTGGTTCATACAAATGATCCAACCATATTTATGGAATTGATAAATCAGATATTAAAAATGTTTCTTCTTTCCTTTATGGTGGTGTTTGGGGATGATATAATGTTGTATTCAAGACAAAAGATGATCATGGGAAACACATGGATATAGTCACGGGCATCTTGAATGAGCATTTTCTGATTGAAATGTTATCATATTACAATATATGGAAATAATAAGTATGTTTATTTGGCCATGTAATTTCTAAAAATAAATTTTTTTAGATCAATAAAACTTAGAGGTTGTTATCTCTAGGAATCCTATAAAGAATGTATTTGAGATTCATAGATTCCTTATATAGGTAAAATTATTATTGTTTTTTTATATGTGGATTTTCATGTATGAAATCAATGATGAATTTTTTTTTATGTAAATGCATTTATTTTTAGTGGAATGGGGAATATCATAAATACTTTCAGGAGATCATGTTTAGTATTACCTCAGCACATATTCTCATATTTATATAGTCTAGAGATGGCTATGTATCCTATTGTGTTGCAGTAGGATTAGGTTTGGGATGTGTTCTCATGTTGATTGGTCATGTTGGTACTTATGGATCATTGAAGTTATGGTTTCATGAGAATAAATACCTAACAAATGCTTTGGAATTAGACATTTTTTCCATGATTTGAAGACATGGTTTCATTATCTCTTTGTTGAGAAATTTATGGTGTTTACAAACCGTAAAATATTGAAACACATTTTATAAGAAATATATTTGTATATAAGGTTAAGAAGATGGATAGAATACCTCCAAATGTTTGACTTTGACCTGATATATACATGAGGTAAAGGAATTCCAGTGGTGGATGCATTAAGACAAAATACATCTAATCTGTGGGATAAATAAGATTCTTATTTATCGTAGATAGTGGAAGTAATAGAATACATGCACCTAGATTGTATAAATTGGGGAGGAGACTTGGTTTTCATTATAGTTCAAATCATTCAAGATTTGATGGAAAATGATTTCATATATCAATGATTTGATTTTGAATGTGTTAATATGAGGTTAAAACTAAATTATGTGGAGACCATTGAGGGATGGGATCCATATGGGAGTTTCGTTTGTTGGATTTTTTATCGAGTCATGAATCCTTTGGCTTGTATGGGAAAAATATTAATTCTTAATATCTTTCAAAATGGGATGTTCATATTGGAATTCAAATAATTTTTAAATAATTAATGAACAAGTATGGTTGTTGGGAATGAAAATTCAGTGGTAGAGTTTGTTGAAAAATCCCTCAACTGTTAGTAGGTCATGGAGGAACACAAATCACCAGTATTAATGTTGCATTATTTACCAATTCTAGTGTTGATAGGGGAGTAGATACCCATTTAGATTTTTTAATAATAGTACCAACAATGGTTATGAATATTTATTCAAAAATGAAAATTTTGGATTGGCTCATGATGTTGGCACATTTTATCCATATTTTTGTATCCAATTTGACAGATGACTTATAAAAAAGTCATATCTGTAAAATTGGTACATGAGGCTCCAGTATTGATTTTATTAGATAGAGACCCTTGTATTTTAACTTAATTTGAAGGAATAATTATATAAATATCATGGTAATCAGTTGAATTTGATCACAAGCTATCATTCTCAAAAGTAAGGACAACCTATATAGAAAATTCATATGATGGAGTACATGATTCAAGCTTGTGAAAAAGACATAGGTGGCCCCTAGGAGGGGAAAATACCATTACTAGTGTTATCAAACAATAACAGTTATAATGGCATGATATATTTGGAACCTTTTGAAGTATTGTATGGGCATCCTTTTCTCTCCCGACATTATTGGGTGAAAATATGTGAGTTTTTATGATTTGGGAAAATTAATTTTAAATACAAATTAGATAAGATTAAATAGATATGAAAAATAATTGAAATTTCTAAAACTCTTTATAAAATGTGTGCTTATCATTGTTGGAATCTGTTGTCATTTGAGGTGAGTTATCATGTTTTATTAATCTATCCATGTCTTTGGAATCATAGTTTTTGTATATTGGGGACATTATATTTTTAATACATATGACCTTTTAAGATACATTAATATGTCGGTGAAATGGAATATTGTAACATCCTGACCTCGGTTCTACATATTGGTGGACTGAGATGGTCTATCACAAAAACTCAAGTGTGCCTCTTCATATGCCAGATGCTACTGACTTTCATTGAGGGTCTAATTTCAAAAATGGGGATATTATACCATCTTTAGAAGAGTAGACAATAGAGGAAATTATATAAGCAATTACCAAATACATAACCATAAACAAAAAAATTTATTATCACAGTATGGCCAAAAATGAAAATACAATATCAAAACTAAACAATACTTATGTCATGTGAAACTATGTTCCACGTTTTAAATGAAACTTAATTGTTAATACACTAAAAACTAGTAAGAGGGCCCCTAATCTTATCCGTTTCTATCAAACATGCTCCATACCAATTAGCCGTATAACACATATCCTTTTTCATTAACCTATCCTACAATCATATTATCTATTCGGGTATCGATTAGACAACCTATATAGGGTCTGAGTAAAACCTAGTAAGCCACCACTGAAAATGTTTAAAATAAGATCCAGTCAAATAAAAATGTATGAAATTGTATAAAGAAATAATTACAATACATAAGTAAGCAATTAACTCATTATCAATTAATCACAATTTAACTACAAAAACCCATCGGTTCATGTGGACATGCATACTTTTAATACCAACTTTGGCCCATGCTAGAGTCTAGAATAATCCCAAAGAAAATCATATATCAAAATTCCATTTTTTACATTCTTACATTCAATTCCAATATGAATGAAATTGTTACCATTCATTAATTCATACAATGGAATGGCCATATTACAATTCATTAATTCAAATAATTGAATTACCATGTTTCAATTCACCAATTCACATAATTGAATGACCATTTTACTATTCCTTAATTCATACTTGAATTCCAATGTTACCATTCACACCTCACACACTTTAATGATCATATTCCAAT
This sequence comes from Viscum album, assembly GCA_963277665.1. Classification (NCBI taxonomy): domain Eukaryota; kingdom Viridiplantae; phylum Streptophyta; class Magnoliopsida; order Santalales; family Viscaceae; genus Viscum; species Viscum album. The sequence continues at coordinate 1,425,668,927 of OY728140.1, read as the reverse complement.
TTATTAATTCATATAAGAATTCTTATGTTATCATTCATCAAAACATAATTAATTTATCTATTGATTATCCACAGAGATTTCATTACTAAAAAATAATTACTTAAAATTTCAATTAGTTAATTCCAAAATTTAATAATCCCACAAATAACATTAATTAGTTCAATAATTATTTAATCACATCAATTCCTCTAGTTATTTTTACAATTAACTAATAACATCAATTACATTAATTGATTAAAAAATTATCTAAACAAATAAATTCCACTTGTTGATTCATTAATTTAATAATGACAACAATAATATAAATTAATTCAATAAATAATTAAAAACATAAATTTATATAGGTATTTAAACAATTAACTAATAACAATAATAATATTTGTAAATTTGAAAATTAACTAACAACATCAATAACATTAATTAATTCAACAATTATATAATCGCATCAATGACACTAATTAATTACAAAATTTATTAGAAACATAAATTTTCTTATTTAATTTATCAGTTAAACAGTCACATTAGTGAAAATAGATATTTTAAAAATTGATTATTCACATCAATAACATTAATGAAATTTAAAATTAATTAATATCATCAATAAAATTATGTAATCCAACTGTTAATTAAGAACATACAAAATATTATTAATCAAACCAATCAAGTTAATTGATCAAGAAATTAATTAATCTTATCAATATCATTAATCAATTCACCAATTAATTAATCACATTAATTAAATAATTCAACAATTTACTAATCACATTAATCTTGTTAATAAATTAAATAATTAATTAATGATAAAAATTAAATTTATTAATCTTATAGTTAATTAATCAATTAAAAAGTCTGATATACTATAATTAATTTAACATATAATTATTCACTTTTCAATCTCAATATATTGTAATTAATTTATCAATTAATTAATCAATTCCCAATATAAATATTCTATTATAAGTAAATTAATTAATTATTCAATCACTATCGAAATATCAAACAATTAACACGTAAATCAATTATTTATTTGGAAATATAATTGTCCCAAAATAATTTCAAAATATAATTATTCCAGTTCAGAAATAAATATTCCATAAATAATTCAACAATTAATTATTCCGTCAAATCCAAAAATATTAATAATTTAATAATTAATTCAAGAAATAGCTATCCAATTCACAATTTCCATAATCACTATGATCCATCAATTAATTCAAAAAATAATATTAATCCAAATTAAAAATCATATCACTGTAACCATCAATTAATTAAAAAATTATTTGGTCATGCTAATTCCATTTATTAATTCATAATTAATTAATCTCATTAAATCTCTTTAATTTATTCACCAATTAATTATCCATGTCAATTTCATTAAAAAAATTCGACAATTAATTAAACAATTTTTCATACATTAATTAATACATCAATGAATTAATCTCACCAATCTAATTATTTAATTAAATAATTAATAAACCACACAACATCCATTAATTAATCTATTAATTAATTAATCCCAAATATAGAATCATTTAATTTTAATGTTAAATGACCATATTACATCCATGAATTAATTAATCATTTAATTAATCCCAACAATCCCATAATTTAATTTATCAAAAAAATAATCACATTGCTTCCATTAATAAATTGATAAATTATTTAGTCCCAAGAATCCCAACATTTAATAATACAATTAAATAATCACGTTACTTCAATTAATTAGTTAATTAATTTTTCTCAATATTCCCATTATTTAATTGAATATTTAAATAAGCACATTACTTCTGTTAATTAATTCATCAATGAATTAATCCTATCAATCATGTTATCGAACTCAACAATAAAACAATTACATTACTCCACTAATTAATTCTTATATTAATTAATTTAAAAAATCCTACTATTTATTTCAACTATTAAATAATCACATTACATTATTAATTAGTTAAACAAATGTTCAATCCCATCAATCAATTTATTTTATTCAATAATTAAATAATAAAATTACTCCATCAATTACATCATCAATTAATTAATCCCATTAATACCATTATTTAGTTCAATAATTAAATAATAACATTAATTCATTTACTAACTTTTGCATTATTTAATCTCATCAATCCAATTATTTAATTCAAAATTAAATAATAACATCAATATATTAATGAATTAGTCAAATAATTAATAAAATCTATTCCATTAATTATCATGATAATTAACTAATCACATCCATAATCATGAAAATTCTCATAATTATTTCAATAATTAATTATTCAAACTTATTAAATTCAATAACCCCAATTTATTTTGTCAATTATTTTTTTCTATCTTAATTAATTCATTATCCTCAATTAATTCATCATTTAATTTTTCCTACTCAATAATACAAATATCCCTAATTATTTAATCAAATAATTCTTACAAGTAAATCAATAAAACATCCCCAATTAATACATCAATTAATTATTAATTTCAAAATTCTCAATAAATTATAATCAATTAAATAATAAATTGTCAATTCAAAATTCTGAATATCTCTAAATTAATTCCATAATAAATTATCTCAAATCAATAATCTCTAGTATCCCCAGCACCACATCTTCATAAATTAATTTATATAAAAACTTAATTAATTCCATCAAGAACTAAATTTCTAAAAACAAATATAAATTCTACAAATACATAAACAAAATTTTAATCAAGACTATGGGATTTATTTTATAGACTACCTAACTCAATTTACTGTTGAACAATCACCCAATAGAAATCCTAAATTTCGAATAGAACGATCAAGAACATGATGAAAAAAATGATCTAGATCTAAAACATTTATTCAATATAAAACTAATCAATAACCGACTATCCTAAATATAGATCTAGAACCAACATCAGATAAAAATCCCACTTTTTCCCGCGGAGTGGAGTGGAATGAACAATAGTGATAGATTTTAATAGGAAGAAATAATATTTCTGAGAGGTGTAGGACTTAATTCCTCCCTTAAGTTCACTAATAGAGGAGGTTGTAATAGCTTGGAATCCATCTCGGAGCATCCAAACTCAATATAATTTTATTTGGGGAATGATGGGTCAATGAATGGCTAAAATAGGGGGTTTGGAAAATGAAAATCTAAATAACAGGGGATTGAAATCTAGTGAGGAATGTTTCCATGAAATATTACCTTCAAACATGCACATATTCAAGGGGTGAGGGGGGTTGATTTCTTCTAGGATGGTTCAAGTCTTGAAAAACCATGTGTTGTCCTTGAAAACCCACTCTATTTGGGATTGCAAATTTTTTGGGCTTGTGCGCATAGTTTGGGAAAACAATGAACCAATAGTGAATTATCCTCCTCCATTCCAAAATTTCAAATTTTTATACAAATTAATCTCCAAGAAATAACACAAACTAATAGTACTCAAACAAATATCATAGGGTCCCTTAATGCTAGCCCAATTCACCTCCAAAAGAGGTTGGTATCTTAAAATATCCCCACATTATAATAGCACATCCTCAAGAAGTGGTCCCAATCATCTCTAAGTGTCTGAACTAAAATGAACAGGCCCCAATACTGTTCTAATATACTTCTCTCTCCCAATATCACTCATGAACACATAATTATTTTCACAATACACTAACTACTTATATAGTCATTCCCCATAAAACATTATCATTGTAATGTTGAAAACTTATCAGATTCTCCTCAATGGATAAATCAGTCTCAATATCATATTCCACAATATACACGAGGCATTTCTCAACTCTTTGTTCATAGAAACAAAAATAACACCATCCAACAATGTCACTTAGCCTTTCTATCGAGAACCACCGAGAAATGCCGTATATGAACCACCTCTAAGTGCCAACTCAACTTTCCCCTATGAATTAAAACATGATACTTATAGGTTTCTCTTTAATAAATAGTCAATGGTATACCTCCCAACATCCATATATACATATACCTCTTCCTAAGAAAAACCTCCAAGAGGCTCTGTATCCCACCAAAACACATTTAGGTATCTAGTAGAAAATCTAGATCTTTCTAAGCATACATAGGATTATTTCATGTTTGGGGACATGATAATCACTATGTCAGTGTGATCTATGAATTATTCAGTTCACACCACCTCAAATTCTTCTTTACTAATCTTTTCCCCCACTCTGAAAACACCATAATTTATTTAAGTCTTAGCCTCCAATGCATGTCGACATCTCAACATAGCAGTCAAAAACCAGAGAACCCCCAATAAAACCAACAACTTTTTTCTCAAATTAGGGCATACTCACTACACAAAACACCATCATCAAAGGAAAATAAATACAAAAAAGGATTCTCAATCACAACATTAACACAATTATCAAGAATGATTTACACAAAATCATAACAAGCCTTTCCTTGTTTTCCCATTAAGATTTCAAAACCGATGAACTCTATCTACCACTAACTATTCTAGGTCTAGGTCTTGGTAAGCCCAGGGTAAAAATGTTATTAAGTCATATTTCTAATTAGAAAACAAATTATTTTCATATTTCATTATTTACATTTTTTCTTAATTCTAATCAAGAAATATTTAATTTCTATTTCATACTAATGGAAAAAAATCAAGTTCAAAAACTTAACCAAAACATCGTTTCACATGCATTCTTAAAATGAAACATGCCCCAATAATCTTGAGTACTTATAATTATACATGAATCTAAAATCATATTCTATTCCTGGAAACAAATTATTTCTTATAAATTATAAATATCAATAAACACAACATATGTTTCAAATAAGGTGAAATAATATATAACTGTAAAAACATCAATCAATAACACTAATTCCACCCTATGTACATGAGTTCTCCACAAAACATGGGCTAGATAATCCCATCAATGAGCTCATAACAAATGGGTGACTCAACATATTATCATGTATACCTTTCAAAATTAGTAAGATAAAAGAAAATGAATAGAAACACCTCCAATACCACTTTTTAACGTCCTGAAGCGGGTGCTAGACACGGGTTCAACATGTTATTTGGTCACAATACCTCAGGAGTGACTCCCTTTACACGAATGGATTCCGACTAGAAATGACTATCTAATATCATTCATAGGGAGACGAAAAAATCTTTTCCTGAGTTAAAAATGGAGCGAATTAAATAAACAATAACCAAAAAAATAAACATAACCAGAAAAATTCACTATCACAAGTTGAAAATATAGGAAATTAAATATCAAACCTAAGCAATAGATATTTCATGAAAAAGTATGTGCCAAGTGTCTAATACAAATCAAAATTGAAGACCATGATAACTCCCAAGGAGGCCCCAAAATATATATGGTTCCCTCATATATGATATATACCAATCTTCCATTTAACACATGGAATTATATTTTATCCTATCATTTAATCATATAATTTATTCAGGTAATGAACAAGAATCCCATGTAGGGTTTGATTGCTACTCAAAATACCACCATCAATGGAATCTAAAATAAAATCCATTCAAATAATAGTCCATTCAGTTTTATAATGAAATAATTATAATTAATATTTAAATAGTTATCTCTTTATCAAATGATATATATATATATAAGCACTTAAACCCACGGGTTCCCATAGACACCTATAATATCAATACCTACTTTAGTCCATTCTAGATACTGTACAAATTATATAGAATAACATACCTAAAAATTAAGTTCTAACCATTCATTAATTCAATTCACATATGAATGACCATGTTTCCATGCATTAATTCACATTAATTAATTCACACAATTTAAGGACCATGCCACCATTCTTTTCTTCACAACATTGAATTACCATGTTACCATTCCATTATTCGTACATGAATTCCATGTATACCATTCATACCTGATACACTTGAATAACCATGTTCCCATTCCTTAATTCATTCATAAATGCTGATGTAACCATTCATCGATACATAAATAATTTAAAAATTTATTATCCACAATATTTTCATTTATAATTCAACAATTAGATAAAAAAAATTAACTATTGAAAAATATTGGGGTCAAGCCCCTTATTTGTAAATGAAATAAAAAATAAGAAAACTCATGGATGATGGAAGGGAAAACAAGAGAAATAACACATTAATAATACTGTCTACAACTCACGATCGTGTCCATAATCATGATCAGAGTCCTCATCATCATCATAAGTTTCCCAATCTAACTGTGAGATCCATTTAATAAAAAGAATTGAATACTTTTCCATAATATTATTCATCTCTTGATTGAGTCCCTTGGAAATGATCCTATAGAAACATTTCTTCTACACCCTCGTGCACTATCTCAGTCATCAAAATAATGTTCTCAGCCATGATTTTATGGTTGTCAGCATGCTACAATGTCTTATCTTGTTCTCTATTCCCTCCTAGATCAATCATATCCACGTTAGAAGAACTATTATCCTTAATATAAAATTAAAATGTTCCAAAATGGGGACATAATATTCATTGGATCTACAAATAATTTTTGATTCCTTTAAACTAGACTCCAATGTTGGAGAAACAAGCATATAAGATTTGACCTGCACTGTAACCCAGTTCTACGAAGGGGATTTTCTAGGACCATAAGTAGTGATACTCACCACATTCATATTAGGAGGAGGTGTGGAAGCCAATATAATCTTAGTATTTCCCTTCCTAAAAGGGGATTCCAAAGCATGTTCTTGAATAAATTCCTTTCCCACTTCATTATGAATTGAATTTTCGATGTGCTCCAAATATTTTGAATTCGAAATCAAGTCACCATACACCTTCTCACGTGTGTCGTTGACATTTTACTTCTTTAATGTGTCATAATTATCACCATTTTTTGGAATAATGATCATGTACCCTTCATTACCAATAAGTACATATGAATTAGGATTCATTGTTTGATTATATATAGTAATATAAATCAATACTGTATTCCCTCTTGTGGTGGAAGAATCTTTCCTCCCATTAATAATATTTCAATTATCTCCATGTTGTGAGGTAAAATTACTGGAATTCCTCCAAGAAGGAATCTATTCATCAATCGATTATTCACTAGTATATGACTTCACAGTCCGACGGTTGCTATTAAAATTATGATGAACATTCTGAATAGTTGAACTATATGAAAAAACCACTTCTATTTTAAAGTCCACTAAATCATTACCAATTAATTTACATTTTAAAAACAAATTCAGAACCATCTCATATTCAATTATAAATTCAATTTCATCATGTTCAGTGGAGTGAATCTTTTTATCCGTAATGGTGGAGCCTAAGTCAACCTGAAACATAAAAATGGGATAATGTCTAAAACAAGAATGCTTGATCAATTTTTCTAATTTTATAGGAACTATTATATAATTTGATATGTTACATATCATATTCAGATTCAACAACAGTTAGTTTAAAAATATATTTTCACCAAAATTGAATCATATGAGCTACATGCATCCATTGAGTTGTAGTTAAAATACCATTCAAAGAGATTTATGATGCCAGGATTGATAAAAATCAACCCATAACCTGAAGCATCTGGATTTAGATCATCATAGGGAAAAAGGATATGAAAACATCCTCTGCCGAATAAAACACACCTACAATTTATCAATCCAAATATTGCTAATAGAAGCACATATTGGTCATAAATTTTCCACGATTTTTACTCCATGGGCATGATTATTCCATCAATAAACAATTTTATACCTATACATAGGTATTCTTAGACTGCATTAGTATCATCTTGGACATGAAAAATATTTCCCTTCATAAAAATATCCATAATGGCAGATTATTTGTATGGATAGAATACATTACAAGTCACAATAGCGGACATTGGGGCCACTATCAGTGCTAGGGACTACTTCGTTGACGACATATCCGGGAAAATATAAGCCTTAAGGGAGTCGATGGCATGTATCCTTGACACTCCATATCAATACACATAAAAATGTTTCATATCCAATAAATGGTCTCCTAATTTTTCCCAAACCAACAACCGATGTGATCATGCATCAATGCCCGACCTCAATTCACCAGTGTTACTACCCTAAACCAGATCCGAGCATGCATCCCACATATAATTGCATCACCTATGACACTGAACCACACTGGATATGAACATGAATCCATGCCATGACCCACAAAACTACCACACACTAGATCTGACCACATAACCATACCCAACCTCTCACTAATGGCACTTCCCTCCATGAGACATGATTGCCCATCTACGACTTACCACACATAAAAAACAACTAGCACCAGTTCATCACCACTATTTAGCTACGCATAAACCCATACACCCTTACCAGACATTTGAGAAGCATCACGATCAATATTAATATCTTATGTGGATGGATTCCACCAAAATATGTGATGATTCAAGTCACACCAGTGATGATTTACGCTTCTAAGATAAACTAGGGAAGTAAATTTATTGGGAGTTAAGTGCCACATCTCCCATTCCTCATTCATTTATTACATAATTTCCATTATTAAATTCAATAATTAACTAATCACATCAATAACATAAATTAATTTAATTACCAATAAATCAAATCAACTAATCTAGTCTATTAAAAAATTATCTAATCACATCAATTACTTTAGATTATTTAACTATTAATTAAACACATTTATTCCTCTTATTAATTCTCTGATTAACTAATCACATCAATTTTTTTAATTAATTCAATAGTTTATTAAACACATCGATGAAATTATTTATTTCAAAACTATTCTCATCAGTAACATTAGTTAAGTGGACAATTAGGTAAAAAGATCAAAACCATTAATTAATAATCAATTAATTAACTACATCAATAACATTAATTAATTACACAAATAATTGACCATATCTATTTCATTACATCATTCAAAAATTGACTAATCACAAAAATAACATAATTTAATTTGATAATTAAATACTAACATCAAATACATTAATTATTTCAACAGATATTTAATCACATCAATAAAAATAATTTGTTCAAAAATTAATTAACCACATAAATTACATTAGTTAATCATACAAATCCCAATAATTAATTTAAAAATTAATTAATCTGGTCAAACACATTAATTAATTAAATAAATAATTAATCCAAAAAATTATATTAATTATTCCAAAAGTTAACTAATCAACATACAATCATAATATCCCAAAATTAATTTAACTATTAACTATTCAATTAGCATTCTCGATATCCCATTATTAAATCATAAATAAATTATTCAACTCTTAATCCATATCTTATAATTAATTCATCAATTAATTATTTAATTATCCTTCTCAATATCTTATAAATAACCCCTTAATTAATTATTCAATTAGAAATGTCATCATCATGTAATTAATAAAAAAAATTAAATTTCCAATTCACAATTAAATAGTCCTTAATTAACTAAACAATTAATTACTCCCAAAATACAACAATTTCAATTGTTTGATAACTAATACAATAATTAAATATACAATTCAGAATTTCCATAATCACAAGGATACATTAATTAAATCCACGACTAATAAATCTGAATCATAAATCCAAACATTACATCCATTAATTAATTCAACAATTAATTTTTCATGTTAATTCAATTAATTAATTCAAAATTAATTCATCCCATTTAATTGCATCATCTAATTTTTCAGTCAATTGTCCATTTCAATTCCATTAATTAACTCCACAATTAATTAACCACTATACTTCGATTGATTAATTAATAAATGAATTTTATTTCAATCTCATTATTTAATTCAACAATTAAATAATCACACTACTTCAATTAGTTATTTAAAAAATTAATTGATTTGAATAATCCAATTATTTTATTCAATATGTAAATAATCAAATTAAACCAATTTATTATTTCATTAATTAATTAATCCCAATAATCAGATTATTTAATTCAATAATCAAATAATCACATTACATCCATTAGTTGATTCATCATTTAATTAATCTCAATAATATTTTTATTTATTTCTAGGATTAAATAATCATATTAGTTCTATTAAGTACTTAATTTAATAATTAATAAAATATTTCCTATTATTTATTCAAAAATGAAATAATCACATTACTTTGATTAATTAATTAATAAATTAGTTAATCCCATAAATCACATTTTTTTATTCTACAATTAAAAATTATCCTTACTCAATTAGTTAATCAATTTATTAATTATTCATAAAAATGTATTTATTTAATTCAATAATTAAAAAATAAAATTACTCTATTAATTAACAAATCAATTAATTAACCCCATTAGTCCCATTATTTAATTCAACAATTAAATAATCACATTTATCCACTAATTAAGTCATCAATAAATTAATCCTATCAATACCATTACTTAATTAAATAATTATATAATATCATTCCTTTGTTAATTAAATCATCAATTAACTAATGTTGTCAGTACCATTATTTCAGTCAAAAAATAAATTTTCAAATTCATCAATTAATGAATTCATCAATTAATTAAACACTTTACATCCATTAATTAATTAAACAACTAATTAATCAAATCCAAAAACATAACAATTCCATTAATTGATATAATAATTAATTATTTCATTATAAACATTGTCAATAACCACAATAAATTCATCAATTAATTGTTCCATATCATCAATTCAATATATCCAATTAATTTATTAATTAATTTTCCCAGATCAATCAATTAAATATTAGAAAATGATTCTCCAGTTAGTTGTTCCAACTCAATCAATTCAATATAATCAATTAATTCTTCAATTAATAATTAAATTCATAATTTTAAATATGTCATAATTTATTCAACAATTAATTATCACATCAAATTTATCAGTATCTCATAATTATTTCCACAATAAGTTATATCCTATAAATAATCACAATTATCCCCAATATCAAATATTCACAAATTAATTAATTATTAAAGTTAATTAATTTTATGAAAATATTAATTAATAAAAAACAAATCTAAATTATTTAATTACATACACATTATTTCAATTAATACTTTATTATTTGAATTATAAACCACCAACCTCAATATTTTGATGAATGATCACCAAATGGAAATCCAAAATTTCAATCAAAATTATCAACAAAATGATTAAGAACATAATCATGGCGTGAAACCAAGATCCAATTTTAAACTAATCATGATATAATAATTATACATCTATATATAGAATCAATAGTGGATAAAAATAAAACGTTTATCTAGGGAGAGGAGTTGCAGAGGGAGATATATCTAAAAGGGGAGAAAACACATTCTTGGGAGGTTCATGTCATTAATTTACACATTGATTCGCCACTAAAGGAGGATAGGAGAAATTCTATTCCATTTTGGACCCTCCAAACAATATTTAATTTGATTTTGGTTGTGTTGTTGTAAAATATGTGTTAAAACAGGGTGTTTTATAAATTAAAATCTAATTTACAGTGGATAAAAATTCCAGACACATGGTTAGAAACTTGTGGAATATGATTCCCAAAACTGTGAACCATAAATATGATTCTATTATGGGGTAGGGTGAATTGGTTCTCCAATGAGGGTGAATTTTTTTTCAAATATGTAAATTCCATTTGAATCCACTATGTTGGGGTTCGCATGGTTTTATTGGCTTCTATACATAGTTAGGGAAAACTGTGGTCAAAATATTCACTATGTTATTTGATTCATAAATTTCATATTATCACCCAAATAATCCACAAAATATTACCAAAACTAATGTACCAAAAAATAAAATGAGTTCTTGAAAAAATACCAATTCACCTTTAGAAAAGGCCTGGATCTTATACATATCAGTTGAATTTTCCACTTTGTTTTAGTTCTGTGCATAATGTGTTTCATGTATCTCAACTAAAGAAGTACCAACCTAATCATTTCCATATGATTCAATGGGAACATTTTGAACTAATCAAGATACTACATTGGTTCATGTGTCATTATAGGTTGTGGATATCTAAGATAAAGTCTTCAATGGTAAAATCATCTGTCTATTGTATGATTTATAGAAACATGGATCGATATATGTAATAATAAGGGATATTAAAATTTAAATGACAAATAAATATCTGGAACACATTGAAAAAATAAATTCGAGTTTATGGGGATGAAAACTCAAATGGGGAGAAATTATTTTGACTACCCCAAATTTTAGGCAATTGGCAATGTATTAATGTATTTTAGGGGTTTATATTGTCTATGAGTTATATATAAAGTTGTTTTGATGGGTTATGGAACATGTTGAAGGTTTTTATGGATGTTAACAATATTTTAATGGTTTGTAAAACCTGTGAAACACCTCTAGGAAACCATGAATGTGGAAACATTGTTCACAAGGTCGGTTCATTTTTGGGGAATAATTTGGCCAAACAGTGCGGATGCCCAAGAGAAATCATTCACATTAAAATACATAAGAAACACATGGTTTGTGTAATGATTTTCTATCTTTGAAATTAAACTATGTGAGTTATAGTTTGAGACATTATATCAAGCATAATTAGCACATTTATTGTCAAGATGTGCACCTTAACCTTGAACAATGAAAATTTATATCTGAAAATTGTGGATCAAATTCGATTTATCTCCATAATCAATAATTTTTCCATAATTGATCAATAACATGATTTTATTTTCTTCCCATGGATTTCTAGATAAATATTTTCAATTCTAGAGTACTTCCAATGATAATCAATGTGTTCTAGACGCCCATATTCATTATTTAATGCTATTTCTTCATCATTATTCTTAGATCCTTGTTTTTTCCTATTCTTTGTATCATGGATATAGTCCATTGGGATTGATCCATGCTATGTCATGTTATTAATAATAAAATATTTTTGTTTTTGTTTAAGGGAATATGATTTGTGGTTTGATTTATGCTATCCATGTTGATTTGTTGTTTTATTGTGTTAAACATCATTTTAAAAAAGGTTTTTGGTGGGGGGGGGGGGGGGGGTAGGTGTGTTCCCTCTCAACCCCTCCAAATTATAACATGAAGGATCAGTTTAAAATTATTTAAATTGTTTGAAATTTTTGTGATATCCTTGTGTGATTTTATGGAAACCGTTTTAGATATATTTTCATTGATATTGATGAAATTTGATGGCTTTGTGGAATGTGGATTTGGTTCAAGATTTTGAAATGATGATTTTAAAATTATTTTTGGTTTTGATTCATAGAATAATGCTTATTTAAATGATTTAAATAATATATATATATCTTGTTAATTAAAAATCTTATTTAAAAGGATGGGTGTGGTTGGTTTGGCATGGTCTTTGGAATATATGGTTGGAACAAGTTCATCTGAATTGGACATGACCCAATGGAAGGGGTGTGTTCCATTGGGGAAAGTAGTATTTTTTACCTTTTTATGAATTTTTGGATTGATGATATTTTTATCAATAGTATGAAATAGTCACCTTGTCAAAAATGTGTAGGTGTGTGGATGTGTAGAATCTTGTAATGGGTATAAAAATGTTATAGATATGTGTTTTAATGTATTTTTTTATTACATTCCATGGAAAATTGTATTGGGTTGAAAATAAAATTGGATTTGATATAAAGTTTTTTAATAGTATGAAAATATATTATGAATATTTTTAACATGTTGAATCCTTGTGGAACGAGTTGGTATGTCATTGGAAAAAACCGACTGAGTTTAGAATCTCCCTTGTATGGGTCCTGTAATGAATTTTCAATATTCATCTACTATGACACAAGTAAATGCATGGTGTATTATTTCATTAGTGATGATTCATGATACCATGAGCATGGGTTTTCAGTTATGATCCTTGAGTAGGCTGGGAGTAACTGAGTTCATTTTGTTTGTGTATTTTAGTTTTATAGGCTCTTATTTGTTCTTGTACTCTAATGTTTCTATTGGTTTTCATATACATTTATTTATATTTTCATGTACTAAACAATAATATAATGGTGTTTTTGTTGTTTTAATTTTAACTGGTTTTTTATCATGAAAGATAAAATACTCCCCCAAATTTTTATGATACCCTTGTAATTTATTGGCATTTTTTGGTCTTGGGGATGTCACCTATGAAAAATAACACCCACCACCTCTACCTAAGAAAATGTAGGATGGCCTAGATTTTACCCATAAATTTTCAAAAGATGTTAAATAAAGGAGATAATTTTATTCTCCATTGTTATGTGTATTCCTTAAATCGCATGGTATACATATTTTAATAAATAAATCATTCATCGATTTTTACTCCCTCGTGTTTTATGTTTTCAAATTTCTATGATGTTTTTATTCTATGGTTTTAAGAAGATACTTTTATGAATCATAGATTTTGTATTTCCATGTATAAAACCCACATTCGATTCTGATGGGTTATAAATGTTGAAATGTTTAATAATTTAAACAATTTGGCACTAAGTGATTTTATATAAAACCCATTAATTATTCAACATGAGTAATTAATGAATTTATTTATTATGATATATTATCATTGTGGAATATGTAAAGTAAAAAATATAAATGATAATCCCTAATATCTATCCAATGTATTTGATAAACAATTAATCTCTAAATAAGTCATATTTTTGATATATTTGGAAATAACATTAAAAAAATTATTACTAATACTGGGTGATGTATCTTGTTGATTTTATTATGAATGTATCATTTTTATGTTATAACCGCATTTCTATGTTATATATCATATATATTATTATTTTCATATTTGATTACTCATAAATTACCCATGATGACTACTTGTGATACAATTATTTTATGCATCCTTTAATGGGTATAATTGTCACCCTTTTCTATTTATGTATGTCTCCAAGAAGTCAATTACATTGGGGATATATTGTATATAACAATATGTAATTATTTAAAGAGTTTCAAGTAATTTTTATGTTTTTTTAATTATGTACATATTGTAATTGTTTTATAATGTATCAAAAAAACTAATCCTCAAAATATCCTTTAATGTTTTTAATGTAATATTATATGTATTTTTATTAAAAAACATGTATAAAAAAGGAGAGTCAGCATAGCTTGTATGAGAGGAAAATTTTTAATTATTTGATGAAATTAGGATTTAGAAACATTATCAAAAACCATATGTATAAGAAAATGTATAAGAAAACAACTTTGTATTTTGTTTATAGCTGGTGGTTACCAAGAAATAAAATCCTTGTTTGGATATACTAGTGGATATGTATTTTTCAAAAATATAGAAATGGGTAATATCCTTAGATGGGATTGATGAGAATTAAACTAACCAATAACTTGTGAATTTCAAATAATAAATTCATCACACCTTGATGGACATTACAGAGGGATATTCTTCGGACAATTACAAGACATTTAGAACCCATTATGGACGATTTGTAAATAATAAATTTTGAAAATATTGTTATATAGGATCCTCAGGTCATGTTATAAAAAATAATAAGGATTACGTATTCATTTATAGTTCGTATTATAAAATTTTTAATAGTAAAAATGATTCACATAAGTTTTAATCTCGTATATTAATAGTTTGAAATTGAAGTGATTTTTTTAATTGAATTATTTGATTGAAAACATATTGAGAGTATTCCTAATATGATGTATTCTGGAGTAACAAACATCATGTATATGATGAATCCTTTTACTCAGATACTGAATAACTACCCAAACCAAATATAAAATAAAAATTTACCAATGAAGGAATAACTAGAATTTGAATAATTCATGCATCAATAAAAACTTGTTTTAAGTGGATCCTCTAATCCAATGATCAATGAATTGTGGTTACATTGAGAAGAAAAGTTATTTTTTATACTGTGATTTTTTACACATCATAAGGATACATTAGAAGTAAATCTCATAGTGGGAGAATCTAATCAGTGGTGGAAACAATTTCTGAACATGATGCCAATGCAAGTGGTGGAAAAAATGGAGTGGGATGAAATAAAAAGTAAAAGCTAATTTTTATTAGTACACTTCAAACGTGAATGGGATGGTAATTTCACGAATTAAAATCAATGAAAAATTAATTAATGGGATTTATGAGATGATAATTAATATTATTTCACGATACATATAAATACTTTTCATTGAAGTTTATGGGAATATAAATCTATTATATTTTAGGTTAAGAACTCATCAATGGAGATATATTTTAATCTGAGACATTGGGAATTATAATGGTATATTGAGGCTCTCACTCAATATGGAAATGGAGCTTGTATATTTATAGTGATTCCATGATTTTATCAATAAGAATAGGTAGATGGATTCAAAATTTAAAAAAAAATAAACAATGATTAAGAAGGGTGAACAAACAACTACCCATTTGCAAGATGTGTGGAAATATGAATTTGGGGAACATATTGGAAGGATGTAGAAGCAGTTACAAGTTTTTATGATATAGATATAAATAATGAAACAAATAATGGAGATGTAAATCACTAATATATGAATTATAATTATGAATGGAATTTATTTCTCGAAAAAAATGTAATACAATTCCTAAAGTCTAATGAGAATAAAAATTTCTCTTAATATTTTCCAAACTATATGATAATGGAAAGAATCTTACATCCACTCCAACAATGTAAAAGAGAGAAAGGTTGTGATTTTTCAATCAATAGTGAAATCATTAGGTCTCCAAATGATGTATTCCTATGTATAATCAATGTACACTATTTGAGAGAAATTATTTTTTTAATTTCTGATATAGAAATTCTATTATTTTTTATATTGGATAGGAACATGAAATTAAACCTGAAACTAATATTGGTAGAGTTTACAGTTAAAACTTATATAAGAAAATTTCAAGCATAAATGATATATTTTGATTCTCCTATTACAAATTTTGAGGTCAATGTATCATAAAACCTAGCAGTAATTTAAATGGGATGATTTTAAATAATACTGAGGTAATGGATATTAATGTATACTATGAATATCATCTATATGAGAATAAAAATATTATTTTTTATTCATGGTAATTTCAAAAATCTCTTTAAAATGAGAGATAACTTAGCTTGACTCTTAACGAGAAAAACCTCATATTACCTACTTTATATAATTTTTTGGTGAATAAGAGGAAGATATATAATAATAATGGTAGGACATGTACCAATTATTTTGGAATTCATTGATGTACTTATCTATGAATTACTACGATATCCCCCAAAAATAGAGGTAATGTTCTTAATTGATATAATATATAGATCATATTAATATCAGATAACCCTTATAGAATGTAATATTTGTTGTTAGAGGAATTTAATAAGTGAAAAAAAGATATTTTTGAGAAGGGTTTTATTTGATTGATTGTGTCCCATTGCGGTGAAACTATATTATTTATGTAGAATATAGATAAATCCTAAGGGTTATGAATTTATTATTGACAAATTTACAGGATAATAAGGGAAAAATACCCTCCTCTGTTTATTATTAATTTGTTCAACCAGCTATGTGGTGCTGAATGATTCTCTAATATTGATCTATGATGAGTGTATCATTGCTTTAGGGAGACTAAAGAAGATATCACAAGGATTTCCTTATGTATAGAATAAGAGAATTGTTATTATTTTTTCATTCCATTGAACATGAATAATATTATTTCCATATTTATGGACTTGATGAATAAATTCATTAGAGATGACCAAGAAAAATATATAGTTTTATTTGTTTACGAAAGTATGATATGTTACAGAAGATAAAAGGATTATTAGAATCATATAAGGCTAACCTTAAAAACCCTAAAAAATAGATTCTTCATATAAAAAGAAGAATTTTTTTTAAAATGAGTCATATTCTTTTTTCACATTGTGAAAAATGATGGAACATTATAATATCTGTAAAATAAAATGCATTCTAAGAGTTTCATTGTCCTAAATTATTGAATAACAATCGAAGTTTGTTTTTTCAACTAGGATACTATAAAAGGTTTGTGAAAAACCTAATCCACTAGCCATGTTAACTTAAAAAGAAATTTTTTGTTATCTTAATAATGTAGTGTGAAGAATGTTTCCATGAATGAATGAAGAGGTTAGTCAATGAACCTTTTCTCAATTTACCGAATAATATAGAAGAAGTTTTTATTTATAGTTTTGTTTACTTTTAATGTAAGGGATTTTTACTCAAGATTAATGATACGTTAATTGCATATCCATCTTAGTAAATAATTCCCCTAGAAAATAAATATCCCACACCTAATTTTTAGTTAATTAGAGTTATAATTAATTTTATAGTTACAGAAACATTATAATTTAAGGGAGAATAATGATATAAATTCAACCAAATGTTTAAATAATATATTCAACAAAATAAGATGGTAACACGACACAAAGGAGATGGTTAGAGGTTATGAATGATTGTCATTGTTAATGAATTATAACCCATGAAATGAAAACAAGTATTCTAATGCATTATGTTGTAAAGAACCTATATTTCATGTGATGATTAGGATTAAAAGGGATATATTATTAGTGGATAAAGAAAATATTAAATTAAATTCATACTAGAAGGGAAATCCTTAGTTATTTCCAAAATGACTAATTGACTATCATAAATTGAGAAGGTGAAAGAATAACAAATAGATGTTAGTAAGTAAAAAATGTTGAAATAATCTATGAAAAATATTAATTTTTATATGTTAGGTTTTAACAAAATTGGAGTACTAAGGGTTGGTATAACATAATGTTTCCCATCTATTTCAGATTCAAATAACGGTATGATGGATTAAGCTAATATTTTTTGTTCTATATAAATCCAGGACGCAGGAAATTGTATAGAGATATATGTGATCATTATTGGTGGGATAACATGAAAATGGATATTTATGACTATAATATGAGATGATAATTGTTTCAAAAAATGTATTTTATATAATAAATACCCAATGTAGTGGTGAAAAATCTATTCATACATGTATGGAAGTCATAAAAAACACAATAGACATTTCTACTGGCCTTCATAAGACATCCACGTTACAAAATTCCATAAGGGTATTCATTGATATATTGAAATATAATTCCCATTTTATCACTATACAGGTGTAAATCCTCAATGGGTGTGGTACAAATATATATATATATGTATGAAGTGGTGATATATCATGGAGAACTACTAGTAGTTTTTTTACCGAAATCAAAAATATAATTCAATGTATTAGAGGTTTCATAAAAATTATATTAATAAATAATTAAACACTATCATATACTATCAACTTAAAACTGATTGGATGTCTTGTAGGACAGTTCAAACATTAGAATTCATGTTAATGACTTTGGCACTTGATTCTAAGGGGTGTTGGGACCAACAGTTTCTACTTTTCAAATTATAATATAACAATATATTTAATTAAATTATTAAAATTTCTCCATATAATAAAATATATGGTAAATATGGTTCAATAAAATTATATAGGGATAATTTTAGAGAAGGAAAACATTTGATAGCAGACATAAAGAAAGAAACTATTGAGAAGATATATGTGATTGAAAAACATTTGAGGGTTTCTCATTGTAGTCAACAAAGTTATGTTGTCAATAGAATGAAGGATATATTGATTCAGAATGCAGATAATGTATTCTAAAAAATCAGTATGGGATGGAGTCATGATACTTTTAAAAGAAAGTAAAATTTATTCCTTGGAATATCAAACCATTTTTTACTCATGAGCTTGTTGGATACAGTCCAAATAAGTTAATACCACATCTATATGTTTCTAATTTTCATGTTATCTCTCATGGGTACCTGTTAAGAATTTATATCTTATACCCGTGACATATACTATAAATAAAATGTGTTTAATTTTATCGTGACTTATCATATGATGAAAAACAGATCACAATTTTTTAATTTGCAAACAATTATTTTTGAATAAGATAACTATACTAATGAAGGTATTTTTTAGAAATACCATGATCAATGGATTAATATTACATTCGAAAGAAATGATTATTGACAATTAACAACTTCTATTCTAAGGAAGGACACACATGATTATGGTAAGTGTAGAAAGCTTATAAGAATAGTTATGAATGTTGATTCATGGGAATATTGGAGAATATATATGGTGTCATGGGTAATGTGGCCATTACGATCTCATTCTTACATGTCCTTTTTAAAGTGACTGTTTCATGAATATTGGAATAGTTATAATATTCAATTTAATAGTAAAATACCATCATAAAAATACATTCTAAATTATTTTAATTATATTATAATTATAATATAAAAAATACATAAGCTCAATGAACCTAGATGTTTGATTTATAAATTTTTGGACCTTGTTATATGAATAAATAATCTGTTTCCCTTCAAAAAATAATTATTATATGTAATATGTAGTTTTTATTTCAATAAATTTATTTTAATAATAATTTATTTAATTTTATAAATTTAAATATAATTTTTAAATGGAAATATAATATTTATAGTTGTTGTGTTTTGGGTGGTTGTGAACATGAATATTGATCTATATATTTATGAAATAACAGTAAAAAATCCTATAATGTATATTAATCATAAAAACTTAAATAATTATAATATTAAATAAAACTTATATATATAATATAAATTTCTATAATGAATATCATAAATAAAACAAATATATAAATATAT
Organism: Viscum album; assembly: GCA_963277665.1. Lineage (NCBI taxonomy): Eukaryota > Viridiplantae > Streptophyta > Magnoliopsida > Santalales > Viscaceae > Viscum > Viscum album. Next base: position 1,425,648,337 of record OY728140.1, on the reverse strand, counting down.
TTATCAAACTCTACCATTAACATCGTAGTCTGAAATGAGTATTTCAAAACCATAAATATGGAAGAAATTTATATTTAAATAAAAATTAATTTATAAATACTCATTTATTTTACAAATTATACAATTTTGAAGTGACAATTCATTGGAATTAAAATAGTGCAGCAGATCATCTTGTTTCCCTGGCAGATAAATCATTCAATGTTACCTATATCAACAGCATCTCATTCCATAAATAAGACGAGGTAAACCTGATATGAGGGTATGCCCAAGGATGGCATTATTATAGGCATCCACAGTCCTCGATTCCCTATAGGACTTTTACTCATTCATGGAAAAATAATAATTAAGGATATTGATGACGATGGGTTTTCAAAAATAGGAATGTACGAAATTTCTCATGTAATCTAATCGATGATGTTTTTAATGCACAAATTATTTAAAATTCACAAAAATAGAAATTATATAATCCCCATAAAGGGAAATTATATTGACTTTTGATAGATTTATTTAAATGCTAATGTTTTTTGGATTCCAAAATTACAGAGATACAAAAAATAGATAGTTAATTATATATATTGTAAGAAATGACAAATACAAACTATAAGTTTCTTATTTATTAATTACTAACATGAAATTTTTTTATATTATCTAGTACAAAGATAAACCTATGAATTTGTCTTTATTTTTAAAATTTCTATCTATGGTTTTCCACAAAATTTAAAAATTATGTTTTAAAACTATTTAAGTCCTTAAAATATATATTTTTATATGGATTTTCCATCTCCTATCCTATTTCATTTACATATTTTCCATTATAGGATAGTTGATCCCTCCCTAGTTTATTATCTAACCTTTGAAAAATCTATGATGAATTGAGTAATGTTCTTAATTTTGATAGAAAGGGATATATTATACTTCAACTATTATATAATATTATTTCTTCCTTATTATATTTAAATTTTATTTTTATATATTATAATTATATTCCTCATTTAATCAGGGAAAACTATAGTGAAACATATTTATTTTTCCTCAAAAAACCTAGTGGTGGATTAGATTACATGATTAAAATATATTGTAAAGTTGTATATCATTTTTTCAAAACTTAATGAAGGTATTATTTATTTTTAACAATTATTATGTATTAGTATTTAATTTATATTAACATAACATAAGACCTTTGGTTTAGATTGGGCCATGTTGTCATTTAATTGATTGATAAATAATTTATGGGTGTGATATGCGGTAGGTGGAAATAATTTCATTGGTTTTTTTACATTTAAATTAATATTAAATGAATTTACTTATAGAATATTATGTATTTTTTATCTCATTGAGTAACTTATACTGTTATTAAGTACATTATATTTATATTTTAATTAAATGAAATGGTATATGGATCATTAAAATTTAAAATTAGTTAATGTATTTTATAACTATGTATAAATTATTTGTTTAGTGGTGACCATACTTGTTAGGAATTTTTGGTCCACAAAATGAGTTCAAATGAATTGAGTTCTCTCAATGTGGAATTTTTTTATTTTGATATAACACATGATTGTATTTGTAATTATTTTATAGTAAGATCACATTATTTAAAAATTCATTCCCTTAATGTAAATTTTATAAGAGATAAATATTTATATATGTGTATATATTTAAAGAAAAATTTATTTTATAAATAGAACAATAATATATTTTTTATAGATTCTCTAATTGTAAGAATCATTGAATTCACTATGATATTTTGATTATGTGATGGATTTATAAAAAATTATTTTTTCATACTACACTCTCTAGTTTCTATTATTTAAAAAAACATAATGGGTAACATGCATTATTTTTTCTATTAGATATATGTATATTGATAAACAAAATTATACTTTAATTATTTGATTAAAATACATATTATGTTACATGTGTTAGTTATGATATAATTAAAGGATTTACAAGTTAATATTGGTTTTTTAGGTTTTAATAGATATATTATATTTATAAATATCCTATTTTTGTTTTAATACTAGAATAGAAAATAAAATAAATTAGTGTTTTTATTTTAAAAAAAAATAATTTTTGATAAATTTAAATGGATTTTACAAATAGGTTAATATAATAATTAAAAATTTAATTATTAATGAAATTTTTTTTCACATGAATTATAAAAAAATGGTAAATTTTCAGATTCACAACACATGTGTATTTCAAAACTGATTTTTCAAAATTGAATCATGGTTAATGTTTACGTATGTTTTATACATTAACATTCAATATGAAATTATAAATTAGTTGTATTCATATATGTATACACTAGAATTGATAATTTTTTCAAGACTTTTAATTATCAAAAATTAATTTTAGATTATTATTTGATAATTTTATTTTTTTGAAAATGGCTTCAGTTTGGATCTTATTGATAAATGTGTATTTATAATTTTTTTATTTTTTATTCTACATATTTATGTTGTTATAGGATTATAAGGACATAGTGAGAATATTATATGAACATGGTGAATTATCAAATATTTTTATGTTGTTTTATATGATTAGGTTTTAATGTAATAACTTAGTTCATGAAGTTACTTAATATAGAAATGATTTGATGAAACATATTTTACTTCTTGAAGGAACATGGGATTCCTAGGTGTAAATTAATTAAATCATAGTGTTCAATTGATTAATTTACAAATAATTAGCGAAGGTTTAAGAAATTCCACTTTAATTATTTATATATTTTTTGTATCAATTGTTAGAGGTTGAATAATTTGTTGGAAAAGAAGGTTCCATAACTACATTGGGGATATTAGATTTTATTTTTTTTGATAATTTTGATTCAATTTTATCGAAAATAAAAATTAGTTGGGTTTGTTTCTACAGTGACACTAATGTTTGTTGTTATATTATTACTAACATGCATGAATTTGGAAATTATATTATGTATATTATTTTATGTACTTTCTTTACATAGTTGATTTAAATTATTTATAAATTATGTATTTAATGGAAAAATGTGATTATTTTTTATATGGGTGATTTGAAAACCATTATAATCATTTTTTGGAATATATAAATTTTTATTGTTTGATCTTGTCTTTTTATGTCAAATTGAAGATGGATGTTTTCATGTGATAAATAAATTTAAATTATAATAAAACAATTAAAAATATGATATACATTATATAAATAGAAAAATGGGTGTGGGGATATTATGTCGATGAATATACTATACGTAATTGTAAAATATATCCATGGTTCTATAACTAAAACATCCATGAAATTGTCTCAAAATGGAATGGGGAATTTTTCCAAATATGGTAAACCCCGATAATGTACAAACAATACCAACTTTATTAATGAGTCTTTTGAAAATTCAACATTATTAAAATAAATAATAGAGAGAGATGGTCTGATATGAAAGGTAGATACGTGAATTATATTTTGAATTATCAAAAATAAGAAATAATAAAAAATAATGATTTAGGATAAAAATACAAATAAACTAAAAAACAAAGTGATTTGGACCCACAAAGATCAAAAGACTATGTAGAGAAATATTGTTATAAAATTTAGTATAAGTATTCATAAAACAAATTCACAAATATTTGTGAATAAAACAAATAACTATTGGTAAAACATCTATCAAAAAATTATATACTCAACCATTATATTACATTTAAAATATGATTGATTTGGAATGTTTAATTTTTCACATTTAGTTTGGTAATTCAAAAAAATTCACATCAGTCCCAAAAAATAAATCTAGAAATCTATATATTAAGTTGAAGAATATTACAGAAAAAATCCACATTATTTGGATTATTTTTTAATTATTCCACATTAAAAAAATTTAAGAATTGTAAAAATAAATTATGCTACTAATGAATATTAATTTTTCTTTCATGTAACAGAGGTTGGTTGAACATAAATTATAAGGCTACATACTAAAACATTACTTAATATTGAATTAAGTCAAGAAGTCTCACTTAGGATATTTTTAGGATTATATTTTTAGGGAAATAGGCCATAACTATAACATTACATCTCAAATATTATGATTTAAACACTTGCACTCTATCGAAAATTTTCATAAAATAATTTTCTCTAAAATGAACCCTGGTTTGTTATATGCCTAAAAGTAATGACATTTTCTAGATCCAATATTTTCTTTTATTAAAATTTAAGTCATATGAAGACCATTTCAAAACATTGTATGAGCATAAAAAGATCAATATTGAATATAAAATAATGAAATAAAACATTAGCACATGAATACATACAAATCCATGAAATCCTATTTTTTAATGAGAAAACATAATCTCATAAACATACCTCCTAAAATCATAAGATTTATGAATAACATATAGATGTGTTGAATCATAACGTATCATTTTGCATACATAACATACTTACATTGTATCATTCATGGCTACATGGGGATTAACCTTCATGTTTATGTTTGGAATACCCATCATAGTATATTACAAAAAATCTCTTTTGGAGAATCCTTAAAATTTACCTCCATCAAATTACCCAATTAATTGGAAAGAAATAATGTTCTCACCCATCCATGGTTTATCAGGAAACCATCTATATACATAAGAAATTAACAAGAACCATAACATAATCATAACACATGAGGAAGCATAAAAGTAAAATAAAATTTCCACATTGTAATCGTAAATCATCATTTCATGATATTGATATAACAAATCAATTATCAAAACCATTTTCAATACCTATATATCTAAAAAGGAATACATTATTTACTTTCATTTTTAAAAATATTACGTTGTGTAGGGGAATCAAAATTTAAAATAAATATTGTGTCGATGGAATGGTTGTTGTCGCACCCTACGTTAAAAAGAAACATTCATTTTGTCTTTTTGTAAAAACATTGTAAAAAATTAGTCCTTTTGAAAATTATTAAATTAAGTTAAATGAAAAATGGTATAATTATAAACCTTATAAATTAAGGTCGTGTATAAACTGAAATATTCCTCGATAAATTGAGATTGAGATGAAGTCCTTTATAAAGATCATATCATTAGATTAAGGATAAATTAATGACATAACTATATGTGAAACAGATATATACACTATTTATAATTTTATATTCAGTGTAAAATAATCATAGTTCATTTAGACATATTCTTGGAAAAACAAAACCAATGACATGGATATTTAACTCAGTTAATTGTGATTGAGTTTTAATTTACCTTATCAAATTCATATAAATGAAATAATAATTTATTAATTGGGTGGTTACATGTAGAAAATGTATATCCAGAAAAAGGGAAGTTGAAATTATTACAAAATAAATAAACTCATATTCGACACATAAACATGGCATAATATAATCAATAATGTAGGCGTAAAACCCAATGAGAGGAAATTGAGTTTAAAAATTCCCTTAAAATGATCATTTTGTAAATAAAATAAATTGATTACATTATTTAACTATAAATCCACATAATTAAATTATAAATTCTAGATAAGATATCAATATTAATTTCTCACATAATCATAGAACGACACAGTCAATAAGTAGATGATTAACCCACAAAATGGAAATTGGGTTACAATGTTCCCATTCCTTGAGTCCGACTAAACGCATACAATTTTTTTGTTCCAGAATAAGAATCATAGGTAATTTTTTACTTTCTTGGGATCCTTTTTAATTTTTATTATTTCATTTATATCATTAATTACCATGTTATGAAAATTATATAATTATTTATGTTCATATCAGTTGTTTTTTCGATGTTCGGTTCTTGAGTCAAAAATGAACATGTTATAATTACAAATTTTCCATGTGGTCAAATTATATTATCTAATGAATAGTATTCATGATTTAATTTTCATAATAAAATATATATATATATATATATATATATATGTATTTATGTATTTATAGTATTCAATAACATTTGGGGAAAATAAATGAAATGCAACGTTCGTGGAGATTGTAGGATGTACGTACGCACAAAGTCTACTTTCTTTTATTTGTTATATTTAAAGAATGAAAAATAAAAGATACATTGGTATATTATAGATCCGGTATAATATATTTGTTATATATGTTACAAATTTTCATTAAATAAATATTTTATATGTTCTATGTATGGCATGAACGAGTCATATCACATTAAAGGGGAGATAGCCGACACATCCACAAATAAAATCATCATATATTCACATTATGGAAAGCATAATGATATGTTGTAAATAAAAATTACATAATATAAAAGAAAATATAAATAAAATATATTTCATATATAAATATAGTGTTATCTTAATTTACTCCATTGGAGGTTGTGGGATAATGTTGAATAATCATCATTTCATGTGTTAGTAGTTCACCGTACCCAAAGACAATATGTTTGTATCCATCAGATGGAAGTCCCTGTATTTGTATTTCTAATACATATAAAAAATAGTAGTATTTTTATGATACTTTTATTTTTATATAATCAAATAATTCTAATATCATAGGGGGAAGAGAAAGAAAACATTGAAAAATCTTGAGAGAATACATTACAACTAATTCAGGTAACGTCTTTTGATTTGAGCCAAAAGGATTTCTTGAATTTTCTAATTCCCATGATTTTGAATATATGAGGAATGGATAGATTTTGAGAGATTATTTTATCAAATTTTTCATCGTACAAGGGGCTTAATAGGTGTGAGTTAGTGGGTTGAGGTGTTGGATTTTTAAAAGAGGGAGGAGGGGCACTTTTGGAATGTCATGAAATATTAATTTATTATAAATTCAATTTTGATTACAAATGGTCTGATCTCATTTAATTAAGATATAAAATTAATATTTTTGAATACCCATCATCTAATAATATTTAGAGATATTTTTATTATCTTCATAACCTTATCTTTTTTTATTAACCCTTTTTTCCATTTTAAATCTTACAGTGATATAATGATATTTCAACATTGTTGGTTAATTTAATTACAATATCAAGTTAAACGACCCAAAAAGTCATTTATGACATATTTGGACTTATGGTAACAATTTGGAAAAAATTAATATTTTCAATAATTTATTATCACTAAAAGAACTATTTTATAATTTAAGTTATGAATATTTTTAATTTTGGAAACTATTCATATTTGACTTTTTTAAAAATTCATATCTACTTTATTCCTTAAAAAAAGAAATAACTAAAATTTAAGTAGTATATATAATCCCAAAAATTCATTGAATGAATAATATTGTTCAAAATACAATTATTTTAATATTTATAAATTCATTTATTTGAATCATTTTTTAATGAAGCATCACTAAATCATAATTTTATCATAATTAATATTTTTATAATGTCTAAAAATTTAAAATAAAATATAATGATGTAGGAAATATTTTTATATTTATAAGGAATATTTATAATAAAATTTATCACTTATATGACCCCATATAATTATTTTTTCAGTAAGAAGATACATGATTATGTTATTTTTCTCATTACTCTAAATTAATTATTATAACATGTCAATATCACTCCCATGTGGCTCCCAAATGTAAAATATTTTACCTATGGATTGTTCTAGTTGCCAATGACTCATCTGATAGTACCAGAACATGTGTTATGGTAGTTTTATATTATTAAAATATTTTTTTAACCCTTATTTATTTTATTTACCATTTAATCCAAGTATGTAAAAAAATTTATGAAGTTATTGTTCATAATGTCCAAAACTAAATGATATCTATTTAGACAATTTATACCATATGATTCCATATATGTAATCTATTTTTCATATTCCATATACATAAATTTTAGAAATTACTTTTTACATTAAATCCTGTAGTCAAAACCAAAACCTGAGTTTTAAATAAATAAAAACTATAAAAAAAAATTGAAATGTGTTTATGTCCAATTTAAATGTAAAATTACTAACATTGTACAATAATGTTTTAAATGATAAAAAAATTAATCCCAATACTCATTAAAACCAATTTAAATGAAAATATAAAGGCATAAATAAATTAGATGAAAAGGCATTTTTAAATTAAAATGATTTCATTTTTAATATTCATTAAAATATAAATTTCATCAGAAAAATACAAAAATTTCAACCAACGAAAATTTTGATGTTCCACTTATAAAAAAGAAGATTATTTTTCAAAATATAACATATAAAATCGAAAAAAACTACTTTTAAGAAAGTGGATTCCATCAAAAGGAAGTAAAATTGGCTTTTAAAAATATTAGAGTTTTTAATGTTTAAAATTACATTCAATCTCATTTTATTCAGCTAAAATTTATTGGATAACTGTTAAAAAATAAGAAACAAGTGTAATAATATTTTAGATAGTTATTTTCAGTCACCCAAATACAATGGCTAGGATATAAAAACCATTTAAAAATAATAATATTATTGTTTTATTAATTTTCTATATAACTCAGTGTCATATGCATCTTAAGATCTTAGAGAAACCCATGTTTGATTGTCAGGTATGTTATCGAACATAGTTAACCCTTTCTAATAAAATTAATTTTAAATTAAAAAATATTTATTGATATGAAAATATATTATTCTATAAATATATGGGTAATTACATAATTCTTAAACATTAATTAATTATTTACATATTAGTCATCAATTCATCCACTGTATCTTTTAGTCATTTACTAATCTCTAGTATTTTGTTTTGTATTCTATATTATTATGTGGTCATTATTCTTTATTTTAATAATGTGTCCTTTATATAATGCGCTAGAGTATGGAAGATGAGTTTTTTTAATTAAGCATATGTATTGTATATTATTTTTTTCTTGACATTATTAATTTTTAAATTGTTATTGAAATATAAAATTTCCATATTGATTATCAAAAACATGTAAAACATTGATGTTAAAAAATAATGACAAAGAAATGACTCCCATTTTGATGATCATAAGATATATGAAGAAAAAAATAAAAAAAATATTGACAACTATGCTATTTATATGACACCCAATGATTGAAGGGGGATTTACTATTTTTTAAATATATACCCATTTTTAATAATTAATAATGAATCATTTATTGATAAATTAAAAAAATACAAGATTGATAAAAAATATTATAGTGAAATGGTATATCAAATTCATTAGAGTTGAATAATAGATAAAAACCTAAATAAAATCATGGGGAGACACCACAAAATATTAGCTTCATTGTGATTGATTTATTGATATTTCATACAACATGTTATATGAATCACAAACACATCATGTTGATCTAAATTTTATAGAGTGATTTTAGTAGAAATACTAGTATGATCCAAAAATGGAATAACAATCTCATTTTTTATGATTGGACATCTGAAGTGAAACAAAATCTATGGTAGTATGGTTTGGAGGTGGAATGTTGAGGATGTTGGTTTTTTTCGATTTGATGGTGGTTTTATTGATGAAAATGCTATTGATTTTGTAATACATCATTACATTGAATGTTAGACTTATTTTAAAATTATTTAGGATATCAATGCATTTTAAGGATCCAAGATAGGGTAGTAGGTTTCATGGAGTGGTAAAATAATTGTGGTATGGGAATAAGACTTGTGTATTAAGGGTTTGGTACACTTGTATGATATATGAAATAATTGGGATTGTAGGTGAGTCCATGTGAATGATTTGATGAGGTGTGATATTCATTTTATGTAGGAGGATGATGCTCCATAAATTTGAAGGTGGAGGATGAAGAGGAACTTGGTTCCTTAATAGTGGATTTGGGATTTAATCTAGATGATCAGATAATATTTATAAATAAATAAGGTTCATCAATTGTTTATATAATTAATATATTGGGCATGGGATAAGAGGGAAAAATATTTCATTCAAAAGGGGAACATACAGTATGGTATTTGAGAGACGAGTGGAGGGAAAATGTTTTATCATATGAATAGATGAAAAAAGAATAGAAGTGGTTTCTAAAATATTTAAGGACAGTGAAATATTGGAATCACTGAAGGGGTAATATAATATTTTTAAAATGGTGACAATGTGTATTCTATAAGTTATGAGTGATGACATGAGTGATAAATATAGAATATTTACTGGCAGGGGGTATAGACAGGTTGCATGATTGAATCATTGGGGGTTATTATCAAAAAATGACAACAAGTTTATAATTAGTTATGATTACATGAAAAGGAATGGTTAAAAAATTTATATTTTTATAAGGAATAGATAATAATTAAATGATATTGTTTTTAGGGAATATTAGAATAATTGGATTATTTTGGAATCAATTCATTTGAAACCTCATCAACACTTTTTATTTCATTTTTATATAGTTACATAGTTTCTTCAACAACATTTTTATGAGAAGAAACATATTGTTTACACTTTTTAGGAGAGATAACACTTAAATAATAATTTCCTCATAAAAACATAATTCATGAATACAAACATGAAAACTAAAATAATTATATGTCTATAAATGATATCCAACTTCTGAAAGATAAGAAGTTGAACATAATATTGTTAGAGTTCCATTTCACTATTTTTCAATATTTTTATTTATATAACACAATAATCATGTGCATGGTTATTTTCATGTTAATGGTATAGAATTATATAATAAAGGGAGGATCTATCCTTGTCTTTAAAGAGTAATATATAGTAATAAAATAAATCAGATAAATTATTATTTAATGTAGATAAATCGTAACCATTGTCTTATAGGTGGTGATTTATTGAATATAATAAATAGTCAAATTTATTAAATTCCTCATTCTAATATTGATTTATAAATATAGGATATATAGATCAAGTTAAGTATCAATGTTGGTATCCATTTGTAAGGAACTAATAAATTATTAATCTATTTGTAGACTATCAAAATATCTTATTAAGCGAACTAAACAAAATGTCCTGTCAAATATTTTATCTTATTCAGTGGTCTATATACAATAAGTTTTATTTGAGATTAAATAATCCAAACATATAATGTGACTATATGATATTTATAAATCTTCTCCATGGATTTCTACAAACCATTATCATTTATTGTAAGGTTTTGAATGATTTTTTAGTGATGGTAAAAAATTCAACTATGGAAATAAAAATAAAATGAGTTTGTGATGATAAGGATAATATTTTCATGATGTATGGTCATTTTCCTTTACTTTTAGAAGAAAATTAATATCATTTGAGTGGATGTAAAATCTACATTCAGTCCATTTTAAAGCACTCATCCATTGCTGAATTCCCATTTCATCTATTGATCATAATTATGGAATATAATTCATTCAAAGACCATGGTTTTGAATAAAACGAGAAGAATGAAACTACACAAGGATACTGGATGTTGGAAAAAGAAAACCCTTTATGTTTGGAAAAGAAATATTCAAGAAATGTTTAATCTAATAATGTCTTACCATAAAATTTAGATCCAATAGGATTGGGTATTAATTTTTAAATCTAGACAATCCAATATTTTTTTAACAAATCAGACATGCTTTGATTCCATGTCTTAGTGAAACATTCAGTGAGACAACTATCTATTATGATGAATTCAAGTTTGATATCTCGTTTTTTGTGTCTTCTAAAATATAGTGAATAAAAATTTAAATGTGTTCATTTTAAAATTAATTTTATTAATTTTTAAAAATAGGAATGTAATTCGTATAACAATTATTCAATTTTTTAGTTAATTTGAAAAAAATGGAAAATATATATTTTATCATCAAAAATCATATATAATAATATTTATCACTATCAGATTAAGAGTTATTGGTGAAAATGTTAATAAATTATTTTTTCTATATGGACAATGACACAAGAGGTTTTATAAGAAAATTAATACATTGCATAATATTTTATCGTAAGTACATCCAAAAAAATCAATAGTTGAAAAAAATTAGAATAAAATCTAAAACAAATTGGTAGAAGAAAAGTACTAAAAATCCATTAAAAATAAAAAATTCTTTCTAGGAATTTATACGGGGTAATTTTAGATTTTCATTAGTCCTTGAATGTAAGAATAAAATAAAAATTATTGCATTTGTGTTTTTATTGTGTACAATTGTCTATAAATCATCGCACAATAGCATTTATGAAATATAATTTTCCCAGCATCATAATTTTCTAACACACATGAGGTACTTACCAATGTAAAAAATATAGAATAATTTTTTTGGAGGAAGTATTTAAAAAATATTGAGTTACATTTTTTAAGAAAAAATGATTATTAATTTTTTTTAGAAATTTTAATACTAAGAATTGAAAATTTTCAATAATAAAATATATTAAAAATCAATCATCACAAATTGTGAGACATTTTATACCATCTATTTTGATGAAGATCAAAAGATGATATCATATATATAGATCTAAAAAATATTTTTAAAAAAAATTATAAACAACTGGGGATATACCACTATTATTTAAAAATAATATTGTAAAACTATGTTTAATAATTTCTCATAGTAGGATCAGGGATCCTTATTATTTCCATGAATATATGAGGTATTTTTTAGAGAAATCTATTATATATGGATTTTAATAACACAATGGGGTTTTAACATAAAAAATCACTTGAACAATAAAATTTCATGAGGAGATTTAAACATTTATTTTAAAAATGGGAAATTAAATTGTTTATAAAAGTAATTTGAATTTAAATATATAAAATTATAGCTATTAAGGTGTGAGATTACTCATAATTTTTTTTTTTTTATCTTTTTGTAGTTATCTAAACATTTATTATATAATAAACCCATTTTCTTCACTGTTATTTTTGGAGACCCATTTCTATCATAAAATTAAAAAATATGTGGGTATCTCAACAAGAGTTTAAATATTATTTCAATTGAAAATATTTAGTTTTATATGATTACTTATCATAAAATTTTCATTACCAAATTCTTTCTCTAAAAATTTTAATTCAACATTGTAAAAAAATGTAATTTTATAACATTAATTTTGAGGAATAATTGATAATGAAATTTATTATCTGATGTCACCAAAGAAATTATCATTTCGAAAAAATGTTATTACTATCTGTGTTATTGGTTTAAGGGATTATTATTTATTATATTCTACTAAATATCATTTTGTAACATTATTTATTAATTTTGGAGATACATTCTTATAATTTTTCAATTTATAAGAATTAATTTAAAACAAATAAATATCACCATATAAAAGAATATAATAAAATTTTTCAAATTAATTTTCTCATAAAATATCATATATATTATTTATTCATTGGATAGTGAACATTTATTGAATACATGGTTGGTCTAACTGGTTTATAGAAAATCCAGAATGGACCCTTCATTATATTTTTAAATGAACATCACATGATTAAAATTGTTATTCAGAATAAAAAAATTACTTATAGAAAACAAATGAAATCTAATATTATACCTTATACCATTTTAAATTTTATAATTATCTTTATTAAAATCATATTAAGTAATAAATTATTTATTGTTTGATTACTATATTCAAATCCATTTAACCAAAATATTTGTGCATATTATCTTGAAAAACATTATATTAAAAATATCCTAATAAAATCTGTTTATATACATGACTGTACCATTTAGTTGTTAAGTTAATAGTGTTAATAAAATGTTGTATTTATTTATCACCATAAAAGTATTCACAATAATTTTTTCAAAGCACATGAACATTATCACTATAGTTGGTTATGAAGGATTAGATTTTTAATTTTTAAAAAAAGAATATTTTTTAACAATATGATTGATTTTTTATTTTTTTTAATGAGAATGAAATTTCACATGTAGTAAATGTATAAGCAATGGAAAATTTCATTTACCTCCAATTAGAAACCGAGAGATACCACTCTCTATCCACTAAATGATACTTTTTCATAACCTTCTAAAATAATTATCATGTAGTTCAAAATTCAGAGGACGTTGGAACCCAAATTTTCATGGGTACATGAAAATTAGAGAATGGTAATTTTAAAAAGATTATTTGTATGAAATAACGTTGTTTATAAGACATTTTGTTCATCAAAGTAAAATTATTTTTACTATAATATAAAGGATATTTAATAAGTTGACAAATATTTTTTCAAATCCAATTACTGTTATGATTATTATAAAAAGGGTAATATTAATGTAAAAATATATTACAAGATAATTTTATCCAAGTGGATGTTGAATATCATAGTATATTTTGAACAAAGCTAATAATAAAAATCATAAACCCATTTATCAATTATCTCTACCCATATTAGATTTTTCCAATGCATTATTTAATATACCATTATTTACATTATGTTTAACTAGTTGATCATGATCAAAAACGGGATTTAAAATGAAATATATAGAATAAAATTTCAGAAAAATTGAAGAACCCTTTTAATTTTCCATGATTTGATCATTATTAACTTGAAATATTTGTTCAAAAGATGATAGAATATTAATTAATGCTCATAAATATATTCAACGAGTTCTTCTATAATGTTACAATATTTTGTAGAATCCTTATTAAATTCATAATTTATAGATTTAATTAATAATCACTAAATTCAAATTTTTAGGAGAAACACATTTTTAATAAAGGAAATGAACATAATGTCCTCTAAACATCATAAATTCAGGATAGAAAGTAATTTCTATAACTGTAAATATGTTACTGTAGTTACTTCCCTCATATTCTTATTTTGATATTACTTGTGACCCTTTGAATTATATAAGTGTATTCTACCTTGATATGTACATAATTATTGTATATATAATTGATCAATAATATTCAATTCTTATATTTTTAATTAACTACATATATTTATGGAAAAACTGATTGTGTGATTAGATATATCTTTTGTCACATCTTTAGAATATAATTTCTATTATTCTATAAAATTGATCATGTTGAGCCTCCCTCATTTGAGGCTACATCATTAGTTAGAGTTGTATTGTTTTAAATTTTCAATTCAATTAAGTTATTTTTAGGTTTTTTTATTGAATTTAATATTTTTATCAACATATTAAATTCAGCGATTGTATATATAATTATATTATTTATAATATGTATGAAAATATTCATATCCTATTATATCATGATATTTAACATCCAGTCTATTGGTTAAATGTTTCTTAATATCTCCATAATAATTTTATCTCTATGATCCTCTTCTCTCTGTGTATATATTCATTGACAGTTTTGGAGAGATATTGATATATACTTGACTTGGGTCATGTAGGTTGAATGTTGAATAATTCCTATACTTAGTGAATATTTACTCTTATTTAGGTATTTTTTTATATAAGATTTTTAGTGACACATTTTTACTATAAATAATAATATATATAAAAATAAGAAATATATATTTATATATTTTAGGTGAAATACCACAATGAAGAGCATATTTGGCTTTTTTCAGAATAAAATATTCATTTTCAATATCCCTAAATATTTTACCATCTATATAATTAATTGTCTAATCTTTCTTAGGTTTTAACTAAATGTTTATTTATACTTTTACGATGTAGTTCTACATTCTATATCTCATGAACATGTATTATATTCCGTCAATGAAACGCGGTTTATTAATATTCAATGAATTTGGGTTTCATGATATAATATATTTTTAAATAAGAATAACATAATATATTATAAGTTATATTCATTAATAGGTAATACAGTTACTCGATCCAATGCAAATTTTGGCCCTAGATAGATATTTTTAATACATCGGTGAATTGATTTTTATTTTAATCCTGTTTAAAAAAGTGAGTACATTTCTAAGAATTTGAGATAATATTGTATATAATGAGAAAATTTAATATTAATATTCATAATGAATAACGGATAATTATTATATAGATAGGTTTTAAAAAATACATGTCCTCAATTTAAAATAGATATCTAAAAATGAAAGATGAATACTATATAAAAGAAAAATATATAATGTAAAGATAATGGGAATTGTTTAAGGAGTTTAGGATAAAAGGTCTCAACATCTCATAAATTTAATATTAAAGGATGATACAATTTATAGAATTTAAACATATTCTTTCTATATCAAATAGAAAGAGTAATATTTTTACTATATTTTTTTAATTTGAAAATTTGTAAAAGATATTCACTATTTTATAATGAATCTTCATAAATATTATCTATGGGTTTATTCTCACTCGTGTTTGCAATGGGGGATCCCCTTGGGAAGGTTGTCTCATATGTGGTTATTATGTGGTTTCCCACTATTTCCTTCATTTTATTTTTGAAATTTTTTTATTCAATCTCCAAAATATATTATTTTGTTCAAGTGAATGTATGATTGAGCGATGAAATTAAATTAATGGTGGGGATGTTTATTACATTTGGAAATTTAAAAAAATATATAGAATAATTAAAAAATTATAAAGATAAAAAAATAAGAATATCACAAGCATAATTATGTTAATAATTTGTTATTGAGATCTCATGAAGATATGTGTAATTCTAAAAACAAGTAGAACTACTTTAAAAACTACCATAGAAAGAGTTTAATAAGATAATTATTTTTGGGAAAAGTTCCATATTAAAAATTTTATCATATTATATTATTATTAATTCAAAATTTAATAATTTATAAGGTTGATATTTGTGTATTGATGTTGATGATGTGATATATTGATCATCTGTGTTGTGAGATATCATGTAGTTACCTCAATCTTTTTTACTATTACATGAAATTAATTCAAGATCTTTTTTGAAATTTTATACTATTAAAAAATTAATTTTACTTAGAAATAAAATAATATATTATCTCTTTATGGTGTACTATTTTAATAGATACATTGTTCGTGCGTATGTTGATCAAAACATTCCATCATTCGATGATTGTTGATATCTTCATCATTAGTCCATCCTCATAAACTAATGTTATAAAAAATGGACTAAACTATTTATATGGGGGTTTTATTATTTAAAATGATGACGGTGATATTTATAAAGGAGTATTGATTTTCACTAAGAAAGAATTGATGGTGTTTTGGAGGACACTGGTACAATGTTATTTCTATAGGACCCATACCATACCATGAAACATTATTCCATATAGTGGAAGTGGGTTTCTGGTGGTTACAAGGAAATTTACTAATATATTTACCTAATATTCTTTTTAATGATATATATTGGTTTTCGTGGATTTTTTGATTTTATACATTGTCGTAGTATGAATATATATCATTGTGTCAGAAAAAGATTGGTAAAACTGTGACCCAACATTAGAATTTGACTTGGTTTTGAATAATTTAATCATAGGGGATATAGAAAATATAATAGGATCAGTTGAGTAGTGAGATATGGGTTTCTCGTAGGTCAATTGTAAGATTACTTTTAGGATTCATCATTTTCAAAGGAAGGGATATTTTTGTGAAAAATGGTAAATTCAATGGATGGGAAAGAACAACACAATTAAAATATTGAGGGTGGTTACATTATTAGAAAATAGGATAAGTGTATGTGCTGTTGTTGAGGAATATATATATCTTTATATGTTGGGGATAGAGAAGAGAATTGTGTTTATATCAGTATAGAGGTGTCGAAATCATATTAGAATGAAATTTTTTTGATACACATTATGAAATGGTTAATATTTATAGTGTATCATTATAAACAGCAAGAAACACCTATCGTATTTTTTTATAATCCCATTAAAACATTCCATATAATAATATTTCACTGGAAAACAAATCTTGTGGAAACAAGAATCATGACTGAATCCTATAAATTTAAATGTATCAGAATATATAAGACATTATTCACCAAAATCACACCAATAAATTCTATTATAATGATTTTTATATAAATCCAATAAAAAATAATTTTATGTAAATAATAGATATAAATCTTGGTAATGGATACAATAATATTTCACATTGTCTATACGGTTATACTATATCCAAAATAGATGCATGACAATATTTCATTATATCAAAAGTAAAATGGTTACAATGTCTTATGACTATGAAGAAACATATATCAAAATACCTAAAAATATATGACACATCGGAAAAAAATTTCTTCCCCATTAATATATAAGTTCCCACGTGGTCATCTAGTTACATTGACTACCAAAAACTACATCAATTTATCCATTTTATTATTCAATAAAGTAATCAGTGAATCATTATCTATCATTATTTCCAATCACCTATAAAACTATTATATTCCCTATTCCATAATCCTTTACAACATATTAAACAATAACAGTGACTCATAAATAGAAATTCCCTCCTCCTAGTAATCAAATTAATCATTTAGCATCTAGAAAATATGCCACCAAGAAACATATCTAGAAGAAATTATAATCTTTTGAAAACATTATTAACATTATATTGGATCATAATATTATGAATCAGAAATTAATAAATGAAATTTATTTTTTCTATTAATTAATTCATTTTCATGTAATATAGATATAGCGTTAAAATCCACTATGTTTGATTTCTTAACACTTATATCTTATATCATGTCAGGCTTAAAAGAACATTAAGCATCATAACCATTATAATATATCAATTTTTAAGAGACCATTGATATTATAATAATAAAATTTATGCTCATTTTCATTTGGAATAGATAAAATAATATATGAACTTGTAAATATTAAAGAAATTTTTTTGGTATTATGATTATAAAACACCTATGAAATCCTTAAGGATAAAAATAAAAAAATAAAATAATCCCATTTTTTTTAAAAAAATAAAATATATTTTTATTAAGAAAGTACATCAATTTATTGAAACTATTCATGGTGTTTCCTCTTACAAAAATTCACCTTGAGGTAGTTACCTAGAAAAATGCTCATTGAGTTTGACTCAATTTCCACCTGTGGTACAAATATGGGCCTTGTTGCACACCTAGTTTGACACTTCCTAGGGATATACTTTCGAAATTCATAGGATCATTATACAACAATATTAAGGGAATATAAATATCATAAGAATTTATATTATCAAAAATACCATTCATAACATTTATTGAATAATATAAATTCATATGTTATGAAATATATTGCATATATGGTTTATTCTTCAAATGTTTATAGTCTCCTTTTTATGTATTTAATAGTTTGAAAATTCATATCACCAATTCTATTTTGGTAGAATTTTATGATTAGAATCAAAATCATATAGTGAAATGTAGACATATCTTCAATTGTTATACACTTTTTTCTCTAATGTTTTTTATAACTATTGTGAAAGTACCACAAATCATTTAAGTAGAGTTATTATAGGAATCAAAAATGGTTAGTGTATTTGATCCAAAGTTTATTAATCATTCCTATCAAAAATTTCTTGTTATGTATCATATATAATATGGTGTTACTCTTTTTAGATAATTTTGATTAAATTCAATGTATGGATTTTATATCGTAATATATATCTAGTAAATATTTTTTAGTTAAGGAAACATGCCTCTGTATCATTAATTTTCTTTAGATTCCTTAAAATTATGTGTATGAGGTTGATTATCATTTTGTATCATCATATGAATCTGGGATTTTATTTCCATATGCGCAATAATATCCTTCTCATCTAATTTAAACTAAAGTATGATGCCTTCCATAAATAGATTCCCATTTTAATGGAATACAGTGTGGTGTTTATTGAAGAAATATTTAGTCTTCTTTGAAGATTAGTGTTTGATATCTAAACAGATATTTAACCTAGTTCTATGATAATATATAATACTCTATATATAATTGTAATTTTTGAACCTGGGGAGTTGAAGAAACAATTACATGATAATCTATATAAAGGTTTCATATTCCCATGTACATCACTGTGTGGTGCACTGATCATTTTCATCAAGAATAAGGAATGACTGAGGCTCATCTACATTAATTATCTTGAAATCAGAAAGATCAAATAAATAAAAACAATCCTAAAACATTGATTAACGAACTATTATATTAGTTATGTGGATAAAAATACTTCCCAAAGGTGGTTATTGGGTTTAGATGTGACCATGTAATCATAATGAAGTAAGATAACCCTATAACTCTTTTGCATACACGGTTGTTAGAGTATGAATTCATAGTAAAGCAATTTGTACTCACTAATTATCTAGAAATATTCATGTAAATAATAAAAGGTGTTTCTAGTTATTACCATGAAATACTTATTGTGGTATTTATAGATGATATAATTATTTAAAAAAAATAAAGGAGAACTATGAGGAGAATTTCAATACTCTACTAAAAGACATGTAAAATGAAATGATATATGAAAAGTACAAAAATGCATAATTTTTTGGATGTAAGTAACTTTCATGGGGCATGTTATTACCAATAATGGGATATATTTAGATCCATAAAAAACATATAAAATATTTTATTTACCTAGACCAAAAGTTGTGAATGATTTCTATTTGTTCCACCAATTATCTACGTACTAATGTCAATTTGTGAAAAACATCTCATTATTTTGAAGCCTAACAACCATGATTACGTAAGAGGGATTCACTTTTTTATTAATTGATGAATGTGAATGAAAAATTAAATATACATGGATGAGGCTAATCACTTCACCAAGTAGCACATTACATACTAGTGGGGAAGGATTGGTGATCTACATTGATTTAATTATAAATTGATTGTGTTATGTTATCATGATAGATGAATAAGTAATATATTATGCATCTTCTTAATTAATCATCCATGAGTAGAACAACCCAAAACCTAATCTTTGAGTGGATGTAGTAATCATTACATTTAATATTCCGAGACATTATATATATGGATAAGTGTGTAACATATATAAAAATCATAAACTCCTTAGGTATAGTTTCACAAAAAATGGAACAATTTGATACAATTAAGGTGGATAGATCTGATCAAGGATTATTAATGTTCAATCCATTACAATTTGTGATGGGAAATTTTTATTCATATGATCTGAGTATAAAATATCCCTCAGTCCGAGCTATGATAAGAATATTAGAGATCCAATATTCTTCTACATGAAAAGGATTGATATGGTAATAATAAACTAATCATTACCCTACATTTCTCAAGTAGCATATAAAAAATATATTCTTGAAAGAACCAAGGAGACTAAAAAATATATATAGATTTTATAGATGAGGTTAGAAAATATTCTAGTGTTCAACTTTCCAAAATATCAAGTTATAATTTTTTGAACCTAGATATGATTCCCAAAAAAACCATAACTGAATAAGAAACTTCTATATGATGTGTATAAATTAACCTCTTATATTAATATAGGAATCCTTGTGATGTATATATATATATATTCAAATGTAAAGATTTTTTAAGTATAAAATAAAGAGGTATATTTCATATTTTTATTTGGATTCAGGGTATTCCAACAAATTTAGTCTAAAATATATAAGTATATGGATATGATGTATCTATTTCAAAAACTATTGTGGAAATGAGAGAATATAACTATTATTATTTTCATTAAATATCCCATGAACCCTGATGGTAATAATTTATATTGTTGGTATTCAATCACCTTAATATATTAATTAATTTCATATCTATCAAGGATTGTTTATATATTAATCAACTATCCATGATATACATAATGGAAGTGGTAATACTACATAGAGTTCCACATTTAATAATATGTGATCAAGATCTAATGTTTACCTTTAGTTTTTGGATAATCCACTAGTAATTATTTGATACATTACAAAACTTCATTACTACTTATCACCATAATATTGATAGTCTATTTGAAAATAACATTCAATAATTAGAGGATATACTAATATAGTGTTCATTATATTTCAATGAATGATAGGGCCATAATCTTCACCTATTTTATTACTCATATTACCAAAATTTCAATTATAACATTCAAATGAAACATTATAAGGCTCTATATGAGAAGAGGTGTCAAACTCATACAAGCATAGATGAATCAGAAAGTGGACGATAATGGGAACTGATATTACACGATAATTTAATGATATTGTTAAAGTCATTCTACGTTATATAAAAACTGATCAATGTTGATAGGAAATAAACACATAAAACCATAACCATAACCTAGAGTCATGGGTCATCAACAATGTTTCCTTTTATATATATCCATGGAATAAATTCATGAGGTTTGGGAAGAAGGGAAACCATAGTCTTATATACAATATCCCATCTTAGATCCTTGATCACATAAAAGTGGTTATCTATTGTTAATGACTTCATAATAACCTATCACAATATATATTATGTTCTCTATGTATCCATATAGAGTAATATTATACAAAACCACTCACATGTACCAAATCAAAAGGTGATGCCATTGGAGAATGAACATTCATTTTTATAGTAGTTTGTGAAAATATTTTTTTTGTAGAGACAATGTTATAAGAAACTAGAAAAATGATCTTTTGAAGTACTATGGTGGAATAACATGTTTGGGGAAGCATCATGGGAAAAAATATATGTGATGATATATATGTTCTATTAACAATTTTTGTGGTATAATATGACATTTATTTGGTGAAATCCATAGAGGCTGGAATAATGTAACACCCCAAACTTTTATGATTGATATTCCTATTTTCAATGAATAAATGATTTATCATGTAATGTATCTTTTATAATCACATTCACCCCATTTGATATTTTGGAAAGTTATTAGTTATATTATTTAGTATTTAGAAGAAAATAATGATGCATATGTGTTTATAATATAAATATTGTACATTGAAAATTAAGATTTGTATATTAAGGGTTGATATATAATCTAGTTGATAGTGATAAAGGAAGTTATGGAATCATCCAATAGTATCATACCCTATGAATCCCATTTAACAGTGATTCTAAGGGATATATAATCAACAAGATTTAACCATGACAAATTCTAATCTGATATTCAATAAATGAAGCAAGAATTAAAATTCTTATGAAAGAAGTTCAAGCTCATCATGACCATGTCTCAAACTATGTTCTTCGAACCACCCCATGAAAATCCCACCATCAAACACCTTACTCTTATAGAATTCACTGGTGTAACAAAGGGTTATATACCTAGACCATAATAACATTATATTATATATTTTTTTGTTAATAAACTAATTATTATATTTATTCCCCTGTTATTATTTATTTTTAAATTATTAGATAACAATTTAGACAAAAATTACATTTTTATATTATAAAACACGTACTGTGTTTTTTTGAAATATATAGATTCAGTAAACACAAAATTTTTAATTAATTCACAATTTTATTAAATAAATAATATTTTATAAAAATATTTTCATTAGAAAATTTTAATTTAATATATATAATTAAATAATTAAATGAAGATAAAAATATATTTTATGAGGGTCAAAAAGTATTATAGTAATAAAACCACAATTTTTTAAATGATGTATTTCTATTTGAATTTATACAATATAATAATAATATATTTATTTGGATTATATAAATATTATTTGTTAAACATTCAGGTCAAAATTACCTAATAATGGTTTTTTCATAATTTCTGTAGAAAGCTGAATTTTTGGGTCAAAATTGAATATCTAATAAATATATAGTGTCTAATTTGAAACAATTATCACCTTTAAGGGATTTAATACATTCCATAAAATGTACCACAACAAAATTTATACTTCCCCATTATGATAATGTGTTTCTATGTTATTTGATTAATTTTTAACCCTAATGTATCCCCCCAAACCTATATTATGTTTAAATATTTCAAACATAATTATTCAAAAACATCACTCACTTCAACATCACCAAGGGTATTATTTTACATTGTTAGGTTCATATAATTGTAAAATAACGAATCCCATGAATATTTATTATAAAAATTTGGAAAAATCATAATAAAATTGAGGTTTTTATTACAATTTCATATGGAGTACAAAAAAGAAGTTTAGAAATAAATAATAAGTTCACTTCTCTTTTTATAGATAAACAAATCCAACATTCAATTCATCAACACTCAATACACTTGTAGAAGAAACCAACTCTTCCATTTATTCTATATAGTCCTCCAATGTTCCCCCTTGAGATCATAAAAAGCTACTCCAAATAAGTATGAATCATCTTCTATAGGTAAGGCATTCCCTTATCAACTTTCTTAATGAAACTACATTAAGTTATTCCTTTTGATTTCCAATTTTTATTATATGATATGTTTCTACACATACCTCTTGTTTTCATTAATATTATAATTTAATTAATGTCTAAATTATCTCTTATTTACCCCATCTACATACTAGTATGTTAACCCGTCAATATAGTATTTTACTTTTAGAGCAATTTTCTATCATATGCACCTAATTTACAAAAGAAAATAAGCCTCATTATATTTATGATTTTTCTAATTTCAATTTTATTAAATAAATATTTAAATAATGTCTAATAAATATATGGGTATTCATACATTCTCCTTCTACTTAGACAAGGATGAAGAGTTATATGTTGTTTCTCCTTCTACTAAAAAAATTCCATCCATGAAGAGTATTCATAATCCCAATAATATATCATTTGAATACAACATTAGTTTTCTCACTATAATATCAAATACATTAGAAAATATATTCCATTGTACTTCTACAACATGTAACACAAAAAATGTTAATTTACATTCACCCAATTCTATATGAGGCATTTTGTTACATCAAAAACCCATAGATTATATCATTTTTGAACATGTTCACTAGATTTTTATTCCAATAGATATTTAATTTCTCAAATTTTATATCTTCATGAAAATTATGGATATAATGATACATTAGGGTGATATTCTTCATCAAATCATAGAACCATGATTTTTTTTCAAATAAATTACATTTTTATATCATAGTAAAGTAATACACATCTCTATCTACATCTGAGCTCATCAATAAAACATTTAATCCCAATCATCTCAATGATAGATCACATTTATACCACAAACACTTCTTCTATTTTGGAGATAGAAATATATATTTTGAAACATGACATCCAGATAACTATGGTTTCTATAATGGTAATGAAAACCCTTGTTGTGAATTCCAATGAATCTATGCTTCCCCCAAATATAGTTCCATCAAATGCACTAAATATATTATCACAAATAAATTAAATTATTGAATTATTCCTTCCATTATGATATCTCATAATTTATTTTATAGATTTACAATTTTATTTAAATGGATTCAACATGAATTTACTAATAATCCCCACTATATGAGCTATATTAGTTATTTTTTACACTATTTCATACAACATACATCCTATAAATAAAACATACGCTATCATATCTATGTATTATCTATTTTATTCATATCAGGGTAATATTTTCATGCGATATTAATGAATAAATGAAGAGTTATAAGAACTATATTAAAACAAACATTAATACTTTCTTCAATAATATTATTAAAACAGATTTTGATATAATAAAAAAATATATATATTAATATCACTAAATCATGATACCGATGATATTCTTTACTTCAGAAATACCAGTAACTATAAAATTATATTACATGTCCATATTTATCATTGAAATCTGTTTGATTGAAGAACACACTAGTAGAATTTCATTCATAAACAATATTAAAAAAATGATATTGACATCAGTATACTCCATCAAGTAATAAAAGGTTTATATGTTTATTGATTTTAAGAATTTATTATGCATGAATGGGTTAAAATTTTTGTTTCTCAATCTGTATTACTATTTCAAACTTTATATATTTTTCTCTAGTTTTCAGATAAGTTCATGATTTTGAAGATCTAAAAAACTAGTATCTTTCATCCTATATATTCTCTTCCCAATATATCTTTGAATAAATGTTATGTTTACATATATATTTTCAATATTTAATCACTTTAATGATAGTATAATCCATATGGATTCAATGGTAATATTTTTTATTTATAATAAATTTTTTTAATAGTATTTTTTCCTCCATTTTTTGAAATTACTTGATTACCAGGCTCATATTATACTAATTAATTTCACATAGACCATATTTTAATCAGAAAACCCACAAGTTATTATGTTACCTCATTCATGGTAATTTTCTACTAATAACCATCTATTATCCACATGTACTTAATCCAACTCATCAATAACAACAAACTACCAATTTTCTAAATCTCTAATGTTTGACACTTTATTAGGTAACTCTTGTATTGAACTATCCATTAAAAGTAATATGTTTATGTTGATCCCATACCAATATACCTGCAGCAATACTGTTTTAGATGGATTATAATTTACTTTGGTGTGTTAACCTTTTTAAACTGAAAAAAATTCAACCTCTAGAATTGTAACCTGACCCCCTAAAATTATCTACATTTCATGTATATCTCATGTCTCTCTCATAATATCACCCTTATTGATTCTCTTTGAATGTTCATTTGACATTCATGAATTTATGGTATTGTGAGATAAAATGAAACCAACCAACATTTATAATCTTTTTGTAACACTATTTATTTCCTATAAAAATTAGTTGAATCGTTTAATTTTTCTCCTTTCACCTTCATATTTCATTCCATCCATAGGACCTTGTCAATGATGATAACATTCAATCATTTGATGACTTTAGATTTATTTACATTCCAAGGATGAAATATGTATTCTTAATCTCCCAATCTGGAAAATAAGCATGAATGTGAATTTCCATTAATATTATATCTATCTTCAAAGTCATTATATGTGTAGGATAAAGATGTGTAGAAATTGAGGAGAGATAAATTTAGTTATTTTCATATCTTAAAATATATTGTTTATTTTTACCATTACTGTTGATGGGTATTGATTGATTTGATGGGTAATCTTACATTCTAATTAATCCCAAAATTCCTTTAGAATTCAAGAAGGAATATTAATATGATTAACCCTTTCTATAAATGTTTGATTCAACCATTATAATATCCCATTTTTGTCAATATTTATATGTACAATCCTTTAATTCCTAAATCCCTTATGTTAGATGATGTTGTAGAAAATCAATAAATTGTACAAACTATAATTTTATAATAAAATGTAATCCATTCTGATCATTGTTTACACCTCAACCACATATATCCATTTCATGAACTCTCTATACACTTATAAATTATTTATCAACATGTTTTACTATAATTTTCTAGTAGATTATTTCATTATTGTTACAATGTACTCTGAACCTCTATGAGATTTAATAGGTTATGTTCCACAATAATAAGTATGCACTAGCTCTCGATTATGTCCTATTAGTGATATTTCACTCAAATTAAATATCACAATTCATTTCGTTCAATGCAGTTAACTCTCACAACATTTGAAGTTTGAATGATCAATTTTTTGTATGTCATTGACTTCAATAACATCCAACCATTCTCAATAGGTTTCCTAGGTCAGTATTACCAGAAACATAATCATTTGAATGTTTTAGTTCCTAAAAGTGTATCACACACCACCCATTCAATTAGATATACTATGTCATCCATTACCCATCTTATTATAATCAATGAACATTGAGTGATTTTCCACACTCCATTTTAAATGTTCCTTCCAAATCTAGAATCTTCTAACACAACAAATGATATCCAATCCTTATGATGTCATAGTAAAAGTAAATCATTTTAAAACCTAAGGAAACATATCTTATAAGGATGAATTTTGATATCACCATTCCCAAAAACATCATTATATTCACCTTCCTAATGATTAAATCATATAAAATATTTTAGACAAATTATTATTTATACACAACTTTTATGTAGTGGAGTTGAAATATGTGCCAGAATCTATAGTCAAATAAAATTACATTGTATCTATACTCATGAGTATATTAGTATATATCACACATGTTGATCTAATAGAAAAAATTCCTTTAAAATTCGATCTGTGATAGTTTCCATTTCCTTCTATAAATCCGTCTTTATTTGAACTCATTTCAACAGTGAAAATTTATTGTATTAGGTTTGATATATTTACCAAATTTTTTATCTATATAATTCCATCCAAATAGTCTTCAATCTCTCAATTGAGGTAGGTTCCATCTTTTATTTTCATCCAAGGTATCATCAAATGATAAATAATTATACATACATCATAGATTTTAAATTAAAATGTTGATCCATACTTTAATATTAATTATATTTTACCTACTAGAGTTACTTACTACATTCATCATCATATCAATTTTTTTTAGTAATAATGATAATAAAAATTAGTCGAGGGAAAAATTGTGTGTGTCCCCTTCATGGACTCAATATATCCTCTTATTATGTTCAAATCATTCACATGGTCTATATTAGAACTCACTTCTGACGTCTTCTTATTGAATATTCATCACCTTAAGAACACTTTCATGTGTTTTTTTAGCTTTTCATACATTTATTAAAATGCATCCATAAATTTTTCTGTTTTATTTTTCATCTGGATGATGAAGACTACATTTTCCTACAATGACATCATCCCAAAACCAAATAATTTTATATCTATATTTTCCAATTTTCCATTCTCCTTTTATTACAACTTTACCCATTTTAATTGTTATTATAGGTACTTGTGGAAGAGGTAAACATCCAACCATATCCATAAGAATAATATATTTATTCTATCATACTTGTTAAAGAATAAAATTTTATCATCAAACAAATCCACTTTCTGATATTACAAATCCTCATGAAGGAAAAATTATATCGAGAAAGTAATATTTTTACCTCATCATTTTCAATTAAACCACTAATCCTGTGAGAAAAAATATCCTACATTCATAATACATATTCATGAAAATCCCAAATAAATCATTTCACACTTGATGTTTTTCCCCAGAAAATTACTATAGAATAAAAAATTCAATGAAAATAATCCTTGGAATTTCAATGTACAAAATCATAGAGTAGTTACATCACTAAATTCAATTTACTCAACTTTTTACTAAATAATGTTTACTAAAATAGACTAAAACAATGATAATATTAATGTAAAAAATATCTAGTAAATTACATGATATGATTTCATGTGGTTCATAATTTTTCCCAATATATATGGGAATATGCCTCACAATGCTTCATTATATCAATTTTATAAGGGATATGATAACTTATAATAAGAAATCCATGTAGATATCTAAAAAAAGAAAATATATGATACAATAGTGAAGGGGTTCAATCCCTTTAATATATTGTCTCATATTAGGACATCTATTTTCACCATCTTTTTAAAACTATTTCCGTTGATCTAATTAAGTGTCCAAATATATAATCAATATTAAATTCGATGAAATTTATTCCAGTCACTGGTAACAAAATAGTTCTCTCTATGTAATAATAGTTTCTAAAACAAATCAGTATAGAAAAATTTATAAATAATCATTGACAACTTCGAGTGATGAAAAAAACAGAAAAATACATTGAACTAACAATTGAGCTATATATCCATAAAAAGTTATAAACATATGACAACCTCATTACCATTCACCCAATGTATGTTGTTGATTTTTATAAAAATAACGAATAAACCTTGAGGTTTTCTCAATTCATCGAACACAATCTATTTGGGATGAATTTCCAAAATCCCAACAAGTTATAAATCATGATTGATTATTTCATGATGTGGTGATAATCAGGAGTAGGATGTATGAGGCTTATGTATAAAATAATGTTGAAGATGAAACAAAGATTATGATGTGATATCCATGATAATGTAAATTTATGGTATATAATGAATTATATTTCATTTCATGAATTATAAAATTCATTGGATATAATAGGGAAAACTTACTATGTAATTAAGCTGTTTTTTGATGAAAATTTCTCACTTATAAATAATTAATTAAATATTTAGATTATAAGTAATATGTTAAATAATTTAATACAAAATTGACATATTTTAATTTAATATAGGATAATTTATGATTTTGTATTGATAAGCATATATGATATGATATAAATAGAGATAAGAGAAGAGGGAGTTAAAGAAGTATTGTGGACATTATTTCGAATGATCCATGAGGTATTCTCACTAGAGGGTCACGAAGTTTACTAGTGGAAGAATGTGGATAAAAATTTATACACCACACAAGTATAGAATACCTTTTTGAAGAAAAATATAATGAAACACATGAAGGTAGTGTGCTATTAAATTTATTAGTAAAAATGAGTAATTTATTTCTATGAGTGTTATAAACTAGGAATGTTAGTATGGAATCTAGGAATTATAATAGAAGTGGTGTAATTAGAGTTTTAGGCACTCATAACATCATCATTTCATGCTCATTTTGTAGATTATTTTGGATAATATAGTAATTCTTCTTATGTCTCTCTATTGCATTCATTATCAGTCTATATTAACCAATAGTTGAAATTTTTTCCTATTTATAATTTATAAAAATAATTTGAAAGGGACCATTAGAGAAATATTGACATACCATATTTCAGAAACTCCACTTCAATTATTTACCTTTCTTTTTTATATATATGTGGTATTATAACAAAATTTTATTAGTGGAGTGTAATCTCTCAGATGTGATGGTAGAGATCAACAACTATAATGGGATTAAAATATTTTGTTGAAATAATTTTAATTTTTGGTTGAATAGGGTGTAATATTTTTTTTGATAATTAATAATGGATTGCAACATCACTTACATACGGGGTATCTTGTTTTATATATAGATTAAATTATTATCATAGATTTACTGATGAGATATTTCATTCAATTCAAACAGATGTAAGGGACTGGGATTCCCGTTATCCAATTTTATATACATAAATGGGATGGTATATATATTCCACCACCCCATGTGTCAAAAACATATCAACATCAAAATATATGATTCTAATGTATTTGAATACATACTACATGTACAATGGAAAAAGTTTTAAGATATGAGGATACACACAAAAATATTTTTTAGTTATTTAATTGATTAGGTTAATATTATTTTGGATGAAACGTGCAGACACAGAGAAACACTTTTTGATATCATGATATTGACTAAAACCCAAATATGACTTCCACTATATTTAAATGTGAATCTCTAGATGGTTTGAAAAAGTACCCATGGGATGTAATGCATGAAAATCATTATAGTACTATAAAATCGTAAAATATTAAGAGTAATCGAAATGAGTCCATGAAAAAGGATGATTATAATGAAGTAATATTAAGGTATATAATGAATCTCATGGTGTAAGATAATCTATAAGATGGGGATTTTGATTCTGTGATGTGTTTTCGTTCATAAATCCTCTTAATAGGAAATGAAAAATTCTATGAAAATACTCAAAAACTATACATTGAATGAGCTATAAATTATAATCTCACTCCATGTTTTCTACTAAAATTTAAATATTAAAATGAAGATTAATATCAAATGATGAAATCATTTTGTGATATGATAGGTATTATTTTTTTATTAACTATTATTAAAATAATAATAATATTTACCTAAAATATATATTCTCAAAACTAGTGCATCACAAAAGGATCTATGATGAAAATACCTTATTGATGAATTCATATTACCTTTCATTGACATCCTAAAATTTGTTGAAATAATATATGAAATTATGGAATTATATTTTAGAGTATATCTTATTCTTAAACTTGAGGTATCACATGAATATTTTGATGTTTGGAAGTATAAAATGAATAAGTTCAATGGGGTTGTATATTATTATACACTATATATACAATTATATGCAGAAGAAAAATATACATTAATAGATGATATTGAATGACAAAAATCCAAAAATTCTAGAGATATAGAGAAATAAATTATTTGTAAGTCCAAAATCAATGATAATACTTGAATATTAGTGGCATGATTGATTTTTTAAAGATCAGGACAAACGGATTGAGGATTTCGAAGATGAATTTGTGTACTTACAAAGAGATATTAATGATAAAAAAATATTTTAATGCATGGTATGTCATATGGATGATTTAGTGGGAAGGCCATATAAAATAGTCAAGGAGGATTATAGGGAGACAAAAATGGTGGAATATTTCCATTATTTTTAGGTTATATAAGATAAAGTAAATTACATTATATGCTTCATAGAAATAAAAAATTAAGGGTGGTTGATTCCAAACCACTTTCACTCATCCCAAATAATATTTTTGAGTTACAAAATATTATGGAGACCTGAAATTTCATAACAATAGTGGTTGATACATGAAAATATACTCCAAAATTATTTTGTTATTGTGATCTCATGAAGATATGTGTAATTCTAAAAACAAGTAGAACTCCTTTAAAAACTACCATAGAAAGAGTTTAATAAGATAATTATGTTTGGGAAAAGTTCCACATTAAAAATTTGATAATATTATATTATTATTAATTCAAAATTTAATAATTTATAAGGTTGATATTTGTGTATTGATGTTGATGATGTCATATATTGATCATCTGTGTTGTGAGATATCATGTAGTTACCTAAATCTTTTTTACTATTACATGAAATTAATTCAAGATCTTGTTTGAAATTTTATACTATTAAAAAATTAATTTTATTTAGAAATAAAATAATATATTATCTCTTTATGGTGTACTATTTTATTAGATACATTGTTCGTGCGTATGTTGATCAAAACATTCCATCATTCGATGATTGTTGATAACTTCATCAATAGTCCATCCTCATAAACTAATGTTATAAAAAATGAACTAAACTATTTATATGGGGGTTTTATTATTTAAAATGATGACGGTGATACTTATAAAGGAGTATTGATTTTCACTAAGAAAGAATTGATGGTGTTTTGGAGGACACTGGTACAATGTTATTTCCATAGGACCCATACCATACCATGAAACATTATTCCATATAGTGGAAGTGGGTTTCTGGTGGTTACAAGTAAATTTACTAATATATTTACCTAATATTCTTTTTAATGATATATATTGGTTTTCGTGGATTTTTTTGTTTTTATATATTGTCGTAGTATGAATATATATCATTGTGTCAGAAAAAGATTGGTAAAACTGTGACTCAACATTAGAATTTGACTTGGTTTTGAATAATTTAATCATAGGGGATATAGAAAATATAATAGGATCAGTTGAGTAGTGAGATATGGGTTTCTCGTAGGTCAATTGTAAGATTACTTTTAGGATTCATCATTTTCAAAGGAAGGGATATTTTTGTGAAAAATGAAAAATTCAATGGATGGGAAAGAATAACACAATTAAAATATTGAGGGTGGTTACATTATTAGAAAATAGGATAAGTGTATGAGCTATTTTTGAGGAATATATATATCTTTATATGTTGGGGATAGAGAATAGAATTGTGTTTATATCAGTATAGAGGAGTCGAAATCATATTAGAATGAAAATTATTTGATACACATTATGAAATGGTTAATATATATAGTGTATCATTATAAACAGCAAGAAACACCTATCATATTTTTTTATAATCCATTTAAAACATTCCATATAATAATATTTCACTGGAAAACAAATCTTGTGGAAACAAGAATCAAGACTGAATCCTATAAATTTAAATGTATCAGAATATATAAGACATTATTCACCAAAATCACACCAATAAATTCTATTATAATGATTTTTATATAAATCCAATAAAAAATCATTTTATGTAAATAATAGATATAAATCTTGGTAATGGATACAATAATATTTCACATTGTCTATACGGTTATACTATATCCAAAATAGATGCATGACAATATTTCATTATATTAAAAGTAAAATGGTTACAATGTCTTATGACTATGAAGAAACATATATCAAAATACCTAAAAATATATGACACATCGGAAAAAAATTTCTTCCCCATTAATATATAAGTTCCCACGTGGTCATCTAGTTACATTGACTACCAAAAACTACATCAATTTATCCAATGTATTATTCAATAAAGTAATCAGTGAATCATTATCTATCATTATTTCCAATCACCTATAAAACTATTATATTCCCTATTCCATAATCCTTTACAACATATTAAACAATAACAGTGACTCATAAATAGAAATTCCCTCCTCCTAGTAATCAAATTAATCATTTAGCATCTAGAAAATATGCCCCCAAGAAACATATCTAGAAGAAATTATAATCTTTTGAAAACATTATTAACATTATATTGGATCATAATAGTATGAATCAGAAATTAATAAATGAAATTTAATTTTTCTATTAATTAATTCCTTTTCATGTAATATAGATATAGCGTTAAAATCCACTATGTTTTATTTCTTAACACTTATTTCTTATATCATGTCAGGCTTAAAAGAACATTAAGCATCATAACCATTATAATATATCAATTTTTAAGAGACCATTGATATTATAATAATGAAATTTATGCTAATTTTCATTTGGAATAGATAAAAGAATATATGAACATGTAAATATTAAAGAAATTTTTTTGGTATTATGATTATAAAACACCTATGAAATCCTTAAGGATAAAAATAAAAAAATAAAATAATCCCATTTTTAAAAAAAATAAAATATTTTTTTATTAAGAAAGTACATCAATTTATTGAAACTATTCATGGTGTTTCCTCTTACAAAAATTCACCTTGAGGTAGTTACCTAGAAAAATGCTCATTGAGTTTGACTCAATTTCCACCTGGGGTACAAATATGGGCCTTGTTGCACACCTAGTTTGACACTTCCTAGGGATATACTTTCGAAATTCATAGGAACATTATACAACAATATTAAGGGAATATAAATATCATAAGAATTTATATTATCAAAAATACCATTCATAACATTTATTGAATAATATAAATTCATATGTTATGAAATATATTGCATATATGGTTTATTCTTCAAATGTTTATAGTCTCCTTTTTATGTGTTTAATAGTTTGAAAATTCATATCACCAATTTTATTTTGGTAGAATTTTATGATTAGAATCAGAATCATATAGTAAAATGTAGACATATCTTCAATTGTTATACACTTTTTTCTCTAATGTTTTTTTATAACTATTTTGAAAGTACCACAAACCATTTAAGTAGAGTTATTATAGGAATCAAAAATGGTTAGTGTATTTGATCCAAAGTTTATTAATCATTCCTATCAAAATTTGTCAGTTATGTATCATATATAATATGGTGTTACTCTTTTTAGATAATTTTGATTAAATTCAATTTATGGATTTTATATCATAATATATATCTAGTAAATATTTTTTAGAGAAGGAAACATGCCTCTGTATCATTAATTTTCTTTAGATTCCTTAAAATTTTGTGTATGAGGTTGATTATCATTCTGTATCATCATATGAATCTGGGATTTTATTTCCATATGCGAAATCATATACTTCTCATCTAATTTAAACTAAAGTATGAGACCATCCATAAATAGATTCCCATTTTAATGGAATACAGTGTGGTGTTTATTGAAGAAATATTTAGTCTTCTTTGAATAATAGAGTTTGATATCTAAACAGATATTTAACCTGGTTCTGTGATAATATATAATACTCTATATATAATTGTAATTTTTGAACCTGGGGAGTTGAAGAAACAATTACATGATAATCTATATAAAGGTTTCATATTCCCATGTACATCACTGTGTGGTGCACTGATCATTTTCATCAAGAATAAGGAATGACTAAGGCTCATCTACATTAATTATCTTGAAATCAAAAAGATCAAATAAAGAAAAACAATCCTAAAACATTGATTAGTGAACTATTATATTAGTTATGTGGATAAAAATACTTCCCAAAGGTGGTTATTGGGTTTAGATGTGACCATGTAATCATAATGAAGTAAGATAACCCTATAACTCTTTTGCATACACGGTTGTTAGAGTATGAGTTCATAGTAAAGCAATTTGTACTCACTAATTATCTAGAAAATATTCATGTAAATAATGAAAGGTGTTTCTAGTTATTACAATGAAATACTTATTGTGGTATTTAGAGATGATATAATTATTTAATAGAAATAAAGGAGAACTATGATGAGAATTTCAATACTCTACTAAAAGACATGTAAAATGAAATGATATATGAAAAGTACAAAAATGCATAATTTTTTGGATGTATGTAACTTTCATGGGGCATGTTATTACCAATAATGGGATATATTTAGATCCATAAAAAACATATAAAATATTTTATTTACCTAGACCAAAAGTTGTGAATGATTTCTATTAGTTCCACCAATTATCTACGTACTAATGTCAATTTGTGAAAAACATCTCACTATTTTGAAGCCTAACAACCATGATTACGTACGAGGGATTCACTTTTTTATTAATTGATGAATGTGAATGAAAAATTAAATATACATGGATGAGGCTAATCACTTCACCAAGTAGCACATTACATACTAGTGGGGAAGGATTGGTGATCTACATTGATTTAATTATAAATTGATTGTGTTATGTTATCATGCTAGATGAATAAGTAATATATTATGCATCTTCTTAATTAATCATCCATGAGTAGAACAACCCAAAACCTAATCTTTGATTGGATGTAGTAATCATTACATTTAATATTCCGAGACATTATATATATGGATAAGTGTGTAACATATATAAAAATCATAAACTCCATAGGTATATTTTCACAAAAAATGGAACAATTTGATACAATTAAGGTGGATAGATATGATCAAGGATTATTAATGTTCAATCCATTACAATTTGTGATGGGAAATTTTTATTCATATGATCTGAGTATAAAATATCCCACAGTCCGAGCTATGATAAGAATATTAGAGATCCAATATTCTTCCACATGAAAAGGATTGATATGGTAATAATAAACTAATCATTACCCTACATTTCTCAAGTAGTATATAAAAAATATATTCTTGAATGAACCAAGGAGACTAAAAAATATATATATATTCTATAGATGAGGTTAGAAAATATTCTACTGTTCAACTTTCCAAAATATCAAGTTATAATTTTTCGAACCTAGATATGATTCCCAAAAAAAACCATAACTGAATAAGAAACTTCTGGATGATGTGTATAAATTAACCTCTTATATTAATCTAGGAATCCTTGTGATGTATATATATATATTCAAATGTAAATATTTTTAAGTATAAAATAAAGAGGTATATTTCATATTTTTATTTGGATTCAGGGTATTCCAACAAATTTAGTCTTAAATATATAAGTATATGGATATGATGTATCTATTTCAAATACTATTGTGGAAATGATAGAATATAACTATTATTCTTTTCATTAGATATCCCATGAACCCTGATGGTAATAATTTATATTGTTGGTATTCAATCACCTTAATATATTAATTAATTTCATATCTATCAAGGATTGTTTATATATTAATCAACTATCCATGATATACATAATGGAAGTGGTAATACTACATAGAGTTCCACATTTAATTATATGTGATCAAGATCTAATGTTTACCTTTAGTTTTTGGATAATCCACTAGTAATTATTTGATACATTACAAAACTTCATTACTACTTATCACTATAATATGGATAGTCTATTTGAAAATAACATTCAATAATTAGAGGATATACTAATATAGTGTTCATTATATTTCAATGAATGATAGGGCCATAATCTTCAACTATTTTATTACTCATATTACCAAAATTTCAATTATAACATTCAAAACATTATAAGGCTCTATATGAGAAGATGTGTCAAACTCATACAATCATAGATGAATCAGAAAGTGTATGATAATGGGAACTGATATTACACAATAATTTAATGATATTGTTAAAGTCATTCTACATTATATGAAAACTGATCAATGTTGATAGGAAATAAACACATAAAACCATAACCATAACCTAGATTCCTGGGTCATCAACAATGTTTCCTTTTATATATATCCATGGAATAAATTCATGAGGTTTGGGAAGAAGGGAAACCATAGTCTTATATACAATATCCCATCTTAGATCCTTGATCACATAAAAGTGGTTATCTATTGTTAATGACTTCATAATAACCAATCACAATATATATTATGTTCTCTATGTATCCATATAGAGTAATATTATACAAAACCACTCACATGTACCAAATCATAAGGTGATGCCATTGGAGAATGAACATTCATTTTTATAGTAGTTTGTGAAAATATTTTTTTGTAGAGACAATGTTATAAGAAACTAGAAAAATGATCTTTTGAAGTACTATGGTGGAATAACATGTTTGGGGAAGCATCATGGGAACAAATATATGTGATGATATATATGTTCTATTAACAATGTTTGTGGTATAATATGACATTTATTTGGTGAAGTCCATAGAGGGTGGAATAATGTAACACCCCAAACTTTTATGATTGATATTCCTATTTTGAATGAATAAATGATTTATCATGTAATGTATCTTTTATAATCACATTCACCCCATTTGATATTTTGGAAAGTTATTAGTTATATTATTTAGTATTTAGAAGAAAATAATGATGCATATGTGTTTATAATATAAATATTTTACAATGAAAATTAAGATTTGTATATTAAGGGTTGATATATAATCTAGTTGATAGTGATAAAGGAAGTTATGGAATCATCCAATAGTATCATACCCTATGAATCCCTTTTAACAGTGATTCTAAGGGATATATAATCAACAAGATTTAACCATGACAAATTCTAATATGATATTCAATAAATGAAGCAAGAATTAAAATGCTTATGAAAGAATTTCAATCTCATCATGACCATGTCTCAAACTATGTTCTTCGAACCACCCCATGAAAATCCCACCATCAAACACCTTACTCTTATGGAATTCACTGGTGTAACAAATGGTTATATACCTAGACCATAATAACATTATATTATATATTTTTATGTTAATAAACTAATTATTATATTTATTCCCATGTTATTATTTATTTTTAAATGATTAAATAACAATTTAGACAAAAATTACATTTTTATATTATAAAACACGTACTGTGTTTTTTTGAAATATATAGATTCAGTAAACACAAAATTTTTAATTAAATCACAATTTTATTAAATAAATAATATTTTATAAAAATATTTTCATTAGAAAATTTTAATTTAATATATATAATTAAATAATTAAATGAAGATAAAAATATATTTTATGAGGGTCAAAAAGTATTATAGTAAAAAAACCATAATTTTTTTAAATGATGGATTTCTATTTGAATTTATACAATATAATAATAATATATTTATTTGGATAATATAAATATTATTTGTTAAACATTCAGGTCAAAATTACCTAATAATGGTTTTTTCATAATTTCTGTAGAAAGCTGAATTTTTGGGTCAAAATTGAATATATAATAAATATATAGTGTCTAATTTGAAACAATTATCACCTTTAAGGGATTTAATACATTCCATAAAATGTACCACAACAAAATTTATACTTCCCCATTATGATAATGTGTTTCTATGTTATTTGATTAATTTTTAACCCTAATGTATCCCCCCAAACCTATATTATGTTTAAATATTTCAAACATAATTATTCAAAAACATCACTCACTTCAACATCACCAAGGGTATTATTTTACATTGTTCGGTTCATATAATTGTAAAATAACGAATCCCATGAATATTTATTATAAAAATTTGGAAAAATCATAATAAAATTGAGGTTTTTATTACAATTTCATATGGAGTACAAAAAAGAAGTTTAGAAATAAATAATAAGTTCACTTCTCTTTTTATATATAAACAAATCCAACATTCAATTCATCAACACTCAATAAACTTGTAGAAGAAAGCAACTCTTCCATTGATTCTATATAGTCATCCAATGTTCCCCCTTGAGATCATAAAAAGCTACTCCAAATCAGTATGAATCATCTTCTATAGGTAAGGCATTCCCTTATCCACTTTCTTAATGAAACTACTTTATGTTATTCCTTTTGATTTCCAATTTTTATTATATGATATGTTTCTACACATACCTCTTGTTTTCATTAATATTATAATTTAATTAATGTCTAAATTATATCTTATTTACCCCATCTACATACTATTATGTTCACCCGTCAATATAGTATTTTACTTTTAGAGCAATTTTCTATCATATGCACATAATTTACAAAAGAAAATAAGCCTCGTTATATTTATGATTTTTCTAATTTCAATTTTATTAAATAAATATTTAAATAATGTCTAATAAATATATGGGTATTCATAAATTCTCCTTCTACTTAGACAAGGATTAAGAGTTATATGTTGTTTCTCCTTCTACTAAAAAAATTCCATCCATGAAGAGTATTCATAATCCCAATAATATCTCATTTGAATAAAACATTAGTTTTCTCACTATAATATCAAATACATTAGAAAATATATTCCATTGTACTTATACAACATGTAACACAAAAAATTTTAATTTACATTCACCCAATTCTATATGAGGCATTATGTTACATCAAAATCCCATAGATTAAATCATTTTTGAACATGTTCACTAGATTTTTATTCCAATAGATATTAAATTTCTCAAATTTTATATCTTCATGAAAATTATGGATATAATGATACATTAGGGTGATATTCTTCATCAAATCATAGAACCATGATTTTTTTTTCAAATAAATTACATTTTTATATCATAGTAAAGTAATACACATCTCTATCTACATCTGAGCTCATCAATAAAACATTTAATCCCAATCATCTCAATGATAGATCACATTTATACCACAAACACTTCTTCTATTTTGGAGATAGAAATATATATTTTGAAACATGACATCCAGATAACTATGGTTTCTATAATGGTAATGAAAACCCTTGTTGTGAATTCCAATGAATCTATGCTTCCCCCAAATATAGTTCCATCAAATGCACTAAATATATTATCACAAATAAATTAAATTATTGAATTATTCCTTCCATTATGATATCTAATAATTTATTTTATAGATTTATAATTTTATTTAAATGGATTCAACATGATTTTACTAATAAGCCCCACTATATGAGCTATATTAGTTATTTTTTACACTATTTCATACAACATAGATCCTATAAATAAAACATACGCTATCATATCTATGTATTATCTATTTTATTCATATCATGGTAATATTTTCATGCGATATTAATGAATAAATGAAGAGTTATAAGAACTATATTAAAACCAACATTAATACTTTCTTCAATAATATTATTAAAACAGATTTTGATATAATAAAAAACATATATATTAATATCACTAAATCATGATACCGATGATATTCTTTACTTCATAAATACCAGTAACTATTAAATTATATTACATGTCCATATTTATCATTGAAATCTGTTTGATTGAAGAACACACTAGTAGCATTTCATTCATAAACAATATTAAAAAAATGATATTGACATCAGTATACTCCATCCAGTAATAAAAAGTTTATATGTTTATTGATTTTAAGAATTTATTATGCATGAATGGGTTAAAATTTTTGTTTCTCAATCTGTATTACTATTTCAAACTTTATATATTTTTCTCTAGTTTTCAGAGAAGTTCATGATTTTGAAGATCTAAAAAACTAGTATCTTTCATCCTATATATTCTCTTCCCAATATCTCTTTGAATAAATGTTCTGTTTACATCTATATTTTCAATATTTAATCACTTTAATGATATTATAATCCATATGGATTCAATGGTAATATTTTTTATTTATAATAAATTTTTTTACTAGTATTTTTTCCTCCATTTTTTGAAATTACTTGATTACCAGGCTCATATTATACTAATTAATTTCACATACACCATCTTTTAATCAGAAAACCCACAAGTTATTATGTTACCTCATTCATGGTAATTTTCTACTAATAACCATCTATTATCCACATGTACTTAATCCAACTCATCAATAACAACAAACTACCAATTTTCTAAATCTCTAATGTTTGACACTTTATTAGGTAACTCTTATATTGAACTATCCATTAAAAGTAATATGTTTATGTTGATCCCATACCAATATACCTGCAACAATACTGTTTTAGATGGATTATAATTTACTTTGGTGTGTTAACCTTTTTTAAACTGAAAAAAATTCAACCTCTAGAATTGTAACCTGACCCCCTAAAATTATCTACATTTCATGTATATCTCATGTCTCTCTCATAATATCACCCTTATTGATTCTCTTTGAATGTTCATTTGACATTCATGAATTTATGGTATTGTGAGATAAAATGAAACCAACCAACATTTATAATATTTTTGTAACACTATTTATTTCCTATAAAAATTAGTTGAATCGTTTAATTTTTCTCCTTTCACCTTCATATTTCATTCCATCCATAGGATCTTCTCAATGATGATAACATTCAATCATTTGATGACTTTAGATTTATTTACATTCCAAGGATGAAATATGTATTCTTAATCTCACAATCTGGAAAATAAGCATGAATGTGAATTTTCATTAATATTATATCTATCTTCAAAGTCATTATATGTGTAGGATAAAGATGTGTAGAAATTGAGGAGAGATAAATTTAGTTATTTTCATATCTTAAAATATATTGTTTATTTATACCATTAGTGTTGATGGGTATTGATTGATTTGATGGGTAATCTTACATTCTAATTAAACCCAAAATTCCTTTAGAATTCAAGAAGGAATATTAATACGATTAACCCTTTCTATAAATGTTTGATTTAGCCATTATAATATCCCATTTTTGTCAATATTTCTATGTACAATCCTTTAATTCCTAAATCCCTTATGTTAGATGATGTTGTAGAAAAACAATAAATTGTACAAACTATAATTTTATAATAAAATGTAATCCATTCTGATCATTGTTTACACCTCAACCACATATATCCATTTCATGAAATCTCTATACACTTATAAATTATTTATCAACATGTTTTACTATAATTTTCTAGTAGATTATTTCATTATTGTTACAATGTACTATGAACCTCTATGAGATTTAATAGGTTATGTTCCACAATAATAAGTATGCACTAGCTCTCGATTATGTACTATTAGTGATATTTCACTCAAATTAAATATCACAATTCATTTCGTTCAATGTAGTTAACTCTCACAACATTTGAAGTTTGAATGATCAATTTTTTGTATGTCATTGCCTTCAATAACATCCAACCATTCTCAATAGGTTTCCTAGGTCAGTATTACCAGAAACATAATCATTTGAATGTTTTAGTTCCTAAAAGTGTATCACACACCACCCATTCAATTAGATATACTATGTCATCCATTACCCATCTTATTATAATCAATGAACATTGAGTGATTTTCCACACTCCATTTTAAATGTTCCTTCCAAATCTAGAATCTTCTAACACAACAAATGATATCCAATCCTTATGATGTCATAGTAAAAGTAAATCATTTTAAAACCTAAGGAAACATATCTTATAAGGATGAATTTTGATATCACCATTCCCAAAAACATCATTATATTCACCTTCCTAATGATTAATTCATATAAAATATTTTAGACAAATTATTATTTATACACAACTTTTATGTAGTGGAGTTGAAATATGTGCCAGAATCTATAGTCAAATAAAATTACATTGTATCTATACTCATGAGTATATTAGTATATATCACACATGTTGATCTAATAGAAAAAATTCCTTTAAAATTCGATCTGTGATAGTTTCCATTTCCTTCTATAAATCCGTCTTTATTTGAACTCATTTCAACAGGGAAAATTTATTGTATTAGGTTTGATATATTTACCAAATTTTTTATCTATATAATT
Organism: Viscum album; assembly: GCA_963277665.1. NCBI lineage: Eukaryota > Viridiplantae > Streptophyta > Magnoliopsida > Santalales > Viscaceae > Viscum > Viscum album. The sequence continues at coordinate 1,425,604,736 of OY728140.1, read as the reverse complement.
CCATCCAAATAGTCTTCAATCTCTCAATTGAGGTAGGTTCCATCTTTTATTTTCATCCAAGGTATCATCAAATGATAAATAATTATACATACATCAGAGATTTTAAATTAAAATGTTGATCCATACTTTAATATTAATTATATTTTACCTACTAGAGTTACTTACTACATTCATCATCATATCAATTTTTTTTAGTAATAATGATAATAAAAATTAGTCGAGGGAAAAATTGTGTGTGTCCCCTTCATGGACTCAATATATCCTCTTATTATGTTCAAATCATTCACATGGTCTATATTAGAACTCACTTCTGACGTCTTCTTATTGAATATTCATCACCTTAAGAACACTTTCATGTGTTTTTTAGCTTTTCATACATTTATTAAAATGCATCCATAAATGTTTCTGTTTTATTTTTCATCTGGATGATGAAGACTACATTTTCCTACAATGACATCGTCCCAAAACCAAATAATTTTATATCTATATTTTCCAATTTTCCATTCTCCTTTTATTACAACTTGACCCATTTTAATTGTTATTATAGGTACTTGTGGAAGAGGTAAACTTCCAACCATATCCATAAGAATAATAGATTTATTCTATCATACTTTTTAAACAAGAAAATTTTATCATCAAACAAATCCACTTTCTGATATTACAAATCATCATGAAGGAAAAATTATATCGAGAAAGTAATATTTTTAAATCATCATTTTCAATTAAACCACTAATCCTTTGAGAAAAAATATCCTACATTCATAATACATATTCATGAAAATCCCAAATAAATCATTTCACACTTGATGTTTTTCCCCAGAAAATTACTATAGATTAAAAAATTCAATGAATATAATCCTTGGAATTTCAATGTACAAAATCATAGAGTAGTTACATCACTAAATTCAATTTACTCAACTTTTTACTAAATAATGTTTACTAAAACAGACAAAAACAATGATAATATTAATGTAAAAAATATCTGGTAAATTACATGATATGATTTCATGTGGTTCATAATTTTTCCCAATATCTATGGGAATATGCCTCACAATGCTTCATTATATCAATTTTATAAGGGATATGATAACTTATAATAAGAAATCCATGTAGATATCTAAAAAAAGAAAATATATGATACAATAGTGAAGGGGTTCAATCCCTTTAATATATTGTCTCATATTTGGACATCTATTTTCACCATCTTTTTTAAAATATTTCCATTGATCTAATTAAGTGTCCAAATATATAATCAATATTATATTCGATGAAATTTATTCCAATCACTGGTAACAAAATAGTGCTCTCTATGTAATAATAGTTTCTAAAACAAATCAGTATAGACAAATTTATAAATAATCATTGACAACTTCGAGTGATGAAAAAAACAGAAAAATACATTGAACTAACAATTGAGCTATATATCCATGAAAAGTTATAAACATATGACAACCTCATTACAATTCACCCAATGTATGTTGTTGATTTTTTTAAAAATAATGAATAAACCTTGAGGTTTTCTCAATTCATCGAACACAATCTATTTGGGATGAATTTCCAAAATCCCAACAAGTTATAAATCATGATGGATTATTTCATGATGTGGTGATAATCAAGAGTAGGATGTATGAGGCTTATGTATAAAATAATGTTTAAGGTGAAACAAAGTCTATGATGTGATATCCATGATAATGTAAATTTATGGTATATAATGAATTATATTTCATTTCATGAATTATAAAATTCATTGGATATAATAGGGAAAACATACTATGTAATTAAGTTGTTTTTTGATGAAAATTTCTCACTTATAAATAATTAATTAAATATTTAGATTATAAGTAATATGGTAAATAATTTAATACAAAATTGACATATTTTTATTTAATATAGGATAATGTATGATTTTGTATTGATAGGCATATATGATATGATATAAAGAGTGATAAGAGAAGAGGGAGTTAAAGAAGTATTGTGGAAATTATTTCGAATGATCCATGAGGTATTCTCACTAGAGGGTCACGAAGTTTACTAGTGGAAGAATGTGGATAAAAATTGATACACCACACAAGTATAGAATACCTTTTTGAAGACAAATATAATGAAACACATGAAGGTAGTGTGTGATTAAATTTATTAGTAAAAATGAGTAATTTATTTCTATGAGTGTTATAAACTAGGCATGTTAGTGTGGAATCTAGGAATCATAATAGAAGTGGTGTAATTAGAGTTTTAGGCACTCACAACATCATCATTTCATGCTCATTTTGTAGATTATTTTGGATAATACAGTAATTCTTCTTATGTCTCTCTATTGCATTCATTATCCGTCTATATTAACCAATAGTTGAAATTTTTTCCTATTTATAATTTATAAAAATAATTTGAAAGGGACCATTAGAGAAATATTGACATACCATATTTCAGAAACTCCACTTCAATTATTTACCTTTCTTTTTTATATATATGTGGTATTATAACAAAATTTTATGAGTGGAGTGTAATCTCTCAGATGTGATGGTAGAGATCAACAACTATAATGGGATTAAAATATTTTGTTGAAATAATTTTAATTTTTGGTTGAATAGGGTGTAATATTTTTTTTATAATTAAGAATGGATTGCAACATCACTTACATACGAGGTATCTTGTTTTATATATAGATTAAATTATTATCATAGATTTACTGATGAGATATTTCATTCAATTCAAACAGATGTAAGGGATTGGGATTCCCGTTATCCAATTTTATATACATAAATGGGATGGTATATATATTCCACCACCCCATGTGTCAAAAACATATCAACATCAAAATATATGATTCTAATGTATTTGAATACATACTACATGTACAATGGAAAAAGTTTCAAGATATGAGGATGCACACAAAAATATATTTTAGTTATTTAATTGATTAGGTTAATATTATTTTGGATGAAACGTGCAGACACAGAGAAACACTTTTTGATATCATGATATTGACTAAAACCCAAATATGACTTCCACTATATTTAAATGTGAATCTCTAGATGGTTGGAAAAAGTACCCATGGGATGTGATGAATGAAAATCATTATAGTACTATAAAATCGTAAAATATTAAGAGTAATCGAAATGAGTCCATGAAAAAGGATGATTATAATGAAGTAATATTAAGGTATGTAATGAAACTCATGGTGTAAGATAATCTATAATATGGGGATTTTGATTCTGTGATGTGTTTTCGTTCATAAATCCTCTTAATAGGAAATGAAAAATTCTATGAAAATACTCAAAAATTATTCATTGAATGAGCTATAAATTATAATCTCACTCCATGTTTTCTACTAAAATTTAAATATTAAAATGAAGATTAATATCAAATGATGAAATAATTTTGTGATATGATAGGTATTATTTTTTTATTAACTATTATTTAAAAAATAATAATATTTACCTAAAATATATTTTCTCAAAACTAGTGCATCACAAAAGGATCTATGCTGAAAATACCTTATTGATGAATTTATATTACCTTTCATAGACATCCTAAAATTTGTTGAAATAATATATGAAATTATGGAATTATATTTTAGAGTATACCTTATTCTTAAACATGAGGTATCACATGAATATTTTGATGTTTGGAAGTATAAAATGAATAAGTTCAATGGGGTTGTATATTATTATACACTATATATACAATTATATACAGAAGAAAAATATACATTAATAGATGATATTGAATGACAAAAATCCATAAATTCTAGAGATATAGAGAAATAAATTATTTGTAAGTCCAAAATCAATGATAATACTTGAATATTAGTGGCATGATTTATTTTTTAAAGATCAGGACAAAAGGATTGAGGATTTCGTAGATGAATTTGTGTACTTACAAAGAGATATTAATGATAAAAAATTATTTTAATGCATGGTATGTCATATGGATGATTCAGTGGGAAGGCCATATAAAATAGTCAAGGAAAATTATAGGGAGACAAAAATGGAGGAATATTTCCATTATTTTTAGGTTATATAAGATAAAGTAAATGACATTATATGCTTCATAGAAATAAAAAATTAAGGGTGGTTGATTCCAAACCACTTTCACTCATCCTAGATAATATTGTTGAGTTACAAAATATTATGGAGACCTGAAATTTCATAATAATAGTGGTTGATACATGAAAATATACTCCAAAATTATTTTGTTATTGAGATCTCATGAAGATATGTGTAATTCTAAAAACAAGTAGAACTCCTTTAAAAACTACCATAGAAAGAGTTTAATAAGATAATTATTTTTGGGAAAAGTTCCATATTAAAAATTTGATAATATTATATTATTATTAATTCAAAATTTAATAATTTATAAGGTTTATATTTGTGTATTGATGTTGATGATGTCATATATTGATCATCTGTGTTGTGAGATATCATGTAGTTACCTCAATCTTTTTTACTATTACTTGAAATTAATTCAAGATCTTGTTTGAAATTTTATACTATTAAAAAATTAATTTTATTTAGAAATAAAATAATATATTATCACTTTATGGTGTACAATTTTATTAGATACATTGTCCGTGCGTATGTTGATCAAAACATTCCATCATTCGATGATTGTTGATAACTTCATCATTAGTCCATCCTCATAAACTAATGTTATAAAAAATGAACTAAACTATTTATATGGGGGTTTTATTATTTAAAATGATGACGGTGATACTTATAAAGGAGTATTGATTTTCACTAAGAAATAATTGACGGTGTTTTGGAGGAAACTGGTACAATGTTATTTCTATAGGACCCATACCATACCATGAAACATTATTCCATATAGTGGAAGTGGGTTTCTGGTGGTTACAAGGAAATTTACTAATATATTTACCTAATATTCTTTTTAATGATATATATTGGTTTTCGTGGATTTTTTGGTTTTTATACATTGTCGTAGTATGAATATATATCATTGTGTCAGAAAAAGATTGGTAAAACTGTGACTCAACATTAGAATTTGAATTGGTTTTGAATAATTTAATCATAGGGGATATTGAAAATATAATAGGATCAGTTGAGTAGTGAGATATGGGTTTCTCGTAGGTCAATTGTAAGATTACTTTTAGGATTTATCATTTTCAAAGGAAGGGATATTTTTGTGAAAAATGGAAAATTCAATGGATGGGAAAGAATAACACAATTAAAATATTGAGGGTGGTTACATTATTAGAAAATAGAATAAGTGTATGTGCTGTTGTTGAGGAATATATATATCTTTATATGTTGGGGATAGAGAATAGAATTGTGTTTATATCAGTATAGAGGTGTCGAAATCATATTAGAATGAAAATTTTTTGATACACATTATGAAATGGTTAATATATATAGTGTATCATTATAAACAGAAAGAAACACCTATCGTATTTTTTTATAATCCCATTAAAACATTCCATATAATAATATTTCACTGGAAAACAAATCTTGTGGAAACAAGAATCAAGACTGAATCCTATAAATTTAAATGTATCAGAATATATAAGACATTATTCACCAAAATCACACCAATAAATTCTATTATAATGATATTTATATAAATCAAATAAAAAATCATTTTATGTAAATAATAGATATAAATCTTGGTAATGGATACAATAATATTTCACATTGTCTATACGGTTATACTATATCCAAAATAGATGCATGACAATATTTCATTATATCAAAAGTAAAATGGTTACAATTTCTTATGACTATGAAGAAACATATATCAAAATACCTAAAAATATATGACACATCGGAAAAAAATTTCTTCCCCATTAATATATAAGTTCCCATGTGGTCATCTAGTTACATTGACTACCAAAAACTACATCAATTTATCCATTGTATTATTAAATAAAGTAATCAGTGAATCATTATCTATCATTATTTCCAATCACCTATAAAACTATTATATTCCCTATTCCATAATCCTTTAAAACATATTAAACAATAACAGTGACTCATAAATATAAATTCCCTCCTCCTAGTAATCAAATTAATCATTTAGCATCTAGAAAATATGCCCCCAAGAAACATATCTAGAAGAAATTCTAATCTTTTGAAAACATTATTAACATTATATTGGATCATAATAGTATGAATCAGAAATTAATAAATAAAATTTAATTTTTCTATTAATTAATTAATTTTCATGTAATATAGATATAGCTTTAAAATCCACTATGTTTGATTTCTTAACACTTATATCTTATATCATGTCCGGCTTAAAAGAACATTAAGCATCATAACCATTATAATATATCAATTTTTAAGAGACCATTGATATTATAATAATAAAATTTATGCTAATTTTCATTTGGAATAGATAAAAGAATATATGAACTTGTAAATATTAAAGAAATTTTCTTGGTATTATGATTATAAAACACCTATGAAATCCTTAAGGATAAAAATAAAAAAAATAAAATAATCCCATTTTTTAAAAAAAATAAAATAATTTTTTATTAAGAAAGTACATCAATTTATTGAAACTATTCATGGTGTTTCCTCTTACAAAAATTCACCTTGAGGTAGTTACCTAGAAAAATGCTCATTGAGTTTGACTCAATTTCCACCTGGGGTACAAATATGGGCCTTGTTGCACACCTAGTTTGACACTTCCTAGGGATATACTTTCGAAATTCATAGGAACATTATACAACAATATTAAGGGAATATAAATATCATAAGAATTTATATTATCAAAAATACCATTCATAACATTTATTGAATAATATAAATTCATATGTTATGAAATATATTGCATATATGGTTTATTCTTCAAATGTTTATAGTCTCATTTTTATGTGTTTAATAGTTTGAAAATTCATATCACCAATTCTATTTTGGTAGAATTTTATGATTAGAATCAGAATCATATAGTGAAATGTAGACATATCTTCAATTGTTATACACTTTTTTCTCTAATGTTTTTTATAACTATTTTGAAAGTAAAACAAATCATTTAAGTAGAGTTATTATAGGAATCAAAAATGGTTAGTGTATTTGATCCAAAGTTTATTGATCATTCCTTTCAAAATTTTTCTGTTATGTATCATATATAATATGGTGTTACTCTTTTTAGATAATTTTGATTAAATTCAATGTATGGATTTTATATCGTAATATATATCTAGTAAATATTTTTTAGAGAAGGAAACATGCCTCTGTATCATTAATTTTCTTTAGATTCCTTAAAATTTTGTGTATGATGTTGATTATCATTTTGTATTATCATATGAATCTGGGATTTTATTTACATATGCGCAATCATATCCTTCTCATCTAATTTAAACTAAAGTATGAGACCATCCATAAATAGATTCCCATTTTAATGGAATACAGTGTGGTGTTTATTGAAGAAATATTTAGTCTTCTTTGAAGATTAGAGTTTGATATCTAAACAGATATTTAACCTGGTTCTATGATAATATATAATACTCTATATATAATTGTAATTTTTGAACCTGGGGAGTTGAAGAAACAATTACATGATAATCTATATAAAGGTTTCATATTCCCATGTACATCACTGTGTGGTGCACTGATCATTTTCATCAAGAATAAGGAATGACTGAGGCTCATCTACATTAATTATCTTGAAATCAGATAGATCAAATAAAGAAAAACAATCCTAAAACATTGATTAATGAACTATTATATTAGTTATGTGGATAAAAATACTTCCCAAAGGTGGTTATTGGGTTTAGATGTGACCATGTAATCATAATGAAGTAAGATAACCCTATAACTCTTTTGCATACATGGTTGTTAGAGTATGAGTTCATAGTAAAGCAATTTGTACTCACTAATTATCTAGAAATATTCATGTAAATAATGAAAGGTGTTTCTATTTATTACCATGAAATACTTATTGTGGTATTTATAGATGATATAATTATTTAAAAAAAATAAAGGAGAACTATGAAGAGAATTTCAATACTCTACTAAAAGACATGTAAAATGAAATTATATATGAAAAGTACAAAAATGCATAATTTTTTGGATGTAAGTAACTTTCATGGGGCATGTTATTACCAATAATGGGATATATTTAGATCCATAAAAAACATATAAAATATTTTATTTACCTAGACGAAAATTTGTGAATGATTTCTATTAGTTCCACCAATTATCTACATACTAATGTCAATTTGTGAAAAAAATCTCACTATTTTGAAGCCTAACAACCATGATTACGTAAGAGGGATTCACTTTTTTATTAATTGATGAATGTGAATGAAAAATTAAATATACATGGAAGAGGATAATCACTTCACCAAGTAGCACATTACATACTAGTGGGGAAGGATTGGTGATCTAAATTGATTTAATTATAAATTGATTGTGTTATGTTATCATGCTAGATGAATAAGTAATATATTATGCATCTTCTTAATTAATCATCCATGAGTAGAACAACCCAAAACCTAATCTTTGATTGGATGTAGTAATCACTAAATTTAATATTCCGAGACATTATATATATGTATAAGTGTGTAACATATATAAAAATCATAAACTCCTTAGGTATAGTTTCACAAAAAATGGAACAATTTGATACAATTAAGGTGGATAGATCTGATCAAGGATTATTAATGTTCAATCCATTACAATTTGTGATGGGGAATTTTTATTCATATGATCTAAGTATAAAATATCCCTCAGTCCGAGCTATGATAATAATATTAGAGATCCAATATTCTTCTACATGAAAAGGATTGATATGGTAATAATAAACTAATCATTACCCTAAATTTCTCAAGTAGCATATAAAAAATATATTCTTGAAAGAACCAAGGAGACTAAAAAATATATATAGATTCTATAGATGAGGTTAGAAAATATTCTAGTGTTCAACTTTCCAAAATATCAAGTTATAATTTTTCGAACCTAGATATGATTCCCAAAAAAACCATAACTGAATAAGAAACTTCTGGATGATGTGTATAAATTAACCTCTTATATTAATCTAGGAATCCTTGTGATGTATATATATATATATATATTCAAATGTAAAGATTTTTAAGTATAAAATAAAGAGGTATATTTCATATTTTTATTTGGATTCAGGGTATTCCAACAAATTTAGTCTAAAATATATAAGTATATGTATACGATGTATCTATTTCAAATACTATTGTGGAAATGAGAGAATATAACTATTATTCTTTTCATTAGATATCCCATGAACCCTGATGGTAATAATTTATATTGTTGTTATTCAATCACATTAATATATTAATTAATTTCATATCTATCAAGGATTGTTTATATATTAATCAACTATCCATGATATACATAATGGAACTGGTAATACTACATAGAGTTCCACATTTAATTATATGTGATCAAGATATAATGTTTACCTTTAGTTTTTGGATAATCCACTAGTAATTATTTGATACATTACAAAACTTCATTACTACTTATCACTATAATATGGATAGTCTATTTGAAAATAACATTCAATAATTAGAGGATATACTAATATAGTGTTCATTATATTTCAATGAATGATAGGGCCATAATCTTCACCTATTTTATTACTCATATTACCAAAATTTCAATTATAACATTCAAATGAAACATTATAAGGCTCTATATGAGAAGATGTGTCAAACTCATACAAGCATAGATGAATCAGAAAGTGGATGATAATGGGAACTGATATTACACAATAATTTAATGATATTGTTAAAGTCATTCTACGTTATATGAAAACTGATCAATGTTGATTTGAAATAAACACATAAAACCATAACCGTAACCTACAGTCCTGGGTCATCAACAATGTATCCTTTTATATATATCCATGGAATAAATTCATGAGGTTTGGGAAGAAGGGAAACCATAGTCTTATATACAATATCCCATCTTAGATCCTTGATCACATAAAAGTGGTTATCTATTGTTAATGACTTCATAATAACCTATCACAATATATATTATGTTCTCTATGTATCCATATAGAGTAATATTATACAAAACCACTCACATGTACCAAATCATAAGGTGATACCATTGGAGAATGAACATTAATTTTTATAGTAGTTTGTGAAAATATTTTTTTGTAGAGACAATGTAATAAGAAACTAGAAAAATGATCTTTTGAAGTACTATGGTGGAATAACATGTTTGGGGAAGCATCATGGGAACAAATATATGTGATGATATATATGTTCTATTAACAATTTTTGTGGTATAATATGACATTTATTTGGTGAAATCCATAGAGGGTGGAATAATGTAACACCCCAATCTTTTATGATTGATATTCCTATTTTGAATGAATAAATGATTTATCATGTAATGTATCTTTTATAATCACATTCACCCCATTTGATATTTTGGAAAGTTATTAGTTATATTATTTAGTATTTAGAAGAAAATAATGATGCATATGTGTTTATAAAATAAATATTGTACAATGAAAATTATGATTTGTATATTAAGGGTTGATATATAATCTAGTTGATAGTGATAAAGGAAGTCATGGAATCATCCAATAGTATCATACCCTATGAATCCCATTTAACAGTGATTCTAAGGGATATATAATCAACAAGATTTAACCATGACAAATTCTAATCTGATATTCAATAAATGAAGCAAGAATTAAAATGCTTATGAAAGAAGTTCAAGCTCATCATGACCATGTCTCAAACTATGTTCTTCGAACAACCCCATGAAAATCCCACCATCAAACACCTTACTCTTATGGAATTCACTGGTGTAACAAAGGGTTATATACCTAGACCATAATAACATTATATTATATATTTTTATGTTAATAAACTAATTATTATATTTATTCCCCTGTTATTATTTATTTTTAAATGATTAAATAACAATTTAGACAAAAATTACATTTTTATATTATAAAACAGGTACTGTGTTTTTTTGAAATATATAGATTCAGTAAACACAAAATTTTTAATTAATTCACAATTTTATTAAATAAATAATATTTTATAAAAATATTTTCATTAGAAAATTTTAATTTAATATATATAATTAAATAATTAAATGAAGATAAAAATATATTTTATGAGGGTCAAAAGGTATTATAGTAAAAAACCCACAATTTTTTTAAATGATGGATTTCTATTTGAATTTATACAATATAATAATAATATATTTATTTGGATAATATAAATATTATTTGTTAAACATTCAGGTCAAAATTACCTAATAATGGTTTTTTCATAATTTCTGTAGAAAGCTGAATTTTTGGGTCAAAATTGAATATGTAATAAATATATAGTGTTTAATTTGAAACAATTATCACCTTTATGGGATTTAATACATTCCATAAAATGTACCACAACAAAATTTATACTTCCCCATTATGATAATGTGTTTCTATGTTATTTGATTAATTTTTAACCCTAATGTATCCCCCCAAAACTATATTATGTTTAAATATTTCAAACATAATTATTCAAAAACATCACTCACTTCAACATCACGAAGGGTATTATTTTACATTGTTCGGTTCATATAATTGTAAAATAACGAATCCCATGAATATTTATTATAAAAATTTGGAAAAATCATAATAAAATTGAGGTTTTTATTACAATTTCATATGGAGTACAAAAAATAAGTTTAGAAATAAATAATAAGTTCACTTCTCTTTTTATATATAAACAAATCCAACATTCAATTCATCAACACTCAATACACTTGTAGAAGAAACCAACTATTCCATTGATTCTATATAGTCCTCCAATGTTCCCCCTTGAGATCATAAAAACTACTCCAAATCAGTATGAATCATCTTCTATAGGTAAGGCATTCCCTTATCCACTTTCTTAATGAAACTACTTTATGTTATTCCTTTTGATTTCCAATTTTTATTATATGATATGTTTCTACACATACCTCTTGTTTTCATTAATATTATAATTTAATTAATGTCTAAATTATATCTTATTTACCCCATCTACATACTAGTATGTTCACCCGTCAATATAGTATTTTACTTTTAGAGCAATTTTCTATCATATGCGCCTAATTTACAAAAGAAAATAAGCCTCATTATGTTTATGATTTCTCTAATTTCAATTTTATTAAATAAATATTTAAATAATGTCTAATAAATATATGGGTATTCATACATTCTCCTTCTACTTAGACAAGGATGAAGAGTTATATGTTTTTTCTCCTTCTACTAAAAAAATTCCATCCATGAAGAGTATTCATAATCCCAATAATATCTCATTTGAATACAACATTAGTTTTCTCACTATAATATCAAATACATTAGAAAATATATTCCATTGTACTTCTACAACATGTAACACAAAAAATTTTAATTTATATTCACCCAATTCTATATGAGGCATTTTGTTACATCAAAATCCCATAGATTAAATCATTTTTGAACATGTTCACTAGATTTTTATTCCAATAGATATTTAATTTCTCAAATTTTAGATCTTCATGAAAATTATGGATATAATGATACATTAGGGTGATATTCTTCATCAAATAATAGAACCATGATTTTTTTTTCAAATAAATTACATTTTTATATCATAGTAAAGTAATACACATCTCTATCTACATCTGGGCTCATCAATAAAACATTTAATCCCAATCATCTCAATGATAGATCACATTTATACCACAAACACTTCTTCTATTTTGGAGATAGAAATATATATTTTGAAACATGACATCCAGATAACTATGGTTTCTATAATGGTAATGAAAACCCTTGTTGTGAATTCCAATGAATCTATGCTTCCCCCAAATATAGTTCCATCAAATGCACTAAATATATTATCACAAATAAATTAAATTATTGAATTATTCCTTCCATTATGATATCTCATAATTTATTTTATAGATTTATAATTTTATTTAAATGGATTCAACATGAATTTACTAATAAGCCCCACTATATGAGCTATATTAGTTATTTTTTACACTATTTCATAAAACATACATACTATAAATAAAACATACGCTATCATATCTATGTATTATCTATTTTATTCATATCATGGTAATATTTTCATGCGATATTAATGAATAAATGAAGAGTTATAAGAACTATATTAAAACCAACATTAATACTTTCTTCAATAATATTATTAAAACGGATTTTGATATAATAAAAAAATATATATAATAATATCACTAAATCATGATACCGATGATATTCTTTACTTCAGAAATACCAGTAACTATAAAATTATATTACATGTCCATATTTATCATTGAAATCTGTTTGATTGAAGAACACACTAGTAGCATTTCATTCATAAACAATATTAAAAAAATGATATTGACATCAGTATACTCCATCCAGTAATAAAAAGTTTATATGTTTATTGATTTTAAGAATTTATTATGCATGAATGGGTTAAAATTTTTGTTTCGCAATCTGTATTACTATTTCAAACTTCATATATTTTTCTCTAGTTTTCAGAGAAGTTCATGATTTTGAAGATCTAAAAAACTAGTATCTTTCATCCTATATATTCTCTTCCCAATATCTCTTTGAATAAATGTTATGTTTACATCTATATTTTCAATATTTAATCACTTTAATGATATTATAATCCATATGGATTCAATGGTAATATTTTTTATTTATAATAAATTTTTTTACTAGTATTTTTTCCTCCATTTTTTGAAATTACTTGATTACCAGGCTCATATAATACTAATTAATTTCACATACACCATCTTTTAATCAGAAAACCCACAAGTTATTATGTTACCTCATTAATGGTAATTTTCTACTAATAACCATCTATTATCCACATGTACTTAATCCAACTCATCAATAACAACAAACTACCAATTTTCTAAATCTCTAATGTTTGACACTTTATTAGGTAACTCTTATATTGAACTATCCATTAAATGTAATATGTTTATGTTGATCCCATACCAATATACCTGCAGCAATACTGTTTTATATGGATTATAATTTACTTTGGTGTGTTAACCTTTTTTAAACTGAAAAAAATTCAACCTCTAGAATTGTAACCTGACCCCCTAAAATTATCTACATTTTATGTATATCTCATGTCTCTCTCATAATATCACCCTTATTGATTCTCATTGAATGTTCATTTGACATTCATGAATTTATGGTATTGTGAGATAAAATGAAACCAACCAACATTTATAATCTTTTTGTAACACTATTTATTTCCTATAAAAATTAGTTGAATCGTTTAATTTTTCTCCTTTCACCTTCATATTTCATTCCATCCATAGGATATTCTCAATGATGATAACATTCAATCATTTGAAGACATTAGATTTATTTACATTCCAAGGATAAAATATGTATTCTTAATCTCCCAATCTGGAAAATAAGCATGAATGTGAATTTTCATTAATATTATATCTATCTTAAAAGTCATTATATGTGTAGGATAAAGATGTGTAGAAATTGAGGAGATATAAATTTAGTTATTTTCATATCTTAAAATATATTGTTTATTTTTACCATTAGTGTTGATGGGTATTGATTGATTTGATGGGTAATCTTACATTCTAATTAAACCCAAAATTCCTTTAGAATTCAAGAAGGAATATTAATATGATTAACCCTTTCTATAAATGTTTGATTCAGCCATTATAATATCCCATTTTTGTCAATATTTCTATGTACAATCCTTTAATTCCTAAATCCCTTATGTTAGATGATGTTGTAGAAAATCAATAAATTGTACAAACTATAATTTTATAATAAAATTTAATCCATTCTGATCATTGTTTACACCTCAACCACATATATCCATTTAATGAACTCTCTATACACTTATAAATTATTTATCAACATGTTTTACTATAATTTTCTGGTATATTATTTCATTATTGTTACAATTTACTATGAACCTCTATGAGATTTAATAGGTTATGTTCCACAATAATAAGTATGCACTAGCTCTCGATTATGTCCTATTAGTGATATTTCACTCAAATTAAATATCACAATTCATTTCGTTCAATGCAGTTAACTCTCACAACATTTGAAGTTTGAATGATCAATTTTTTTTATGTCATTGCCTTCAATAACATCCAACCATTCTCAATAGGTTTCCTAGGTCAGTATTACCAGAAACATAATCATTTGAATGTTTTAGTTCCTAAAAGTGTATCACACACCACCCATTCAATTAGATATACTATGTCATCCATTACCCATCTTATTATAATCAATGAACGTTGAGTGATTTTCCACACTCCATTTTAAATGTTCCTTCCAAATCTAGAATCTTCTAACACAACAAATGATATCCAATCCTTATGATGTCATAGTAAAAGTAAATCATTCTAAAACCTAAGGAAACATATCTTATAAGGATGAATTTTGATATCACCATTCCCAAAAACATCATTATATTCAACTTCCTAATGATTAATTCATATAAAATATTTTAGACAAATTATTATTTATACACAACTTTTATGTAGTGGAGTTGAAATATGTGCCAGAATCTATAGTCAAATAAAATTACATTGTATCTATACTCATGAGTATATTAGTATATATCACACATGTTGATCTAATAGAACAAATTCCTTTAAAATTCTATCTGTGATAGTTTCCATTTCCTTCTATAAATCCGTCTTTATTTGAACTCATTTCAACAGTGAAAATTTATTGTCTTAGGTTTCATATATTTACCACATTTTTTCTCTATATAATTCCATCCAAATAGCCTTCAATCTCTCAATTGAGGTAGGTTCCATCTTTTATTTTCATCCAAGGTATCATCAACTGATAAATAATTATACATACATCAGAGATTTTAAATTAAAATGTTGATCCATACTTTAATATTAATTATATTTTACCTACTAGAGTTACTTCCTACATTCATCATCATATCAATTTTTTAGTAATAATGATAATAAAAATTAGTCAAGGGAAAAATTGTGTGTTTCCCCTTCATGGACTCAATATATCCTCTTATTATGTTCAAATCATTCACATGGTCTATATTAGAACTCACTTCTGACGTCTTCTTATTGAATATTCATCACCTTAAGAACACTTTCATGTGTTTTTTTAGCTTTTCATACATTTATTAAAATGCATCAATAAATGTTTCTGTTTTATTTTTCATCTGGATGATGAAGTCTACATTTTCCTACAATGAAATCATCCCAAAACCAAATAATTTTATATCTATATTTTCCAATTTTCCATTCTCCTTTTATTACAACTTGACCCATTTTAATTGTTATTATAGGTACTTGTGGAAGAGGTAAACTTCCAACCATATCCATAAGAATAATAGATTTATTCTATCATACTTGTTAAACAAGAAAATTTTATCATCAAACAAATCCACTTTCTGATATTACAAATCCTCATGAAGGAAAAATTATATCGAGAAAGTAATATTTTTACCTCATCATTGTCAATTAAACCACTAATCCTTTGAGAAAAAATATCCTACATTCATAATACATATTCATGAAAATCCCAAATAAATCATTTCACACTTGATGTTTTTCCCCAGAAAATTACTATAGAATAAAAAATTCAATGAAAATAATCCTTGGAATTTCAATGTACAAAATCATAGAGTAGTTACATCACTAAATTCAATTTACTCAACTTTTTACTAAATAATGATTACTAAAACAGACAAAAACAATGATAATATTAATGTTAAAAATATCTAGTAAATTACATGATATGATTTCATGTGGTTCATAATTTTTCCCAATATCTATGGGAATATGCCTCACAATGCTTCATTATATCAATTTTATAAGGGATATGATAACTTATAATAAGAAATCCATGTAGATATCTAAAAAAATAAAATATATGATACAATAGTGAAGGGGTTCAATCCCTTTAATATATTGTCTCATATTTGGACATCTATTTTCACCATCTTTTTAAAACTATTTCCATTGATCTAATTAAGTGTCCAAATATATAATCAATATTAAATTCGATGAAATTTATTCCAATCACTGGTAACAAAATAGTGCTCTCTATGTAATAATGGTTTCTAAAACAAATCAGTAAAGAAAAATTTATAAATAATCATTGACAACTTCGAGTGATGAAAAAAACAGAAAAATACATTGAACTAACAATTGAGCTATATATCCATAAAAAGTTATAAACATATGACAACCTCATTACCATTCACCCAATGTATGTTGTTGATTTTTATAAAAATAATGAATAAACCTTGAGGTTTTCTCAATTCATTGAACATAATCTATTTGGGATGAATTTCCAAAATCCCAACAAGTTATAAATCATGATGGATTATTTCATGATGTGGTGATAATCAGGAGTAGGATATATGAGTCTTATGTATAAAATAATGTTGAAGGTGAAACAAAGTTTATGATGTGATATCCATGATAGTGTAAATTTATGGTATATAATGAATTATATTTCATTTCATGAATTATAAAATTCATTGGATATAATAGGGAAAACTTACTATGTAATTAAGCTGTTTTTTGATGAAAATTTCTCACTTATAAATAATTAATTAAATATTTAGATTATAAGTAATATGGTAAATAATTTAATACAAAATTGACATATATTTATTTAATATAGGATAATGTATGATTTTGTATTGATAAGAATATATGATATGATATAAAGAGTGATAAGAGAAGAGGGAGTTAAAGAAGTATTGTGGACATTATTTCGAATGATCCATGAGGTATTCTCACTAGAGGGTCACGAAGTTTACTAGTGGAAGAATGTGGATAAAAATTGATACACCACACAAGTATAGAATACCTTTTTGAAGACAAATATAATGAAACACATGAAGGTAGTGTGCTATTAAATTTATTAGTAAAAATGAGTAATTTATTTCTATGAGTGTTATAAACTAGGCATGTTAGTGTGGAATCTAGGAATTATAATAGAAGTGGTGTAATTAGAGTTTTAGGCACTCATAACATCATCATTTCATGCTCATTTTGTAGATTATTTTGGATAATACAGTAATTCTTCTTATGTCTCTCTATTGCATTCATTATCAGTCTATATTAACCAATAGTTGAAATTTTTTCCTATTTATAATTTATAAAAATAATTTGAAAGGGACCATTAGAGAAATATTGACATACCATATTTCAGAAACTCCACTTCAATTATTTACCTTTCTTTTTTATATATATGTGGTATCATAACAAAATTTTATTAGTGGAGTGTAATCTCTCAGATGTGATGGTAGAGATCAACAACTATAATGGGATTAAAATATTTTGTTGAAATAATTTTAATTTTTGGTTGAATAGGATGTAATATTTTTTTGATAATTAAGAATGGATTGCAACATCACTTACATACGAGGTATCTTGTTTTATATATAGATTAAATTATTATCATAGATTTACTGATGATATATTTCATTCAATTCAAAAAGATGTAAGGGATTGGGATTATCGTTATCCAATTTTATATACATAAATGGGATGGTATATATATTCCACCACCCCATGTGTCAAAAACATATCAACATCAAAAAATATGATTCTAATGTATTTGAATACATACTACATGTACAATGGAAAAAGTTTCAAGATATGAGGATGCACACAAAAATATTTTTTAGTTATTTATTGATTAGGTTAATATTATTTTGGATGAAACGTGCAGACACAGAGAAACACTTTTTGATATCATGATATTGACTAAAATCCAAATATGAATTCCACTGTATTTAAATGTGAATCTCTAGATGGTTGGAAAAAGTACCCATGGGATGTGATGCATGAAAATCATTATAGTACTATAAAATCAAAAAATATTAAGAGTAATCGAAATGAGTCCATGAAAAAGGATGATTATAATGAAGTAATATTAAGGTATATAATGAAACTCATGGTGTTAGATAATCTATAAGATGGGGATTTTGATTCTGTGATGTGTTTTCGTTCATAAATCCTCTTAATAGGAAATGAAAAATTCTATGAAAATACTCAAAAATTATTCATTGAATGAGCTATAAATTATAATCTCTCTCCATGTTTTCTACTAAAATTTAAATATTAAAATGAAGATTAATATAAAATGATGAAATCATTTTGTGATATGATAGGTGTTATTTTTTCATTATCTATTATTAAAATAATAATAATATTTCCCTAAAATATATATTCTCAAAACTAGTGCATCACAAAAGGATCTATGCTGAAAATACCTTATTGATGAATTTATATTACCTTTCATAGACATCCTAAAATTTGTTGAAATAATATATGAAATTATGGAATTCTATTTTAGAGTATACCTTATTCTTAAACTTGAGGTATCACATGAATATTTTGATGTTTGGAAGTATAAAATGAATAAGTTCAATGGGGTTGTATATTATTATACACTATATATACAATTATATGCAGAAGAAAAATATTCATTAATAGATGATATTGAATGACAAAAATCCATAAATTATAGAGATATAGAGAAATAAATTATTTTTAAGTCCAAAATCAATGATAATACTTGAATATTAGTGGCATGATTGATTTTTTAAAGATCATGACAAAAGGATTGAGGATGTCGAAGATGAATTTGTGTTCTTACAAAGAGATATTAATGATAAAAAATTATTTTAATGCATGGTATGTCATATGGATGATTCAGTGGGAAGGCCATATAAAATAGTCAAGGAGGATTATAGGGAGACAAAAATGGTGGAATATTTCCATTATTTTTAGGTTATCTAAGATAAAGTAAATGACATTATATGCTTCATAGAAATAAAAAATTAAGGGTGGTTGATTCCAAACCACTTTCACTCATCCCAGATAATATTGTTGAGTTACAAAATATTATGGAGACCTGAAATTTCATAATAATAGTGGTTGATACATGAAAATATACTCCAAAATTATTTTGTTATTATTATTGGATTTTAGAAAATATAGATAATGTATGTTCTCTAAAATATCTAAATTTTGGGAATAAGAGTAACATAAATAGTTGATAACAATAACTACTAACATTATATTGTTAATGGAAATAACTTTTATTGTGATTCTTAACAACAAAAATTCTTGAATTTATCATCAATGGTATAAATAAGTGTGGAAAATTGATCTTAATTGCTTGAATATTCATCATCTTTGGATAAAAACTAGTTATCAATGTGTATCTATTCAACATTATTATAATAAAATTAAATAAGAGGTTGAACAAAAATATTCACCACCAAGGGAGGGATTATTTACAAACTCAATCTAGAAACTAAAATGTTGAGAATGAGCAGGTCATATTGGATACATTAAATTTTAAGGATCAATATCGATTATGGATTCATGAATATTTATTACTATCACATTTGATGGGAAACCAATCTTTTGTTAGATGAATCAAATAAAAAATATAAATAGAATGGCTTTGAAATTATAATTGGGTTAAGAAAAAGAGATATATAAAATAAAAATATAATGATAATATATAAGGTGCTCATATTTTGTGTTGATTGAATGACTTTGTTCCATGAAAAGAAAAAATTATACAATTTTATGACTCAAGGAATGAAATTAAATTCAATAATAATGATTTTTAGGGGATGTGATGGTTTAATAATTATTCCATGGAAGAGGAAAAAAATAATATCAATGTCATTCATGGGGAAGAGCATAGGTTATTTAGATCAATTTATTTTGAGAAAAAAATATGGAAGAATTGTATTAGAAACATAAAAAAAATATTTTCGGAGAATTTAAAAACCATTAGGATCCCATGAAATATCTAAACATTCATGTGATCACAGTCATATGAATGTAAATATTGAAAAATGTAAAATATTGTGGAATACATAAAATATAATATCTAATAATGTGATAATGTTTCTTTTTTTGTTATATATTAATCTGTGTAGAGAAATATCACCTACATATATGGATAGTGAAAATTCATTCTATTATATGCGTTGATTATTATTGTACGATATAAGGATTTTTGGTCATATATCAGAAGTGTAATTCCATAAAATAAACTATTCATAATAGGATATTGGTAAAAAAAGTTCATCATAAATAAATTTTTGATTATTGAAACTAATAATGATTTTGAATTTCATATCAAATAGTTGTCAAAATATCGTAATAATATTAGGATAAGGAACTCTATTTTGGTGGTGTGAATCCTTCATATAATTTAAGTAATGAAAGGTTGTAAAATTTTAACCACGTGTATCAAATAGTAGTCATTAAGATAGTTTTCCAGGAAATGTTGGATGGAATCAATTCATGCATCACTTTATATTTCCAATTATTTCTTTATGTCTAAAAAAAGAAAATACACCGTATAAAATATTATATTGGAATAATATATCACTAGAGTGCATTTAATATTTTATTAAAATAATTAATTCTCAATAAATAGAGGAACTCGTAGTATGATGCTCATTTGGATTAAGGAATTTTCATTAGGTAATAAAATGAAATAATGTTGTAAAATAGTAATAACCAATGTTTTGTAATAAAAAATTTCATTCTTAACATATTTATTTGGGAAAAAGGAGAATAAATCACCATTTAACGCGTTTCATTAAAAACATATACTGGAGAATTGTTATAGGTGAGTGATAATAATGTGTCCGTATTGAGAAGATTACATGGAATTTACAATTCCTTTTATGAAGACATCAAAGATGAAGAGAATATATAAGCCTTGGTAACTCCAATGAATGATAAAAGGAATGTTGAAAATCTAAATAAAGTATTCATTATAATGGGATAGATAAGATTTAAACATGGAGGATGAATACTCTTAAAAAATCATATATCATATCTAATGTATTTATTATATTATTTGAAGAGGATATGAAAGATTATTATTGGTCCAATATGATTCGTGAAATTCTTGAAAATATAGAGGACAATGAGTCATGGGAAATTATCATCACACTAGAATAAAAAATACATTTGTACAAATTGTGTATTGAATAACCAACATAATGAATATGGAAAAATTAAATGGGAAAAATCATGAATAGTGTGATATGGTTATTCACAAATCGACGGAATTTATATTTATGAGATATTTAAAATAGTTTCACAATTTAAAACATTTCATCTTTTCTATGTAATATTAGTTAAAAGAAAATGGAAAATGTAGCAATGAATAGTCAAATAATAATTCTTATATGATGCTCATAAGGAAAAAATTTCAACAAATAAACAAGATATATTTATTATGTATGAAGAAGATATAAATTTATTTCTGTGAAATAAGTTTTTTTACTGATGATATTAATCTCAAAGAGATTTTCATTCCTATCACAATTAATCCATGATATATATTTAAGGACAATGAGTTTTTTCTAGTCATAATCTATATATAAATAAATTTAATATTCAAAGGATGTTAGTGTTCACTAATGTGGAATACATAATAATTACTCTATTAGATAACACACAATGAAATTGTTTATGGAATATAATAAGTATGTTTTTAAATTTCAATGATTGGGGAAAGAAAATTTCTCCATGGTTTATAGTGAATCAAGAAATGACATACAAATTTATTTCTCAATTAATATATTTTAAATAGTTACTCATGTAATATTGAATAGTATATTATATGAAAATCAAAACTATTGTGGCTACCATGATTAATTTTTGAAGAGATGATGAGGTAAAAAAGTTTGGAATGAAGGAATATAAGAAAAGAATTAATTTAATGTTGAACCAAACTATAATTTGACTAAAAAAATTGTAATATGTCAAGATTCATTTTAAAGTTATCCCATGAAAATACACATGATATTAGAAAAAATAATTCATTGGTACATCAAAATAATAATGGCTTTGTAATTTTATATAATACCATATATAAATCAGAGTTTTTTGGATACACTAATGTGGATTGGATTGGGTTAGGGGATGGTTCAAATTCCTCATCTTGTTGTAAGTTTATTTTTGTATGATTTTTAATTTCATGGTTGAGAAAAAAGAAAATCATCACCTCATTTATCTTTATAAATGTTGAATAAAATGTGGCCAGTAATTAATATACATAGGTACTATAGATAATGATGAAAGATGGGGACGTTGGACTTGATATAAAATATATTATTGAAAAAAACTTTTGAGTACATGAGAACTATTGTTCGAATAAAAAACATTACATCATTCTATTAAGTAACTAATTGAGAAAAATTATGATTTCATAAAGGATAATGTTAAACACATGCAACTTAAGTTAATTTATATATAAATATATGATAAAATCATAGATTTTAGGACATAAGAATTACAAAAGAATGAATTTGATAGGAATCAGTTTTCTTTTGGAGTTGTGGAATCTCCCTCCAACTAGGTGGTTTTAAGATGTTATTTCCTATATACCGTAATGTATTGTAACACTCCCATGAATTTATTAATTAGATTTCAATACAAGAACCTCAAAATTATTGATAAATTCTATTTGGGTTTAATTTCAAGTTGGGTGGTATTATTTATTTGTCACATTGTTGGAGATTTGTTACTTGGGATAATATATCCATTTGAATTAAAAATGAATAAGAATCTTCATTCCTATATTAAATTATAAATTAATACAATGTTGTTATTATAGATGGTGTAAGAGTTTATTAATATTTATTTGGGGGATCAATATCGTGGAGACATGTGGATGTGAAATGAAAACACATGGTTCTCTTCTATGAGGAAAATTTAATTTAACTATTGTATCCCATTATTATCCTCACTCTTTTATATAATTATTTATGATTAGGGAATCACTGAGGTACAATCTAAAAGATAAATATTTTTAGACCTGGATTAATCTATTCTTGAAGATCTCAAGTGTGATGGCGCGAAATAGTTGGTCCTTTTCAAGGGTTGTTAACAAACCCAAATGGGTATATTGTTAAAATAATACCCAAGGTATTTTTTGTGATATTATTATGGAACTTTTTTCATGTGACACATCTCATGAGGTATACAAGGTCATGAGGAAATTCATTAGATTGTTATATATAATGTTGGTTTTTATTTCTTTTATAACAACAAAATGCACATCCTAACAACGTAGGTCATATCATGTAAGTGGGTTTTTAGAAGGTGACAAATGAATGGACTACTATTTATATTTAATATTATTTATGATGATACATATGAGTAATTTAAGAACACATGATTTATTATTATTGTGTACTTAATGGGGACGAGGAAGCACAATATGAGTACTCTGGTCATGTCAGGAGCCAACTATGGAATATGAGTTAGTTAAGAAGAATGTTATTTTAGCGGTGATACACACTACAGAAGGAGGTCATGAATATTGAGTTGTTATTCTTAATTTGTGGATATTTTTAGTACATTAAATTGGATAAAGTGGTGCATCAATAATGATTTTGGATGTGTGATAATGGAAAATATTTTTATGAATGTTGGTATTATAATTGAAGGTGTCTGAGTAGTTCTTTTTGAAAAAAATGAGAAGTATATGTTACAATGGTTTTGAATTAGAGTCATTCCATGATGTTGGTGGGTATAATTTAGTGGTTATATTATTCAAGAGGTTTCTATTCCAATATAGAGCATCGTACCACATAATCTAAATATTCAAGTGTTATTATTTTTGGAGTATATGTTGACTTACCCTAAAGAAGAAAAGATTAACTTGGTGTGATAGTCACAATCGGATCCCAACATTATTGATATGATATTTTTGGTAGATTGAGTAGGATATTTTTTATGAAACATATTACATGTCGTGACGATGTTTGTTAGGATTGGGTGATTCCCAGAAATACATAAGATACAAACTATGGTTTTAAAGGATTGTAAATGACATGTGATGTTATTAATTATCACATCATGTTAGAGTTATATTAGTATATCTATATATTTATATTTTCTATCATTTCTAAAAGAATTCATTTGATATTATTATAGATCTGGACTAAGTTTTGATGTTGATATTTGGATAAATTTTCCCCACTTACTTAATCTATATTTAAGAACTGCTTAGAGGGAGTTGTTTTCAATCTATGATGATACAATTGATATCTCTATCTTAAATAAATGAGGAATAAATAACTTTCATTGATAGATATAGAGGAGAGAAGATAAAAACGAGATAATAGATAGAGAAATTTTGTAATTTTTCTAAAAAGTATGTCTAGAGATCTCCATTGTATACTCCCTTGAGGATTATATAGTTTATCAGGGGATACAAGTATAGAATAATTGATACACCACTCTACAATATAATAACTTCTTATCATGAATATGAATCCAATTAAAATATTATATATTAAGATTTATTCAACTGATTAAGATAGATTATTTATTTATTTTTATGAGAGCTATAAAGATGGATGGAAAGTGAGATCGTAGAAAATTTTAATACATGTATTGTACTTATTGCATAAGGTGAAGGAAACATCATCATTTCAAGATCAATAGAAAATTCAAATATGGGAAAATAATTTAATGTTTATTATGTTCATTTTCTATTTATTTTATTTGATCATGTCAATTTTGATGTATAGGTTTATTTATAATAACAATAGATAAATACCATTTTCAAGTAGTTGTTTGTGGATTATAAACATACCTGGAGTCACCCCGTATGATTTTTAACATTACCAGGATCGATATACACTATTATATTTCTAATACCTCATAGATAATACAAAATCCAATTTTTTCTTTAATTGATGTTTTTGTTATTTTATCCATTTGTTGAATTATTAGAGATTGGATTATAAGTTTTTAAAGAAATACCATGTCTAATAAAATGTTTCTTCTATGAATGTTTTCTAAAAAGTAATAATAACAAAATGGTACATGTGTGTTGTGATAGTCATAACCAACAAAACAATTGATGGTATTAAACGAATGTCCACATAATAGGTAAAAAATATATATCCCTAATTTTTTTAATTCATTTGAAATACACCTTCCTAAACACATATAATGGAAAATAATTATATATAAATTTTTAATTGGAATTCTTAAGAAATTGATACTTATAAACGTTCTATGATATAGATAGGTGTATGGGGTATCTCATTTATCATATAAGTAGTTTTTTTATATTTTTAAAGTAATAAACTCCTTATTTTCTTCTTAATTCATTATTTTACTGATCATTAAACAATAATTTTTATTTATTGGGTATTGAAAATACTATTTTATTATTTATTCATTACATTAGATGATATCATAGTTTTCATCTAATAATGTCCTAATTATAAAATGGTTTTTTTATTCATACAAGCTATAATAATTTTCCTTTGTAAATTAATTAATATTGATTTTAAAATAAATGAATAAGAGATAATTTATTATCATTTTATATATTATTCATTTCTTTCTCTCAAATACTAATTGTGGATTCTATATTTTAATTATTCTCATTTAGTTAAAAATTAGGTTGGATGGTAGTAATTTAAATTTCACTTTATGATCAGGACCTACAAATAATTCCGATATTGTTTACTCAGGATTGAAAAATAATATAATGGATTTCATGTAGGATTTTTCACATGGATGAAGATGGCCCCAAATTTTTTTCCATATAGCATATTTTCTTGAATAATTTTAATTATATTCCGGTTTAGAACTAAATTTTTTATATATTTTATTTATCTCATTATGAAAAAAATTAGTTATTATATTTAATAGGAGGATTTCATTTGGGTTATTGGGTGAGATGAGTTAAACTACCAGATGCTCTTGGTTTTATGTAATCCGAGTGCACTATTTTTTTATATTTTTCAAATAACTATACCTTTTTTATTTATAACCTTAATGTTGTTAAATATTCTCTATGTACTAAATTAAATATGAAATAATTTTGTTATTTATTCGTCCTTTCATTTTTAATATATTTATTTTTAATATTTATTTTTTATTAACCCCTATGTATATATTATGTGTTTGAGTTGGTTGAGGGTTTATCACTAGATAAATTTTGCATCAATAAGCATTGTTGACACTCACATATGAGATTAATAAGGGAAGAAGAAATATTATATTATTTTTTGGACTAGACCCCTACCCATTGATATAATATAATTTACTATATGAATGGGTAGGTCTTACGATTTACAAAGGTATGGAAAATGAATCTACAATGGCTGTGTTGTCCAATTTATGGTAATATTTTGGAATAAAATTTATTAAAGGGATGTATTTTTAGTCTTTTTAGAGGTCATATTTATATTATTATAATTTTACATCGACCTACAATGTGATTCCTTTTATTTATATGGATTTTATGCATTTCACTGTCAAATTGGTTGAATGTATGAATGGACATACCCATAATTCATTTAGTTTATATCATGTTCAGGAATATGTTTCATTAAGATAATAATCAGAGGAAATTATAATAAATAACCCAATTAATATTGAGGTGAAATAATAAATATTTTATCTATGAATAACATGTAGAATTTAATTTATGTTGAGGGTATTTTTATTCAATGAATGTATAATATATAGTTTTTTCATGCTCATATTTTTCGAGTATTTTAATAATGTTTATATTAAATTAAACATTATTAAATAGTATATATATTATTATATTAATTTTTGAGATCCATAAAAGTAGTCTGTAGTATAAAGGGAAAAAATATTCAATTAATGAAGTTTAGTATAGGATTGGATTGTATCATGTTAGTTTGTTGTAAAAATTTTTAATAGCCTTTACTATTCTTAATATAATTAGTTAATGGTGGAGATAGGTTTTCAGAAGACGGAGGATAGGTTTAATTTGTATTATTACTACTAAAACTAGGATTGGAAGCAATGTTACAAGGGAATAATATGTGTTGGAATTGGAGCTATAAGTGTGTGAGGTATTTGTATAGAAATTCCAATTATTGAATCATCATTGACTATGAATTTGTGTATTAGGGATTAACAATGATATATTTTTTTATTATTCACTAGTTATTTATTAATATATTAATATAAATACATGTTAAATTCTGATTTCTCTCCTATGAATTTATTTTCAAATGAATGTACGTTCTTTTAAAAATTGTTTAATTTTAATATATTTACAATTTAGATTTTGGTTTTGAAATACTTATTAAGCATATTGGATAAAAAATATTTCTGGACTGTAATGATTTATAATTTCTTATAAATAGATTATATTTTTGTAAATATAAGTATTATTGAGTGACAGAATAAAAATAAAAAATAGACATATTAGTTGATTTCCACTTAATGGGTAACATTTTGTTTATAGAAAACTAAAGAATGTATTATAAAAAATATTTTTTAATATATATTTTTGAATAAACGTAAAACAAGAATATTAATTTCGGGTTTTTTGAAAAAAGATATCGATATTTAATGATTATTAAAAAATTATGATTTTTTATATTAAAAATTAATTTTTTTAAAATAGTTGAATTTTAATTTTAAATCCCAATGTTTTTGATTTTATCAAATTGACTAATGTAACTCCCAATAACAATTCACACCATTGTAAGTGGACTAATATGAATCTTCAAATTATGTGGGGATCATAGTATGATAATGAATACCAAATTCCGGTTAGATTTTATTGGGTAATTGTTGGGAGATCATAACCTCTAAAAATTTCACCATGAAACAATTAAATATGAATAATAACAAGAAATAAAAATAAAGAAAAATATTTTCATATTAAATAATATTACTATGATATTATATAAATAAAAACCCAACTGATTTACCTTAGTCCAATGAAACATATACAAGCACAATAAGAAATCAAAATAACCACAATACAATCATTGAGGAACCTCCCATGCCATCTGAAACCATTTTATCTATTCTTTGCACTATGTGAAATTTTATATCCCCTAGGTACCATACATTTAACCTTTACCATTACCTCAATATAGAACTATGATGAAATCATGTTTTTAGGAGGACATATATAGGCCATGAGTATTAAATATGTAAGTCATTATCAACTATATACATAATTTATATACTTATCATATACCAGTGTATGAAAGAGTTAGAATATACAACCTAATCTCATTCAAAAACTTGTCCACTCAAGGTTTTCCATACCAAAGTGAGCTTTTAATTTCTCCAACAAATTCTAGTATGGAAAAGTATTTCCACAATCCTTCATAATGTAAGATTCCAAAACAATTCAATCAATTTCATGTCTCAAGGAATCGCAAATGAAAAAACATCATGATGCCCTGATGGAACATCCACCAGTTTGATGGGATACCAAATACTTTTTTATCTACCAAATATAATTCTTTAAATTAACCAATTTTTGAGTATTAACACTATTTCCAAAAATCAAGATAATAATTGACGGTATTAACTGAGATCCTCTACAGCAATATTCTATTCACACATACTACTAACAGTAGGTTTCTATGATGAAACCCACTTAAACATCAATTCTCAACACAATACAATATTAAATTTAAATTTCATTGGATTACATACACATGGAATGAAACAATCCACCTCATGGGTATTTTTTCGGTTCACAGAACTCTAAGAGCCTTAACCCTACGATGAGAGACAATCACCAATAACCTTGGTTGCATAATTTGTAAACCTATATCACCACCCATAGTAATGGTTCCAACCATATTCTTCATAGTAATGACAATATAAAC
The DNA here is from genome assembly GCA_963277665.1 of Viscum album. Lineage (NCBI taxonomy): Eukaryota > Viridiplantae > Streptophyta > Magnoliopsida > Santalales > Viscaceae > Viscum > Viscum album. The sequence continues at coordinate 1,425,575,116 of OY728140.1, read as the reverse complement.
ACATATATTATGATCAGTGTCTTCCATAATCACATGAGTTGGACCCAACACATTCCCATGGAACCAGAATAACACATCCCAAATTACAAATCGTCACTAACCTCTTGAGGAATCACATATATTACGCCCTAGACCCCCATCATCAACCAATATTTCAATACCATATCGTATAAATAATTATACACATAGGACTATCTATTAGTATCTCTTATGAAAAATAAAAAATCAATATTTTTCTGTTTACAATCACATATCATCATTCCTAAACTAACCAATATAATATAGATGTAATACACATGAAAAATACTAAAATATTTATTCACTGCCAACGAATTTTATTAAAAAAATCAATGAATAAGAACTTATGGTTAATCCAACATCAATCTATTGATATATAAAATTTTTATAGGAACCATATATTGGGTCATCATTAACCAAAAATAGCAACTACGAAAATGAATCCAATTTTAATATCGTATGAATAGATAGCCTTATAGATTAATAATCTTATCTATAGACCTAATGTGATTCTAACATGAATAAAATATATTTTCCCAAAAATAGAGAAGGAATAAATAAGTGAGGAGAGATTATTAATTCACATGAATTATTGAAAAAACATTATATGTACCAATTTTATAATATAATTCACAAATAATATTTCAATATTTTGAATTTTGGGGAAATATTCAAAAACATATATTGTCATATTTAATCAAACCTTATAACTATAGATATTACACCCCTATGGACTAAAATGTAAAATATTTTTATAAGAAGTATGTATCATATTTTTTTAGCACATTATATGTTTTTCTTCAAGAAAAATATCTTGCATATTACCATAGAAGAAATATACCTCATAGTATACATTATTACCAGTTTTCAATTTTTTTTAAATAATATGTATTACCATAAATCATATATTTTAACCATCCAAAATTGAATGTGTTTTATAATTATGTAATTTTTCGTGGTAAAGACATCAATATTTGATATTTACTTACCATATAATATATTTTATTTCATAACGAATATATTTATTTAAACGTATGGGTTTTACCTTAACAAAAATTTCATTCATAATATAATACTTCTTAGGTAATAAGTTTCTCTTTGTAAAAAACATTATATGTAATATATTTCATCCAGAGATATTTTATATCATTCAAATTTATTTTCTCTACTTCATTCATATATATATATATATATATATATTGCTCTGTGTATTAAGTTTTTATATATGCATGAATTTTTCCATAGCTAGATGATCCATAGATAATATACTTTTACTCATCCATCCATATGAATATAGTTATACACATAGCTAAAATTTTAAAATCCTAAATTCAATATTACCAACATTAAAATACCATAAAAATGCCACACAATCCATTTTCCCATCACTAACCCAAAAGAAATATAACTTATATAGAAATGTATCATTCCATAGTTAATTTTTTTTTTTCAGGATATAGGTAAATTTCGAAAAAATTATCATCATAAAAATAAAAATAATGTTAATTGAAGAAATTGTCCAATATGTTTATAGCCTTCCCAAATCACTTGTAGAAATATTTTAGGAAAATATTCATTAATTAAATTCTATTACACTATATAACTTCATATTCATGTTGGGAGAAAATCTCATGACATGATCACATACATATACCACCACTTATAAAACCACTACAATCACATTAATCACAAGGATGATCTAATATTTGACTGAAATCACCATTTTGAGTACATAGTATCACATAAAACCACCACCACTTAATAGGAATGTCATTATTCATCTTGATTATATGAAAACTATCCAATTTTTTAAACTAGAGTGTTTCACTATCTTATTTCCAAAATCACGAATACATTTTAAAATGATAATATCTCTTAGAAATTCATATCATCTATCCAACTTAACAACCTTTTAATTTATTTGGGTACTTATTATAATGGAAACAACATACTTATCAACACCTCAACAATTTTAATTATAAAAATGTATCTATAACACCCATGAATTCCATAAATACTATTTGTCCAAAAATTTCCACCAATAATCGGCAATCAAGTCCTTACATAATATGATTCCTATTATCATCTCACATAATACAAGATTTTCAAATTAATCCAACATCAATACTACAGACCACTATTATCTGGCATCATACATGATTCCCACATTCCTTAAACATCATGTTGTGTTCCCACTTTTTCATAGAATTAATTTTTATATCATTATTAGTAAAATAACACATGATTCATAGTTATTGTATTATTATGTATTATAATTAATTCTCATAAAATACAGATATCTTTCTTGTAAGAATAATGATGATCATAATATGATTTAATAGTATAGGTATTTAAAAAACCAATAGTGAACACCTATATTTGAACATCATAAACTTGAAATATCCCATAAAGATAAATTCAGTTACAAATACTATCAATAGAAAGAGAAACCTTAGGAATATGGAATAAAATCTCATAAGAATTATATAATCATTGTGTGTGATGTAGTGAATGTCAATGTTTAGTAATTTTTTTTATATATGTTCTAAAGGGAACTTTGAACATTATTATCTAACCATTACATGACCACTGCAACTTGAATGTTATATAACTATTAGAATAATAAAAATTCCCAATAGAATAGTAAAACGCCTAATTATATTGATATTTAAAATTTATTATATATATTAATTATATTTATATTTTAAATACTTCAATATATGTCCATTTGGTTTTTAAAAAAATATTTGTATGATATTATAAAATTTTGAATTTTTAAAAATGAACAAATAACTTGTTTCACTTTAATAATATTATTTTATTGAAAATATATCATTTTTATATAAAATATTTTTTTAAAATACCTAGAGATGTTATTTCTTGAAATAATTAATATATTTGATATTAAAATTAACAAATAATGTTAGGCTGACATTTTATGATTTTTCTAAAAATGTTGTTTTTTTGGGAATAGTAAAAATACAGATTGATGTTTTCATTATATTTTATGTCATCATGATTTTAATTAATGATGGACTAATATATATTATGTTTTATATTACCTAAATAACTATAAATAATTATTTTATTTTTTATATGTTCAAAATAATTTTCCCATTCACCTGAATCTCTAGAAATAACCTTTTATTTTTCTAAAGCAATTTTTGGAATAAAGGATCCCATTTTGGCCAAATTAATATATAAGATTTTAGTTTATTAATAAATTTTTCATATGTAAAAGATTATGTTCTTAACATCATAAACCATATTCTAAAACCATGGTTGGATATGTTAATTTTTTTTTCAAAAAACAATATTGTAAAATGATATATTTTAGAAAATAATAAAGTCTACTCATTTTTCTATAAATAACCACAACTTTGACCAATTTAATTCACTACCATGATCATTACCACAACCATTCCTATCATATTATCTTATTAATAATTCTATTGAATCCATTATTCTATCAATTAAAATCCCCTCAAAACATAATAAGCAACACTTCTGTTTTTGGGGTTTCTTCCATTTCATTATTTTGATTCAAGTAATTCTTTTGCAGTAAGTACCCCAATTTCAAACTTATTATGTTTTCATGTATTTTTTATCATTAAATTACAGTCTAAATGATGGTAGAATAATGATATACTACAATTCTCTCTCAAAAATATGAATCCATAATCCATTTTGCATACTAGTTATGCTAATAAAAAAATAATTTTTTGGCATGTCATAAATATATGATGTGGATTACCAACCATGTATTCATTAAATATTATTAATATAGATATAATTATATAACATTGACAAATTATTTTAACTTAAAAAACCCTTCTTCCATATTTTTTTGTTAATGGTGAAAACTTTTCATATTTTTAAAATCTTATGATCTAAGTTATTTTATGTGAAACATAATCCTTATTCACACAGAATTATCGATGAAATTATTTATTATGATATATAATCTCTATGGATCACATAAATTTATGAATCTAAATGGTGCACCAATATATAACTCTAATTTATTAGGTAAGCTCTTATTCTCCAATGATACAATGCTTTTCAAATAATGGCACCACAATATGTTAATGTTTTATAATTAATTGGTGAATAAACATCGTAATACGAGTTACAAACCTTATTAATGATCATTCATAGTAATATTATAAATGAATATTTCTTTTGTTATATCCAGATATCAATAATATTCTTCATATATGTAAGATCATTCTCTAATTTTTTTCCCCAAGATTTATTTAGCAGGATCATTTACATTTCATTTCATGAATTTATTGCATACATGGATTTGTGCTCACCTTTTCTTTTTGATCTTTTTTTCCTAGAAAATTTTATGCATTAAGGTTAACTAAAATTGAGTTATACTCTATTCTTTGATGATAATTAAATAAATTTTATTTTTTTATGTTGCTAATGTATATAATTTTCTATATACTTTTTATGAATATAGTAATCCTAAAAATTTCCTATGAAATTTAAAAAATAATTATTTTGTTATGGAATAATGTTAAAAATAATGTATGAAAAATTTGAGTCAACTTTGTTGGTAGAAAATCATGAATGAAAATTTAAAGAAATCCATACTAGAAAAAATTATCTGGAACTGTAGGTATATATATTAATATTTGAGAGCATTATAATTATTTGTAAATTATAATGTGTGTGGTTTAAATTCAATCACATCCCTATATGGATTATACAGGATGATTGATGACCTAGCTCAGATGTAACTTATGGTTCTAACCCTAAAAATGTTATCTAATTATTAACTAAATCTTATCGTAGTACACGAATTATGGTAAAAATAAAATACATGGTTTGATACTCATAGGGGTTATGATTTGGTTCGTCACAAGATCCTTACATACCATTATAATGGATATATAGTTGATAAAATTCATTTTTATGTAAAAAACTATTTGTGTATATGATCCATAAACTGTGAAATCATAATTTTCTTATATAAAATCCCATTATAATATTAATATAAGATTTATAATAGTAATAATATTATCATTTTATTTTTAAAAGTTTTGAAAAAAATGGTGGGAAATATAAAGAACTATTTAAATAGTAGATTCAATTGAAAATGAAAAAATGGAATTCCAAATCGAATGGGCGGGAATGTATATAAATGAATGAAGAAGATTAATTAGTTATTTATTGTTATTAATAATAACCTAAAACATTTATAGAATCCGATTTCATCAGGGAAGTAATAACTTGTATTTAAATCCTTTATACGCTAGTGATCACTATCTGCTTGAAGAAAAATATTTCTATATGTAAGATAACATGTTCATTATATGTTAAAATATTTTTACCACATAATGTGTATACCATATCTGGTTATGCGGGTATCAGGGGGTGTTTGGGTCTTTTCAGAGCCTAGAACCAGGCTTTTGGAAAAAAAAATAAGGCAAGTCACATGTTGTGTAGAAACCAAGTGGGAAACACTACATGGTTACTACCTATCTTGGAGATCCTGGACATAGTGAAATAAGAGTGCACACAATTTTTGATACCATGTGTATTATGGTTCACATCTACGTAGGTTCACCTATATTTTTGGATAATTTGTTTATCAATATTTTTGCAAGGTTATTCAAACCATGTGCAATGACCCAAAGAGTATCCCCTAATATCACATCAGAGGGTACATGGTTGGTAGACAGTTTGTCTAGACAAGTGTCTAAAACACATTACCCATATTTTTTATGCAAATTGACTATTTTCCCATTAAAATCAATTTAATCCTAAAACCATTCTATTTATTTTCTAGCAGACATTGCTAAATGAAAAATCATCCTTGAAAAAAAATTTAGTATTTTCAAAAATTCATCATCCATTCTCAGATTCAAGATTAAATCTATAAGAATCTAGATCATTATTTATTGTATGGATCTTGATATCTGGTTTTTAGGAAAAATAATGAAATGGAAATCTTCTAATAACACGCTGTGTACCTTTGAGTACTATCCTGTAACTAGTTTCCACTTATAGCTGCGTACTAGTTGTATAACAGTTGAGTACATGGATGTATAGGTGACCTGACAGACCATCTAAAGTGGGGGTTCGTTGAGGCTAGTGCACACCATGTACATTAAATGAACACGTACTGTACTTTTATTTTTTATTTGATACATCGGTGCAGGGTTGTGTCTTAGGTCCCGAACAACTTTCTTTATCCGTTTTTCATATAAGAGAGTGACAGAATGCTGAAGAACATTGAGATTCTACCAATTATTTGTTCCAAATCTAATTGAGAAGCCTCTAGGTGAGTTGGATTCCCACCAATGTGTTCTCTATTTACCTATATCATTTATTCCTGATACCTCATCTTTCTTGATTATATCTAGGATGATTTTTTACGCCTTTTTTAGATCATGGTCATTCAATGATGATTTATGTGACGATATTCATGAGTTTTGATCATACAACATCAGGGTAGATGGTTTGTGCCTTTATTTGATATTCTTTGGAATATAAATACTGAAAGTATTGAATACCCATGTCGGGGTATTGCGTTTTTTAGAATTTACCATGTTTAATACAAGATATGGTTCGTTAATTAAGAAAGGGTTATTGAATATGAATAAGGTTTTATTCCATGATTATGAATGAATTTCTCTAGTTTATTCAATTACAGTTTTTTTCTATAATACGTATTTGGTGAGTTTTGTTTTCCATGTCTCATGTTGTTAGGATGGAGTTAATATTTATGGTAGATGTATTTGATTCACACTATGCATGTACGACCATGTGTAATTTACTATGAGTGCTTCCTGGGGTAGTTTCATTTATGTATAGATTATTTCTATGTTTCCACAGTGTTATTAACTGTTAGAGCATTCCGGTGGTCATATAACAGAGGGGTTAGACCCTGATATATACCAATAGGGTCTTTATTAGTTGAATTTTGGGCCTCATGGAATTTAGTATGATAGTTTCAAATGTGGTCATTATAGATTGTTGATTCTTTAAAGACCAAGGCGGTATTGACAATGAGAGATGACGAGGGGGTCATTTGTAAATGATTTGTCTTATGTTAAACCATATGGGTTAGAGTGTGAGAGCTTTCCCATATAGTTGTTTTTTGATTGATTGTATGATTATGATGAGTCTGTCAATCCTAATAAAAAGCATGTACTTTGTATTACAAGATTATGTAGATGGTCTTTTGAGACATTTTTTTTCTATTACATAGGGGATACTGTTCTTAGGATAGTTCCTGAAATTTCATTACTCAACGGATTGAATAATTAATCAATAATAATGAATGAATTTGAAGTTTTTTGGATTGTTTAATTTGAGTACATCCTATTTATTACTAATTTTTTGTATATTACGGAATATATTTTTATCGGTAGTTAGGCATAGATATTTTTGTGGTTGCCTACTGGGATTCATCTCACACCCTATTTGGGTCATGTTTTTAGAACCAAACAGATTATATAGTTGTGAGTATAGAAAAGGGAAAGCGCCCATATTCATCATGTACATGATTTATGTTAGAGCTGGAGGGAATGGGTCCGTGTTGAGGCATTCTATTCATTTGGAGTTTACATATTTTCTGTACATTGGTTTTAGTATTTTATTTCAAGCATTGTGACATGTTTTTATTATTTCTTAGAAATATGTGAGATTTAATTTAACCATGATACTTTCTATTTATTGGTTTTTTATGGTTAGATGCAAGTGATTGATCCTTTTATGAAATGAATCTGAGATTTACTATAACACTGATATTGATTTTTCTAGAACATTGTACGAATTAAACTATTTTCTATGATGCATCATGTTTCGAACTTGTAGATGTTCTATTATAAGAGTAGAAAGTTGTGGAATATATGTCTCTTCAGTAGAGGCCACATGATAGGATGTATTATACAAATGATAATGAATTAAATGTGATTGTGCAAGCATTGAATTCTTGGAGATAATAATTTGAGGGATTTTTTCTCTATTTAGAAACCCCAAACCCTTAAGTATAGTTTTACACTGCATGATCTGAATTTGATATTTTGATGGTATATCGGGTAACTATAGTATTTTTATATATATATTTCTAATATTCCTAGTAATGGAAACCTATTGGTCGATGCATTGAGTAAGAGGAAATAGATAAAGGTAGTTTAGCTGGACAGTAGTGAGAGATAGATTATGATTTTGTTATCAGAGATACACTTGGAGGTGAAGAACAATCAGAGTATGACTTTTATTTTATCCATATATGTATCCTCTATCATTCTAGATAGAGTGAGGTTAATATATAAATCATTTTCTGAGGGTCTAGTCCTATAATAGAGTGTGGGTTGTGAGGAAAATCCTCCTAGATGGACTGTAGGAGATGATGAAATTCTATATATATATGGTCTCATATAGATATTAGTAGAAATATATGAGGAGGTAATGTGAAACATTCATGATTCTGGTTGGGAAGTAAATCCCAATGTCCCTAATATGTATCCATATATATTATGTGAGTGATGGTGGTTGAGTATAAAAAGATATGTAGCTGATTAGTTATGATGTGTTCCACCTTTAAGTATGTGAAGGTAGAACACCAGGGTCAAGCTAGAATTTTAGAGTAGCTTCCCATTCTCAAATTGGGAACTGAAATACATTGGGATGTATTTCATTATCGAGTTACCAAGGTCACCATAAGGAAATTATTTCATTTGATTTGTTGCTGATGTTATCTATAACAAACTAGCCTCAGATAACCCTAATCCAGTGTCTACTATTAAATACATTTACATGATTACAAGGAATCAATCCCGGAAGTACTAATCAATTTAGTTGAATTGGTAAACCAGATACATAAGAGATTATTGTATTAAAAATGAATACACTTTTTATAACATAATTTTTAATTTTATTTCTGATGAAATAATTAAATAGCTTCAAGGATATCTATAATCCATCTCATAAAATCTATCCATATATTTCATAGCATGCTTCATGGATTGTATGTACCTGAACATAAACCATACATAATATTGAATTAAATTAATAATTAATATTGAGGAACTTTTCGGGTTTAGAGTCTTAGAGAATTAGGCATAACTATTACATCTCAAAAGATTACAAGGAAGACACTTCTACTCTATCCAATGTTTCACACAAAAAAATCCTTAAATAAAACGAGAGTTCTTTTCTAGATACAAAACTTCTTGAATAATTACTTTATCTTACCCTTACTTATAACCTATGAAAAATATTTCAAAAACTTGGGATGATCATAAAGTGCTCAGTAAGGGATACACAAAGAAGGAAAACTGTTAGTTTTTTAAAACAACAAGTATTAAATGAATACTTTAACAAAAGTAATATTTTACCCTATATGAGGTAGTAAATACTCCTCACTGAATAAAAGATCATTTAATACCCTTTTGTAACCAAAATATTTCCCTAAAACCCATATAAATAACACATAACATATAAAGGTTCCTTGGGACATAAACATTCTTATGTGTAATAACCATATGTTCGACTTCCAAAAATACCACTAAATGGAATAGCCATACAGCTGACATCCATACCCAGTGCATTGGAGGATATAATGTAACCACCCATCATGGTATTCACGGAACCACCCATCATTTGTTTTATCACATAAACACCCGTCAAAAGTCCATGTACCATCATAGAACATAAAATATTGAAAATATAAACATTTCACTAATAAAATTTCATTTGAAATTTCAATAAGTAATTTCAAGATATTGAAATAATCAATCCATTTTCATAAACCATTTAAAAATAGATTTTTTAATCAAAGTGTCCCATAACACTTTGAATATTTTACTGGAATTATAATTTCATAACATTAATTTCCATATAAATAAATACTGAAATGTATTTTAAAAACTAGGACATTAAAGATAAATATTTAGAATAATAAATCATTAAAACATTCAAAAATGTATTTTAGTTAAAGAGTTCGTAACAAAGTGAGAAACTCTTGAATAAAAATAATTGAGGAATAACATTAAATTTGAACTATATAATATCATGAGAAGAAAGGTATTCATTATATAATATGTCAAAGGATAGTATATACACCATATAAGGGCGAATTGGTTCATAACAATAATGAAGTCTCAATGGAAATGTAATTTGAGATGCAATCCCTTATAAAGACGGTATCCTTAAATTAAGGAGAAATCAATCACATAATTATGTATGAAAAACATAAATACACCCAATATATGTGAATATTAAGTGTAAAACAATCAGAGGCCATTCACACATATTCACAGGATGACATATTCAAGATGTTCAAGTTGAACCCATTAAACTGAAATTGGGTTAAGAAGATCCCATGTAAAAATTTGATAGCCAAACGTCGTCACGTTATAATTAAGAAAATGAGTTGATGTGATAAAAAGGGTATATAATCTCATGGACATAAAATTTACATCAATAAGTATATATAAGAACATATCCCAACATAATAAGATATAAATTAAAAGACATTACAAAAAGAAGTCTTATAAAAAGAGGAGGGTGAAAGGTTCCCTTACCGATTTGGTAACTCACAAAACATACGCCACATGAAAGAAGGATAATACAATGAAGATGTAAATACTCTTAAATTAAAGTATATTACACAAATAGTACAATCATGGGCAGTACATAAACCACACAAAAGGAAATAGTGGCAAATATAGCATTAATATCACGTGAAAAGAAAGTGAGATGAAACACTTTACCACATTGTAATCAACTGATTCGTGTGACCAAAAGTTAATAATAACCAATTGAATGAAATAATACCATTAATATAATGATAATAATGATAATATAAATGAATTGTATGTTCTCAATACACCACAAGCAATGAATAAGTGGCGAACAATGGGAATCTCATAGAATTAAAAGTGAGATAATAAATCCCTTACCTCGTGTCCGACTTGACTCGATCGTTCTTTAATGTTTTGAATAATAAACTAATGTTAATTTATACTTCTTTATGATCATTTTTCAAGTTTATTATTACTTTTATATCACTTATTACCATGTTATAAACATTATGTAATCATTTAAGTTAATAAAGTTCATTTTGTCGATATTTGGTACTTGAGTCAAAAATGGACTTCTTATTATTACATGTTGTTAATGTTGTCAAATATTCATTATATCTGAAATGATATTAATGATTTAGATATCATATATATCATATATATACATTATATACATGTATTTATAATAGTACATAACATTTAGAGGTAAGAAATCAAATGCACCGTTCATGGAGACGGTATGCCGTACTTACGCATGAACGCTACTTTAATTTCTATTTCTTATTTTAATGGAATTAAAAAAAATGATACATAGGTATATTATATATCCAGTATAACTGAAAATATAATATCATATATTATATCATTAATTCCACCCTTTATACGTTTGACATATGTAATTAACGAGTTATAACACTTTGAGGGGACGGTAGTCCGCACTTCCTCTAATGAGATTATCGTGTTTACCAATAACAGAAACCATAAAGTCATGCTATAAATGGAAATTATAGAAGATTAAAGAAAACATAAACATAATTTATATCATATATAAATATAGTTTCATCTTAATGTCCACTATTAGAGGCGGTTGGAGATATTTGAACAATCATCATTTCGTGAGGCGTTAGTTTTCCATACACAGAAACATTATGATCTTCATCCATTAGATGGATGTGTGTTTATGTGTAGTTTGAATACATCTCATAACAACATCCTAGTATATTAAGGATACTGGTTTTGTTACAAAAGAAAGGTATAAAAATATTTTAGGGGTTGGAGAAGTAAAATAAAATAAAACAGTTTAAGGGAAATTGTTACCTATAATTTTGCTAACTCTATTTGGTTTGAACTAAATAACTTATTGAAGTGAATTAGAACTAAAGTAAGGCTTCTAAATGGGGGAGAGGTATGTAGGGAGATTAATTGAGAACTTTTTTGACGAGGCAAATGGCTTGGGAGGTGTGTGGAATTAGTTGGAAGTGGTCTCCATTTATAAGGGGGAGGAGGGGCTCTTTAGAAAAGTGTAAAAATATTATTCTATTATATAGTGATATTCGGATTGGAAAGATCCAAAAATCATTATAGTCGAATATAATATGACTAATGGTTGAAATAAAATAAGACAATAATAATTTTAAAGATTTTGGATAATATTATAATCATTAGAAAATTATTTATTTAAATCATTTATTAATGAGGTAAATACTTCATCAATATTGTGTCATAAATAAATAAATTTATTTTATTTCTAAAAATTATAAAAAAATACCATGATGTATGAAATATATTTAGATTTATAATGAATATTTATAGTCGAAGATATAATTTATATAACCTATTTTAAAAATTAATTTACTAAAAGATATTTGTTTTTGTAATTTTTCCTGTTACTTTAAATTAGTTAATCTAAATTGTCAGTATCACATCCAAGTTGCTCAATGGGGTCCCAAAATCAACTAAAAGATTCCCATTGTAGTAAATGACTCAACCATTAGGGTTTGGAAAATTGTTAATGTAATTTTGAATTATTATAAGATTCTTTTTACCTTGAATTACCATATTTACCTTTAACTGCAGTAAATAAAAGTCAACAGTTACTATTCACTAAAAATTATTTTCATCTAATTGAATGAAATTTTACTTATTGATAACAACCATGTATGTTGGATTTTAAAAATTAAATTCACAAAAGTGGTGAAATTTCATTTAAATCAAAAAGTCTGTTTTTTAACTACTAATAAGTGGTTTAACTATTCATCAAAAATTGATGTTTTTCAGAAAAATACCAAAAATTCTGACGCATCATTATTTGATATTCCGAATTCAAAAATGATGTCTATTTTTTAAAATTCAAACCATAAAATTTTCATTAATTAATTTTAAAATTGATTCTCGTTGTTAAAACAAATACCATGTTTTTAAGAAACAATAACTATCAAATCATTGACACTTATTTATGTCAAATTTCAAAGTGAAATTAATTCAAATGACCAAAATTTGATTAAATGCTAAAAATATATTCTAATTAAAATTTATAACCAATTAAAAGATAATCTTATCATATAAAAAATTATATTAAATTGACCTCTTTAATTAAAATACAATGTTTTCAACTATTAATTAAAAAATGAACTTTATTCGAAAAATATCACAAAATTTCCAAAAGTAAAATTTAATGTCCCTAATTAAAATAATAATTTTATCTGGTCAAGTATAACATATAAAAATGACCAAAACTATATTTAAAGAGGTTCCTCCATTAAAAGGCGGTAAATCAACCTTTTAATATAAATTATGCTTAGACTTAGATTCATTCAAATTTTAAGCCTCTAAAATTTATTGGATAAAATTAAATACATATAACAAACATGTATAATCACATTTTAGTTGGTTTTTTTCATTCCCACCATTACAATAGCTAGGAGTTAACTTCAATTTAAAATAATAATATTTTATTATTAGTGTGGAACATAAGATTTTAAAGAAACTCGTTGTTGTGTATCGGGTATGATATTAAACATAGAAACCCCTTTTAAGTAAAATTAATACTTAATTCACAAATATTAATAAATATGAAATAAGACTTATTATTTATTTACAAGGGATGTTACATCCTCCCCCCCACCCCCCTTTAGGAATTTTGTCCTCGCAATTTAAAAAAAAACGGGCTCGGAAACTTCAATGAAAGTCCCACATCAGAAAATAGTCAGTAAAACTATCACTTTAAAAGAAAAAAATATAAGCACCAAGGTCACCTGAGATAACCCATACTAGGATTACATGTAGAAAAATATGGATATGGATGAGAAAACAAATTGTCAAATTCTGACGGATAGTGATGTTTAGGAGAAAGTTAACCATCAGAAAATCACAATCATGTGATGGGTTAAACTGTGTTTGATTACCCAGTAAGAAATGTAACCAACAATGCTTTTATGTTACATTCCTTTTTATAATTCAGTGGAATTCATTTAATACATATAATAAAAACATAAGGAAATATACTTACCATCAAGTAAATTTTCATACATTATTACGTTTATACAAAAACAAATCTTTTCCCCAAACAAAGAGCATTCAAAAAGACATGGTCACATCAAAAGCACAAGAATAACCTTCTTGAGAATCACATAATCCCCAAAAAACAACTATATATTTCCCTTGTCTTTAGACATCCACTAAAATGAAAATTGTTAGTGCGAGATCAGATAATATCAAAAAATTATAATTTTTTACAATAATAAAAACTACTCCAAATATCCAAAAATTTTCAAACAAAACCCAAAGATCAAGAAAGAACATTTAATAAACAATTGTCGCTAAAACTCGTCAAAAGTAATCCAATCTAAGATTGAAACCCAAATCTCATAAATATTTAATTACATAGTCTTCCAAGATATATCTTATCATTTATCACAAAATAACATTAGATACTCATAAAATATGATATTAAAAAGTAATTAACCTAATCGCATATTATCCATGATAGGATAATCATTTTTATAAAAAAAATCATCATATGTCCCTAATAAAAACATAGATTCTTCCAAACTAAAATTCCAACCGTTATTCACAATTGAAATCCAATAGTATTCTATCTTCCTTAGGCATATAGTGTTTCAACAAATGAGAGAATATCTCCAACAACAATATTTATCACATAATCACTAAATCATTTTTCAATATTAATTATATCCATTTAATAAAAAATATGTTCTAAAAATCAACTTATTCTGGTTCCATAAAAACATTTTACTTAAATAATATGTTATTCTAACCAGGGACTCCAAGTAGGCTAGTGGTAGGTGATACTCCCTTGTCACCCTTCGGTTGTGTGTTTGATTCCTGCGGCCTTACCAGATGCGACGGGTTTTCACCCATCCTATGGATTGTCGTTTTTATAAAACTCAAATATAACACTAACATGTTTTATCCCCAATGGTTTCCTTATACCTCTCATTTTCATTCAAATTCATTATGATCTCAACATCTTAATACTTGAAGTCTTATTTCACCAATATATGATAATATAAAACAATATCTAAAATGAATAACATTATTCCTTGATCATGGTTTCCATTTGGCTTCATTGTCATCTTGTTCATGTAGGTATAAGGTCCATGCATTGAGAAAATGATTTAAAGATCCTTCAAAATCATTTTCGTTCTTCATCTAGATACACCTTGTACAACTTGGTTCATATGGGTGTTAACAGAAAAATAGTTTTTGAAAATAATCATGTATGACATATTATTTCAACACATCTGATAAAACACGATTTCAATATAATAATCCGACCAAATTTGAGTTTAAACATTCAATTAATGGTACTTTTAAAATACCATAGGTATGTGCTGAGATACTATATAGTAAAAGAAAATATAAATAGGTTTCATAAGGTTCTCCTTCATCAGCACCTTTTTTAAAATCATAAAATTCTTCAAAATCATCTGATAAGGTAAAATATTTGAAAATTCCTTGATAATATTTACCTTTCATGAAAATATGATAATATTGTGAAAATATGATTTTTCTAAATACAACTTATGATCCACGATGATAATGAGGTATAGTGGAGGTGTTTGATATCACAAACAAAACATTCAATAAGTTGTATACTAGAAAATGTTTCACAATCATCTGAAGATGACTTTGCAATAATTATTGCAAGCATGTCATCTAGAAGAGATAAAAATGTCGTTTGAGATCCTCCTCCTTCCATTTTTAACTAACATTACATGATCTTAAAAGGATATAAAATAAGGATTTAACTAATATAATAGACAAAGGGACTAACCATGTGTCTAACAAAAACTCATAATCCCTAAAGCTGTCTAAACCGACCTCTGATTGCAACTGTAAGGACCCAACCTCAACCCTTAAATAATATTTAATTAAATGAATAATTCATATTCAGGATATTTTCAGGTTTAGAGTTTTATAGAATTAGGCATAACTATTACATCTCAAAAGATTACAAAGACGACACTTCTACTATATCCAATGATTCAGAAAAAAAAACTCCTTAAATAAAACAAGAGTTCTATTCCTTATACATAACTTCTTGAATACTTTCTTTATCTTACCTTTCCTTATAACCTGTGAAAAAAATTCAAAAACTTGGGATGAGCATAAAGATCTCGGTAAGGGATACAAAAAGAAGAAAACTTATAGTTTTTCAAAACAAAAAGTAAACCATGAATACTTTAACAAAAGTAATATTTTCCCCTTTATGAAGTAGTAAATACTCTTCACTGAATAAAAGATAATTTCTCGCCCTTTTGTAACCAAAATATTTCAATAAAACCCATATAAAGAACACATAACATATAAAGGTAACTTGGGACATAAACATTTTTAAGTGGAATAACCATAGGGTCAACTTCCACAAATATAACTAAATGGAATAGCCATTCGACCGACTTCCATACCCAATAAATTGGAGGTTATAACATAACCACCCGTATTGGTATTCATGGCACTACCCGTCATTTGGTTTATCACGTAACTACCTGTCAAAATTTCAAGTACCATAATAGGACATAAAATATTGAAAATATAAACATTTCACAAATAGATTTTCATTTGAAATTGAATGAAGTAATTTCAAGATATTGAAATAATCAATCCATTTTCATAATCGATTTGAAAAATAGATTTTTCAATCAAAGTGTCCCATACCACTTTGAATCTTTTAATGGAATTATAATTTCAAAAAATAAATTTCTATATAAAAAATATGAAAACAATTTTTAAAAATAGGTCATTAAAGATTAATATTTAGAATAATAAATCTTTAAAGCATTCAAAATGATATTTTAGATAAAGCGTTCTTATCAAAATGAGAGACTCTTGAATTCAAATAATTGAGGAATAACGTTTTATCTGAACATTTTTATATCATGAGAATAAAGTGATTCATGATATAATATGACTATGGAAATTATAAACAACATATAATAGTGAATTGGTTTATAACAATGATAAATTGTCAATGGAAATGTAAATTGAGTTGAAATCCCTTATAAAGATGGTATCCTTAAATTAAGGCACAATAAATCACATAATTATGTGTGAAAAATATAAATACATCCAATTAAAGTGAATATTATGTTTAAAAAATCAGTTTTTTTTTCACACATAGTCATCGGATGACATATTCAAGAAATACATGTTGAACCCAAATAATTGAAATTGGGTTTAGAAGTTCCCCTGTAAAAATCTGACAGCCTAACGATATCACATTAAAATTCAAAAAAATGAGTTGATGAGATAAAAAGTGTATATCATCACTTGAAAATAAAATTTACATCAATAAGGAAATAGAAGAACATATCCCAACATAATATTATGTAAATTAAAATACATAACGAAAAGAAGTCTTTCAAAAAGAGGGTGAAAGGTTCCCTTACCGATTAGTTAACATAAGAAACATACTCCACATGAAATAAGTATCATTAAATGAATATATAAATACTCATAAATAATAGTATATTATACAAATAGTAGAATCATGGGCAGTACATACACCACACAAAAGGAAATAGTGGATAATATAGCATGAATCTCAGGTGAATAAAAACTTAGATGAAACCCTCAACAACATTGTAATCAACTATGTCATAAGACAAAAAGTTAATAACCACCATGTGAACGAAATAATTCCATGAATAAAATTAAATTCATGATAATATATATCAATTGTAAGTACACAATACACCACTTTCAATGAATAAGTGGCAAGCAATGGGAATCTCACAGAATTAAAAGTGAGATAAGAAATCCCTTACCTCGTGTCCGACATTACTCGATCGTTATTTAATCTCTGTAAAAATAAACTAATGATAATTTATACTTTTTTAAGAACCTTTTTCAAGTTTATTATTCTTTTTATTTCACTTATTACCATGTTATAATCACTATGTAATCATTTATGTTAATAATGTTTGTTTTGTCGATATTTTGTACATGAGTCAAAAATTGACTTCTTATAATTACATGTTGTTCATGTGGTCAAAGGTTCTTATATCCAGAATTATATTCATGTTTTAGATATCATATATATCATATATATCCATTATATAAATGTATTTATAATAGTACATAACATTTAGAGGTAAGAAATGAAATTCATCGTTCTTGGAGACAGTAAGTCGTACGTACCCATGAATGATACTTTCATTTCTATTTATTATTTTGATGGAATTTACACATAATGATACATATGTATATTATAATTCTATTATAATTTCATATATAATATCATATATAATATTATTAACTCCATCCTTTATACGTCCCACATATGGAATTAACGAGTCATATCACATTCAGGAGACGGTAGTCTGCACTTCCTCTAATGAGATTATTGTGTTTACCCTAAATGGAAACCATAAAGGCATGATATAAATGTAAATTATAGAAGAATAAAGGAAATATAAACATAATATATATCACATATAAATACATTGTCATTATAATGAACACCATGAGAGTCGGTTGGATATATTTGAGCAATCATCATTTTGTGAGGCGTTAGTTTTCCATACACAAAAACATTATGTTCTTCATATATTATATGGAGGTGTGTGTAAGTGTAGTTATAATCCATCTCATAACAAAATCCTAGTTTATTAAGGTTACTTTTTTAGTTACAAAATAAAGGAATAAATAAAGTTTAGGGTTTGTAGAAGTAAAATAAAAGAAAATAATTTAAGGGAAACTTTTACATTTAATTTGGGTAACTCCCTTTAGTTTGAACCAAAAGACTTATTGAAGTTCTTTCTGCCTATGATAAGTCTTATAGGGTTAGGAGAGGGATACATCTAGATTAATATTCAGTGGTTGGATGAGCCAAATTTCTTGAGAGGTGTGAGGAATTGGTTAGAAGTGGAGTCCTTTTATAAGGGGGAGGGGGGCTCTTTAGGAAAGTGTGAAAATATTATTTTATTATATAATGATATTTGGTTTCAAAAGGCCCAAAAATAATTAGAGTCGAATATTAGATGAATTATGGTTTAAATAAAAACATCCAATAATAATTTTAAAGGTTTTGGTTAATTTTATAATCATTATAATCTTATTTATTTAAATCATTTATTAATGAGGTAAATACTACATCTTTATTGTGTCATAAATAATTTAATTTATATGATGAATAAAAATTTAAAAAAAAATCCACGATCTGGAAAATAATTTTAAATTTCAAATTAATATTTATATTCCAAATTATTATTTAGATAACCTCTTGTAAAAATAAATTTAATAAAATATAATTGTTTTTGTCATTTTTTCCATTACTTTAAATTAATTAATCTAAATTGACATTATCACTTACAAGTTGCTCAATGGGGTCCCAAAATAGACCAAAAGTTTCCCATGATCGTAAATGAATCAAAAAATATGTTGTTTACAAGTGTTAAGGTAATTTTGAATTATTATAATATTTTTTTACCTTGAATTACCTTATTTACCTTTAACTGCGGTAAATAAAAGTCAAAAATTACTATTCAACAAAAATTATTTTCATCTTATTGAATCACATTTTACTTATTGATAACAACTATGTATGTTGTATTTTTGAAATTTATTTCACAGAAGTGGTAAAATTTAATTTAAATCAAAAACTCGGTTTTTAACTACTATTAGGTGGTTTCAATATTAATCAAAAATTGATAATTTTCAGAAAAATACCAAAAATTATACTTAAGTATTATTTGATATTACGAATTAAAAAATAATTTTTATTTATCCAAATTCAAATCATAAAAAATTCATTAATTAATTTTAAAATTAAATCCCATTGTTAAAACAAATAGCGTGTTTTTAAGAAACAATAACTATTAAAATATCGACACTAGTTTATGTCCAATTTCAAAGTGAAATTAATTTCAATGACCAAAATTAGATTAAATGGTAAAAATATATTCTAATTTCAATTTATAACCAATTAAAATATAATATAACCATATAAATAAATTATAATACAAGGCACTTTTGAATTAAAATACAATATTTTACAATATTCATTAAAAAATTAACTTTATCTGAAAAATGAATATAAAATTACCCAAAGTAAAATTTAATGTCCCAAATCAAAAAACATTATTTGGTCAAATAGAACACATAAAAATGAGAAAAACTAGATTTAATGATGGCTCACCATAAAAATGCGGTAAATCGACCATTTAATGTAAATTATGTTAAAAATTAGATTCATTCACATTTTAGGCCTCTAAATTGTATTGGATAAAAGTAAATATATCTAACAAACATGTATAGTCACATTTTAGTTGGTTTTGTTCATTCCCGCCAATACGACGGCTAGGAATTAACATCCATTTAAAATATTAATATTTTATTATTAGTATTCAACGTAATATTTTAAAGAAACCCGTTGTTGCGTATCGGGTATGCTATCGAACATAACAACCCCTTTAAAGTAAAATTAATATTTAATTAAGATATATTAATAAATATGAAATATGTCTTATTCATTATTTACCTGAGATGTTACATGGATTCTTGTGGAAAGAATAATAATTAGGGTGAGTGAAAATTCTTAGTAAGGGAAAATATAGTTGAAGAAATAATGAATCAATGAGAATAGTCAATATGGAATGATGAATAACTTAATGAACATACCATGTAGTCAATATAATAAATGAATGTATGTAATGAATACTCCAATGTATCAACTATAAGAAAATGACATTCAAATAACTAGATGAGGCAATATGAGTACGAAAAATTCTTAAACTAAAACACATTCCATTTATTCAATGAACATAAAATGAAAAGTTTCCATAGATATGTTGACACATTATCTCAAATATGAATAATAACAGAATCATGAAAATGAAACACATCCATATATATGTCGATGAAAAATATCTTGGATGAATAATATGAGAATATAAATAAAGGAAATGGATAATTATTTGACACAATATTTTCAAGTTACATGGTACCTATACCATCAAGACCATTCATAAGATGGTTTTAAAAATTTAGTGTAACAACCCATATATGGTTGCTATCCAAATAACCCATCCAATGAGACTACCAATGCATCAAGGGGTTATCTATAACATGGTCAACCCATTTTGTAGGACTCTAAAACCTTCCTCATCTATAAAAAACTGATTTAATAATGTTCCTTATCTAATATCTGTATGGATAAGATGATTCATATTAAAAAAAGAACATTCAAAGTATAAATCGTATGTTAAATTGTATATAGTTTAGGAAATAGTTATATCCATGATAAAAGAAAAAGATAATTTAGTGTAAATTCAAGGTTGAATAATAATAATAGATTTAATAATTCTAGGGGACTAATAAATAAATCAAGTAACTGAATGAGAATAATATGCTTATAAAAATAAATCATAAACCATCCATAGAGTGATTTAGGATGGTATCAATAAAAAAATCCTATGTAGAGTAAAATAGAGGGTTGTAGTCATTGATGAAATAAAAGAATATAATTTTAACTTATTCTTGAGTAAAACAATCTTTTCCTTTGAAAAACCATTTGAATATATTATTAATTAAAAATAATCCTTTTAGTCTTGAAAAGTAATCTTCAATGAAATGGTGACAGATGAATCTATACATGTCGTAAGAGGTAAAAAAGAATATTCATTTTCCATGATAAAAGTTTATCAAAAGTCTCATTAGTAATGAAACAAAAATATTAATTTGAAACATTGGTAAAAGAAAAAAATGGTAAAAATTTCAATACCAAATCATTTTTGAATCATTTTTTAAATCATTTTAATAAAATAGTGTTTTTTAAATAAAATTGGTTCCTCGACTAAAGAGAGAAATAATGTCGGGTATTATGAAAAACATTTTCTAAAACATTTTGAGTATAAAAGAATTGATTATTGGATCTAATAAATTATATTGTCACTAATAACCAGATAATAATGATTTTTAATATTGAAAAATGGTTATATAATTTCTTCTAATGAAAATACCTTTGAATGATCATTAATTTTATTGTTGAGGAAAATAATCATTAAACATCCCAAAGTCTTCCATTCCATGTTGAAATATTTGAAAACATAATCCTCATGAAAAAATAACATTATTTGAATCTTTTTAATATCATTTGTGAAAGTATATACATGACATATCATCAAAGGGAATTGCATACACCATGTAAAATAAACGAGGGTCATAACAATATTTAAGCCTCAATGAAATGTAAATTGAAATGAGAATCCCTTTCCAATGTTATATTAAATGAATTGGTAAAAAATTTATAAATCACTAATAAACATTTTATATAATTAATATAGGAGTTTTAATTATATTATACATCAAATTCGTAGTATTAAAACCATATATTAGAAATTAGGTGCACAATAATTAAATATTCCTCAAGGAATGAAAATGTCACAAGAATCCCTTATTTAACCTTACTTTTGTTGTGTGGAATTTAGCCTCATGTATAGTGGATTAAATTATGTAACATACTAATACCAAAACAATAAACATGTTTATACTATCATATATTGACTACTTACAATATTTTATCACCCGTTTCTTAACAATATTCTATTATTTTGACTATTTCAGGTGTTAATTTCCTAGTTTGTCTAGTATATTTTAACTTTTTATTTGTTTTTATTATAAAATATATCATGGATTAATCATATAATGAATGTAAACCGTGAATAAATTATTTTATATATTCTTTACATTTTGATTTATAAGGGTTAATAATATTTGGAGATTTGGAATGAAGTGCACCGTTTTTGAGATAGTAGTCCATACATATACATAAATGCTACATTAAATCCATTGTGGAATTAAAATAATTAAAAATAAATTGTACATATTTATATCATAATTAACTAATCATATATATGTTATATAGTTTATATTGTTTTATTATAAATATCCTTTACATGTTCCTTGTATGGAATGAACAAATCATATTTCCTTTATGGGGTGATATTCCACACTTCCTCAAACAAAATTATCATATTTACACAACCTTTATAGCATTGTGGTATTTCCTAAATAAAAATTATAGTATCCTGAGATGTTTTAAATAATATATATATATCATATTTAAATATATTTTCCATAATTATATCCACCATGAGAGGTGGTAGGGAAAAATTGAACAATCATCATTTTGTGAGGTTGTAGTTCTCCGTACATAGATGCATTATATAAATTACCCATTATATGGTGGTTTGCATAATTATAGGGTGAACCCTTAGAATAAATCAACCTAATATATTGATGGTTTTTGTTAAAAAATAATAGAATGTGTTGATTTTTGGGGATGTAGAATGGAAATGAAACTAGAGAGATTGAGAAAATATATTTCATTTCAATCAGGAAACTAATTTTGGTTTAACCAAATGGCAATGATGGAAGGTATTATTTCAAAATGTTGGATTCTTGGTCAAGATTAGGGATTTTAAGAGGCCATTTATGATTTTCTCTTCTGAGAATAAGAGGCTTTAGAGGTGTGAGGAACGAGTAGAAGTGGTGTCCTTTTAAAGGGAAGAAAAAGTAGTCACTAGGTATTCTTTAAAAGAAGTTTGGTGTACATATGTTCTTACCTAAAAAGTCATAAAATCCACCCAAAATCATGAATTTAAGTATAATGGTTACAATATGGCAATAAAATGGGGTTTGAACCAGTTTATATGTCATTTGGGACCACACACATAGGTTTTAAGTTTATTTTAAGCCTAATTTAACCTTAATAAATTTTATTAATTTTAATAACTTTCAAAAATAATTTTTGTCAAAGTTTATGTATATATTATCATTCCAAAAATATTATGATTATAAATATTTTTTATGTTATATTTTCAAAATTATAATGATAGAAGTAGAAAAAATATGATTAATGTTAATCTCACAAGCATACAGGTAAAACTGGTTTTAGAAAAAATATGTTAAAAAGATTATTATTATTTTATATTAAAATTTAAAAGGTAAATTTATTCTAATGAGAAATATTGTATTAATATATGTATTATTGATCAAAATTAAATTAAATGAATTTATAATATATTTTAACATTAATAATTATTTAAACAAAAGGTAGTTTTTATCTAAAACGTTGTATTTTTCACTGATCCCTAAAAAATGACATTTCTGAGAAAAATAAAAAAGCATCATAATCTAATATCTACAATATTAATTCCAAAATGATGTTAATTTTAACAATTTTCATTCATAAAAGTGTCAAAATTAATATTTTAAAAACATTTCCATTAAAAGGTGGTATACATGCCTTAATAAAAATATCATATTTTTTGTGAAATATAAGGGTTTACCTTATCTTATGCATACCAAATCTATTGGATTAATATAAAAAATAAATGATTTTATATGTAAAATATTTTTTAAAATAATGTCACCCATTAATTTTTATTTATTTATCTATTAGTTTGAAACAACAGTGTGAGCATAAAAATAGTACTCTATAAAAAATATATATTTAATATTCAATTGGTTCTTATATTCGTTTATAATTCATTTTTAACCAATGAAATATTTATTTAAGAATTTATATTATTTATTGAGTTAATAATATTCATAACTTCTAGTTTTTTTCTTATAATATTTAGTAAAAATGTTTTAACTATAGAGTATTTCTAGGAAAGACTCACTATTACGTATAGGGTAAACCATTGAAGAACGCAGTTCTTGCATATGATGTACGATAAATTAGTGTAACATGCATTAAAAGCATACTTGGTCTTTACGACATAGAAATATATAGATTATATTTTAAATATTAAATATATTATAAATTATATGTATATTTTATTACCTTACATGCTTGTTGGTTTGTGTTACACACACTATCGAATATAAGGTTTCAACTTTAGTTTTTTGGGGCATTAAATTCTCCCCACCATATTTAAATTGTGTCCAAAAAATTTAAACTCAATCATTGTAATAGATTATATTATATTTCCTACATTGAAATCACACATTCTAAGAAAATTTTATTAAAAATAATCTAGAAAATAGAGAATGGAAAGTACAAAGGTCCCATAAACCACCATGTAACTATATCTCTATGTAGGTGAACATTAGTGGATAATTGAGAGATATAATTAGAGGAAATGTGTAAATATTCACAGGAGGTGAATTAGTCCATCAATCATGAACAATTTAATTCTAAATGAAAATTTTATGGCCTCAAATCAATAAATCAATTATAATTTAGAAGGGAATTTTTTCAATAAAAAATTTGGTTTTAGGAAAAATATTTATTTGTAAATCATTTTACTAATGTTGGGTAATATTTTTTACATAACATGAATATAAAAAATATTATTACATGGTAGGATTCAATTTCATATGAAACATTGTACATTTTCTGTATGTAATTATCAAACTAGAATTTATTCCTTTACTACCACGAATTATTTACCAATAATGATTTTTTTAATTCTTAAACCACTAAATAAAATTTTCAATTGATCAAAAGAGTGAAAAGTCATTATATTTTCCCAAAACTATGATACAAAAGTAATATGTCTAATATATTAGTCTATAATCCTCATAATATATACTACTGGTTCATTAATAGCATTTATTCTTTAAATTCTTTAACTAAACACAATGAAAAATAACAAAGCCATTGCATAGGAAAATGGTTGGAATGAAACATTTATCATCCTCTGGTCATGGTTTTATGTCTCATGGCCTTGTTGAATTTAATTCATTGACATCCCACTTATAGGATGTCTATTTCTAAAAAAATATTAATATATATTCCAAATAGAAATATAATGGACATCCTTCAAATAAGTTTAATCAATAAATATACTTTTAACTATGGTTTTCACTGCAATGTCAACACATTAATACCTCATCCATTTTAATTCAAAATATCCCTTACTTGGTCTAGGGGTTATCTATAATATCATATGTTTGATTTCAAAATCATGAAAACTTATCATCAATCTAAAATTCCTAAGATATAACCAAGGATAAATATTATTCATCCAAATCATTCATAATGGTTTATATGAAAAAATGTATTATTCTATGAATTTCCCTTAGGACTATCAAACCAGGTGCACAGTAAGGCATGTTATCATGTACTATGTTACCCCACGTTTATCCCATAACACCTTGTAAGAGTTGTTACTCCTAATTATATATATTCCAGAACCACATCCACTTATATTATCCATAAAGGGATTTATTTCTAAGAAGACCCACAAAATCTATAATTTACCAAAATTATATGGTTTTTATCATTACTTATTCAAATTATACCACAGTGGTATGTTTTCTAATCTAGGTTGTCCTAAATCCACTTCCCACGGTTTCTAAAAAACATCCTTTGATTCCAACTGTAGCGACCCAGCCCGAGAAATCTCAGAGCCATCGTCTACTACTAAATACATTAGAATGATTACATGTAATGGGGGCCCAAAGGACCGATAATTTAGTTTTCGTGGTAAAACATATCCATAAATAATTTTTTTTGTCTATACTTTTTTCTTCCTTATAAGGAAAAAATTAAACAACATCCAGGTTAAATCAAATACGTCTAGTAAAACCCATTAATATCATTCATAGTATGCTTATTCTATTCCTGGTGAAATATACGGAATAAGGGTGATCTAAAATTCTCAGTAAGGGATTTATATAGAAGAATAAATAATGAGTCAATGCGAATAATCAATATGGAATGGTGAATAACTAAACATATATTTCATGTAATAAATAAACTAAATGGATATACATAAGGATTATTCCAAGGTAATAACTAGAATATCATGCCATTCAAATAGTAGGTTATGAAAATATCAATATGAATTTTTTGGAAACTGAAACCCATGCTATTTGTTCAATGAAATGAATATGAAATATAACCAAAGATATATCGATTCATTATATCAGGGATGAATAATAACTGAATCCTAAAAATTATATGAATCTATAGATATGTTGACAAAAAATATCATTGACAAATAATATTTGAATTTAAATGAAGTTATTTATTAATTACTGGACTGCATGTTCCTAAGGAACATTGTAGCATTACCATTATGACCTTTCACTAGAAAATTTAAAAAAATTAGGGTAAAAAACCATTAAAAAAAGCTAGACAAGAGACTCATCCCAGGAGAGTATTGATGCATCGAAGGAAAATCTATAATTGGGCTTCTCTCAAGTCGTACTTGACCAAAAAATTCCTCATATATAAAATAATAGATTTAGTAATGTTCCTTATCTAATATCAGTATATATTATAAGATACGAATTAATAAAACAACATTAAATGTATACACTATAAGTAAAAGGGTATAATATTTAGAAAATATAAATTTCTATAATAATTTAAATGTATAATTTAGGGGAAATTAAATGTTCAATTATTATAGAAGTTTTAATATCACAATGAGACTAATAAATTAATCATGGACATGAATTTAAGTACAATCCATGTCCAAAAAAATCATTAACCATCCAAATAAATATTAAGTATATTATCAATACATTAAATCCAATGTGGAATACAAATAGAGGGTTGTTGTCATTGATGATATAAAATAATTGATTTTAAAAATATTTTTGAGGAAAATCTATTTTGATTTTGAAAAAACATATAAAAATACATATTTAAAAAAAAATACACTAAAGGGATGATTGAATGAAATTATGGCGGATAAATCTGTACATGTCATATGAGGGAAAATTTATATTCCTTTGGTATAGAAAATAATTAAAAAAATACTTGTTAGTAACGCAACAAGAAAATTCTATTAAAAATTTGTTAAATGAAAAATGAGGTAATATTTTCATTAGAAAATCATTTTAGAAAACATTATTTTAATTTTTTTTAATACAATATTATTTTTAGAATGAAATAGGTTATCTAACTAAAGAGAGAAATAAAGATGGGTTTTCAGAAAAAAAATCCTAAAAATTATTAATACCAATGAATTAGAGATTGGTACTCACAATTGAACATTTTCATAAATAAACATATAATAATGAAATGGTATATTGACCTATGTTTATATAATTTCCATGAATGCAAATACTGTTGTAATATCTTTAATGTTATTGTTGAGGAAAATAATCATTAATCATCCCAATGTGTCCAATACCACATTGAAATATATTATAACATAATACTCAAGAAGGAATAAAATTATATAAATTTTTAGAATATCATGAGAGTATGGATATTAATGATATATTATGTAAAGGGAAATAAATTTACCATGTAAAAGAAACTAGGTGCATAACAATAATTAATCCTAAATGGAATGTAAATTGAGACGAAAATCGCATACCAATTTGGTAACAAATTAATTGGGAATCCTAAAATGTATTATTCATTAAATAAAAATTTAAATAAAATTAATATAATATTTTCATGATATTATATGGCAATTATTTATTATTAACACCATATTTATGAATTTAGGTGCAAAAAAGATTATTATGCCTCAAGGAGTGAAAATGAGACCAGAATCCCTTACCTAAACCTTCCTTTAATTATGTGATATATAGACTCACATATAGATAGATAAAATATGTCAATTACTAGTATAAAAACCATAATAGTTTTTATAATATCATTTATCAACTAATTAAAATATTTTATTACCCATTTTTTAACAATCATCCATTATTATGACAATTTACGGTGTTAGTTTCCATGATTTTCTAGTTAGTTTTAACATGTTATATTTTGGTCTTATAAAATATATAATGGATTCAAAAACTAAATATTGTAAAACATGACTAAATTGCCTTATATATTCATTACAAATGTATTTATAATGGTTCATAATATTTGGAGATTAGACATTAAGTGCACCGTTCATGGAGACAGTAGGTCGTACGTATGGAGGTGAACCACATTCCTTTTTTTGTTGTAATATAATTATTGAAAATAAATTAAAAATATGTATATAATAATTACTATATCATATAAATTTTAAAACTGTTATATATTTTTATTGAAATCATCTTTTATTTGTTCAATGTATGGAATGAAAGAATCATGTTGCTTTGAGGGTCGGTAGTCCACACATTCTCCAACGAAATTATCATATTTACCCAACATGGATAGTATGATAATATGTTCTAAATAAAAATTAAATATGAATGAATCATCATTAATAAAATTTATATCATATATGAAGTTATCTTCCATCATAATTTCCATCATGATATATTATGGGGAAAAATTGATCAATCATCATTTTGTGAGGCAGCAGTTCTATGTACACAGAAACATTTTGTTCATTACTCATTAGATGTTGGTGTGTTTAAGTTTAGTTTGAAATAACCACATAAAAAAATACTAGTATATCGAGGATACGTTTTTTGTTACACAAGAACAGAATAAATATTTTTTAGGGGTTGTAAAATGAAAATAAATATATAGAGATTAAGAAAATACATTACCTTTTAATCTGGTTACTTCTTTCGTTTTAACAAAAAGGAATACATGGAAGTATTTTTATGAAAGGGTGAATTATATGTCATGGGAAGTGATGTTGGGAGGAAATTTTTTTAGATCATGTCCTATCATAAGAGGATTTATAGGTGTGAGGAATTTGGTGAGGATGTGGCCTTTTATAGGGAATAAAAAAGACTCACTTGGTATTCTTCAAAAGAAGTTAGGTGTAAACATGTTATTACATAAATTTTTTCTATAAAAACCCACTAAAATTCATTAATGGAATTTTCATGGATGAAATATGTCTAGCCTAATGGTCTTGGAAAACTATATAGTTCATTTCAACCCTTAAAAAAAAGTTTACTTCATTTTAATCCTAAATAATCTTTAATCACTATAAATAATTTTAATCACTTTCATAATTATTTTTTTATCAAAAATTATATCGATGTTATAAGACCAAAAATATTATCTTTACGATAATTTCTTATGTTGGATTTTAAAAATTCAAATCATAGTAGCTGCAAAATTAGGAATAATGTTAATCTTATAGACATATTGATTAACAGGGTTTAGTAGAAAATTATTCAAAAGATTGTTATGTTTTTATAATAAATTAAAAAGAAAATTTTATTATAATTAATTAATTGAATTATTAGAGGTATAATTTATCCCTTGTGACACTAAAAAAATTATAATGTAATTAGACATTTATAATTACATAAACCAAAATCATTTTTAACACAATAGTAGTATTTTTCAATATTTACTAACAAAATGGTGTATTTCAGAAAAATATAAAAAATTGTTAATAAGATAATATATACATTATGAATTTAATATTGATTTTTATTTTGTAATATTTAATTCATAAAAGTGTAATAATTAGGATTGGAAATAGTTTCCTCATTAAACGGCTGTAAAAATGCCTTAATAAAAATATAGGTTTTTATATGAAATATTCAGTTTTATCTTATTTTATTGTTACGAAATCATTTGGATGAATATAAAAAATTATTTACTGAATATGTGAAATATTTATTACATTAATTTTACTAACTAATTTTAATTAATTTAATCTATTGTTGTAAAATAGCATTGTAGGACAAAAATTGTTATCAATAAAAATATCCATTTAACATTGAATCAGTTCTTATAGTCATTTATATATTATTTTTAATCTATTATTTAGGTTTGTAAGACATATATATTCACAATTCAGTTAATCAAACCTATAATGACTAGTTTATTTATTAATATATTAAAATAATTTGTTTTAATAATATATTTTTTCTCAGTAAGACTTAGTATTTCATACATCCTATGCCTTAGAAGAAGGTTGTTGTTGTGTGGGATGTACACTAACTCGGTTTTCCATGCATTAAAATATTATATGATGTTTCCTGTATTGAAATATATATAATATATTTTAAAAATTAAATATATTATAAGGTATAAGTATATTATATTTCCTTATATGCTTGTTGTAACATGTCATGCACACTATCGAATAAAAGGTTCTTACTTTAGATTTTTTGGGCATCATAGGAAAACAATGGTTTCTCATTTCCTACCTATCAATGAAAATTTTTGAAAAGATGAGTACATGCTTTTAAATAACCATGAGATAGTAAAAATTCTTAGAGACCCTCATTCTATCATTTTAGATAGGGATGCTCAGGTCACTCCACTGTTCTGGAAAGGGTTGCAGATGGAATTGATACACATGTGCTTCTATGCACAACATACCTCCAATATACATATGGTCAAAAAGGATGAATGATAATGGTTCTTGAGGACATGTTTTGAGGATGTGTCCTGAATTTTGGCGGCACTTTCCATAGGCATATACCATAGTTTTAAATCTCCAAAAATAATTGATTTTAAGATACAACACAAATAGTTCCTCATTAGGATTTGTATGGTGTGGAATACCGATTACCAATCATATATTTGGAGAAAATAGGGGAAACAATTCCTGGAAATAATTTCATCATGGAGACTATGGATATGTTTTAGTTGATTCATAAGTGGATGGATACTGCATGGTCTTGAAAAGAAATTTAGGCCAATTTCCTTCGATGGACCATTGTGTTCGATGTTGGAGATGAGGAATTTTTATGTGTCATGTAGAGTCTGTGACATAAGTTGATCACAAGTCATTGTTAGTTTTTAGTATGATATGTTGGCCCATTGGAGATTCCGAAGAGAGTGGGGCCATTTGAATTTTGGTTGCTGTAATCTTAGAGGTACTGAGGAATTCATGATGTCTTCATCGTATCTCAACATTTTCATTATAATTCAAATCCATCTAATTTTTTCTACCCTGATGAGGATGAGTTACATGTAGATGAATAAATTTAAGAGAATCATATTAATTTTGTGGATCATAGGAATAATGTTCATTGAGGAAGATAATAATCTCTATTACGTGTTCTATGGTATAATAAATCTATATAGAATGAGACCTAGGAGCTGGAGGATGAAATACAAGTATAATAGCAAGTGCTTTTCATGATTATTCTCTACAACCCATGGAAGGGATGTTCGATGATGAATTAAATTATATGTGATTTTTTAAGAAGTTAGTCATTTATATGTGGTAAAAATATCCTTAATTTCATTTTAAGTACTTTTTTAGGGCAAAATATAAATTCCCTTAGTGTTTATTGGCATATCTGAGGGTTTCTATGGATTTTTTGGGTCCCCTAACCATGTTTTTTGCAAAAATATGGCACACCACATTCTATGTAAATACCAAGCTATATAGGGCTCACAGTAACTACTAATAATGTGAGTCCCACACATAGGGAAATAATAGACGACATAGTATTTAAAACCATGAAAATATAGGAACAAATCCATGTAGGGGAACCATTAATTTTTAGCATAGGTGTTTTCATTCTTTGCACATGGTTAGTCAAACCATGAGAAATGACCATGTGGGAGATCCCTTATCAGAATAGAGGATCCACGGTTAGCACATCATATGGAAACCCATGCATCCAAACCACACAACCCTATTTGTTTTGAACAAATAACAATTTTCCCCTAAAATCTATTTAAACCTCTACCCCGTTCATTTTTTAGGGAAGGAAACAAAAACGAGAGAGGTCCTCCTAGATCAAGATTATAGGAATTTTCCCCAATTCATCATCCATGCTTGGAATCAAGGTTCGTTCATCTTATTGGTTCTATGCTAGTGATTACTCAATTAAGTTTCATCCATTCTTCTATCTTTTTATTATTGACATAGTTATTTCGGTGAAATATAATAGATCCTTTTTTTTCATATGGTATTCATTTAAATCCTGATTTATGTTGAATCAAGAGATGATATTGGATGATCACACCACCATATACCAATGGTAGGTGGTACCATGATTGTACAATAATGTAAGGGTGTTTATAAATTAATATATGTATATATATGTGTGTGTTTTTATTTGTATCGCACAACTGATTTTCCAGGAGCTTCATTTGAAATGGAATTTCATAATTGAATAAAATGGAATGCTTTGTCAAATGTAATTAATGAGACACTGTGATAACTTATTTAAGGTTGCAGACCTAAACATTAGATAACCCCATGGGTTGGACACTTAACTAATTAGAACAGCATGGGTGGATTATGAAATGGTTTCAATTTAAGTATGTTGTTTACCACATGTTATAGGATGATAAATGATTAATTGTATGTTTATTTTGAATTGATTAATGTAAAGGAATTGAATAACATGTCCTTAGGATATGGATATATAATTTCATTCTTAATCATGATTTGATTAGTATATTTATTTCCTGTATTAGATGACAAAGATGTTAAGCCTTCTCAACAGAGCCCAAGCTTGATCCACCTTCTAAGGTGAGGTTTAATTGATATGATTATGATAATAAGGTATGAAATGATTAAATGATATTGATTAAATTTAATTATATGCCCTGGATGAGACATGGGATCATATATGAATTCCATGGATGGACTCACATGTCTACATCCTAACTTTTTCCTGAGTGACAAATAGACTCCCTGGTTTATTGTTAAGGATTGTCCCAGGTGGATTACTATTATACGGCTTAGTGATATTTTCAAACCATATGTTTACCAAGGATTGAATCATATGAATTCTCCAATAAATTGATGGATTCATTCATAGGCTCCATTAGTTAACCACTATGGATGGACTCAAACAGTGATTATTTTATTCCAAACCTAGTATAATACAATCATTTTGATGAGGATCACTATTAATAATCTTGTTTTATGTTTAGTTTATTTTTATCATGGATTGGTACCTAGATTCAAAATAATTAATTATAATGATTATATTGGGTTTATAATTGAATAATAAATGAAAATAATTATATGATGTGTCTTCTATGGAAAAGTAAAGTAGTTAATTTTGTCAGAGTCTTATATGGTATTGATTGAAAGTTTTGGAAACAATTAATCACATATCATTATAAGGGGATACATGAAAATTCCATATTATTTACTAAGTTAGGCATGACTAACTATTTATTCAATGGCTATTCAGCTATTTCCAAAGCATGTAGAAAAGGATGGGTGTCTATGCACACCCGAACCTATATGGGTTTTTTAGAGACGACACTTAATTCACATTATCTATTAATACTATTACACTATTACTATAATATATTAATAAAATGGATGGAACTAGACACCATTGGTAGTGGAATACTATGATTTTATCTCACACCCAGATCAAGATGAATTTAGAACCTAAGAGCATAACATTTTTATACGTACAAATAAGGTAAATAAACCATCTACATGTTTTTTATTCCGACTTAAGAGCAGGGGCATATAACTGAGATGATTCTCATGATGTAATATGGGATACTTTTTTGTCTTTTCAGTAAATTGATAAATGTATTATAATATTGTGTGTATTCCAATTTAGGATTTTGTGTAGACAAAGGAAATTAATCATCATCATTATTTATTTGATATCAAATGTTTTAGTAGTTGTATATTTCATTATTGTTTCTACCTTCTAAGGTTACTAGTCTGTGTATACTTATTAGTTTCAGTATCCTAGATGTCCACCCATTATTAGATTTATGTAGTATCTACAATACTCTTGTATGAGTAATTCATCTATGTAATACTATGATAAGAAGGAATAGTCTCCCCATAGACCCAATACATTCCCACACTTCATGTCATAACCCTAATACATTTTGCGGGATACTCTTGATTCTAGGTGGCCAACTAGGATCAGAGAATCATTTAGTGGAATTCCAGATCTAGGATATCTCACCATTGATAATAGATTAATTTATTAACACTATATAACAAATTTTTTATGTACTCCATTATTCTAGTAAATTTTATATTGATTTCGATGTATACAACTTTATGGTTAAGGACAATCATTAGTGGATACTTTTCATGTAGACAATGTAAAAGGATGAACATAAATCTATGGATTGATAAGAGTTCAAAAAATTATTTTTTGACAAGAATTTTCTTTATAACCTATAATTATGTATTTAGAATACCTAGAGATGAATAAAATGGAGAATAAATAAGTAGGATGTTATGATATGATTAACACAAGTATTAGATAATATGTTTTAGTATTTTTCATTAATTTTAGAGGAATGATTAATAAATTAACATCTATAAAAATATGATGTATACATAATTTAATTTGAATTATATACTTTATATGTCATGGGGAAAGAGTGATGTGAGATCTCAATATTGAAATGTATTATAGATATACATATAGTTTTCATTGACTGGATTGTAAAAAGAGAACGATTGAGTCAAATTTTGCGAATAATTTTGAGAATGAAGGAAAAGGGAAATAAAATTGTCCATGTTATACCTGTGTGTGAATAAAATTTTTAGAAATTATATATATTCAATTGGAATTTATAAAAAGTGAAAATATTATAGGTATATATGCAATGAAATTTATGGTCACTTAAAGCATCAAAATATAAATGAAAATGATAAAGGTGATATAATATAATTCATTATTTGTGTAGAGAGCGGGATGTTCTCTAACCAATGTCCAATTCCAAATATAATTGAGCAAAACCATAATCAACACAGTAAATGTCCATGAACAAATGTTTTTTTATAACAACAATATTTGATGTGAATGATTTGAATAATTTAGTTGTTGATACACCCACTTCACACTTACAATAAATACATATATCATTTGATTAAGGTTCAATGCATTCCATTACACTATTTAATATTTCCATGAACATAATTTCTAACCCTTAATAGGTAAATGTAGGTTTATAAGTAAATTATATTATAGAATCTATTAAAATATAATGGTTATATAAATATTACATTATAAACATTAGTGAGTATAATATCATCCAAAACCCAGTGGTCATTCATATGGTATAATTTTAAATAATTCTATGTTTGAATTTTATCTCAATGTATAATTGTAAGATGAACCATAAATGCAATTAAATATAAATTGATAACATACAATTATATTAAAAATTAAAATTTAATATATGTTTTTTGTAAATAACCACACCTTATAGTTATCATTATGAGAATGATTATATAGAATGTTGTTACTGTGAATGTAAAAATATTTAAAATATACCTAATATCTAGGAATACATTAATGTTGTAACTAAATAATAATCTGAAACTCTCCCATAATGAGAGGTATAACTATAAATTCTGCTCATCCCTCGATCCAAACATATTTGGATGATTGCATCAATAATGGAATCTTTAGTGTTAAAATAATTGAAGTTTGGTAGAAAAGTGATTTTGGAGATTGATTTTATTTTACTTAATTTGTATTTTTAGGGAGAAAATATCCTCAATGTGATGATGAATGGTTGATCCATATAGTTGAGAACTAATTATATTAAATTTAATGTGAGTAATGTAACGAAAAAATAACCACATCCATGGATTGAAAATTTATTCAACTAGATTTTTGGGGTTCAATTATTGAGTATGATTGACCTTTGATCTAGGTGTCATAATTTTTATGGTGAAGAAAAATGTTATCTCAAATTCTAGAGTTCAATCTTGAAAATATCATAATGATCTCTTTTTTATGACCATTGGATTACATAATTATCCTTGTATATTAATATATTTAGTGAATGAAATAATTATATTCTACCATGGATATTGTTTTCGCTATTATTAATAATATTTTTATACTTTCCAATAATTTTGAGGAACATATTTTTCTTGTAATATTTTTTTAACTTATTATAAGAAATGATTTGGTTTTTTATATATTTGGTAAATGTAATATTTACATATAACAAATTTATTTTTTTAGGAACAATATATCCAATGAAAGAATATATGTTGATCCAATTATGAAAAAGGATTTTGTGGAGTGTCTTTATCCTGTAATAGTGAAAGATATTCACAGTTCCAAATGACTAATACAATACTATAGAAGGTTTTTGTAAAATATATCACAAACATATAAAAATAACCATGTTAACCTAATGTGGAGGTAAGTTCATTCGGAGTAAATAATCAGAAAAATATTATAGGAACTGAATTATAGGCTGGTCAGTGAATATATTCATAAATTACCCAGTGATGGATAAAAACATAATAGTTATTGGGATGCATACATGATGCTTCCTGGATGTGTAATCATGATAAATAAAAAGTTTCATACCTATGAATATTTAGAGTTTAAATCTCATGATTATAATTGTTCCACCCATTACATCGTGTTTGATGTAACCATTATTCATTAAATATTTTGACACTTTATAATTATGGGAATAATTGTGATATATTAAATAGACCCTAAAATTGGAGTTCATACTAACACAAAAAAAATAAAAATTAGTAAAATGATACTTTTATTTATTATAAATGAATGTGATTTTTCTATTCATTACCATCATATAAAATTAAATATTTTTTTTGTAGTGATGAACTTGTTGTTCTTATAGTGATGATAATTGAGGGAAATCCATTAATCAAGGACGTAGTAAATATTGATATTGAATTAATAAGGGGAAAACGTTTTTCAATAATATCCCAACTAATTTCACCAAAATCATTTTATGAATCACATTTATAATTAAATAAATATCCTTTATATGAATTACATAGGTAAATTAGTTAGAAAAATGTTATGTAATTTTTAATCAAATGGATAGTGTTTAATTATACAGTTTTCTTGTAAGGATTAAATTAAAAGAATAATATACAATCTTTATAATTTTAATTATATTAAATTATAATTTTTATTTAATTCAAATTTATAATATTTTTTGGGTGAAATTTTCAATTTTTTATGAAAATATTGATGTTTCAATGAATGGTAAAAATTAGGATATTTTGTAAAAAATCTATTTATTTTTATTAAATAATTAATTTAAAACTATAACCTTGTTTTTAATGTATTCTTATATAAGATAATATTATATAGTTATATTTAGTCCCCATAAACAATTTTAAATCCACATTATATTGTTTTTTAATATAATTTTGTTTTGCTATTGAATATTGGGTTTCACTATAAATTGTTTAAAAATTCATTATGTTTCACCATATAAATTAATTTAAATAATTACTAATTGGGAATTTATTAATTTAAATTTATATAAAATTTATAATTAAATATTATATGAGATTTAAAAATTTTTTATATTTTTCCATTGAGTTAATATAAAATCATATTTTTCTAAAAAAATACTCTTCTAAAAAACCCATTGCCTTGCAATGACTACAAAATAAATATTAAATTATTTTATAGAAAAAATGTGAAAAAAAATTTAAAAATATAATCCATATTAGTAATAACTGTTATTTAAATAGTATGATGATTTCTTCACAATTTGGGAAATTTTGATTAGTAAAATTGATTAAAATCAATAACATTGGTTAAGGTAAAATGGGGAATACCATGTGAGAAAACATTAATATTAAGGGGTGAAATGACCTATAATATTTTCAAGAAAAACATTTTTTGCGTATATTGATACTTTATCCACTAAATTATATTGTTTTTTCAATAATGGATGCAAATTTAATTGAAAAAATGTGGGGTTAATTTCCTCATTCAAAACATTTCATGTTTTCCATTCACCACTATAAAAAAATGCCTCCCCGTATCCACAGATTT
The DNA here is from genome assembly GCA_963277665.1 of Viscum album. Taxonomy (NCBI): domain Eukaryota; kingdom Viridiplantae; phylum Streptophyta; class Magnoliopsida; order Santalales; family Viscaceae; genus Viscum; species Viscum album. Next base: position 1,425,536,495 of record OY728140.1, on the reverse strand, counting down.
TTACACATATAATTCCATTTGGAAACTAACGTACATAGCCAAATAACTTCCCCACATCCCTATCTCATCCAAGAATCCTCACATTGGAAGGAAATTAAAATAAGGACATCCTTCTATAAAAACAAAAAAGAGTAACTAGAAAAGCATTTGACATTCAACAATCTAAAAATTCATTTATCTCATTCTCCACCCAATAAAAGTTTTCTTATACATTTGTTATAAAATAATATAAATATAATAAATATATGGATATTTTTTCATGTTAATATTATTCCCTAAAATTAAACAAATTTCCATCAAATGGGTAATGAAATGATCATCTGCTTGTACGGTGGACTCCCGCCTCACGAATATATGTCGTTCATATTTTTTCTCCATGACTCATGGTTATGAATAATAGTTAAAATAATATTTATATATTATATTTATATTGTTATAACATAATTATACATTTATAATCCTAATTTCATATACCCAATTTATATTTCATATAGTAGGTTATACGGTAACATCGCTCGTTTGTATTGAAGACTACCGCCTCACGATGTGATGTGAAGAATTTTATAAAAACATTTTACATAGAAGGTAATAATGGTAACCATAAAAAATATATTTTATATAAATTACATATAAATTATTTTGATGGAAAAATTATCTTCTTATAAATATAATTTATAATTTTATTCTTTCCATTTCACACACTAAAATAGTTATAAAATCGTTCGTGAATGTGGGTACTTCAACCTCCTCAAAGTGATATTATTAATTTTATATCAAAATAATGATATATATAATTATATATTTATAAATATCAAGGAATTTATCTTGTTATTATAATTCATGAAATAGAATATATTATAAACTATTATTCTATAATTATCATTGAAAGAGGTAATCATTTCCCATGAATATATAGGACATATTGTCTCCATAAATATAGGATTAGTTCATTTATCATAACCATATGCCATTTTTGGCTAAGAAATAATAATAAATGTATAAATATTATTATTATTTCATAGTTATTATTGTGGATATGTTTTAATAATTACACATTGACAATAACTTACCTACAGAAGTTAGTTTTGACAGATAAGATTAATATCGTTAAAAAATCCAACCTAAAATTAATTTATTAAGTACTTATATATAAATAGTTAATAAGTGAAATAAATTTAATTAAAAAATTTAATATTAAGCCATGTAATTAATTAATTAACTTAATTTCTCAATTCATTATTATAAAGACAAACAATATGAATCGGACATAAGATACATTATCTCAATTTCCTTTCATTAAGAAAATTCTGGATTTTATGAACCTATAATATTTTAATATGTTTATATGAAGACCCTTTTATATTATTTATAGATAATTTATCCATTAACTTGTTATTTAATTATTTTTAATATCATTTGTTAATGTGATTTATTATTCAATGTTTTACAAGTGGTAAGGGGCCTCTCTATAAAAAAAATCCATTTATATGGGTTACCTTCAACCTCTATTTATATTCAATGTCATTTTTTTAAAATTTTATAATATATGTGTTATATGGGGAAAAAATATTTTTAATTTTAATTTTAATTTTATTTTACTTTATTTAAATGTTTATAATATATAATATTTTTTTATGTTTTTAACGGAAATTAAATAATGACATTTCCTACCATATGGACAATTATTTAATTCAAATAATACAGTGTAAGATTAAAATTTTTCTTAAATTAAAACTGATCTTTTACATTGTGTTTTTTTAGTATTGAAAATTTTTTTATGAAAAAAGTATTGAATAACTTATTTTTAAATTAAAAATGTATTTTCATATTGAAATATGATTTTTTAAAGATTTAAATAGAGTTTTAAAATAATGAATTATTTTATTCTTATTGAGGTTGTTGTAGATTATATACAATGGGTTTTACCAATTTGCATCAAGTGATCCTATTACAATTTAGTCAATGGTTCACCAACATAACACTCCAATGCATTGAGAAATGATTATATTCTCTGTAGAATTATATTCGATATTAGCGTTATGGTTAATCAAATGTGTAAGGGGTTTATAATGGTTCTATTAGATAATGTCGAAAGAAACCTACATGGTTTTTTACTAATTACTTTCCATGGAAAAAATTTGTTTTAAAAAAGTTAAAATAAACCATCTTTTTAGTTAAGGATGTTTCCCTTTATGGGTAAAATGTTATGTTTCGAATTATTTTTTAAAAAAATTAATGTATATTATTGGACTAATGGTTTTGTTATTTTTATATCCCTTACAATGATTCTATTATAAAAACATGTGTATTTTAGAAAAAAAATAATAGGATAAAAGGATCTGTAAGGGAATGGAAGATATTGGGTTGAATGTCGTGAAGAGTTTTTAGGAATATATTATATGGTTTTTTTCAAATTTTTTATATTATCAGAAAAAATGAATACTAATCTGAAGTGTCCAATTTTTATTTTATGGTGTATTTATGTATTAGTTATTAAATAATTCCATAAAACTATAAAATTTTAAATATCCTCAATTTAAGTAAATTATAATTCTTAATATAAACTCAATATTATGTAATGATTAATCCAGGGCCCTGTAGTTGGTATTGAAGTATAGTTTAGAGAAATTTAGATGTTAAGATTACATTAATATAATTCCATTTAATAATTTTACATTATCGATAAATTGAAATTATTTATAATTTTAGTATTACAATGCAGATTGATCTAAATTATGCTTGTTCACAATGGTATACCAAATTATAAACAAGGATGTTGTATTTAGAGGGAACCGAGATGAAGACTCCCATCCAAATCAACATATTGATATTAATTGAAACGAAATAGAATAGTTATTTTTAGTGATGTATCAATTGAATTATGTTATTAATTGTGGTGATATCCATAAAAGAGAGGAAACTGATCAATAATGAAGGAAAAAGTCTTTTTTGTAGCATTTCCACATGCAGCACCCCCCATAATTTAGTATATAATTTGACCATGTGGTATCTTAATGATGGTCCAATTCTAGTGAATGTATATTTGACATCATGGGATGCTCATAATGTAAAAATATAACACTTTCCATTTATCATTTTGGCGGTGAAGCAGATCGATTATGTTCTTTGGTTTATATTACTTGAGATGAAAATGATATTAATTCCATGGAATAGGATACTTTCAAGGATATTTTCCTTGAAAAATATAATCCTATGTTTCTTAGATTCTGAATGGAAAACAAATAGTTGTAAATGAGGGAAAAAGCCTCATCTTTTTTTAGCTGCATATGAGGAAAATATAACAAGATTTTCTAGGTATGGGATGTATTTTATTTGAGACATCGATAGTAAAAATATTACTTTTACTGAGTATTTAAACAAAGTATATAGATAGCTTCATATTTTTTAATATTTAAAACATATGGGAGTGTTTTAAATTAAATTTAACATTTTAATATGGAGTATCTCGACTCTTATGCACCTCATGATGATGAATGTATGAATTGGTAGGGATAAAAGGTGACGGGGAAACATACAAAAGTGATATCAAGTGAAGTTCTTATGATTTTATGGAAATATTAAAAATGTGGAATGTTTGGACACATGTCATGATAACACAGGGAAAAATCATGTAGAATCATTAAATGGGGTAAATGATTTCAATTAAATGGTATTATGTTTTATTTTAAATTACTTGTTCCCACATGATAATTCAGGATCGATGATAGTTTCACAATATAGAAACCTTCATGATTTGAAACATAAGGGTGGAAAAAGATTATTTTCTAGTACTAAAGTTTATGTTGGGCCACAAATGGAAGTGTTGGAAGGTATGTTAAATATGATTTTGATTTATTTTAATACCCTATTTGACTATCAATGTACACAGTTTTTCATTTCTAAGAAATTTCCATATAAATTTGTAATTCCACCTCATGAATGTAAGATAGAAATTTTCATGAAGTGTCCTTGTGTAAGTATTAAAGAAAAAACAGTTTAAAAGAATCTCCATGTTGTTATCAATGAGAGGGTCTTTCCTACAAAACATATTAAACAGTTCATAATAGAGTATAATATCATTTGAGTTATGGATTAGATTTTATTATATCATGTTACTATATCTTTAGGTGATTATAATTTTTGGTTCAATGATTTCATGGCTTTGATAACATAGCAAGATGAGGAAAATTTTATTAGAGATGGTAGTGAAGGTGTAACGCCCCGACCCCAGCTACCCAGAGTCGGTGCATTAATTACATAACATTGGCATGATCACAAGAAAGATCAAATCCCGAAAGACCGATTGGTTTAGTAGCCTTGGAAACACTAGATATAATCATAAAGTTTTACATTACATTTTAAAGTGAAAAACTACTACAACAACAAAGTCTTCATATCCACACTATTAACCCCTCATAATATCCCTGCAAGTCATTCATAATTTACTTCTTCACTACCTGGGAAAAATAAAACATAGAAAAGGGGTGAGCTCAAATGCCCAGTAAGGATAACAATATAGCGGAACATTCATAATAAGCATAAACATTTAAGGCAATGAATTACTAAAACAAAAGCCTTTTAAAATTGAACTTCAACATAGTATGGCAGAAATAAAAATGAAATAATGCCATTTACTTATTCACATGGATATTCTACTAATCGAATAATCACATGCAATATCAATAACCACTTTCATAATGTTGGAAATGCATAATGCCAGACTATCATAACCACATAGCCAAGGCCTCGTGCCAAGACTACAAATAAGATTTTGTCAAGGCCTTGTGCCAAGACACTAGTTTGTCTCATGAGACCTACCGATGCATCGAGGAGCTATAGCGGGCTCCACCCGTCACTTATTAAGTCCAATGCATTCCCATATGAAAAGGTTTAAACATAACATAAACATTCGTATTAAAACTAGCATACGAAATGTCAATAATTTCACCATAAACTATGAATGGTATAAAAATAGCACATCCACAGTCAAACATATCACAAAAACTTCAATACAATATAGAAGTTTTGTATTATAATAAATCAACTTCAAATAATCTTAAAATCCATCAAAGGATGTTGACATAGATGAAATCAAAATTCTTTTTAAAGAAGTATCTCCTTTTATTTTGAAATCATTTAAGATCCATATAAAATAAAACATTTTCTTTGAAAATATTCTTATAAGCTTGTATGGAAAGCTTCGAAGATTTTATAACGGCGGAAAATAACCGCACCCGCCGTATAAGTTAAAAAGAACATTCTTACCTCAATTCAGTCGAAAAGGTTAAAAAGGACCTTGTTTTGAAAACGACGGAAAGATTCCTTTATAAACCTCTTATAAAAAGTCAAACAAGGGTATAAATGACTTTAACCCATAAAAAATGTTTTGAAATACATTTTTAAGAAACATGGATGTGGATGATAAAGATATCCCAGTAGATTATTACGTATAAACAACCTCGGATAATGAAGAGATTGTGAAATAACCCTTACCTTGTACTTTTTCCTTGGTTGGGGTAGGTTAACCTCCTGTATAATGGTGAAATAATTGTTATTAAATTATACAAGAATCATATACATTAATATGATATCATATATGATCTTTTAATATTGATTTGATAATAATATCTTAGTATTATCGTTGTTTCGGGTGTTAACTTACTTGTTTTCTTTCATATGTTTTGTTACGTAAGACATGTTTGTAAAGGATATGTTGTATATTATTCATATCCATAATGATATCACATCATTTTTAAATCATAAAATGATAATTACGCTTTAATGGTTACGATGGAGAATGAATCTCATCGCGTTCGTGGAGACGGTAGTCCGTACGTACGCACGAGCGACAATATCATTCTTTTGATATTAAAATAATATATAAATGGATGGTATATCATATATACAGAATCATTAACATATTATATTTATTATTTACATGAGTTACACATCATTATTATACCCATCCAAATAATATTATATTGAATAACAATTACACCACGACTTGGAGACGGTAAGCCGTACGTACGCACGTATGGTGACATGTTATTCAAAGGGTGGATAGAATACTGAATATGATTGTACCATATTTATAATAACATCACAGTATATGTGAGATACTGGAGTTATTATTTCAGAATGGTAAGAACAAAGGAAGAAGAAGTGGAAGAAGAAATGAACTTAGAAAAGGGTGGTGAAATCATTACCTCTTCTTCGGGTTCATCCTTTTGATTTGATCAAAAGGGCTCATTAGGTTGGCTTTTTGATCAAACTAAGGCCTCTAGGTTGTATTGAGGGATGTTGGGAGAGTATGTGGGCAGAGTTTGGCCGAACCAAAAGGCTTTGAAGGTGTGAAGAAATGAGAAGGAGGAGTGCCCTTTTATAAGAGGGGTGAGGGGCACCTTTGGAAAAGTTAGAAATATTAATTTATAATAAATTCATATTCGGTTTACAAAGGCTCCAAAGTTGACTATTCAAATGATGAGGTGTGGATAGGTCGAAAACAACTCATCCAATAGAATTTAGACAGGTTTGGGTACTTATATTAACCTTATCTTTAAGTATTAACTCTAAGTTAATTAGTTTCACTTTTACAATGTCTCTTTGTATTTTTATATAATATGATTAATAAACTTACTATATACATCCAAGCGACCCCCAAGTGGTCCATTAATGAGGAACCTATCATAATATAAGTCTCTTGGCCGAACCTTAGATTTTTAGGAATTTAATATCAATTAATAATATAATATTTGTTTTAAGAACTCTTTTATGTCAATTTTGACACTATTCAATAGTTGATTTTTGTGAAACTCCTAACAGATTGATTACTTCGAACAAAGTCAATTAAATAAATCCTAATATATCATATTATCATAGAAAATTAGTTTAATTCATTAAAAGTTTCATATTATAATTATTTGGGTATTTATAAGATCAATTATTTTTATTTTTCACTATTTTAGTAATTACTGCATCATCATTGTGTCATAAATAAAGTAAATTATATAATGTCTAAAAATTATAAATAAAATATCATTATGTAGGAAATCTTTTTAGCTTTCTAATTAATATTTATAATCGAAAATCCAACATGTATAACCCTATGTAAAAATTGTTCTTCTAAAAGATGTAAGCTTATGCCATTTTTATTTTTATTTTAACTTTATTAATATAAAGTGTCCCTACCACATACAAGTGGCTCCAAGGGGTCCCCAAATTGACCCAAGGATGCCCATGGTCGGGTATGTGTCCACCAATAAGTTTAGGACACGTTTTAGGGTAATTTTGTATTATTATAATATTATTTTTTTAACCCTTATTTACAGGATTTACCCTTTAACCATGGTAAATAAAATATTTACCACAGTAACTATTCAAAATGTCTAAAAATAAAAGTTACCTATTTACACAATTTGAACATCCTGATTCCAAATATGGAATCCATTTTCCTAAATTCAAAACACAGAAGTGGCAGAAATTAATTTAAAATTAATTCCCGCTGTCAAAACAAAAAGCGTGTTTTTAAGAGATAATAACTATCAAAAGATTGACACTTGTTTATGTTCGGTTTAATTGTAAAATTATGTCCAATGATAAACATTAAATTGAATGGTAAAAATATATTCTAAATATACTTTAAAACCACTCAAATTCATAATTTATCACTATTAATTATTTTGATTAAAAAAGTTGTTTTTAATTAAAATTTAGAAATTTTCACTATTCATCAAAATATGAAAGTTATCCGAAATGTACCAAAATTTCACCCTAGGCTAATTTTGATATTCCGAATCCAAAAATTAAGTCCATTTTGAAATATAGAATATATATGATTTCAAAAAGTAGGTATTACTATTCACAACGGCTAGTTTAATTAGTTGTGGTGTGTGTTAGAACTCGAGGTTGCGTACAACACACGCTATCGCATTATTCGAAGGGAAACGTACCGTAGAAGCTTGGGGTGTTACATTCTCCCCTCCTTCAAATAATTGCGTCCTCGCAATTTCTAGGGTATTACTGCATAAAAAGACTCGGGTGGTTCTTCATCATAAGTTCCTCGGGTTCCCACGTTGCCTCTTCCATTTTATGATTTCTCCACAAAACTTTTACCAGACGCGTCGTCCGGTTTCTCAGTACTTGTTCTCTTGTATCAAGAATCCTGACGGGCTCTTCGCAAAAAGACAGATCGGGTTCTAGTTCTAATTCCTCATAGATGAGTACATGCGTTGGGTCAGACATGTATTTTCTCAACAGAGATACGTGGAACACATCGTGAACTTTGGAGAGACTTGGCGGCATTGCCAATCGGTAAGCTACAGCCCCAATTCGTTCTAGAATTTCGAAAGGTCCGATGTACCTGGGACTTAATTTACCTTTCTTACCAAAACGTATGACTCCCTTCCATGGAGATACCTTCAGGAAAACATGATCACCGACTTGAAATTCCAAATCCTTCCTTCGATTATCGACATAGCTCTTCTGCCTACTTTGAGCTGCTTTGATGTGATTTTGGATTACTTTCACCTTTTCCACCGTTTCCTCCACTAGTTCTGGGCCTACAAGTTTTCTTTCACCAACGTCATCCCAACAGGTTGGTGTACGACATCTCTTTCCATATAACTCTTCATATGGTGCCATCTGAATACTCGAATGGAAGCTATTGTTATAGGAAAATTCTACCAGAGGTAAATATTGATCCCACATACCCTGAAAGTCAAGTGAGCAAGATTTCAACATATCTTCTAAGGTTTGAATAGTCCGTTCTGACTGTCCATCTGTCTGAGGGTGGTAAGCAGTGCTCAAATGAAGTTCAGTATCCAGGGATTTCTGAAGACTTTTCCAAAACCTTGAAGTAAAACAGGGATCACGATCCGAAACAATTGATAGGGGTACTCCATGAAGTCTCACAACTTCATTAATGTATAGTCTTGCTAGACGTTCCAGGGGTAGATCTTCTCTTATAGCAAGAAAATGTGCTGACTTGGTAAGACGATCAACAATAACCCATATTGCATCGTTCCTTCTAGGAGTCTTTGGTAGCCCCATGACAAAGTCCATTGTAATATTGTCCCATTTCCACTCCGGTATGGGAAGCGGTTGCATGACTCCTCTAGGCTGTTGCCTTCCAGCATTCACTTGTTGACAAACCATACATCTTGACACAAAATCAGCAATCTCCCTCTTCATGTTGTCCCACCAAAAATGTTCCTTCAAATCTCTATACATTTTGGTGCTCCCAGGGTGTATAGAGAAATTGGAACTATGAGCATCATCCAGCAATTCCCTTTTTAGATCAGGTATATTGGGAACACAAAGTCTCTTCCCGAATTTCAAAATTCCATCTTCATACACAAAGTCTCTCAATCTCCCATCATTCACAGCTTTAATCTTCTTTTGGAATTCGTCATCATCGGTCTGAGAACTCTTAATCCTTTCTAGTAAAGATGGTTTGGCAACCATTTGAAAAAGCATTGATGTTTCACCTTCCCTGGTTATTCCCATGTCCATTTTCACTAGATCCATGAAAATTGGATCCCTTTCAATTCTCATATTGTTCAAAACTCCATGGTCTTTTCTACTCAAAGCATCTGCCACCTTGTTTGCCTTCCCTGGGTGGTAGTGTATCGTACAATCATAATCCTTGAGTAATTCAAGCCATCTCCTTTGCCTCATGTTGAGTTCTTTTTGTGAGAAAATATACTTCAAACTCTTGTGATCAGTATAAATCTCACATTTTTCACCATAGAGGTAGTGCCTCCATATTTTCAAAGCAAAGATCACTGCTGCTAACTCGAGATCATGAGTAGGATAGTTTTGTTCATGAATTTTCAACTGTCGTGATGCATAGGCAATAACTCTATCATTCTGCATAAGGACACAGCCAAGTCCTTTCTTTGATGCATCACTATAAATAACGAACCCATCATTCCCCGATGGTAGAGTCAATATAGGAGCATTGACTAATCTTCTCTTCAGTTCTTCGAAACATTCTTCACACTCTTTTGTCCAAACAAATTTAACCCCTTTACGTGTGAGCTTCGTTAATGGGTTTGCCAATCGGGCAAAATTCTGGACGAAACGTCGATAATAACCTTCCAAACCAATAAAACTACGTACCTCAGTTATACTCGTAGGTGCTGGCCATTCTTGGATTGCCTTGGTCTTAGAAGGATCAACAGAGATCCCATCTTTAGAGACAATATGTCCATGAAAAGAAATCTCCTGAAGCCAGAATTCACACTTGCTAAACTTTCCATATAATTCATGCCTCCTTAGAGTCTTCAAGATAATGCGCATGTGATTTTCATGATCTTCATAGGTTTTGGAGTATACCAATATATCATCAATAAATACTACCACAAATTCATCGAGATACTCCTTGAAAACTCTATTCATCAGATCCATGAATACAGAGGGTGCATTGGTCAATCCAAACGGCATTACAGTAAACTCGTAATGCCCGTACCTGGTTCGAAATGCTGTTTTCGGAATGTCTTCCTTCTTCACACACAACTGATGGTATCCAGATCGAAGGTCAATCTTTGAAAAGTATTGAGCTCCATGCAGTTGGTCAAATAAATCATCAATACGAGTTAGGGGATACTTGTTCTTTATCGTTATAGCATTGATCTCCCTGTAGTCGATACATAACCTCATAGATCCATCTTTCTTTTTAACAAAAAGAACAGGGGCTCCCCATGGAGAAACACTAGGGCGAATAAATCCCTTATTACTCAATTCCTCTAGTTGTTTCTTTAGTTCGACTAACTCTACAGTGGCCATTCTATAAGGGGTCTTCGATATAGGCCTTGATCCAGGAATCAAATCAATAGAAAACTCAACTTCTCGTTCTGGAGGATGTCCAGGTAAATCTTCCGGAAATACATCTACAAATTCTTTCACAACAGGTACATCCTCTATTTGAACATTCCTTTCCTCACCGATAGTTATTTCATTCTCTTCCTCCCCAATAATTGAATTAAGTTGAGCTACTGGGGGTGGGTCTAAATAAGAATTAGGTGGTGACGATTCTGCTCTAAAAATAAGGTGTTCCTTATCATTATCATCAAGAATCGTAACCTCTTTCTTCTTACAATAAATCTTCGCATCATAGTCCGAAAGCCAGTCCATACCGAGGATTATATCAAACTCAATCATAGGTATGACGATGAAATCAGCAGATAAAGAAAATTTATGTGCTCTAATGGGGACTGATTCACAAAACTTTGTTGCAACGATACTTCCCTTAGGAGTTTTAACTGACAACTCCCTTATTAAATCAAATTGGAAATATCTAATTTTCTTAGCAAACTGGGAAGATATGAAACAATGCGATGATCCAGAATCAAATAATGCATTTGCTAAACTTGAGGAAACCATTAAGTTACCTGCCACCACGTCTTTCGGAGTTTCTACCTCAGCAGTAGTGATAGCATAAGCCTGGCCTTGATCCCTTGGCCTTTTCTGAGGTAAGTTCTCCTGACGCTTAGGACATGCATTTGCATAATGCCCCATCTCCCTGCAATTGTAGCACTGAACGTTGGTAGCTTCCTTCTTCCCCTTGCAATCATGAGCTTGGTGGCCTTTTTCACCACACTTGTAACAGACTCTCATTCCATTCAGGCAAGCACCGGGGTGTTTCTTCCCGCACTTACCACAAGATGGATATTCAACCTTTCCCTTCTTCCCCTTATTTCCATTCCCAGATTGATCAGCAGGTCTCTTCTTCTCTTGCTTTGCTTTAAAGTCATAAGACTTAGAGAATTCCTTTTCGGTCTTGATAGCACATGAGACAATTTCTTCGTACGATGAAAAGGATTGTGAGACTAATGCTCGACGGAGAAATGGTTTTAACCCATCAAAGAAACGATCAATCTTACTTCTTGGGTTGCGAATATAATCTCCAGCATACCTTGCTAACCTTGTAAAGTTAGCCTCATACTTTGTGACATTCTCATCCTCCTTTTGTCTCAGACTCAGAAATTGCCTTTCCATATCTGCTCGATGGTTGCGAGGAAAGTATTTTTCTAAAAACAGATCTTTGAACTCCCTCCATTCCATGTTTGATACTTCATCATCTTCCTTCATGTTTTGAATCAATGACCACCATTGATCAGCATCTCCAGTGAGGCGGTAAACTGCCATGGTAACTTTTTCCCTTTCACTACTCCCCAAAGCCTGAAATATTTTCTCTAGGGAAAATATCCATTGCTCAGCTACTAAGGGATTTGTACTCCCATTGAACGTTGGTGGTTGTTGTCTCATGAATCGATCTAACATTGATCCTCCACGCTGCGGATCAGGGTGCTCCATACGGGTAAGGTTATTATTCATAACCTGAGTAAGTTGTCCCAGTACGGTGATTAGCTGATCAGCACCAGTTGCATCACCAGCCCCACTATAATTATCTTGATCAGGAGGGCAATCCCTACATGGAGTGCGTGCATTGATACGGTTTCCATTTCTTCCACTAGGCGCCATTTCTAAACAATGGCATAAACTAGATCAGTTTATGAATCAAAATACATAATCCCATACTTATAAAACACTAAACATAAATTGAACTATATATGGATATAATCCATAATCATAAATATGTTTTCTTTGAGGAAGTATATACTCATAAACCCTTCATAATGATTTGTAAAGAAAGTGAGAGTTATCCTAAGCATATCCCCCGGGAGTGTCGTAACCAAGAGTGCAGCAAGGCCCGTTGTCGTGCACCAGTTCCCGTTCGAGTCTAGCTCAAAGCGGTGTTTTCGGGTTTTACCCCTAGGTACATCTGTGCCAGAGCCGCCTCTACCTGCTCGTATCCAGACAGGGATGTATTGCTCGGAAAACTCACAAAATCTCTACAATACCAAAATTTCTAGGAAGTTCTTCTATACTAATCCTCAAAGTTCATCTTAGGTCTACGTGCTCTAATCAGAGTTTATCTAAATCTAGCTTCCAAGGTTTGTACTAAACTTCCTCTGATACCAACTGTAACGCCCCGACCCCAGCTACCCAGAGTCGGTGCATTAATTACATAACATTGGCATGATCACAAGAAAGATCAAATCCCGAAAGACCGATTGGTTTAGTAGCCTTGGAAACACTAGATATAATCATAAAGTTTTACATTACATTTTAAAGTGAAAAACTACTACAACAACAAAGTCTTCATATCCACACTATTAACCCCTCATAATATCCCTGCAAGTCATTCATAATTTACTTCTTCACTACCTGGGAAAAATAAAACATAGAAAAGGGGTGAGCTCAAATGCCCAGTAAGGATAACAATATAGCGGAACATTCATAATAAGCATAAACATTTAAGGCAATGAATTACTAAAACAAAAGCCTTTTAAAATTGAACTTCAACATAGTATGGCAAAAATAAAAATGAAATAATTCCATTTACTTATTCACATGGATATTCTACTAATCGAATAATCACATGCAATATCAATAACCACTTTCATAATGTTGGAAATGCATAATGCCAGACTATCATAACCACATAGCCAAGGCCTCGTGCCAAGACTACAAATAAGATTTTGTCAAGGCCTTGTGCCAAGACACTAGTTTGTCTCATGAGACCTACCGATGCATCGAGGAGCTATAGCGGGCTCCACCCGTCACTTATTAAGTCCAATGCATTCCCATATGAAAAGGTTTAAACATAACATAAACATTCGTATTAAAACTAGCATACGAAATGTCAATAATTTCACCATAAACTATGAATGGTATAAAAATAGCACATCCACAGTCAAACATATCACAAAAACTTCAATACAATATAGAAGTTTTGTATTATAATAAATCAACTTCAAATAATCTTAAAATCCATCAAAGGATGTTGACATAGATGAAATCAAAATTCTTTTTAAAGAAGTATCTCCTTTTATTTTGAAATCATTTAAGATCCATATAAAATAAAACATTTTCTTTGAAAATATTCTTATAAGCTTGTATGGAAAGCTTCGAAGATTTTATAACGGCGGAAAATAACCGCACCCGCCGTATAAGTTAAAAAGAACATTCTTACCTCAATTCAGTCGAAAAGGTTAAAAAGGACCTTGTTTTGAAAACGACGGAAAGATTCCTTTATAAACCTCTTATAAAAAGTCAAACAAGGGTATAAATGACTTTAACCCATAAAAAATGTTTTGAAATACATTTTTAAGAAACATGGATGTGGATGATAAAGAAATCCCAGTAGATTATTACGTATAAACAACCTCGGATAATGAAGAGATTGTGAAATAACCCTTACCTTGTACTTTTTCCTTGGTTGGGGTAGGTTAACCTCCTGTATAATGGTGAAATAATTGTTATTAAATTATACAAGAATCATATACATTAATATGATATCATATATGATCTTTTAATATTGATTTGATAATAATATCTTAGTATTATCGTTGTTTCGGGTGTTAACTTACTTGTTTTCTTTCATATGTTTTGTTACGTAAGACATGTTTGTAAAGGATAGGTTGTATATTATTCATATCCAGAATGATATCACATCATTTTTAAATCATAAAATGATAATTACGCTTTAATGGTTACGATGGAGAATGAATCTCATCGCGTTCGTGGAGACGGTAGTCCGTACGTACGCACGAGCGACAATATCATTCTTTTGATATTAAAATAATATATAAATGGATGGTATATCATATATACAGAATCATTAACATGTTATATTTATTATTTACATGAGTTACACATCATTATTATACCCATCCAAATAATATTATATTGAATAACAATTACACCACGACGTGGAGACGGTAAGCCGTACGTACGCACGTATGGAGACATGTTATTCAAAGGGTGGATAGAATACTGAATATGATTGTACCATATTTATAATAACATCACAGTATATGTGAGATACTGGAGTTATTATTTCAGAATGGTAAGAACAAAGGAATAAGAAGTGGAAGAAGAAATGAATTTAGAAAAGGGTGGTGAAATCATTACCTCTTCTTCGGGTTCTTCCTTTTGATTTGATCAAAAGGGATCCTTAGGTTGGCTTTCTGATCAAACTAAGGCCTCTAGGTTGTATTGAGGGATGTTGGGAGAGTATTTGGGCAGAGTTTGGCCGAACCAAAAGGCTTTGAAGGTGTGAAGAAATGAGAAGGAGGAGTGCCCTTTTATAAGAGGGGTGAGGGGCACCTTTGGAAAAGTTAGAAATATTAATTTATAATAAATTCATATTCGGTTTACAAAGGCTCCAAAGTTGACTATTCAAAGGATGAGGTGTGGATAGGTCGAAAACAACTCATCCAATAGAATTTAGACAGGTTTGGGTACTTATATTAACCTTATCTTTAAGTATTAACTCTAAGTTAATTAGTTTCACTTTTACAATGTCTCTTTGTATTTTTATATAATATGATTAATAAACTTACTATATACATCCAAGAGACCCCCAAGTGGTCCATTAATGAGGAACCTATCATAATATAAGTCTCTTGGCCGAACCTTAGATTTTTAGGAATTTAATATCAATTAATAATATAATATTTGTTTTAAGAACTCTTTTATGTCAATTTTGACACTATTCAATAGTTGATTTTTGTGAAACTCCTAACAGATTGATTACTTCGAACAAAGTCAATTACATAAATCCTAATATATCATATTATCATAGAAAATTAGTTTAATTCATTAAAAGTTTCATATTATAATTATTTGGGTATTTATAAGATCAATTATTTTTATTTTTCACTATTTTAGTAATTACTGCATCATCATTGTGTCATAAATAAAGTAAATTATATAATGTCTAAAAATTATAAATAAAATATCATTATGTAGGAAATCTTTTTATCTTTCTAATGAATATTTATAATCGAAAATCCAACATGTATAACCCTATGTAAAAATTGTTCTTCTAAAGGATGTAAGCTTATGCCATTTTTATTTTTATTTTAACTTTATTAATATAAAGTGTCCCTACCACATAAAAGTGGCTCCAAGGGGTCCCCAAATTGACCCAAGGATGCCCATGGTTGGGTATGTGTCCACCAATAAGGTTAGGACACGTTTTAGGGTAATTTTGTATTATTATAATATTATTTTTTTAACCCTTATTTACAGGATTTACCCTTTAACCATGGTAAATAAAATATTTACCACAGTAACTATTCAAAATGGCTAAAAATAAAAGTTACCTATTTACACAATTTGAACATCCTGATTCCAAATATGGAATCCATTTTCCTAAATTCAAAACACAGAAGTGGCAGAAATTAATTTAAAATTAATTCCCGCTGTCAAAACAAAAAGCGTGTTTTTAAGAGATAATAACTATCAAAAGATTGACACTTGTTTATGTTCGGTTTAATTGTAAAATTATGTCCAATGATAAACATTAAATTGAATGGTAAAAATATATTCTAAATATACTTTAAAACCACTCAAATTCATAATTTATCACTATTAATTATTTTGATTAAAAAAGTTGTTTTTAATTAAAATTTAGAAATTTTCACTATTCATCAAAATATGAAAGTTATCCGAAATGTACCAAAATTTCACCCTAGGCTAATTTTGATATTCTGAATCCAAAAATGAAGTCCATTTTGAAATATAGAATATATATTATTTCAAAAAGTAGGTATTACTATTCACAACGGCTAGTTTAATTAGTTGTGGTGTGTGTTAGAACTCGAGGTTGCGTACAACACACGCTATCGCATTATTCGAAGGGAAACGTACCGTAGAAGCTTGGGGTGTTACAGAAGGTTACATATATCATGTTCTTGAAATAAATAATGTGTCCCAATTTGTAATGTTTTAGTAGAAAATGGATACATATATTTTTTTACAGATTATTTTCTTGGTGTTATTCATGATTGAGATTACGAGTTTACAATGGAATTTGTACATGATGTTAATCCTATTTCTAAACCCCCTTATTAAATGTCTTGAGTGTAACTATTATAATTGAAAAATAAATTAGAGTATTTAATAGATAAATGTTTCATTCAACAATGTACTTCACCATGGGGTTCTGAAGTCTTTATTGTTATATATAAAGATGGTTCAATGATACATTGTATTTAAAATTTATCCTGTAATAATATCACATTTAAGAACAAGTATCCATTTCCACATATTAATGATTATTTATTACCAATAGGGAGCTCAAATTTTTTCAATGGTTATCCTAAGGTCTCATTACTATCATTTAAAAGTGAAGGATGAAAATATTCTAATGAAAGTAATTTAGTGTAGATATGGGAACTATGAATTTTTATATATTCAATTTAGGTTATCAAATTTCACTTATGGTATTTATGTATCGTTTGAATATAATTTACTATAAGTCATTATACAAGATTATGGTTGTGATTATTGATGATTTTTTTATATTCTAGAAGAAAATAAAATCATGAAAACTGCCTAAGGTAAATTTTGAACACAATAAAATAAAATGTACTATATGGGAAATTTAGAAACAATGAATTTTGTTTAGAAAAAATTTCTCCATGTGCATATATTGTTTCTTATTATTTAATAACTATAGACCTTACTAAAAAAATGTTCTTGATGACTATAAATGACCCACAAATATCATATAGATTGTTAATTTTCAGGGATTAGCAGGTTATGAAAAAAAATTCATGAAAATTTTGATCTGGTGTTTATAAAACTTACAATATAATTTTACTAAGGAGTTACGTTCATCTATAAAAAATAATGTGATGATTTTTTTCAGTATTTGAAAATAATATTGGTGAATTATCTAGTTTTTATCATGCCATAAAAAATGGCTAATTTTTCATTTATATTTATTCTTAAAATGCCTTGGAATTTTCCTATTTATTATTGATTATGTAATTTATTTTGATAAACCTCATGAGTTAAATTACAACATGCATGATTTTGAATTTTATATTTTTGAATTTTCATTAAAAATATGGATGGTTCATTTGAATATATTAATATGTAAAATATTTAAAAATAAATAAATATATTTATTTTATATTCACTAAAAAATAAATAAACATGAGATAGAAGTGATGTTCAGATGTAATCATAGATTTTGATTTCCAAATTTAAATCTATCTAGTAAAATCTAAAAAACATGGTTTTTTCTTTAAATAAAAAAAAATAAATACTAAATTAATTATGATATTCTTATAATTTTACCCTTTGATTAATGACTTGAAGAATTTTGTCCTATAACTTGTGCATATAAGGACAAGATATTTTTATCAGGTTTCGGTAAAAATTGACTTTGTCATATATAATTATGCAATCTCAAAAGGAGGATCTATATTTGTAGGGAATGGTAGAATCCCTTAAGAAGGGTATGTTTATGGATTATAATATTGACGTGGAATGTGTTTTATAATTTCAAAACAAATTGTGTGTTCCTTGGTATTCCTAGTGTTGTAATTAATTCATTAATTATTCTTGTAGTTATCTGTTTTCCATTAATCCAGAGGAACTACGATACACATTGACCATCGAGAGAATTAGTGGGGGGGGAAGGATTAAAAATTTATAAAGTTTAATTTACCATGAATTGATTTATATTTGAGTATTTAAAAGATAAATAGTGGTTAAAAATGGTGATGGTTCAACCATTTTTACTAAAATAGTGTAAATGTTAAAATACATCAATGGATTTTGTGAGTATTCGAAAAATATTTCTCTTGGCAATATGGTTATTTATGTTATTGTTGATTGATAAATAAATATTCATATATTTCCTTCCCATTGGATATTAAATGTATTTAGATTATCTTTATTTGATGTATCTGATGGATATTTTTAGGTTACATGGAGTTCCTCTAACCATTGTATCACACCATTACCGTAGGTTCACATGCAATGTTTGTACAGGAAATCAGATGTTGTTTGGTATTGAGTAAAATTTAAATTCATATTTTCATCCTTAATCCAACAAATATTCTGAGTGGAAAATTTAATCCATATAATATATGAATCATTTTTATTTAATAGATTACCATGATTGTTTTTATCACCATAATTCATTGGTTGATTTTTCAATTAATAATACTTTTAATTCTAGTATACAGATAGATCCATTTTGTGAATTATATGGGAATTGGTGATGAAAACATTATTTTTTTGGATCATATAGAAGAATTGAAGGTGATGGGACAATAGTTGGTAAATAAAACAATAGATATTTTTCAGTTGATTTAGTGACATTTGGGGAAAACTCAAAACATGCAGAATATTTAAGCAAATAACCAAAGGATGTATGTTTTTTTAGGCTAGGTGATATATTTCATTCTCAAATGTTCTCTTTGATAATGTTTGGTGTGATTTGATAAGAAGTGGAGTTTGAGTCAATGGTTCATTGGACCATCTGAAATCCAAGATATTGATAGATTAGTTTCCTACTGAGGGGATTTTTCCTTGAGTTTATCTCAAGTACACAATTTATTTAACATTTCAATGTTAAGGAAATATGTGTTAGATTTATATCATCTTTGAAGCCCTAGTATATTTCAATTTTATGTGAATCATTGAAATGAGGAACATGTATTCCTTGTTCTTAATAGTAGAGAGAATGTGTTAGAAGATAATGTGATTCCCCAGATTATGGTTTTATAGAAAAATGCATATAGTTGAAGAGAAAACATGGAAATATTAAAATGTTATAAGAGGAAGATATCCCCACTTTCTTATTCAGTGAATAAAATTGTGGTGACGAAATTTAAAAAGATGGGGAGTATGTATAAACTATGATAATCATAGAGTAATCCATTTTCATGTTAATTGGATTGTTGTAGTAGTTATAAAAAAATTATTTAATTATTAGTCCAAAAATGATATAGTTTAATTAAACACTTCTCATATAAGATTTTATTTAAAATAATTTTTTATAAATTTATTAATTTTACTTTTATAAAACTAATAGAATTTTTTAAATCGTAATATTAATATTAACATTGGGTGAAATTTTATGTAGTTTTTTACAAAATATTGATTTTACTTATTAGTAAAAAATAATTATTTTTGAAAATAATCATTTATTTTTATTAAAATTCTGATATTTAAAATTATAAATAATTATTTAATGTTTTTTTGTAATATAAAAATTATTTATTTATATTTTTTCCACTAAATTATATTTTAATCAACTTTAGAATTTTTTTTATATAAGTTTATTTTTTGGGTTTAAAGATAGTAATTTCTAAAAAATTTATTAAAATGAATAACATTTAAAATTTTTAAATAAATATCTAATTTATATTGGTGGATTTTTTAAATTAATTTTATAAACTATATATCTATAAATATTAATACTTTATAAAATTTTGAACATTTTAATTTTAAGTCCCCTCTTTCTTGGAACGTGTGTGAGATTGATTTTAAATTTATATGTTCCATTTATGAGAATATAATTTAAGATAATGGATTCTATTTTTGAATTAATCATTCAATATATTATCTAATAAGTTAAAAATAATTTTTTTATTATAATGATTATAACAAATAGATAAAATTAGTGACAGGGTTAAAAGATAAATTATGTTAACTTAGAAGGTTAACATAGAATATAATTTGTTAGAAGGACCTAATATATATCAATAACCCCATTGGATTGATATATTTATACACTTATTACAATATGGTTTACTTCGATTTGTTTTTTGTGCAATGGTCCATGAATGTGACCCATATAATATTTTAGGTAAAAAAGAAAAAACATATACCATTCATTCTTTTAAATAATATAATTCTTTAGAATACTAAACAAACTACATATAATATAGTTTAAAAGTAAATTTTTTATGAAAAATGATGTTTTTATAATGATAATATATTTTAATTTATTTTGATATGACATAATTATATTAAATTCCTAGAAAAAATCAAGTCATGACTTATTTAGTGAATAATTATTTAAATCAAATGATACAAAAACCCATAAATGTGATGTAAATTAAATAAATTATTAAATAACATCATTTCTATATGATTATATCATGTTGTATATTTATTAATATAATGAATTATCTTTCCTTTAATGTCAGGATGTTTTCTAATATAAATTAAATGAATAATGTCAAAATTGACATTAAATTCATTTTATATTGAATTTTATTTTATTAATTGATTTAAGTTCACTAGAAATTCAATATTGTATTAAGATAATTAAAAATATTAAAACATATAAAATATATTCTATTAATGAAAAAATTGTTATATTATAAGAACTATATTTTCTACTAAATAGAAAATATACGATATAAAAATTACAGTTAAAGTGGTAGTTTTAAACACTACATGCGCTTGTGTAAATGTTATTTTTAAAAAATAGATTTTTACATTATATATCTTACATTTTATGTTGATTCAGTTATTTTAAATTATATAATGATTATCACTCTAAATTAATCACAAATTGTAAATTACAAAGGTTATAAATATAGTAAACATAATGAGAAGTCAAAATTTAAAAATAATGAGACATAAAAAGTAAGAAATAAAATGTTAAAAAATTTGTATAATTTGTTTTTGTGTATTTTGATTGATCATATAAGAAACCATCACTTTCATGTATCAATTTAGAACCACTTATGTAATTTTTCCTCCCAATAGAGATTACGTTTGATTATTTTCAAGAATCTCACTCTTTGCCAAATATAAAAAGGCACTCACTCTCCCCAATTATTCAGAAGTACGAAGGCATTTTAATCAAAAAGAACACTCCCAAATAACTTCACTAATTACTACATCTCATCCTATAATCCTAAATTTCATTACCAATCCAATAATGAAGATATTCTTGTGAAAACCAATTGGAGATAACCAAAGAAGAGGTCATTTTCTCCAACATATGTTTTTATTTTATTTCTTCTTCAAAATGCCTTAATTATTTTAATATCATTATTATATAAAAATATAAGTATCTAAAATATATAAGATTTATTTATGTTATTTTTATAACCTAAAACAACACACATTTCTATCAAATGGGTTATTAAGTCATCGCTCATATACATGACGGACTACCGCCTCTAGAACTGATGTCTTTCATTTTTCCATTACCATAATTCAAGGTTTGGAATAATGTTAGAAATAATATTTATATATGATATTTATGATATTTATTATGTTATTATAACACTTTAATTGTTATATCACTCATAACTTCATGAATTCCATTTTCTTTGAAAAGAATAACCATGTCCCTGTGTACAGTGGACTACCACCTCATGAAGCGATATGATTTGTTCATACATTACATTGAATATTTTGATGATGGGTTTAATAAAAAAAGGTTATATATATAAAATTATTATTATAAATTTATGAATATATATATATATATATATCATTCACAATTCTTTATTTCAATTTGAAAAAATAGAAACAATTATTATGAGTATGTACACCCTAATATCATCATGAAAGGTGTATTGCATTTCCTAATAAAAAATTTTAAGGATTAATATAAATTCATATATTCTGAATATATTAGGTATTTATATAATGGATTATATTTTGAACATGACTGAACGATTATTTAATAAAGAGGACCGAAAATAACATATGAAACCTTATAATAGAAAAGATCTCATTACCCTAAATGTAACATTAACAGGAAAAAATTAATAAAAATGTAATAATATGTAATAAGAAAATAATATAAGGTATTGTATATAGGAATATTATTTTTTAATATATTTAAAATAAATTTAATTTTTTATAAAAGTATTTGTAATAAGTGTGATGAAAGTCAAGACGTAATGAAAATAGTTTTAATCTATCATTTTACATTTGTGAGAGACATACTATATTCAAATCCTCATTATTTAATGTGGAGTATATAAATCCATGGATTTTATTTGATTGGTATAATAAAAATAATTGTTATTTAAATATGCATTTGAATATATCCCTTGTATGGTGTTTATAGTCCAAATGTTACCAAATTAGTAAAGGAATATTGTCTAAATTTTCTTTCTTTGAGACATATGTTATGATCTTTACATATATAATTCAATGAGGTGTAAACACAACCAAATTTAAATTTTATATAATTATATTATCTATACTCATTAAATTATAAGTTCTATTTTTTATTCTTTAATAAATCATGGGATTCAGTGTTACAATAGTCATAATGACTTACATAACAATCTCACCATTATTGGGATTATTTATAATCATAAAATGGTGAAATATCATGATATACCTATCAAGAGTCATAATTATTTTTCTTATCCTCTCGATATTACAAATATCATCAGATAATGGTACAATTTCTTTCAATTTTTTACATAAAATTATTACATGTTTTTAAGAAAATTCCGCCTTCTTTCATTTTATTGTATGAAATCTATTTTATTTTAAAAAAAGATTTCTAAAAAAATTCATAAATGATTTTCAATGATAATTTAAACTATTTTTCAATTTAATGTATATTAATGAATTTTTTATATTTTAAAAAGTTTTAAATTGGTTTTCAAATATTCCCATACAATTTTCAAATACTATTCACATAGAAAACTTATTTTGAAAAGCATTATGTATTAAAAAGTGTTTTCAGTTGTGGAAAGGATATTTTATATAAATGATGTTTTAAATTATTTTTAAAGAATAATTATATGTTTTCAAGGTGTTTTTTAATGAATATTATTTTGAATATGTTTTATGATTGTAAAGTTATTTTCAACAAAAGTTATTTACCTTAATACATGATCCAAGTGATATTTCAAAAAACTTCTCTATCTAAGATAAAATTGTTGGATCAGATTAGAATAAATATACACAAGAGGGGGGTGAATTGTGACTTTTCAAAAATCATTATGAGATTGTGTTATGCTTTTTAACATTAATCAAATAAAAAGTTGCAGTAGAAATTTAAATAGTATAAACACAAGATGTATAGTGGTTCGGGGAACATAAGGACCCTAGTCCACTCCACCAACACTCTACTCCATAAGCTCTGTGATTTTCACTATCTGGTCCCCGTTTCAACAGACCGGTTCACAACTGAGTACATGCAGTTGTAAACTTTACAATCCAAGGAAAAACAAAGCCTTCTGGTTCACATATAGAACCTACATATCTTTGTACGAGAAGCAGATCACTCAAGAATAGAAAAGAATGATTTTCGTATTCTAAAAATACATTCCAGATGTTTTTCACAATTGCAACAGCATGCAATTGATAGTAGGTAGATCGTCACCTTCAGAAATAATACTCTTCACATAAAAGACATTTTGAGTAGATCATATTATAGTAAATATAAAAAATAATTCACAACTTTAGCAGAGAATGATCCACATAAGATCTTCGATATAGAACAAATGAATCTTCTATCGTGTTCCTTCCTCTTTAACAAACAGAGCTTTGACGCTCCTTTTGAAATAGTAGATAGGTATGTTTTAGTAGTCTATGTTTTCCTTTTTTTAGAATAATCCAAAGATCACACATGATCAATAATTGTCAATGTAGTTTAAAAAATCCCATATAAATAAAATAATGATAAGAACATCTCTTGTAAAATTAGATCCACAAATTTCACCTTTTTTACTTGTGATATTCAAACATTTTAATTTACAGATTATTTGTATCTTCCTCAAGGACTCGGCATAAAAATCTCCTTTTAATTCGATCTAAACATTGATAAAATGGTTTTGAAACAGTCAAAGTCGTACTTTAAAATCAGCTTTAAATCTAGATTGAAATCTGCCTAATAATCAGCGTACTGACCATTGCATAAAAATATCGACAATAAATTATCCGATACCAAATTTAAGGTTGAGTTGAATAGTATGCATCCTCTGAACGTAAGGTTGATGACGTAGTCTTCAAACGTAAGGTTCAAAATGTAAGGTTGACAATGTAAACTTGACAACAAACGTAAAGTTCATTCCAAATGTAGGGTTGGCCATCCATACATTTCTCTTAATCTTTCAAATTTACGATAAAAGATACATACTTTTACGTGATCCATACTTTTCCAAGAATGTATGGTTGTTTATAAAAGTAAGGTTGATGAACCATGATTTTGAAAAATAAACATGACGTTTAATGTTTACGTACGGTTCTCCTTCAATAAATTTCTGATATCACAAACATAGGGTTCCTTCCTAACACAAGGTTTTTCTTCTTTACTTTGCCGATAAAATATGGTTGATTAACCTTTCTTTTTCCTTATCACAAAAATTATACATGCTTTTCATCCTTACACTATGTTTATCCACATATAGTATGAATAGTGTTTTCAGAACATGCTAAAGCAGATTATGAATATGTAGCACATCAACAGTGTTTCCAGAAAACACTAGATACAAATACTTTAGTAATAAATTCCCATTATTTCATGAGTAAAATAAAATGACAAATTCCATTAAAATACTTAACAAATAAAATCATTAGAAAATAATTAAGGGTATTTGTGAGCATTAAAATTTTCATAAAGAGATCGAGTTTTAATATAAACTCACCCTTTAAATAACAATATTATGTATTATTGAAAACAACACTAGCTCAACAATCTCCCCCTTTTTGATTATCACAAATCCAATAAAATAATTAATGAAATTAACATAACTTAAAATTAATTATATATAGGTTTGAAATATTAAAAAGATATGTTTTGAATTTGGAAAAGATAAATATCTCCCTTTAATTTATCCATGTGTTAACTTCTTCCCCAATAAAATGAATTACTCCCCTAAGCGAAATTTTTTTGTGTTTCTCCAAATTTCTCCCCCTTTTATAGATATCAAAAAGAATGATAGAATATGGAATAGAACATAGATTAAGGTAGCACTGAATAGAAGTAAATGCTATTATTTACTTCTTAGTAATAATTCAATCTGGAATACTGGCATATCGAAATAAGAATCGTAAAACAAGTAAATATAATGAAATATATTTTCATTAAAAGTATAAAAAAATTAAATACAGGAATCAAGGTTTTGGCAGTTAATAGGTAGGGTTTATCTTCTCTAGACTATAGACTTGATTTCTTTTAACTGTTCTCTCATCCTTTTAATTAATCCATTACCGAGCAGAATTAAAAAATCTATGGCCTCTTGAGTCATATGAATATCTTCAATGTGATTGGTTCTGCAAAACTTGTGAATTCATTCTACTTTCTCCATAAACAAAGACAGCTTCTCTGTGAATTTATCTAAGACAGAGCAGATTCCTGGCTCACTGGATGTCAACTGATCAACCAATAATTTCTGATTATCTAATAGAACAGATAATGGTGCACTCTTTCACTAAAGATATTAATTTCTGATTATCTAATAGAACAGATAATGGTGCACTCTTTCACTGAATATCTTGCAACCATTCATTCATGTTTCTCATTGCGGCTATGATATCGTGAAATATTCTGATTAAATCAGGTGAAGTACCTGATCCACTAGCAGGACTATTACCAACTGATGCAAATTGTGTCTCCATAAAAAACATATGATCTGAGAAATATGATTTCATAACCATTTCATATTTCAATTTGGAATCATCATTTAGCATATCCTCTTTAAAAATATCAACTTCATTCCATCAAACAGAACTATCCTTATGATTTTAAAATTTCAACAATTCTGATGCTAAGTTGCTTCTTAAAGAATCATTCTCACATTTTAGTTGAGATAATGTTTTGTACAACTCTTCAACATCCCTATTCCTTGAATCATAAGAACCATGTTCTTGATTCACATTCTCAGGCTCTGTGTGATGTAGTAGTTATAAAGGTAATGATTCAGCATAAGATTTTTCTTTCTCCTTGTCCAGAGTTGGTTGGTCCACAGATTTTCCCTCAGAGTCATTTTCGAACTCTTCCATAGAATAATACTCTTGAAGAACATCTATGTAAGCTTCAGAAGCATGATGATCATGAATATCTACAATTTTTTCTTCCAATAAAATATTTAAAATGATATCCTCTGGAGTTTCCTGAGGTCTGGCCACTTCTTCACCAGGCACTTCCTCCTTTTCTTGTTGAAGTATAATGACAACATCAGCTACAACATCTTGTTCTGATCTTTCAACTACAATTCGTTCAAGATCAGGATCTATAACAGTGACATTCTGTTCTTGTGGTTGTTCAACAACCTTTTCTCTGAAAATACTGTAGGAGAGTAAATCTCTTCTAGTCACATCAGGGGAAGTATGTTCCTCAATCATAGGTCTTCTCATCTGAGTCTGAAGTCCCTCCTGACTTCTTTCTTCCTCAGTTTTTTCCACTTCAAATATTATCCTCCTTGTCGCAGTACTGACTCTCAATTCAACTTGTACCTCCTTGGAAATTGCATATTGAGCTTGAGCACTCTTTTTTTCATCATCTACTCTTACCGGAAAAGGTTTTCCTTTGATATTACTCCACAAATAGCCAATCACACTTAATTTTCTAGCATTAAACACATTATAGTGATGACAGCGTACTCTGGAATCCACCAGTCTCACCATGTCCTTCCTAAACAACAGCATGGAGATGAATTGACCAAAAGGATATATGTTCATTCGAGAATCACTATGAAAACAGTATCTTAGGTATCTGACCATATACATAGGAAAATTGTGTTTAAAATCACTGAGAAAATATATATTATATACATATTGAGAAATAATATCTTTTCCATTTTAGAGATCCTCGGTGCAATCCCTATTTGCACAAATTTGACCAAAAGTTTTGGATCAGGATCCAAATCATTGATAAAAATTTTCATTATAGTCTTAATACCAAAGAGAAATGACATTATTCCATCTGATTTATGCACATAATCTCTAATATTTTTCAAATCAAAATGAAAAACTGCCTCACGAGGGCAATTGAGAATCTGATCAATTTCTACTGACGATACTGAGAAATCCCTATACTCTATCTTAGCCAACATACTATCCTCAGTATCACCTAGACTAAACTGTAGATATTTGGAGAATAATCGAAGCTCTACCTTATACAGAAATTCAGTATTCTCACTTTTGATTATCTGTTCTCGATTCTGAAATGACAGTGCTTGTTTCCATAGGAGATTTGTCTAATATAGCCATTCAAGATCAATTGCCTATCCCTGTAAGTTTTTTCTTTCTACTAAACTTTGTATCAGGGAACTCCTGGTTTTGACTTCATCAGCTCTTTTAGTCATTTTCAACTTTGAGAGAATCTCTGATGTTTTGAAGGTTAGGGTTCTAGAGGTTCAAAGATTAGGATTGACTAGCATATATGCTGTTTGCGGGTTCGAAATGGTTTTGGTAGAAATGATGTGGTTTATAAGTCGAAAGGGTTTCATACAACCTTGATCCCCATATTTTTAATAATCATTACATATATTTAAAAATAAATAAAATTGATTACATGGGGAAAAAACTTATTCTGTTAGAAAAACAAAATAGAAAAAATATTTTATACAGAATTAAAATAAAGAACTACTATAGTAAAATAAAATTTTATTTAAAATCAAATAAACCTAGATCCCCCTTATTAAAATCCAACCTTACTGTGGGAAATGGTATAGTAAAAATATCGGCTAATTGAATTTTATTACTTACAAATAAAAAAGATATATCCTTATTAAGAACATGATCTCTTAGAAAATGATGTCTGATATCAATATGCTTGGTTCTAGAATGATTAATAGAATTTTTTAAAATACTTATATCACTAGTATTATCACATAAAATAGGAATATTATTAAAATTTATTCCAAAGTCCACAAGAGTGTTTTTCATCCACAACACTAGTGCACATCAACTTCCAACAGAAACATACTCTGCCTTAGTTGTTGACAGGGAAACTGAATATTATTTCTTACTTGACCATGACACTAAAGATTTTCCTAAAAAGTGACATGTTCCTGAAGTGATTTTCCTATATAATATACAACTCCCAATGTCTAAATCTGAATATGAAATAAAATTAAAATTAGACATTTTGGGATAATGAAGAGATGGAAAAAAATTTCCTTTTAAATATCTAAAAATTCTTTTAACAGCAGTTAAATGATATTCCTTAGGATTTGATTGAAATCATGAACAAAGACATACTGAATACATTATATCTGGTCTGCTAGTAGTAATATATAATAAACTACCAATCATACCTCTATATACCTTGTTGTCTAGTGATTTTCCAGTTTCATCCAAATTAAATTTTATATTAGTGCACATAAGAGTTGTATATGGCTTGCTGTTTTCAAGTACAAATTTCTTCAATATATCAGTAATGCATTTTCTTTGATTCAAAACATTTCCAAAATCTTTTTCATAAATTTGAAGTCCTAAAATGAAATTTAGTTCTCCCGTCATACTCATTTCAGATTCTTTTTGCATTAACTTTGAAAACTCATGACAATGTGTTTTATTAGTTGATCAAAAAATTACATCATCAACTTAAATTTGAAGTAATATAATATTAGAATTCAAAGTTCTCTTAAACAGTGTTGGATTTTCCATTCCAATAGTAAAATCATTTTTCAAAAGAAAATAGATTAATCTTTCATAAAAAGCTCTAGGTGTTTGTTTAAGGCCATAGAGAGCTTTAATAAGTTTATAAACAGAATCTGGTTTTTGAGAATTTTCAAAACTAGAAGGTTGCTCAACATAAACTTCATCCATTAAATAACCATTTATAAAAGCATAATTAACATCCATCTGAAATAATTTAATGTTCATATGAGATGCACAGGCTAAAAGTATTTTAATGTCTTCTAGTCTAGATACAGGTGAAAATGTCTCATCATAATCTATACCTTCTTCCGGATTATATCCTTTAGCTACAACTCCTGATTTATTTCTAGTTATTATTCCTTAATCATCTTGCTTATTTCTAAAGACCCATTTGGTTCCTATCACTGTATTTTTCTATGGTCTTTCAACTAATTCCCATACTTCTTTTGTTTTGAGCTGGTTTAATTCTTCTTGCATTGCTATGATCCATCTTTCATCATCTAAAGCTTCTTCTATAGTCTTGGGTTCTAATTTTGATAGAAATTTAGAGAATTTTACAAGATTTAAAACCTTTGTTCTAGTATTTATTCCTGTATCTAAGTCACCTATTATAGTTTCTAATGGGTGATTCTTTAGGGTTCTAATTTCTCAAGGAAACACACTTATATGTTCTTTAGTATCACGTTCTTCTGAACTGGAATGAATATAATTTATATCTTTTTCAGAATAATTTTTCATATTCTCAGGCCTCATGTAATCGTTAAAGTCAGATTCATCAACTTGATCTTTCCTTTTCTTAATGGGGTCAGATTCATCAAATTTAACATGAACTGAATCTTCAACAATCCTTGACTTCTTATTATAGATTATATAAGCTTTGGAGGTAGCTGAATATCCTAAGAAGATTCATTTATCAGATTTTGGATCGAACTTACTAAGATTATCCTTGGTGTTCAATATGTAAAACTTGCATCCAAAAACATTAATGTAGTTAACATTAGGTTTTTTGTTATTCCAAAGTTCTTTGGGTGTCATTTTTAAAAGAGGTCTAATTAAAACTCTATTCATTATATAGCAGGATGTGCTTACAATTTCGGCCTAAAAGTAGGTAGGAAGATTGTATTCATTTAGCATAGTCCATCCATTTCTTGAATTGTCCAATTTCTTCTTTCAACAATTCCATTTTGATGAGGTGTTATAGGTGCAGAGAAGGTGTGTTCAATACCCATATATGAGCAGAAGGAATTAAATTCATGATTCTCAAATTCTCCACATTTATTATTTTAAAAACATTTTCATTTTGAACAGCTTTTCAAATACATTCATATAATGTAAAAGCTTCATTTTTAAATTTAAAAAAGAAAAATCCATGTAAATCTAGTATAGTCATCAACTAAAACAAATAAATATAATTTACCAGCCATTCTTGCTACTCTTGAATATCCAAACAAATCCATATGGATAGGTTCTAGAGGTTTAAATGTATCAATTTTGTTAACAGATTTGTAGTATGATTTGAGTTTCTTGCTAAGTTGACACGCATCACAGAATCTTTCACATTCAAATTTGAGACTAGGCAAATCAGAAACTAAATGTTTCTTAGATAATTTATTTAAAACATATACATTACAATTTCCATGTCACCTATTCCATATCCAAGATTCATTCATTTTAGAAATTGAGAAATTTACTTTTTTTTACACATGGAATTTAAATCCAGGGTATACACATTATCAATTCTTAGTGCTCTAAATTTAAAACAGTTTTTTTAAACAGAACAGTAATTGATAGAAAAATCAACAGTATAACCATCATCAAATGGTTGAGAGATACTTATCAGATTGTGTTTCAATCCTTATACATAAATTACTTTATTAATTGAGACAGCTTCTAGATCTCCAACTGTTCCAATACCAATGATTTTTCCATTGTCATTATCACCAAAAGTGACATGTCCACCATCTTTTTAAGTGAGTGTAGATAAATTCAATGAGATTCCACTCATATGTCTTGAAAAGCCACTATCCATATAATATATTTCCTTTTTTCTCTTGTGACATGCTCCCTGCAAATACATTTACACAGATTGCTTTGGTACTCATTTTTTGTTGGGTCCAGTGGTGTTAGCTTCCAAGGATATGGGATTCTAGACATTCTTTTCTTTTCTAATTTCACATGAGTCAAATAAATCATTTGATACAAAATATTTCATAAAGACACTTATTTGGGGTTGTCTTAAGAAATCGTTTTTAGAAATATGTCCCCTTATTCCACAGTAATTACAATTTAGTCTTTTTTCACTTGGAATAAAATAGTTTTTATATAGCTTGGGTTTTTCACCTTTACTACCAATTCCAAATCATTCCTTTTTATTGCATATTTCTCAAGGATCTCATTTAAAGTATTTTCTCCATTAGTAAAAAAAATTGCTGCAGTTTTATAAGTTTCTACTTATGTTTACAGTGATTTTATCTTTGATTCATAATCTGTATTGTTAGAATTAATTGAATCTAATTTTTTAGTTAACTCCTTATATTGTTTCAGCATTGTATCACATTCATCAAAATCAACCTTATGAAAATTATTTAAAGAAATATGCTTCTTAAATAGAGAGTCATATTTTTCATTAATCATATTTCAGTAGGCTACAAGTTTTATATTAGAGTAATTAGATTCAGAACTAGAATTAGAAGAGTAATAAGATTGTACCTCATCTGTTTCTCCATAAAACACATGTTGCCTTTAAAATATTCTTCCTCCTTTTCTGAGTCAGATTGACAAGTACTACTGGATTCTTCAGATACACTTCATGTAGCCGTCATGGATTTCTTGTCATTATGCTCATAGTCATTTCTTTTCAAAAATTTCTTTATCTTGTCTTCATTTAGCTGAGGGCAGTCAGGTCTGATATGCCCCATTTTTTGCATTCATAGCATCTGATTTCCTTGTCATCCTTTTTGAAAGATTTTCTGAAGCCCATCTTATTTATGTAGAATTTTGTGAATCATCAGGCTAGCTGAGCCAATTCCACATCAGAATTATATAAATCAGAACTATTTGACTTCTCTTTTATATATTTCTTCATCTTTCTATTTTTTCTCTGTGATAATGATTTCAAGGTAGTATCATCTCTTTTGATAATCACTTTATGTTAATTATCTTAATCTTCCATCTCAGCTTCATACATCATTAATGTTCCATCCCGTTCTCTCATGGTAAAATCTTTGACAGGTGTCGACTATCTGATTGCTATAGAGATTCCATTCTATTTTTTAGGTAGTACTCTCAATACTTTTAAAGCATGATCAGCGTGTTTAGTGGGATCTCCAAACGTAGTTATGTTATTGACAATCTCGGTCAATCTTCCATTTATTTGAGTAATACTCTCTCCTTTAACCATTTTGAATGTATCAAATTTAAGCTTAGAGGGTGTATATCTCATTTTCCTGATTTTGTTAGTTCCTTCATAAGCAACAAAAATAGTTTTCCACATTTCATATGCTGTTGGGAATTGAGAAACTCGGTTAAACTCATTAGGTCCTAGGTCACATAAAATTGCATTCATTTATTTCGAGTTCATGTCATAATCTTCTCCAGTAGCTACACTCCATGTTACAGTATTTTATGGTATTTCATATGGAGTCAGAATTATGGAATATACTGTGTATCAAATGTTTTTTAGATAGAAAATCATTTTCAACTTATAGCATCCATAGTTTTCTTCATTGAAGTACGGTTCTCTGACTATAGACATTCCCTCTCTTGAATCAGTCATGTTGATCTATGTATAATCACTATCAGCTTGCTAATGCTTTGTCAGAAAGATCAACCTCTGATACAAATTGTTGGATCATATTACACCAAATATACACAAGATGGAGGTGAATTGTGACTTTTCAAAAATATTTACGAGATTGTGTTCTGACTTTTAAAATTAATAAGATAAAATTATGCAGCAAAAATTTAAATAGAAGAAACACAACATGTATAGTGGTTCGGGGAACATAAGGCCCCAAGTCCACTCCACCAACACTGTACTCCAAGAGCTTGGTGATTTTCACTCTCTAGTCCTCATTTCAACAGACCGGTTCACAACTGAGTACAGGCAGTTGACACCTTTACAATCCAAGGAAAAACAATGTCTTTTGGTTCACTAATAGAACATACACAGCTTAGTACGAGAATCCAATCACTGAAAATAGAAAATAAAGATATTCGTATTTTGAAAATACATTCCAAATGTTCATCACAATTACAACATCATGAAAGTGATAGTAGGTAGATCGTTGCCTTCAGAAATAATAATCTTCATATAAGAGACGTTCTGAGTCAATCCCGTTGCAGTAAATACAAAAAATAATTCACAACTTTAGCAGAGACAGATCCACAACAGATCTTTGATATAGAACAAATGAATCTCTTATCGGGTTCCTTCCTCTTTAACAAGCAAAGCTTTGAGGCTCCTTTTGAAACAACAGATCGGTATGTTTCAGTAGTCTCTGTTTTCCTTTTTTCAGAATAATCAAAATATTAAACATGATCAATAATTTTCGATGGAGTTTCAAAAATATCATATAAATATAATAACGATAAGAACTTCTCCTGTAAAATTAGATCCACCAAATTCACCTTTTTATTCATGATATTCAAAAATTTGAATTTACAGAGTAGTCGTAACTTCCCTGATGACTCGGCATAAAAATCACTTTTTAATTTGATAATAACATTGAAAACATTGTTTTGAATCAGTCAAAATTCTACTTTAAAATCATCTTTAAATCTTGATTGAAATCTGCCTAATAATCAGCATACTGACCATTGCATAAAAATATCGACTTTAAATTCTCTAATTCCAAACATAAGGTTGAGTTGAACTATGTGTATCCTCTGAATGTATGGTTGATGACGTTGTCTTCATACGTAAGGTTTACAATGTAAGGTTGACAATGTAAGGTTGACAACATAAACATGACAATAAACGTAAGGTTCATTCAAAACGTAGGTTTGGTCATCCATACTTTTCCCTTCAACTTTAAAATATACGATAAAAGATCCATACTTTTACTTGACCCATACTTTTCAAAGAACGTATTGGTATTTACAAAAGTAAGGTTGATGAACCATACTTTTGATAAATAAACGTAACATTTAATATTTATGCACGGTTCTCCATCCATACTTTTTTGATATCCCAAATGTAGGGTTCCTTCCTAACATAGGGTTCTTCTTCCATACTTTTCCGATAACGTATGGTTGATTAACAATACTTCTCCCTTACCTCAAAAAGTATACATGCTTTTCATCCTTACTCTACATTTATCCACGTAGAGTTTGAACAGTATTTCCAGAACACACTCAAGAAGATTCTGAATAAGTAGTGCATGAACAGTGTTTCCAGAACACGCTAGATACAACTACTTTAGTAATAAATTCCCGTTATTTCAAGAGTAAAATAAAATGATAAAATCCTGAAAAATAATTAACAAATAAAATCATTCGAAAATAAATTAGGGTATCTGTGAGCATCAAAATTGTCATAAATAGATAGATTATTAATATAAACTCCCCCATTAAATAACAATATTATGTATTTTTGAAAACAACACTTGATGAAAAAAAGTTATTTGATATAGTTTATTATTTACTTGTGATATTATCCAAGGAAACAATTATTATTTATTATTTTGATGGATCATGTATAAAATGGAATTGTTTTTATGAAACCCATTTCTCTTCTCTGGGGTATACCGTAACAAAATTTTTATGCGTACGTATGGCTTATTGTCTCCATAAACAGTGCATTTCATTTATTACAAAAAATTAGTATATAATTTTATAAATACATACATATAATACATATGTATAATTTATATAATATCTAAATCATTAATATCATTCTAGAGATAATGGAATTTTGACCACATGATCAACTTGTAATAATAAGAATTTCATTTTTGACACAAGTACCAAATATCGAAAAAACGACCATTGTTAACTTAAATGATTACATAATGTTTATAACATGCGAATAAGTGATATAAAAGGAATAATGAACTTCAAAATGGCTCTTAGGCAAGTAGAAGTAAACTTTATTTTATTATTCAGGATATTTAATAATGAATGGGTCATGTCGGAAATGAGGTAAGGGACTTAATCTCAATCTCCTTTCATTGATGCATATATTGTTTTATATATAACATTATTTTATACTATGTATAAACACATTTTACATTTCATTTATTTCAAATGGAATCTTTTTCTGTGAGGCGTTTTACTGAACGACAAAAAAGTATGTTTATTTTAATATAAGCAGCGACATCAACCTTTTCCTCCGTCATGAGTATTAGTTGATATATGGATTCCTTAACAATTTGTAATGTTTTTAAGAAGAACATAAATACCCTATAATATTTTATGAATTTTGGTATTGAAAATAGTTTTGATAATGGATTTTTTCTGTAAATATATTTAAATGATATACAGTGATTGAAATGTGGAAATGTTATCTATCCTTTATATTTTTTTGTGTTATTTATATGTTATCGTTATTTGGGAATTGTTAACATATACAGGTGGTTTTGTGATAAACCTAATGCATGTTAGCCTGTGATATCTCTCCAATGCACAGGTTAACGTGACAGAGCTGAACAATAATGTGTCTACTAAGAGAACTAGGGAAAATACTGTGATGGTTATTCCAAATATAATTTCCTAAATTACTATGAAAGATACAATATAAGTAAGTTATGGATGACACAAGTTGCCTTCATGATTATGTTTTTGATGTTTTATTTATAAATCATTTGATTACATGAGAAATATTTAAATGCATATTTTTTGATGGACTATTGTTTTCTTTTTTATTTTATAACCCTTACTGAGGTTTTTATTCTAATACCATGTTTTGAAATGTTTTATATAGGAATTATAGATGAAGAGTGTTAAATATGGGATCAATGAAAATTCATGTTGTCTAAAACATGGAACTAGAAATGACATTTTTTTCAAGAGTTTTTATTTTATTAGAAAAAATAGATATTGTGCAGAATTATCAACATGTAATGTTGAAGTTGTTATGTATATGTTATGGCCAAATTCACTAATGCTCTAAACTAGAAATGATCCTAATTTTGAATTATTAAATTAATTCAATATTATGTAATTTTTATGGATGAGTCCTTATAGTTGGTATCAGAAGTTGGTTTATACAACATAAGAAGTTAAAATATTATTGAATTAATGTCCATAAATAAAATTTTGGAAGGATTGAAATGATATTGAATTTACATATTACTATGTTGATTTTCCCACGACATTTCTCTGTTTATAATGGTTTTCAGCTGAGGAAACAAGGCAGGTATGATGGGGTGACATCAAGAGGAAGACAACCTTACACATCAGCAACTTGAGACAGTCAGAATCGGAACAGAATAGTTTGTTGTAGTGATGGCACAGTTGATTTAGGCTGTAAATAGTGGTGGTATCCACAAACGAGATCATCTAGATCAACCATAGAGGAACATGTATGTAGTGTATCATTTCATGAGGCAACATCCCCCATCATTCAAAGGATCATCTAAACCTATTCTAGAATAAGGGTGAATTAATGAACTAGAAATGATTTTTGATGTCATGGGGTGTTGAAAACATTAAAAATGTTTGTCTCGTTGTTTACAATTTTGAAGGTGAAGATGATAGTGGTGTTAGATGGTGATAAATATCAGGGATAGTGAGGATATTTATTTTCTTGATTGGGATGAATTCAAAGGTATATTTCATGTGAAATATTTTCCTAAGGTGGTTTGTCTAAGGAAAGAAAAACCATTCCAAGAATTGAGGTAAGAGGATGACTCAATGGCTTCTTATAGTGAAAAAATCACTTGACTGTAATGGTATGCTCCAAATTTCATATGAGATCTTGATAATAAAATCAACCATTTTTACTGGGGATTAAATTCAAAGAACTGAAGGGATTTAGATTCTTGTGAGTTACAAAGTTATAAAAAACATGTTTGATTTGCGGAGAAGGTGGAAATGGAGTTTTCAATGATCATGTAATTGCTATTGATTCATGTCATTTGAAACCTCATTATTTAAATTACCCTACACATGAGTTGGAATTATCTAATATTGTTTTTTCATTAGAAATTTCGAGGGATCACTTGTACAGAGGAAATTTTGAAATATATATTGATCACAAAAGTTTGGAATATATATTAACTCAGAAAGAATTAAACATGAGATAGAGGAGATGGATGTAATTAATCATGAATTATTATTTAAAAATTGAATACCATCTTGAAAAAGAAAAATAATGTTGTTGATGCTTTGAGTTAAAAAAATTAAGGCTACATTAAACTTATTAAATTTGGAAGAAGATCCTTTGATTAATGATTTTATGAACTTTGAAATAGATGTTATTGGTGCAAAAAATTACCCTGTTTGGTTTTAGGTGTTAGTGAAAAAATCTCTATTCGATGGAAATAAGATAGCGCAATAGAAACATAGAGAGGTACAAAAAAGGTAGATTCAGTTCATAAGGGTATGTTGTCTGAATTTAACATTGAAAATGATTGTTTTTTGAGATTTGTTAAGAGATTATGTGTGTCTTGTGATTAATAGTTTAAGAAAGTGTTGTTATGTGAAGCTCATCGTTCTTTGTTTTCACTTCATCCTGGAGGCACTAAAATGTATAGAGATATTTGAGAGTATTACTGGTGGTATGGAATGAAAAAATATATTGCTAACTTTACTGTGAAGTGTTTGATTTTTCAACAAGTTAAAACAGAGCGAATTTTTTCAAAAGGGATGCTTCAGCCTTTACCGATGCCAAAGTGGGAATTGTAAAATATATCCATGGACTTCATTATTGGATTACCAAAGACATCATGAGGTAATAATTCAATCTAGGTTATTTTTGAACGATTGACTAAATCTGCTCATTTTCTTCCTATTCGAGATACATTGTCTATTGATAAACATTCTCAGTTGTATGTGAAAGAGATATCCGGGTTTCATGGAGTTCCCCGCTCCATTGTATCTAATTGTATTCCCATATTTACTTCTATCTTTTAGAAAGACCTTAAGAAGTCATTGGGTAGTGAATTAAATTTTAGTATATCTTTGCATCCTCAATCAAATGGGTAGTCAAAATGATCAATTCAAACCATAGAGGATATTCAGCGTTCCTATTCACTAGATTACCATGGATGTTGGGACAAACATCTTAATTTGGTTGAAATCATTTATAATTACTTTTTTCATTCCAATATATTGATGGCTCCATTTGAGGAATTATATGGGAAACGGTGTCAAACTCCACCTTTTTGGGATGAAGTATTCGAATGGAAGTTGATAATTGAAAGAAGAGATGGCAGAAAAGGATTAGTTGATTCAAAAGCACTTGAGAACAGCTCAGAGTAGGAAGAAAATATTTACAGTTAACTGGATGATGGAAATTTCATTTTAGGTAGTTGATCATGTCTTTCACAATGTTTCCCTTGGGAAAAGTGTGATGCATTTTGGTAAGAAGGGAAAGTTGAGTTTGAGGTTCATTGGACCTTATGAAATCCTAGAGAGAGTTGCATAAGTTGTGTACCGAGTGGCTTTACCTCCATAATGATTCAATGTACACAATATTTTTCATGTTTCAATGTTGTGAAATTATATGTTAGATCAATCTCAGGTTTTTAGTCCAGAGGTAGTATAGTTTGAAGATAATCTCTCATTCAGGGACAAACCTGTCCATATTTTTTACTGAAGAGAGAAAGTGTTGCGGAATAAAGTAATTCATCAATTAATGGATTTTTAGAAAAACCATATCGTCGAAGAGGAAACATGGGAATATGAAAATTTTATGAAGGCTAAATATCCCTATTCATTTAATAAGTGAAAAAAATTTTAAGGACGCAATTTCCAAAAGCGTGAAAGGATGTAACATCCCAGGTAAATAATGAATAAGACAATTTCGTATTTAATAAATTTTTTGAATTAAATATTAAATTTATTTTAATGTGGATGCTATGTTAGATGGCATACCAAACACGTATTAATGGGTACCACTAGTCTAATGTTGTGCACAATGCTGAGTCATACTGAAAAATAATAATATAATATTATTTTAAATGGAAGTTAAGGCCTAGACGTTGTATTGGCGGAATGAACAGAACTAACGAAAATAAAATTATACATGTTTTTTAAATGTTTTTTCATTTATCCGATAAAATTTAGAGGCGTAAAAAGTGAATGAATCTAATTTTAAGCCTAAATACTCTAATATTTTTTAAAAGGATGATTTACCACCTTTTGATTGAAAATCCTCATTAATTGTAGTTTTGAACACTTTTATATACTCTATTTGAAAAAATGATATTCTTCTTTATATTTTGGACATCAAAATATACATTGGGTAAATTTTTGGTATTTTTCTAATAAAATTCCTTTTTAAATGAATAGTGAAAAATACTGTATTTTAATTAAATATTACCTTTTAATATAATTTATTTTTATGGAAAGATTATCTTTTTAATTGGTTTTAAAGACTAATTCGAATATATTTTTAAAAATTTATCCAATTTTGGTCATTAGATGTAATTTTAGTTTTTAATTGGTAATAAACAAGTGTCAATTTTTTGATAGTTAATATTTCATAAAAAGGCAATTTTATTATGACAATAGGAATTGACATTAAATTAATTTATTCCACTTATGTGTTTTTGAATTTGAAAAAATGGATTCCATATTTTGAATTAGTATGTCCAAATTTTATAAATAGTTAACTTTTATCTTTAGTCATTATGAATATTTACTTCAATAAATATTGTATTTACCAAGGTAAAATGGTAAATATTGTTAATAAGGGTATTAAAATATTATAATAATAATATTAAATAACCCTAACATGTGTTCTAATCCTATTTTTTTATACATGTATCATAATTGGCATAATTTGGTAGATTTTAGGGACCCCATGGAGCCACGTAAATGTTATAATGACACTTTATATTAATTAATATAATGGAAAAAATGACATAAACATATATCTATTAGTAAATCAATTATTACATGGAATAATATCAATTTGATATTCGACTATAAATATTCATTGGGAAGCAGAAAATATTTCCTACATCATGGAATTTTTTAATAGTATTTCGATATCAAATAAATTAAATTATTTATGACACAATAATGATGCATTGTTTTCCTAATTAATGCACCATTTAAATAAATAAAATTTAAAAATTTTAAAAACTATTAAAAACCTATCAAATTATTATTGTATGATTTTATTTAGAATAATAGTAATCTAATATTCTACTTTAATTATTTTTGGAACTTTAGAAACAGAAAATAATTATATAATAAATTAATAATTTCAAACTTTCATAAAAATCCCCTCCTGTCCCGTATAAAAATTTATCAATTCTAACCAATTACTCACAACTCTCAAGTCCTTTTGATCATCCAAGATCAGCACAATTAAGTTTCCTACATCACTATAATCCACTTTGAAGCCTTACCTTAGGCATAAGTCACGTTAATAAATTTGTTTGGTTCAAACCCATGGGAGTTACCCGATTTATAGGTAATGTCTTCTCTTAAATTCTTTGGTTTTATTTTCCTTATCCAACCCCCTAAACTCTCATTATTTATTTCATTTATATAAACAATAGTATATTCAATATACTAGGATGTTTTTATGATAAGTATTTGAACTAAACATACACACACCTCCATCTAATGTGTAATGAACATACTATTTATGTGGATGGAAAACTTATGTCTCCTGAAACGATGATTGTTCAATCTTCTCCTACCACCTCATATGGTGGCCATAAAAATGGAACTAAATTTCTATCAGATATATATTATATTTATATTGTTTCTAGGATTCATTATTTTTCATTTATAGAATATCATTATGGTTTCCATAGTGGGTAAATGTGATAATTTCATTTGAGTAACTGCGGACTACTGCCCCCAATGTTATATGACTCATTCATTCCAAACGTGGACCATCAAATGGATAAAATTTTGGAAATAATTTATATGATATTATACTGGAATTATAATATACCTATGTATCATTATGTTTTCATTCCATTAAATATAAAATATAAATTAAAGTAGTGTTCATGCGTACGTACGACTTACTATCTCCAGGAACGGTGCATTTCATTTCTTACATCCAAATGTTAAGTACTATTATAAATAAAAATATACTAGATATATAAGATATCTATATCATGAATATCATTCTATAGATAATGGACTATTGACCATATGACCAACCTGCAATTATAAGAAGTTTATTTTTGACTCAAGTACCAAATATTGACAAATTGACCATCATTAACTAAAAGGATTTCATAATGATAATAACATATTAATAAGTGATACAAAAGGAATAATAAACATGAAAATTGTTCTTATGAATGTAGAAATTAACTCTATTTTATTATTCTAATGATTAAAAAAGAACAGGTCATGTCAGACATGAGGTCAGGGACTTCGTCTCAATCTCCATTCATTGACACATATTTTTTTATACATCAATTTATTTTATATGTTGTATAAACACCTATTACTTTTTATTTCATTCAATGGATATATTTTTCAATGAGTCATTTTAATAAATGAAAAAATAGATTCCTAATTTTTTGTATGGTGTAACAATGACCTTTTCCACCACCGTGATTATTATTTAATCATTGGAATCCGGAAAATCCATAATTTTTTAAAAAACAAATTAAATACTATATACTATTTCACATATTTTTGTATTAAAAATGGTTTTGA
Source organism: Viscum album (assembly GCA_963277665.1). Classification (NCBI taxonomy): domain Eukaryota; kingdom Viridiplantae; phylum Streptophyta; class Magnoliopsida; order Santalales; family Viscaceae; genus Viscum; species Viscum album. The sequence goes on along the minus strand of OY728140.1, from coordinate 1,425,494,279 downwards.
TTATGGATTTTATGTGTCAATATATTTATATTATATATTGTGAATCAAATTTTGAAATGTTATCTTTCCTTTATAATTTTTTATGTTTTATTAATATGTTATGGTTCTTGGGATTCTTTTAGGTATACAGGTGGTTCAGTGATGAGCCTAAGGTGGGTGAGTTTAAGATAGGTCTCTAATGCATTGGGTAACGTGACGGAGGTAAACATTAATGTTTCTCTTAATATATTTAGGGAATATAATATTGTGGTTATTCCAAAGCTAACTCCCTTCATAGTTGTGAAATAAACATCATAAGTATGTTACAGATGCCACAAGATACCTTTTTGACATACGTTTTCTATGTGTTATTCATAAATCCTATGATTTCATGAGGTATGTTAAAAGGCTTATGTTTTTATGAACTAATGTTTTCTTTCCTTATTTTATAACCCTTACTGAGATTTTTTTGATAATCCCATGTTTTGAGACATTTTTTATGGGAATTAAAGATGAATAGGGTCAAGGATGGGATCAAAGAAATGTCATGGTGTCTATATCATGGAACTAGACATGGATCTATTTTTTATAGTTTTAATTTTATAAAAAAATAGATACTGAGTATAAGTGTCTACATGTACTATCCAAGTTATTATTTATATTTTATGACCTAATTCTCTAATGCTCTAAACCTGAAAGATCCTCAATGTGAATTATTAACATAATTCAGCATTATGTAATGTTTAATTTTGGGTCCTTATAGTTGGAATAAAAGGTTGGACTAGACAACATTAAGAGTTATAATATTATTAAATTAATGTCTATAAATTAATTTATTGTTATATTGAAATGATATAGAATTTATAGATTACCTTGTTGCTTCTATTATGATATTTATGTGTTCAGAATGGTCTTCCATAGAAGAAACATGGAAGCTATGATGGGACAACATCTAGAGGAAGACAACATTAAAAATCAGCAACATGAGATGGTCGGAATTAGAACTGAACAGTTTGTTGCAGTGATGGCACAATTGACTCAGGCTCTAAATGGGGGTGGTATCAACGCAAGAGATCCTCTAGATCAACCACAAAGAAATATGTCAGTAGTGGAGCCTTTCATGAGGCAACATCCACCATTATTTAGGGGATCATCTGATCATATGCTAGTAGAAGTGTGGATTCAATCATGAAAAAAATATTTTTTATGTCATGGGTTTTTCAGAACATCAAAAGGTTAGTCTCTCTATATACAATTTTGATGGTGAATCCGATTGGTGGTGATATATGGTAAAATATAACTGGGATATTAAAGTGATTTATGCTCTTGATTGGGATGAATTCAAATGTACGTTTCATGGGAAATACTTTCCTAAGGTGGTTCTCATAGGATGGAAAAAAAATCATGGAATTGAGATAGGAGGATGACCCAGTGGATCCTTATTAAGAAAAAATCACTCAACTGGAAAGGTATTCTCTGAATTTCTTACGAGTTCTTGATAGTAAAATCCACTATTATTACTCTGGATTGAATCCAAAGTATTGAAAGCGATTTAGCTTATTGTGAGTTAAAAAGTGATGAAAAACTTGTTTGATGTGCGATGGTGGAAATGGTGTTTGTCGATGATCAAGAAATTTCATATAATTCACGTCAATTGAAACCTCATGAGTTAATTTACTATAAACGTGATTTGGAATTAGCTACTGTGGTTTTTGATTTAAAAATTTTGAGGAATCATCTTTAAGGAGTAAATTGTAACATATATATTGATCAAAAAATATTGAAGTATATATTTACTCAGAATGAATTGAACATTAGATAGAATATTTGGCTAGAATTAACCAAGGATTACGATTGCACAATTCATTACCATCCTAGAAAGAAAAAAAAGTGGGTGATGGATTGAGTTGAAAAATTAATGATCCATTAACCTTGTATTTTTTGGAACTAGATCCATTGATTATTGAGTATATGAACTTTGGCATCAATGTTGGTGGTGCAAGAAATTCTTATGTTTTGTTTTAGGTGTCGGTGAAATCATATCAATCAATCAGAATTAAGAAAGCGTATAAGGAAGATAGTGAGATACAAAAAAGGGTAGAGATGGTTTATAAGGGTATGCTTCCTGAATTTAACATTGATAATGATTGTGATTTGAAATATAAAAAGTGGTTATGCATGCATTGTGATTCACAGCCGAAGAATGAGTTGTTATATGAGGCTCATAGTTCGTAGTTTTAACTTCATCCTATAAATACAAAGATGTATATTGATCATTAAGAGTATTACTGATGGGATGGAATGAAAAGAGTTATTTCTGACTTTAATATAAAATGTTTTAATTGTCCAAGGTTTAAAGGAGAGTGAATGTTACCAAAAGGGATAATTTTTCCATTACCGGTGCCTGAGTGGAAATGGGAAAATTTATCCATGAATTTTTTTTTGGTTATCGAAGACATATCTTGGTAATAATTCATTCTATGTTATTGAATATTGATTGACTAAATCTACACATTTCCTTCATATTCGACATACTTTTTCTCCAGATCAACTTTCTTGGTTGTATGTTAAAGTGATAGTCCAGATTCATAGAGTTCCCATCACCATTGTATCTGATTGTGATCCCATGTTAAATTCTAACATTTAGAAAGTACAATAGATTTTTTTGGATACTAAATTACATTTATTATATATTTTCATCCACGATCAGATGGGAAGTCAGAACGATCAATTTAGATATTAAAGGACAATCCACATGCTTGTTCACTAGATTACCAGGGAAGTTAGGACCATCATCATTCATTGGTATAATATTCCTATAATAACAGTTTTCATTCCAGTATACAGATGGCTCTATATGTGGAATTTTATTTGAAGCGGTTTCGAACTAATGATTTTTATGATGAAGTATATAAAAGGAAGTTGATAGTACCGAAAATGGTAGAAGAGATGGCTGAAAAAGTTCAGTTGACTCTGAAGCACATTAATATAGCTGAGAGTGGGATGAAAATTATATGGATTACCGGAGGAAGGATCGTTCATTTGAGGTAGGTGATAATTTCTTTATCAACGTTTCTCCAAGGAAAAGTGTCAGGTATTTTGGTAAGAAGGGAAAGATGAGTATGACGTTCGTTGGACTTTATGAAATCCCAGTGAAAGTTGGATCAGTTGCATACAATATGGATTTACCTCCAAGTTTATCTCAAGTACACAATGTTTTTCATGTTTCTATGTTATGAAATTATATGTTGAATCCATTTTATGTTTTGAGTCCAGAGGTAGTTCAGTTGGATGAGAATATCTCTTATGAGGAACAACCAGTCCATATTCATGACTAATGACAACAAGTGTTGCAGAATAAAGTAATTCACTAGGTAATGTTTTTGTGGAAAACCCATATGGTTGAAGAGGCAACGTGGGAATCTAAAAATGCTATGAAGGATAAATACCCCCATTTATTTGATAAGGGGATAAAAAATTGTGATGATTCAATTTTCTAAATGGATGAGGGATGTAACATCCCATTTAAATAAATAAAAAGACATTTTCATAAATATTATAATTTGTGGATTAAAAATTAATTTTACTTTAAAGGAGAAGCTGTGTTCGATGGCCTACCAGACACGCAATAATCGGTTTCCCCAAAGTATAATGTTGCAAAAAATGCTATGTCATACGAAATAATAATAATATAATATTAGTTTAAATCATAGTTAATACATAGTCATTGTATTGACGGGAATAAACAAAACTATCTAAAATTTGATTATACTTTTTTGTTAAATGTTTTGACAATTATCATAGAAGGATAGAGGCTTCAAATGTGAATAAATTTAATTCTGAGCATAAATACTCTAATATTCTTAAAATGGTCGATTTACCACCTTTTGATGGAGAACCCTCATTAAATATATTTTTGATCTAGTTTATATGTTTTATTTGACAAAATAACATTCTTCTTTAGAATTGGTACATCAAAATTTATATCAGGAAAATTTTAGGAATTTTTTTGATAAAATTCATTTTTTAATAAATAATAAAAAGTACTATATTTTAATTAAAAACTTATTATTAATGTAATATATTTATACTATTAGATTATCATTTAAATTGGTTTTAAAGTGTAATTTTATGATAGTTTTACTAATGAATCCAATGTTGGTCATTGTACGTAATTTCACTTGGAAATTGGACCTAAAAACTATGAGTCTAATGATAGTTATAATTTCATACAATAAATCGTTTTTTAAAATGGGAAATAATTTTATATTTATTCGTACCAATTTTGTAACATTAATTTGGAAAAATGGATTCCATATGTGGAATTAGGATGATAAAATTGTGTAAATAGATAACTTTTATTATTAGACATTATGAATATTTTCTTTTGTAAGTATTTTATTTGACATCGTTAAAGGGTAAATCTATTAAATAAGGTTAAGAAAATATTATAATAATATTATAATATTACGCTAACATGTTTCATAATCATATTGGTTGATACATTTTCATCCATGGTCATCTTTGTGTCAATTTTGGGGACCCAATGGAGCCTCTTAAGAGTGATAATGACACTTTATATTAATTAACATAAAGTAATGATAAAAATTACATAAACATATATGATTTAGTAAATCAATTATAACATTGGATAATATAAGTTATCTATTCGATTATAAATATTCATTGTAAATATAAAACTATTTCCTACATCATGGAATTTTTAAAAAAATATTACAAATCATATAAATATATTAATTTATGACACAATATTGATGCATAGTTTATCTCATTAGTGAATGATTTAGATAAACAACATTATAAAAATTAAAACAACAACAAAAACCAGTATAATTTTTATTGGATGATTTTATTTCTAAATTTATCCATATTATCTTCAATTGTAATGTGTTTTTGACCTTTAGAAACTGAAAATAATTATATAATAGAATAATATTTTCAAACATTATTATAGAGCCCCTCCTGCCCCTTATAAAAATTCATCACATATATCCCACTACACACACATCTAAAGCCCCTAGGATCATCCATAATATTCCATATTAATCTACCTAGATCCATATCTTCCTCATATAATCCTTACATTAGGAATAAGGAACTTCATGAAATCCTTTTGGTTCAATCCAAAAGGAGTTACCCAATTTAAATGTAGCGTCTTCTCTTAAAATAAACTTTTTTATTTTACTTATCCATCCCCCTAAACTATTTTTATTTCTCTCATTTATAAGAAACTAGTATCATCAATTTACTTGGATGTTGTTATGGTATGTATTTGAACTACATTAACGCACACCTCCATATAATGGGTAAATAACAGACTGTTAATGTGGATGGTAAACTACTGTATCTTGAAACGATGATTGTTCATTCTTATCCTACTAACTTTTATAGTTGACATTAAGATGACACTGCATTTATATGTGTTATATATTATATTTATATATTTTTTATTCTTCTGTATTTTTAATTTATATAATACTTTTATGGTTTCTATAGTGGGTAAATATGCTAATTTCATTTGAGGAAGTGCGGACTACCGCCCCATCAAAGTGATATGATTCGTTCATGCCTTACGTGGAACGTATATAGGATTTTTTAAATAAAATTATATATATTTTATTATACTAGAATCAGAATATACCTATGTATCATTAAGTATTCATTCAATTAAATAAGAAATATAAATGAATTTACCGTTCATGTGTACGTACGGATTACTCTCTCCATAAATGGTGCAATTAATTTATTACCACAGAAAATTATGTACTATTATAAATACATAAATATACTAGATATATATGAATTATATGATGTATAAATCATTAATATCGTTATATAGATAATCGAGTTTTGAAAATATGATCAACGTGTAATTATAAGATGTTTAATTTTGACTCAAGTACCAAATATCGACAAAACTACCATTATTAACTTAAATGATTAAATAATGTTTATGAAATGGTAATAAGTGATATAAAATGTATAGTAGACTTGAAAAAGGTTCTTATGCAATGAGGAATATACTTCAGTTTATTATTCATAATATTAAATAACGAAATTGTCAATTCGAATATGAGTTAATGGACTTCATCTCAAACTCCTTTCATTGAATCATATTTGGTTTTATAAATGAAATTATTTTATTAGGTGCATAAAAACGTTTAAAATTTCATTTCATTCAAAAGGAATCATTTTCTATGAGGCATTTTACTTAATGATAAAATGGAATGTTTATTTTAACGTAATCCATGACAACGAACTTTTCTACCACCATGATGATTATTTGATCTTTGTCTTCAATAACAAGCCATAATTTTTTTAAAAGTAAAATAAATGAAATATACACTTTTATGAATCTTGGTATTGAAAATGGATTTGAAAATGGATTTTTTCTGTAAAAAAATTAAAATGAAATATTGTGATTGAAATATAGAAATTTTAGCTTTCCATTATATTTGTTTTATGTGTTGTGATTATGATACAGTTCTTGGGAATTGTTTACATAGATGGGTGGGTCTGTGATAAATCTTGGGTGGGTGAGCCTGAGATATCTCTACAATTCAGTGGGTAACATGATGGAGGTAAACATTAATTATTCACACAATATATTTTGTGAATAAAATTTGATGGGTTTCCAAATGTAACTCCATATGTTGCTATGAAAGATACAACAAAAGTATGTTATGGATGATACAAGTTACCTTCATGATTTATGGTTTCTATTTTTTTTTCATAAATATTGTGATTTCATGTGGTATGTTAAAAATATTATGATTTGATGGAATAATGTTTTCTTTCGTCATTTTATTACCCTTACCGAGATTTTTATGCTCATACCATGTTTTCAAATGTTTTTTACAGGATATAAAGATGAATTGGGTCAAAGATGGGATCAAGAAAAAGTCATGATGTATAAAACCTCGTACTAGACATGGCACATTATTCAAGTGTTTTTAATTTATGAAAAAATTGATTGTTAGTATAAGTGGCTACATGTAATATTCAAGTTGTTATGTATATTTTATTACATAATTATCTAATGCTCTAAACCTAAATATATCCTCAATGTGAATTATTAACTTAATTCAAGATTATGTAATAGTTATGTATGGGTCCTTATAATAGTTATTTGATATATTAATGGGATTTTCTAACATGAATGGTTTGATACATTTAATCTTCATAATGTAAGAATGTCATGCCAATGTTTGCAATAGATTAAGAAATATATTTCACCTATATCATCCTAGTTTTTATGGATAATTTAGTTGAATAAAAATGCATTTTCACCACATCATACAAATTTACTTAACATGTGTGATTTATATTAGATATAGGTCCAATCATACCTGATCATTTATTTATTATCATTGACCATGATGAGTTAAAATAAAACTTCCATTTTTATTTTGGATGTACATTGTTTGTTAGATATTATGTAGATGTAATAAAATATCTTATGTTAAAAAAATTCGGAGTAGAAAGAGGTATTGTTACATTAGGAGAGGTATTATGAGGGTAAGTGATAACTAATAAAATTTCATAGTGTTTAGAATATTGATGAAGTGAAATTATCCTAAGTAGATTATATTAAAAACAATAAATAATGTTCTCTATCATTTTTTGTCACGACCCCCTCCCACCAAAGATGCCCCTCCTGAGCTGGCAATGGTGAAATGGAGATAATGAACCCCGAGTCCCACCTCTAGTAGGTCCCAGGGTGGCGACTAGAACCAAGGGTATGAGTTTTCACAAATATTGGAGGCATTACCCTTTTTATTATTTTAGATCAGGAAATCGGACAAGTGAACCACCAAAAAGAAAAGAACAAGTGTATAGAAATAAACCCCTTCCAATCCCACATGCATGTTTAAATAGTTCTGAAACAAGGTTCAAGTACAAGAAAGCTCAAAAAGTACAGTACCGAAAGAAACAAGAGTACAAAAAACTGCATCAACACCAACTGTCCCAACTAGTAGGGTCCCGCACGGCCCTGGTAGTCCTCCTGGAAACCTGAAAGTAAATGTACGGTGAGCATACAAGTATACCAAGTATGGAAACCTAATGATTTCATGCACAAGTGAGAGAGACATCCTAATGTCCCGTGAGAACAACAGAAGAAACCAAAACCTAACAAGGAATTGTATCCACTAAACCTCACCAGCCATGCTCAACAAAAAAACAAACAACAGGTAGTTGTAGTATATAAGATCAAGAGTATTGGGTACCCCACACCATTTTCCACTAGTTAGCTACTCTTCCCAATGGCGAACGTCCTGACCCGGCCACACTCTTCCTGACCGCACACACCTGGGCCTCAAAAACCACAAATCCCACCCGCACACACCTGGGACACACAACCACACATCCCACTCACACACACTTGGGCCTCACAACCACGTATCCCGCCCGCACACACGTGGGCCTCAGAACCACGTATCCCGCCCGCACACACCTGGGCCTCACAACCACGTATCCCGCCCGCAAAAACCTGGGCCTCATCCTGATGGTTGTTGGGAAATTGTAAAACCTGCCTAAAGAGTCTTGGGCTAAAACCACCCCAATCGTAACCTACCCGAAGAATCTTGGGTGTAAGGTCGCCTCAACCCATCATAGCCTAGGAAATAAGTAGCAGGAAGGAGCTACTATCTAAGGGGAAAACACCCTCTCCCATGAAATGGGAGTGTTCAACACTATGTGATCAACATGGGAGGGGTGTGATAAAACACAAAGATATAGATATATATATATACCAAACACTTAGCCCAACCTATGGCTTCTAAATAGAGAGATAGAGAACATGCCTCGGAACTGCTATCACGAAGCATGCATACAAAGAACAATCCCGAAACCCCATTTAATTTTTCATGTTTCAACAGAATCAGTTTATTAGTTCCTTAACTACAGGTAAAATATCCACAACCAACCACATCAATCATTCGTAATGAATATCCCTGCCATCCACAAATCAAGTTAGGAAAACACAAGAAACACAACCAAGTACCTTCTTATTAACCATCCAACCCATTGATTATTATTCCCATTCCATTACCATGACCCACCATTTATTAAATCTTCCACTTTATATTTATTATTCACAACCCATAGTTTTTTCACATTCATGCCCATCCCTGCAGCCCTTCTGCCAACCACCATAACCACAGCCACACTGAAACTCATACATCATCATCCCATGATACCGTTTATCACAACCTCGCTTCCCATCACCAACATAGTAGTCACACCAACCCACAACCAAACCATCCGCACCCCCGCTACTTTCCCGATCCACAAAAATCCACAAAACACCCCCCATAACATGCCACGTATCCAAGACAACACCTACATGTTAATTATTCCATTTTGTTCAACCAGGGTGATCACACATGGGTTTTAGATTTTAAATCAAAAAACTTTATGTGATTATCCAAATTCCACATTCAACAAATATCCATTCACAAAAACAGTCTAGAAGGATAGGGGAACATTTAATTCTGCATGCAAGGGCCCCCAACGACCTTGATTTTCAGTAGGCATAAGCCTATTCAATTCACAACATAACAATATGGTAAACAAAGATAAACATAACAACTTCCCCATCCTCTTTTTTAACCAGTTATTATCTTCTTTTAAAGGTTCAATCATTTCTCATCAAAACAAGAGGATACCCACCTCACATGATGACCAATTTAGAGAGACAAAGGTAAGATCCCTACCTCAATAGGTTCTGATAACAACGCTCCCCCCGGATCAACATTAGAAGACATCAGTCGGTGTCTGTCGCTTCTGGAAAAACTCGGAAAAACCTCCTCATGTGGATACTGGGAAGGAATGGCCTTAAGAAAGACAGTAGATCCATGCTCAGAAGTTCTTCCTCGTCATTACGATCCCATGGCCGCTGACGGATCGTACATCGGAACTCGAACGAATAACTTATGGAAGAAAAAGAACCTTCGATTATCTTGGGAGAGCTCTGCTCAGAGAAATGGAGAGGATAGGGGTGAGTTGAAAGGGAGGAGAGGAACCCTCCTTTTATAGGACTGAAAAACAGAAGTACACGACATGTACTTTATGTTACATGGTGTGTACTTAGACACTTCACACGGTCACCACACAGCTTCCAACATGGCCTTCAACACGGAACGTGGTCGTTGACTGGTCAACACCTGGTTTGAAGGTAACACAGACGTAGGGAGGGACTACACGGTGTGTATTATTGGATACACTGTGTGTACTCATTTATTTCACACAGCAAGGACATGGCTCCAACATGGCGCACGACCGTTGACTGGTTAACGCATGGTTTGAAGGTAACACATATGCGGGGAGGGACTACATGACGTGTAGGATTGGATACACAGCGTGTACTCATTTATTTCACACGGCAAGGACATATCCTTTAACATGGGGTATACCCAGCGATGGGGTACACAGCGTGTACTCACACTACACGTCGTGTAGTTTCAAAATTCTGAATAGTGTGGGAAAAGTCCATTTTACCCTCCAAAACACTTTATGACCTTCTTTTTTATAGAGGAATGGTCCGTAGAGGTCTGGTCCATTACACCAGATACCTCTTAAAACATTCTCATCCCTGAGAATTCAAAATCCAACCCAAAGGATCCCAAAGAGATACCTCTTAGGGCCCTCATTATAATAGGAATCCAACCATCAACCCTAATTATAGGTGTTATGAATTCCTTCTCCTATGTCAAGATATTATCCACTATAGGCAGCACTGACTCGCCTGCACGGTTTTAATCGCATCTGCATTAATCCGTGTTGATTAAGTATTGGGTCTTCCCACTTCCATATATTAGTATTTTCAAACTTACACTACCCCCAACACCACACAACCCACACACTCCCCGAACACGTGGTTTGGGGAAAAATTCTTTTTCTTATGTCAAGATATTATCCTCTTTAGGCAGCACTGACTCGCCCGCACGGGTTCAATCGCATCCTCATTAATGCGTCTCGATTAAGGATCCAGTTTTTCCCCTTTTTTCCACACATCCAGACATGCTACACACTTCCAGAGAACAAGGAAAAATATTTCTCACAACCGACAAGCCATGCATTCCATATATCAAAGGTAATGAGTACAACATCAAAACAAAGCTTAGCAGAACATGGAAAATCACAAGTCAAAACAACTCTGGGTACTGAGGGTGCATCTAAGCCTCTCGCTCCCAAGTGGTCTCCTTAATAACGACATGCCTCCACAACACATGAACCGACGGAATGGTTCGTCCACGGAGCACCTTAACTTTATGATCCTCGATTCTGACTGGTCGTTCCTTGAAGGTCACATCATCTCCCATATCTAACTCTCCCCAGTCGATAACTTGAGAGTCATCGTGTAAGTACCGACGAAGCCATGATATGTGGAAGACTTCATGAACCTTCTCCAAATAAGGTGGAAGGGATAGATGATACGCCTCCTCGCCAACTCGCCTCAGCACCTCAAAAGGTCTGATGAACCTAGGGGAGAGCTTACACCCCTTCCGAAACCTCCGCTTCCCCAGTCGACGGGAAACCTTCAAGAACACATGATCTCCGACCTCGAACTCCACGGGCTTCCTCTGATGATCAGTATAAGACTTCTGTCAGTCCTGAGCTGCTTTTATCATCTCACGTACAAGATGGACTTTCTCTGTGGTGCTCTGCACTACCTCTGGCCCAAGAGCACCTTTTTCACAAACCTCTACCCATAAAATGGCTGAACGACATGTTCTTCCATACAAAGCCTCAAACGGTGCCATGCCAATAGTAGAGTGGAAGCTATTGTTTTAGGAAAACTCTACTAAAGGAAAGTGTCGTACCCATGACCCTCTGAAATCCAGAACGAATGCTCGCACCATGACCAATATCTGGAATGTCCTCTCTATCTACCCATCGGTCTGGGGGTGGAAAGTAGTGTTAAGGCATAGCTGGGTGCAAAAAGCATGATGTAACCCCCTCTAGACTAGTGAGGTAAACTGAGTATCCCGATCTAAGACAATAGTCATCGGAACTCCATGAAAACGCACCAACTCTTCTACATACCTCTATGAAAAGGTACTTACCAGGCCCGACTCCTTAATTGATATGAAGTGAGCCGATTTTGTCAGATGATCCACCACCACCCAGATAGCATCATAACCTCCCAGAGCTTTGGGTAGTCCTGTGACAATGCCCATCGAGATGACATACCACTTTCACTCAGGGATATCTAATGGATTCAACAAACCACTGGGAACACGGTGTTCATCCTTCACTTTCTGACACACTTTGAATTTATCCCCAAACTCTGCCTTATCCCATTTCATCCTGGGCCACCAAAGCTATTCTCTCAGTCCTCAGTACGTTTTTGAAACTCCTTGATGTACCACCAAGGCTGAGCTATGGAACTCATGGAGAACTCCCTCACGCATCGCCTCCGGAACAAACAACCTTCCATGGAAAAGAATATGATGGCAGATGCCCTCTGACCATCCTTCTGGAGCATTTCCCTGATCGACACAATCCCTCATCACTTCTACCTCGGAGTCCCACCACTGAGACTCTTCCACCTACTGTAACAAGGAGGACTACACTGTTATCTGAAACAAATAGCCTCTAACTCCTTCTACCCTAACATCCAAGTGCAAGGCAGCCAATTCTCCCATCGCTTTCCAAGCGTCAGCAGATTCCCAAACCACTTCCTTATGTGATCCCTGCTCAGGGAATCAGCCACAATGTTTCCCTTACCTTCAGTGTAAGAGATCTCCAAGTCACAGTCTTAGAGAAACTCGACCCATCTCCACTGCCGTATGTTCATGTCACGCTGAGAGAAGATATAACGTAAGCTCTTGTGATCGTAGAAGACCACAAAGCGCTCCCCAAAGAGGTAATGTCTCCACAACTTTAGTGCGAACACTACTGCTGCATGTTCCAAGTCATGGGTGGCATAGTTACGCTCATGAGGGCGCAATGTCATAGACCCATAAAAGATCATACCCTTCTTCTGCATCAGCACGCACCCCAGACCAAGGCCAGAAGCATCACAAAACACCTCATATAATAACCCTTCCTCTGGAAACCTTAGTATGCGAGAACTGGCCAACATCTCCTTCAGGTAGTCGATAGCTTTCGGGCACTTCTCACTCCATAGGAAGACCTGGTTCTTCCTAGTAAATTCTTTCAATGGATCAGCAACTCGAGAGAAGTCTAAAATGAACCTACGATAGTAACTTTCCAACCCCAGGAAACTACGAACATCCGCCACGCTCTTGGGTTCCGACCAAGAAACAATTGTCTCCAACTTCGATGGGTCCACTGACACTCCATGCTGAGGCACTACGTGCCCAAGGAAGTGTAATTCTTGTGTCAAGAACTTGCACTTCGAAAATTTCCCATAAAGCTGGTGGTGTCGAAGGACTTCCAAGACTGCCCTGAGATGCAAAACGTGCTCCTCCTCTGATCGTGAGTAGATCGGGATGTCATCGATAAACACAACGACGAACCGGTACAGAAACTTTTGGAAGACAAAGTTTATAAGTCCCATGAACCCGACCGGTGCATTCGTAACTCCAAAAGGCATCACTAAAAACTAAAAGTGCCCATTCCTTCACCTAAAATCCGTCTTCGACATGTCACTGTCCTTTACCCTCAGCTGATAATATCCATATCGTAGATCAATATTAGAAAACCAAACTGCTCCCCTCAGTTGGTCGAAGAGATCATCTATCCTTGGAAGAGGGTAACAGTTCTTGAACGTTACCTGATTCAACCTTCGGTAGTCTATGAATAACATGAGACCACCAACTCCCTTCTTCACGAACAAAACTGAAGCACCCCATGGCGACACGTTGGGTCGAACAAATCCCTTTTCCATCAGATCGTCAATCGGAATCTGCAACCCCCTCAACTCTGATAGTGTCATCCGTTAAGGGGCCATCGAAATCAGACGGGAACCAGGCTGTAAGTCTATCCCTAACACAACATCTCGTCGGGGTGGTAGAGTCACAACCTCCTAGGGAAAAACATCTAGGAACTCCCCAAAAACCTCTGGGACATCCATCATCTCTGTATCAGCTGGAACCACTGATAACCCGCCTAACAAAGAATGGAGAGGCTCCACACACCGGCTTCCCACATGATAGATCCTATCGCCAACAAAAGATACACGATGCCTGTCCACGTCGGAGAACATGACTCTTCTTTGGAAGCAATAGATGACGACACTAACAGAAAACTACCAGTCGAAGCCTAGGATGAAATCATACATGTGCATCTATAGAAAAAAAAAGATCCCCACTAGATTGATGCAGTCCCAACGTCAGCCCACATCCCCGGAAAACACAAGATACGTTGGTCTGGCCTCCATTTAGTGTACTCAACACTAGGGGAACAAAAATTCTCTCTACGTCTAGTCCCAAAGCATGGGCTCGTCTAGGTGCAAGAAAAGAGTGTGAAGCTCTCGAATTGAACAAAGAAGAAACAAGAGTGCTGAACAAACAAATCGTACCTCGCACCACCTCTGGTCCTACTGGAGCTGTCCACTTTGCTGCGTGCAACATTCCGCTCCCAGATCCTCTGCCTCTCTGATGTCGACCACCTCCCTGACAACGTCCTAGTCGAGGTCCCAGAGGGGCACCCTAAGGTCAGCCTCCTCCTGCAAAGTCTTCCCTCGGGGGAGAAGGGTCCCGCTGCTGCTGGAAGGGCCTCACCGGTAACTGGTGCTGCAGAGGTGGGTGCTAAACCTTCCTACCTCCACCGTACTGAGATCGGGTCCGGCACTGATTCTGAATGTGCCCGAAACCTCCACAAGAGAAAAATTCGGTCCTAGGCTCGTGAAAAAGGGACGAGGACCCGAAGATCTGAACTGGAACTGCTGGGGCCTGATCCCTACCGGCCTGAACCTAGAACTTCCAGTCGCAGGAGACCTTCTACTGACTACCTTCCCCTTTGATGAGCCCAGCTGGATCCCCTCTCTTGGTGCACCTCCCAACGAGTGCATCATGTCTACATACTTTGCCTTCTTTTTTACTTCCAAGTATGTAAGAAGGGTGAAGGGGGTGACAACATAATGGAGCGAAGGACGAAGCACCTCCTCCAAACGTCTCGCTCGAGACTCCTTATCCGGAAAGAGATCCAAATCAAAGAATATGAGATCTTTGAACTTGACCCCCAACTCTCGTCTTGACATACTTCCCTATTGGAGGGAGAGTAACTCCTATTTCTTTTCTGCCTTGATCATGGAAGAAAGGAATTCCTCCCGTAATTCCTTCTCAAAGTCAGTCCACAGAACCTCTGCCTCTATCCTCTCTCCGAGGTAGAGCATCCACCACTGTCGCACCGCACCTCTCAGCTGACTGACTGCTAGGAGAACCCAGTAATCCCTCGGAGCAGGGATCAAGGTAAAAGTGATCCCTAGCTCCTCAATCCACCCCTATGTCTCTGTATCTGAAGTACTACCCTCATACATCATGAGGTTTTTCCGCTGGAAAGAACGGAGAGTCTTCTGCCACTGGCTATCTTCCTCCTCTCAGTCAGTCCTCAACTGCTTGACCGCCTAAATTTGCTGGGCCTCGGCCATCTGAGTCACTCGGGGACGACGTCTAGGAGCAATAGTTGTATGGTAAACAAGGATCGCCTAAGCCCAAGTAGCAAGGAATTTATCATGGTTTCATTTTATCATTTTATTTAAATTTCTTTCCCAGAACACCCAAATCAAGTAAAACACAATCATGATGATGCGTGTACCTTCCCTAGGGACTCTGCCCTGCAATCAATTTAGTCACACTTGGTAATTAGGTAGGCTCAGAGTCCTTACATAGGATCACGGGGGCCCTAAAATCCCATGTCCTATCTGGTCTTCCTTGGACTATGTCACGCACCAAGATTAACCAACACTATTGCCCTACCATCCCTTGCAATCCTCACAATACCTAACTCCAGACTCCATCCTATCTCTCAACCATCAGCTCTGATACCATTCTGTCATGACCCCCTCCCACCAAAGATGCCCCTCCTGAGCTGGAAATGGCGAAAGGGAGATAATGGCCCCTGAGTCCCGCCTCCAGTAGGCCCCGGGGTGACGACATGCACCAAGGGTATGAGTTTTCACAAATATGGGAGTAATTACCCTTTTTATTATTTAAGATCAGGAAATAAGACAATTAAACCACAAAAAAGTAAAGAACAAGTGTATAGAAATAAACCCAAACCAATTCCACATGCATGTTTAAATAGTTCTGAAACAAGGTACAATTACAAGAAAGCTCAAAAAGTACAATACCATAAAAAACAAGAGTACAACAAACTAAAACAACTCCAAATGTCCTGATTAGTAGGGTCCCACACGGCCCTGGTAGTCCTCCTGTAAACCTGAAACTAATCTTAGGGTGAGCATACAAGTATACTCAGTAGGGAAACCTAAATCTCTCGTGCACATATGGGGGTAAATCCTAATGTCCAGTGATAACAACAGAAGAAACCAAAACCTAACAAGGAATTCTATCCACCCAAACTCACCAGCCACTCTCACCAAAAACACAAAAAACATGTAGTAGTAGTATATAAGATCAAGAGTACTGGGTACCCCGCACCATTTCCCACTAGTAATTTCCTCTTCATAACGGAGAATGACTGAACGCTGCCACACTCTTCCCGCCCGCACACACTTGGGCCTCATGAACCACAAATACCACCCGCACACACATGGGCCTCACAACCACACATCCCGCCCACACACCCCTGGCCCTCAAAACCACATATCCCGCTCCCACATACCTGGGCCTCACAACCACGTATCCCGCCTGCACACAACTGGGCCTCACAACCACGTATCCCACCCGCACACACTTGGGCCTCACAACCACATATCCCTCCCACACACACCTTGGACTCATCTCGAAGGTTCTTGGGAAATATTAAAACCCACCCTAAGAGTCATAGGCTAAAACCACCCCAATCGAAACCTCCTAGATGAATATTGGTTGTAAGGTCACCTCAAGCCATCACAGCTTAGGGAAGAAGGAGCAGGAAGGAGCTAGTAAGTAAGGGGAAACACCCTCCCCAATGAAATGAGAGTCTTCGGTACTAAGTGCACAACATGGGTGGGGTGAGATAAAACACAAATATACAGATATATATATATATATATATATATATATATATATATACCAAACACTCAGCCCGACCTATGGCTTCTAAACAGAGATACAGAGAAACTGCTTCGGCACTGCTATCACGAAGCATGAATACAACAAACAATACAGAAACCCCATTTAAGTTTTCATGTTTCAACAGAATCAGTTTATTAGTTCCTTAACTAATGGGAAACTATCCACAACTAACAACATCGATCATTTGTAAAGAATATCCCTGCCATCCACAAATCAAGTTAGGAAAACACAAGCATCACAACCAAGCCCTTTATTATTAAACAACCAACCCATTGATTATTATTCACGTTCCATTACCATGACCCACCAATTATTAACTCTTCCACTTTTTATTTATCATTCAAAACCCATAGTTTGTCACATTCAAGCCCATCCCTGTAGCCCTACTGCCAACCACCATAACCACAACCACACCGAAACTCAAACATCATCATCCCTTGATACCGTTTATCGCAGCCTCCCTGCCCATCACTACCATAGTATTCACACCAACCCACAACCAAGCCAATCGCAGCCCCGCTACTCGCCCGATCCACAACAACACACAAAACACACCCATCACATGCCACGTATCCAAGCCAACACCAACATGTTCATTACTCCATTTTGTTTAACCGGTGTGATCACAAAAGGGTTCCAGATTTTAAATCATCCAACTTTATGTGATTATTATAATTCCACATTCAACAATGTTCTATTCACAAAAACGGGATAGAAGGATAGAGAAACATTTAATTACGCAAGCATAGGCCCCCAAAGACCATTATTTTCAGTAGGCATAAGCCTATTCAATTCACAACATAACAATAGGATGAAAAAAGATAAACATAACAACTTCCCCATCCCCGTTCATTAACCAGTTATTATCGTCATTAAAAATTTCAATCATTTCTCATGAAAAAAAGAGGATACCCACCCCACAAGATGCCCAATTTTGAGAGACAAAGGTAGGATCCCTACCTAAATAGGTTCTAATAGCAATGCTCCCCTCGGGTCAAATTTAGAAGACGTCCATCGGCGTCCGTCGCTTCTGGAAAAACCTGGAAAAACCTCCTTGGGTGGAAGCCAGGAAGGAAAGGCTAAAGGAAAGACAAAGGATCTAAGCTCAGATGTTCCTCCTTGTAGTTACAATCCTATGGCCTCTAACGGATCGTAAATCAGAGCTCGGACAAAGAAGTTATGGAAGAAAAGGAGCCTTCGAGTCTCTTGGGAGAGCTCTGCTAAGAGGAATGGGGAGGAGAGGGGTGAGTTAAAAAGGAGGAGAGGACCCTCCTTTTATAGGTGTGAAAAAAAGTACATGGTGTGTACATCATCTTACACGGCGTGTACATGGCCATTTCACATGGTCACCACGCAGCTTCCAACACGACCTTCAACACAGAACACGGTCGTTGACTGGTCAACACATGGTTTGAAGGTAACGCATACACGGGGAGGGACTAAATAGTGTGTAGTATTGGATACATGGTGTGTATTCATTTTTTTCACATGGCAAGGACACGACTCCAACATGGAACATGACTGTTGACTGGTTAATGCACGGTTTGAAGTTAACGCATACGCGGGGAGGGACTACATAGTGTGTAGTATTGGATACACGGCGTGCACTCATTTATTTCACACGACAAGGAAATGTCCTTCAACACGGGGTATACACGGCGTGGGGGTACACGGCGTGTACTCACACTACACAGCGTGTAGTTTCAAAATTCTTATAAGTGTTGGAAAAGTCCATTTTACCCTCTAAAACACTTTATGGCCTTATATTTGAAAGAGGAATGGGATGGAGAGGTCCGTGCCATTACATTTTTTGTTGGAGAAACCACCATTTAGAGGTGACTATTATAGTGTTACTTCTAATCTATTATTATTCATTAGTTTGAAAAAAAATATTCTAGTGGGACTCTAGAAATCATAGTGTGACTCAATCATATTGAATAATTACATGACATATCCATTTTTTTATAATACTTTAGAATTTGTGATTTGGGGGGTATAACCATTCAAAGAAAAAGGAGTGTGCTCACATTGAGACCTAAAAATGTTAAAATAGTTAATTCATGAAGTACATACTTTCACTAAGTTTGGTAAAGTCCGTTTAATCAGAAGAGTGGATCAGATACTAATAGGTCAACAATAGATTACCCCAAAAAATGAAAAATTATAAAAAAACACCATTCATTCAACCTCAGTTCTTAGTGGCGAAACACCAATTTTTATAAATAAAATTTTATTAGAGAATGTGTTCCTCCATCAAGATATACTATGTTCCTTATATGGAAAATCGAAATTTTTCCAACATTAAGGGTTTTTATACATTCGATAGAAATAACTATCATAGTTGGAAGAATAAGATGTTTCCCTCTGTCACATTCCATGTCCTTATAGTGGAAGATGTTGAAACTGTAGGATTACCACCTATAACTAAAATTCATTATATTCAATTTATTAATAAATTAAATATAAAATTTAATTTGAAATATCAATATATTGTTTTGATGACTATTTGATAAAATTTTTATCCAATGGTAATTAGTCTCAAAATTACAATGAAATTTGGAATTAAGTGAAATGTTTCTTTGAAGGTAATATGAATCTCAAGGAGTAAAAATTACAAATTTAGATAAGAAATTTTTAATATATGAAGATGGATGATGAAAAAAATTATTACTACTTCACAAGTGTCAAAGAAATTATTGTCAATATTCATGGTTTTGGAGAAAATATTTATTATTCAACTCTTGATAAAAAATTGAGGAGTAATTTTCATGAATTATCTGATCCTAATGTTTCATCATTGGACAATAGATAATATATTACTCTTGATGAATTTCATAAAAATCTCATTTCATAAGAAATTGGAATCATCCTAGTTATCATGAAGAATATAATAGATTTTATAGATTTTATGGGAACAAGAATGATCACAATTAAAGATAATTAATTCCAATAATCAAGTGAATTTGATGAAGAATATGAATATAATGATTATAATATAATCATTACTCTTTTATTATATATATTGATGGGTTTTTTGTTTATGGGTAATGGGAAACTGACCGCACCGTGACAAAATATTATTGAAATTAAAAACTTCAAGAAAAAATTATCCATTGAATATGTGTTTCAATCCTTATATAGATGATGAAACAAATTTGAAGAAGACATATGGTAAAGATTAAATGAGTCAAAAAAAATTCATTGGACGTATGAATTATTGAATTATATGTAAAATAATATTCTTTGTGAAAATTAAAGATAAAGTAATCTCTACATCAAACAACCAATCAGAAGATGAAACTAATTTTATAGATCATATCGATAAAATGTGTGATACCTCAAGCAGTGAAGATCATGAATTTGAAAAAATATCAATAGAAAAGTTAAAAATATAACAAAAATATTCTCTTGAAAAAAATCCCAGGAAGGGTAAGAGACATTTATTGAATATAATGGATGAATTTGAAAATTAATATATTGTTTATAAATTTTGAATTCGAGATAGAGACTCAATGTTTATGAAATAGAGAATACAGTAAAAGGAAATGATGAAAAAAAAATCTCAAAAAAGAAGAAGAGTATACAACATAATTTGTATGTTTAAATAATTAAAATTATTTTATTAATATCAGATTATATTTCAATAAATCTATTTAGATCATGGATGAATCATAAATACCAAGGGAGAATATGCATCCATAGAATTATGTTAATTTAGCACACTATACACAGAAAATTAAACATATCATCTCCAAAAATATAGTTTACAGATTAAAATTCAAGTTGTACGGACCATGAAGACTGGTGATAAATCATCATCTATATTAAAGTAATAAATATGTTCATAAAAAAATTTTTCTCCCTCATTGAAGAGGATATTATAGTATACGGTAAGAAAATATTAACAACCTTTAGGACCAAACAATTATCAAAATGGATGATCAAGGTCTACAAGATACTATGGTTGTTGTGGGATGACTAAAAACATCTATAATAGATAATTTTATATAATATATGTTCAAGAAATAATTCATGAACTAAGTCACATGTATTCTAATAAAATGTCTACATAATTTAAAAAACATATAAGGACTATAAATTGTTCTACATTTCAACACAGAAAAATATGATTTTATTGAAGAAATATATATATTATTTAGTCAAATATAGGGATATTTCAAAAATATTCATGAATTTTATACAAAAAACATTTTTATTTTTCAAATTTATTGTTAATTCAGAAGATGAGTTTTGAAAATTCATGTTTTACAATAGTATCATTAATGGATAATAAGAAATTGATGTCATTGATAATTGATAGATGATATTACTCTCAAATTACTTATGAAAAAAAATATATAATAAATGGGTTGAATAATTAAGGAGGATTTTTTGAATTAGGAAAATATTTCCCCCAAAAAATAAAACAAGTTGGATCGACTAAGAATGTAATTAAAAATATTATGTCGAATGTTGTATTTTTTATTGATGCGATAAAGCTCAATTTATTTTGGGTTGGTATTTGATGATGTAAATGAGGTGGTTTTAAAAAATAATCCTTGTATCATCAATATCATAAAGGATATAAGGATCATCACTTTAGGAAGAATAACTATTTTAAATTTATTCAACATTGGTGGTCTTACTGATTCTTGGAACCTATTTGAAAAAAACAAAATGACTTATGGAATAAAAGGCTTAGAACAAATTTTCTAATGAATTTTGTGTAATTTTTGAGTCATGAAAATTATTGCGATTTACCAATGATAAAGAGAGACATGGATGAAATATATCATATATATGAAAAAGGGATCATGGCATAAGGAAAAAAAGGAGGGAATATATTATAATCACTACACCATTATCTTATCCATACAAACATATATGTTCCAATTAAATAAAATGCTAACATAGGTTATATATATTTCAATAAATTTAGTTATGATTTCACATGATTTTCAAAATTAATGTTTATCAATAACAAAACAATAGAAATAAAAATTTATATAATATTCACTATTCATGCTGAAATGGAGATGTGTTTCTACCCCAAACCACTATAAATAGATAATACTAAATATTTTACATGTTATGTTTTAGGAAAATTTAATTCTATACATTTAATCATGAATCTACATAGCAGAAAATATAATAAAAAATAATATATATTAGTTGAAGTGAATAATAGAATAATAGTTCATATGGGTAGAACAATGATGGATGAAATCAACATCCAAATGTAATTTTAGAGAGAATCCATATATACTTCTATAATCATTAATAACATGGGTCAAAAGGAGTCCTGAAACAAAAAATAAATCATATGATATTTGGTATATGATAAAGATAAATGATAAATACTTAAAAATTTCCTGATGTCCATCAATTATAAAAATAAATAAAAATACTCTAGGAAAATTTTAAGTGAATGATGGCGAAAGAGTTATCATTGTCCCCATATCAAATGGATGTGGATAAAGATGTTTCGTAAATTAACTTTACCAGATAATTGACTATAGTGATGTCAATATTATTTAAAACAAGAAACAATCAAATATAACAGTTTATTTTGATCAAGAATATTGTGTGAAAATTGGAATGTGTATGTTAGAACATAAGAATTATAATTTTCATATAGTAATTCAATTATTTATTATATTTAATCTAAAAATAATTGATGATGTTGATGTTTAAAAATTGAGAAAAAAATGTACCAAATATTGAATAAACATGTTGAAACTAGAAAATCATTTGGAATTAAGATGCTCTAGTTTAATTTATAAAAAGGCTCCGAATTTAAGACCAAATTGCACTTATTTTTTGGAAATTATAACTCATCTAGTGGAATAAATAGTTTAGTATGTTGTGTGGACAAATTCAATGAATGAGTATTTTGATCAGAATGTGAAGAAAAACTCTTTGGGTTTTTTCAATGACTAAATAATAAAAAGTTATATTTCAGTAGTCATGTTTTAAGAAATAAAATAAATAGGAAAGGTGATTATTTAAGTAACAATGTTAGTGTACATTGAAAAAAATATGCATAATTGAATTTTATTTCATTTAATGAAGCATTTACAATATTAGCAATACTATAGACAATCAAAATTTTTCTGTTAGTGGCAGCACAAATGAAATACAATGTTTGTCGAATGGATATGAATCCCCCCTTTTATATGGTAATCTTGATGAATTTATCTACATTAAATAACATGATTGTTTTATCATATACAATGATATAATCATTTTATGTTTATTGAATAATGATTTTTTATTTTTTTAATAAGGTCCCTAAATCATGGTTTTCTTAATTGGTTGGTTGTTTAAGGAATATGAAGATTTAAAAATATAATGTTGACAATAAACTCTATGTAAGATAAATGTCCAAAGGTTCTATCTATATAATTGTCAATATGGTTGGAATTATATTTTATAAAAACATTAATTTTCAATATTAAAAGTTTTACTGAGTATATAGAATTGAATTTTTAGATTCCCAATCTTGGTGGGATGAAATATGTTCATGGATTTCTAATTTGGGAAAAAACAGAATTACATCATTCCATATTAAGAAATTTATATTGGGGAATTACAGAAAATATTTGGAATAGAAAAATAAAAATAAGTTTAAACACATATTTTATTTGGAACAAAATTGAGAAATGATGATGATGGATATACTGTTAATAGTAAATAATTCAAAATGAATCATTTTCATCCTTCTATTTCATAGAGATTCATAGACTAATATATCTTTTGTAGAGACTCAATGTTCAAAATCATAGAATGATCCTAAATAGAATCACTTGTTGGTTTTAAATAAAATACAAATATATATATAATCAACTATGGGTAATTTGACTCTATATAGAAACAATGTAAATTTAAACTTGCTGTGATTATTAAATGTATACTTGGAAGGGGATTGTACACCAATAATATTGAATTTTTGTTGAAAATTATTCCTTGGAGATGACTATGTTATTTATTAAAGAAATAATAAAACATAGTGAAATTGAACTCATTTGGGAAAGAATATATATTATCTTCACATGGGTTTATATAGATTATATGGTTTCAAGTATAGATAAGGGATTTGATATTTGAGAATAAGAGTGATTTATTTCAAAATAATCCATGTGTTACTGGGTTATCAAAAATTCTATTGAAACACTCAAGATTCTATGAAATTGGTACTACATATCATTCATTCAATGATATGTTTACTAATATAAATATTGATTTTTTATATATTTGTACCAAATATCATATTGTACATTTTTTATTTCATGTTGATCCCATGATGGAGGTTGGTGGAATTAACGATAAACGTTTATGTTAAGACATCAAAAATCATTTGAAAATATACGAAAAACACCATAATTTAATTTACATTATATTTTAATTAATTATTTTTTATATTATGTTTTGGTTATTTCAAAAATTGGGTTTAATGTGAATAAAATAAAAGGGGGATATTTTTCCCACACATGATCTTTCAAATCTGTTTGAACAGAATTGTGAACAATCATGTATTGCATAAATTAATTTAAGCATTCTGAAGAATGTAAAATTGTTTTACATGGATTCTTATTTCTGGTATATTATTTTCAATATATAAAAATCTGTTATATATATTCTCATTTTCTATAATAGGATAGCACATATATAGTTATAGTAGACAAAGTGGATGGCACTTTTATTTGATATCCATGTGGTATCATCCTACTATATGAAAATGGTATTTCAATGAGAATGCCTTAATATAAATGTATATAGATGATTAAACCCTCTCATTAACATTTTCATTTGATTTTAAATATGGTGAAAATTTTATGGACATAGAAATTAACTTTTAAAATTTAAAGGGATATTGAGAAAAAAGAATCATAAGGAATATTATTGATCTCACGTACTATATGTTTTGTCATTAATATTCCAATGTGTTTATAGCGAGTTGAAATATATAAGGGATTCTTGGATAATTTTTATTAATTTATATAATGGAATTTTATTTCATGATTGACCAACTATACAAATAATTATGATTTTATACACATTAATTTCTAGTATATGTGAAAATGGAATTTGAATATGTGAAACTTGTTTTCAAAAGGTGAATACATACCTTTATAAAATGGGTAAATAATTTCATGAAATCTATGAAATGATTCTATATTTTATTGTTTAATTAATTAATTTAATGAATTTTTATTATCTAAGAATATCATTTGATGAACAATGAAAGGATATGGGTTTGATCTTTTTATCATTGAGAAGGCACTGTATAATTTTGAGAAACATATGATTACAACATAAAGGTAACTTGGAATGTTCTTTATTTTTATAATGTCAATGAATACATTATACAAGCTATGAAAATGTATCATTACCTATATAAGGAATAATAAAGTAGAACCATGTACTATGTAAAGCTCATGATGATGTTTTAAAGAAACTTTAAAGGGGTGGGGAAGAATTTTATGGGTGATGATAAATTATTAAAGATATATATAATAGTACATTTCCATACACCAATGTATGACATTATTTATATTAACAATTTAATGGAAACCATGTGGCTACTAATGGGTACAAAGTTTGTGTAATAGTACTAGGGAGTCCTACATAAGGGTATCTTGTGAGACCATAAAGGCATATAAATATAGTATGTTCCTTAGAAAAGTGTAAAAATGTATTTTTACCTTCAATAATGAAGTGAAACCATGATTGGATGAGTGATACTATTAGAAGGTCAGTTATATGATGAGATGATCCATGATATAGTGAGAAATGTAGTTCTACTATGAGAATTGTGGTCCTTACATTATATGTAAATGGATACAATGAAAATAGGAGAAATTATTTTATAATATCTATGATACAATAAAATTAGAAAAATGAATAAAACTAGAGTGATAGTTCGAGCATTATATTAGCGAATAACAAGTTTCAAAAATAGTGGAATGGATTAATTTTCTATTTAATTCATGTGAATTGTGTTTTGATATAAAAAATCGATTTTTGGGTGATGTTTCAACTAAGGAGAGTTGTATGGTAATTTAATAAAGTTTAGTTATATATTTTCATTGTTTTTTATAGAATAAAAGGTATAAACCATTAAATACTCAAAATTAATGAATACATTGACTATTTTCATAAAACATGATGAAATATGTTTCACCTGATGTCTATAGGAATTTATGAATCCAAAAGATAAATAAAAAACTCAAATATCCAAACAGATGAATACTATTAGTGAACATATTTATTTTTTCATGGATGAAAGTTAACTAAAATTTGGGAATGATTTATATTCATGGTCTATCACAGGATTAAAATTATTGATTATTATCATTATTAGTATACATTCGTAGGAAGTTATTCCTTGCATTAATAACAATAAAAAAGTGTTTATATTTAAAATAAAATATTTTTTTAAGACATGAGAAGGAGGATGGGAGAATTTTATAGAGAATGAAATTTTCTCCTATCTAGATTCATGAATATGTTATATTTATTAATTCAATAAATCTAGAATGATATAAAGAAATATTGCAATTATTTTTTAAAAGAGAAGTCATATTTTATAGTTTATTATTTATTTTTCATTTTTAAAAACATTTTTATTATGATGTATGAAATTATTTCCCTAGTGTGACTCTAAAAATCATAGAGGGAGTCTACACTATTATATAATTTTATGGTTTAACTAGCAATGATTGTAATAGTGAATCTATGATTTGTGGGGGGTTCTAACATATCACCATAAAGAGTATGATCATATTGAGACTAGTATTTGAAAATATATTTTTCTCTTATACTATTTATGTTCACTATATTGATTATAGTCAAATTAACAAAAAATTTAGCTTAGATCCTTACATTTAAAAAGGGGTTTACTTCGAAGGAGAGA
Organism: Viscum album; assembly: GCA_963277665.1. Lineage (NCBI taxonomy): Eukaryota > Viridiplantae > Streptophyta > Magnoliopsida > Santalales > Viscaceae > Viscum > Viscum album. The sequence continues at coordinate 1,425,467,210 of OY728140.1, read as the reverse complement.
AAAATTATAAAAAAACCATTGATTTAACACCCCTCATTGGTGGAACACGAATTTTGGAAAAATAAACAGTATCAGATCATTAGATCCTCTATAAAAATTTACATTATTTTTTGTTGGATGATATAAATTATATTAATAAAATGGGTTACCTTATATTCATTTGAAAAAATATCATAGTTTTATGAAGGGGATGATTATCTATCATATTTCTCATGGAGTTGAAATTGAATATGAAATATCAATAAGATTCCCAAAATTTTATGAAAACTCTCTAATGAAATTTTATAATTAGATATGTATAGATGTTGTTGGAAAATACCAAGAGTCTATTTTCATGTGTACATCTGAAATATTTTAGCAGATGGTTTTGAAAATAAAAAATCCCAAGGATAATTCAGATAATTTTAAAAAAAAGGTATGAAGTAAATTTCAAAGTTCATGATAAGAAATTAAATATTTGGAAAAAGAAGTTTTGACATATTAGAATGGAATAAACTATAACATTAAGGACAATTTCATAATAGTTAATGATATTATAAATAATAGTAAATGTTTTTGATAAAGGCTAGATGATTTAACATGGTTCAATTAATTGTTGAGAAATTTTCTTAAATGTTTTGATCACAATGTTTGAGCATAAAAAGATAGTGAAAATCTTACTTTCCATGAATTACATAATATTCTCATTAAAAATTAAATCTGAATGATTCTGGATTTACAATAATAATAACCAAGATACTATAGTGTTTGATTCCATAAGAAAGCTAAAAATATATGATGATTAAATTTTATAATCATGTGAATATAATGATAGAGATGAAGAATAGGATTGAAAAATAAAATTTTCTCTGGTATCATTGAAATTGATGAAGTGAATTTTTTGGTAAGGTTAAACTTCTTCTATGATGTTATAATTTTAATTAGATATAATAATTCATTAAAATTTTCATGAAAAAGAAGTTGGTAAAACTTGAGGAAAATGATGAGAATACATAGAAGAATGAGTGGTCTAAAATCTCAAAATATTTAACAAAATTTTGTTGAATTATGATTTCCTTAAAAATTAAAATACAAATATTTGTGTGAAATGATGAAGGAGAATACATCACACCTAACATATAGATAATAGAAGAAAATATTTTTATTGATGATATAGAAAATGGTTTTGATACCTAATGTATTGAAGATCATTAATGCTAATTAATTTAGATAGAGAACACATTGAAAAGTTAATTAGAATATTTCCTTGAGTAATACATAAATCTAAAGAAGTATAAGACACTACTATTGATATAAAATGAAAATTATACATATCAATAGACAATATTGAAAATTTTTATTAGGTAATGAAATCTAAATGTTGATAAAATTTATTATATGGTAATGAACATTAAAAAAATACCTTAAATAAGAAGAAACATTCTCAATAGACAATCACATTGTATCAAATGAAAATTTTATTTTTAGAAGATTATAAACGTTTTCAATATCTTTAATTTAATCATGCGTAATTCATCAATAGATATTGGAAATTGGCTTCCAAAATAGCTATATAGTTTAGATTATTTGAAACATTAATATAAACTTCTCATATCTAAGGATTCAGGATATAAAATAAATTTTATGCGTGTATGGTCCATGAATACAATTGATAAATCTTTTTCGGTATCAATAAATGAGATTATTCAAAAATATAATCTCATTCCCAATAAATAAAATAAAAAAATCTCTAGAAAGAAACATAAAAATATTCATTAAAAAAATATTTTATGTAAGGAAGATCGTGATTTATAAGATACATTTGGTTTTGTGGAGTTACTGTGAAAAACTAAATTTAACTCTAGTATAAAAAGTCTCTTCCAAAAATGAGAAATGACCCAAGAGGATATATTATGATAAATTAAGAACATCCATACTAAAAAAATATAATGTGATAAGAAAGGCATTAAATATGTGAACAAAGAATAAATTATATTGCATTGAATAATTATTTGGAAGATATGATCAGTAGGGGAATACAGATTAAAATTGAATGACTTGTCTACCAAGATAAATTATAAATTAATTAAAAGGAACTTAATTCGGTAGATGAAGGTAGGAAAATAATTTTTAAGAATCATATAAGAATGATACCTAGAAATCAAAATAATGGATACCTGAGAGTGGTTATACCCCAAATAATATAGGTGTAATATTTTTTCATAGATATAGACAATCATGAAAGAGGATTAGTGAGGTTTGGAAAAAATTTATCTATAAATGTCAATGGAGTTGGCTCGTACGACATTGAAGACCAAAATAAAAAATCCAATAATGCTGTTTTTAGGAATAAATAGAAATTTTTATCATGTTACTCAATTTTGGAATGATGGACATGAGTAGGTATTAAAAATATATTTTTGTTTTATCAAAATATTGTGTTATAGAAGTATCATTACTCAATTAAGAACAACCAATTTCAATATATTCTAAAATAGTGCTCCTAAAAATTATAGTTACCTATGTTTCGAAGAGAAATCAACATATGGAATATAAGTCTTTGTAATTTTTCCCAGTGATGTTTGGACGATAAATTGAACCATGATATATTGAGATATCTCTCTATGATGACGTGTTATAAGGATGTAATTTGTGAAAACTATTAAAATCGGGGAATGGAATTAGGATCACATATATGAGTGGATATATTATATTCCAACCAACATGAAATTATCTATATTGACATATGTGGTCCAATAATAGAAAATTAAACAACATGTTATATATGTTTCATAACATATATTCATGATTATACTAGGATGAATAATTTCATATTTATCAAACACAAGTTAGAGTTAATAAAAATGTTCAAAACTACTAGAAAGAACATTAATAACGGGATAGGTATATAAAACAAGAAATTGAGATCAGATATTAGTAAACAGTTTACATGTGAATAAATTTGAAACTATATTTACAAATATTTAATTAAGAATCAAAATAATAAGCCGTACAATCCACAAAACAAAGATTATATAAAAGGAATAACATTAGAATAACTTTGATTTATATGACATTGTTTTCTAGAAAAATTATCCCATTGTATATCTAGATATAAAAACTATATACATCCATAAGAAATGAAAATATATTATCCTGAGACATGAAACACAATATAAAATATATGTAATATGGTAAAATATAAATAAAACATTTAAATACATTATTTCTTTTTTATGCATTTGAATTTTATAAAAAAATTACTATATTCGAAGAAATTTTGAAAATATAGACAAGGAATGAGTTTTCAAGTGCCAACTATTACTTTGAAGTTGATAAATATGTTGGCACAAACTGCTACACAAGCTAGTGGATTTTACCAATGTCATGATTATTGAATGAATGAATAAATAATATATTACAGTTTAATATTTTCTAGATGAATCACAAGAAAACTAAATATGTATGTTATAAAAAATGATAATGATATAGAGAAGGAGATAATCATTGATGATATTGATTCTAAACTAACTTGTGATAAATATGAATCCATAGAATGTGAGTGAAAATGTTAAAACATTAGAAGAAACATGTTGAAATAAGAAATATAAATGGGAATAAATAAAATATATCTAAAATTATAATAATTTAGAGAGTTTAAGAACAAAACACACTTATTTTTTAAATATAACCATATTATAAAGAATAATAATTTGAGAATGAAGAGTTGGTATATTATATTAATGAAGAAATTTAATATATTGAGAAGAACTATATTGAAGAACTTTTGTAAATACATAAAAATAAAAATTTAATTCGAACTATATGGGGTATCAAAAAATAAAATGAATTAAAAATATGAGGTTCCATAAAAACACAAGAAGCCGGTGTGGAATGATTATTGAAAAATTTAAGTTATTAAAATTGAAGTAAAATTTGGACTATTAGGATGATTGGATACTATTAGATTTTTCTCCATTGTAGATGAACCAAAAAAATAAAAAAATTATAAAATGAAACTGAAAAAAGACTTTATAAATGGTGTTCTTGAGGAAAAATTATATACCGAACAACATGATGGTTTTATATTTGATATTTATGGGAGATTGGTATTTTGAATAAATAATTATTTTTATTGTTTGAAATATGATCCTAGATCATGGTATTATAAATATAATGGCTATATAAGGAATACGAATCATAAAAAACCTAAATTTTATTGAAAAATTTATGTATGAGATATGTATAAATGTAGTATTTTTTGTAATTGTTAGCATGGATGGAATCATATATATATATATATATATATTAGAGATGAAGTGTTCCTCGGAAGATTGTATGGAGTAGATATAAATTACTTTTTTCATTCCATGGTAGGTGATATGTCATATATTTTTTAATTTTAAATTGAGAAAAAAATCTCATACATAATTATATATCAATAAAAAATAACATCATGAATTCTTATGAAATGTATCATGGGTTATTACATAAAATGTTTCAAATGGAAAATGAAAAATATGTTTTAATTCTAATATTACATGAAACCAAATAGTGAAAATTGATGTAATTATTTAAAGATTCATATTGGGTAGGTAATAATATAAACATAAGATCCACTTCATGTAGAATGTTATTCCTTGGATAGGGATGTTATAGTTGTTTATTTAAGAATAAAAATTTATGGACACTCATAATAATTAGGAAATATTATGTAGAATATTCATATTCTTAGACATAAATAATTTTGATGCAAGTGAAACAAGTAGATTTGAAAATTTTCACTCAGATACCACTAAAATATTCTTGTGATAATCAATGTGTAACATCCTGATATTTAAAATAGAATTACCTTGTTTGATAGTGAAAAACATAAGTGTCACTAATCATAAATGAACAAAAAAATCTAAATATTTAATGGTGGTCATTATAACATATCCATTACTTTGGAATAAATTAATATTATTAATATTATTATGAATTATTTAATTGTCTTACTCGTTTCTAATTTATAAATTATATTTTTTATAAAAGATTTTTTTTTTAGTAAAGTCATTTTTTTCTTCGGAATTATGATTTCATCAGGAAAGAATTTTATTTCTTATTAGGAGAAAGTATTATAATTAATTTCTAGTAATTTTAGGAAACTATTTTTTAAAATGAACATCATAATTGAATTCATCATGTAAAATTATATTAGGATTATTCTTTTGGATTTTCATAAATGCAAAAATGTTCAGTGAATCGTGAAAAATATGTATTTTTATAAAAGAACCATTTTATTTATATTAAAAATTAATTTAATGTTATGAATTTTATATGAAGGTAATAGAAATACACTTTAGTTATATATAATATAATTTATAAAATATTAACCATTCTTATACCTTATACTGGAATAAGAATTTTTTGGGATAAAAAATGCATTTTCAAGATAGTGGATTTTTGTTATGTATGGTGATATTAATTTTAATTTATATAATTCTAATCATGAGATGTGAATATTGAAAATTGGATTGAATAATTTTAAAAAATGGTAAATATTTTGTAAAAATTCCAATTTGTAGTTATTATTAAAAGTAACTATTCTAATTTTATAACCATAGTATGGATAAATTAAGTAATTAAGGGATAAAAAATGATAAGGATTATAAAATGATATTTAAAAATGAAATTATTTAATTAAATTTGTCAATTTAATTCATAATCATCTAATGTTTGGTTTTATGGAATTTTAGAGCCATCTCAATGAGATTATGAACATTCTATTGTTTTATTTCAAGAGTAGTCATTAATTCCAGACATTTTTTTAATAAATATCATACTATTCATTTGATGCTAACAAGTGGACATGTTCGACTAAAAACATTCATCTAAAATATGATATATTTATCTTCATCCTGGTAATTTTTTATTCTTTTAATTAAATAATAACCTAAAATTCTTAAACAACGCCGATGCAATTATTATTCAATTATTGGACGAATCAAAACAAATGTTGTCCAAAATATTAAAATAAATATAATATCATATAATTAATGTGATCCATGAATTTCTTATATTACAATAACATCCTATGTATTGAATAAAATAATTGGTTCATATTATAAGTGTTATCATGATATTATAAAATTGAATGTAATGAATAGTTCAAAATATTAATAGTACTGATATATTAAAATAAATAAAATTATTTAATATGATATAAAAATCCTTAAAAAATATTTGGAAAAGTGATTTAGATATGATATATTATATCAAATATTATACATTTATTTGTATTTTGGCCTTATATAGTAAATATATTGTCCCTCAAATATAAAATAAATTACTGTAATATTAAATTTTAATAGGGTTAATGGGGGGATAAAACCAAATGATTAGGGTAAAAATGTTACCTAAACATACAAAAACATTATTGAATTAATTTATTTAGAACCATAATAATATTATATTATAAATATATATGTTTTTATACTTTTTTTGAATTTTAATTTATATTTATTTAATATTTCATTGAATTACATGACTGACCATCCATTGTCTTATAAAGGGGCACATCTTCTTTTCAATAATTGACATTGGGAAAACCATTTTATTTTGTAATATATTTCCATATCCAATCATCTTATCCCTCAAATCATTATATATATCTTTTTTATGCATAACACTATCCTTTGTGGACTTAAGTTAGGAATTCTATGTTTTCCAATGAAGATCTAAAGATTTTATCTAATTGTTTTAGTTTAATTTCCTCTTAAATCTCACTCAAATAACCTTCAATGGTGACAAAATAAACCAATTCATAAATATAATTATTTTATTTTATGTTAACACCCTATCCAATTTATCTCCATCATTATATCTAATTGGAATCAAAACCATCATATGTGTGTATGTTGGACTACTCCTCATGAACCAATTTAATTAATTTTTCATCACCAACTCTGCAAAAATGTTATAATAATGGAATTAATATATATATATATATATGTATATATTATTAATTACATATTTATAAATATGAAAATACACTACAAATAAAGTAACCTTTACCAATAGTAAATTATTGACTGATAATATTTCTGTTGGTAAAAATGATTAATTTCAACAAATATTAATTTCTGTTGATATTAACTATAGGTACCAATGATTAATTTTAACAACAGATATATTTGTTTATATTATTAGTTTAAGACCAAAAAATATTTTACTAACATTTAAATCAGTTTCCATATAATGATAATTCCAAAAATTGATTTACTGATAAATGAATCTATTGTCATCAGTTATTGTTACCAACACATATTTTACCATTAAAAAATAGTTACAAATAAATTTTTCAATAATATCAACTATTTTAACAAAAATTTAATATATATTTATATATATATTACCCATTAAAATCATATCATTTTGGTAATAAAAATTTATAATTAATTAAAATATCCATAATTTTATAATTAATTAATTTATCCATATTCCATATAGAATATAATTTTTTATATAAATTCTTTAATTTTTTCTTTATATATATATATGTGATCTTTTATAGCTTGGTTAGTTATATATTTATTCTATATATATATATATATATATGAAAAAAACCCTAATATGCCTCTCTGGTGTTCACTGACATTACCCACGGTTCCCCATGGACATTCCTCACAGTCAGCATTCCTCATAGCCAACGTTCCCCACGATCAGTGTTCCTAACGAACCTCCTTGTTCCCTACCTTCATCGTGTGTTCCTCATCGATGAATATCACATCTGTGTCCCCTATCGACGTCACCCTCAGACTTAATCATGTGGACCGCCTCGATTAATACCCCCTCCTTGTTCTTTGACAACATTAGGTAGACCTCCTCAATGAATACCCCCTCCCTGCTCTCGGCCAACGTCTTGCAAACCTCCTTGATGAATAATGCCTCCCTGTTCTTTACTGACATCCTCACACAAAATCTCTTTATGGGGGAAGGTTCAAATAGAGTTGAAATTTATCACCATTAGTCAATATGCTCTGTGGTAGTGATGAAGGATAGACCAATCCCTATTAAAGGGGTGTTTATTTGTTATTTATTATGCTTCGTTAGTTCTTGAGTTTTTTACCTGCTTTATTTTCATTACGTTTATTATATGCAATGACTGGTCATATTCACTTTCCCCTCAATTTGGGTTTATTGTGGGATACTTTTTCAATGAGAATGTGTCATATGAATTCTTTGTGTGGTTATGTTAGGATTATCTTTTTCCTCCACACTATTTGTACATTTATTCTTTCGTAGTTAATGTTGTAACGATCCCACCACGTGCACATAGAAAATTTTCAATGAACATAAATTCTTTTGTCTATTTACTACTTTATATGTTTTGTTTACTTTGAATTATGGAAATCTTGTTTTCAAAACTATAATAACATATACATAGAAGAAAATATCAACAATCTACTTTCATTCCCTGTTACTTGTTTCCTTCTCTTATTGGAAGGTGGCATGGGAGCTTCATTCTGGTTCCCTCTTTTTCCTGAGATTGTTCCCTTTTCTCATCTTTACATACTGGATTGTGCATGTTGAAGAGGGTCAGGGATGGGTTGGGATGGTAAGTGTTGTTTGGAATCCATCAATTTCTCTATTTTTTTGGAACCCATATCTTAAATCTATGGTTATGTACATTGAATTCAGTAGAAAATTTACTGTTTGAATCAAAAATATGTTAATAATTTCCCACTGAGACACCTTCTGTTAGCTAATTTTGGATGCTTGGGGGATGTTCCTTTGTTTTTTGAATCACCATTTTTATAGCCCATCCATAAGGGATAGAAGTAAAATCCAATGTTATGATTATTAAGTTATTCTTTGTTTGATGGATTAATAGGTTAATTAATGTTGGTATTTTTAGGATCTAATGCCTAGGTACTGTGGATTTGCATGGAATTTGTAATGTTTCAGTCTATTGTTTTTCCTATAAATAATTTTTTATTTTATCTTTTTCATTCATTATTTCTATTGACTTTTATAGGGAGTAATAGATAGGTATTGTGATTCAATCCCTTGCTTTGGAATTTTATGAGGCATAGTTTTCTGAGTGCCATTGTGTTAAATGTTTTTTGGACTTTATATTATAGATAAATATTTTGGAATTGCTTGAACTTTTGAATAGATCAATTGAAATTTTAACCCTTTTCTATTTTATATAACATTTTTTATGATCTATTTAGATCTATTTGCATTACAGTGGTGAAAAGCCTATTATTATTTCAAAATATAGAAACCTTTTACTAGTTACAAGGAGTAAAAAATCAATTAAACATTATGAATATTTTTATACACTTTTGTATGATATTCTTAACCAATGATGAGAGTAATTCATTCTTGTTTTTAAAGTTTTTCATTGCATGGAATATTCAGAGTACAATTCTTGCACTTTTTATGATGAACAATATTTAGATTACGTTGGATGATACTTATGGAAGTATGTTTATATCACATCCGATAGATGTTTGTAAAAAAATAAGTGATGTCTAATTTACCTTTATATTTAAACACTTAAATATGTGTCATTTTTTGTTAATAAGAAATCTGGAAACATTTATATAAAATCTCATATCATAAGTGACAAATTGTATAAATACTTTTTTTAAAAGTATCATTAGATTTAGTAAACCTTTTTCATACTTTTTTTATCAATTTTTCTTCACAAACGATAACCATTATATAATTTATTCTATATCTAGATATGGATAAAGGGGTATGGAATGCATATAGTGAGCTAAAAAAATGTTTAAATGGCATATTGTAGATGGATCAATGATAATTGAGCATACCATGATGTTTTAGGATTTCATTTAGGCCTTTATGTTTATTTCATATTAATGAATTATAAACTTCTAATTTTATCATTTAGATTTTGATTTATTTCCTAGCTGGTCTGATACATGTGACATGCCATCCCAACCAGGAGTCATGTGATCTAGTTACCACAATCCCATTAGCTCAATAGTTTCTAGTAGCTACTCAATTTCCCCTCATTTCCACCAATTTTTTCTAGTAGATATTTCAAACATGAATAAAGTGAAAATAATATCTTAGCAAGAATTTTTGGACATAAAAAATAAATTATATTGTATTTAAGATGGCTCTGAAATTTTTGAGGTTCCATATATTTGTAATTTCTTATATCTTTTATATTTCCACTATTAAGAGATATTAGAGCAGGACCTGCTTTTATGGGTTTGAGTTGAAGCAATAACATGTCTTCTCTCACAAGGAATATAAATCATATATATTTTTGACCAGAACTATTTGATTTATAAAGAATTGAAGGTTTAAAATTTTCCTGCACTACTTTTATTATTAATACATTACACTCTTAATATAATATTCATGCTCGTTTCAATCGACATAAAACATGAAAATCACTATGGATACTAGGAACTATCTGTTTTTACATTAGATGTGTTCCCTTTACTCTCTCCTGATAAGCCTTTTTTTGTTGAATTAATGTTTTGAACATGTATTTATGGTCTGTTTGACAAGATTAATGAATTGAAAATCATTTAATGTTTTCTTTCTCGTTATTTTTTGATTCCTTAGGTTGTATAGATATTATTTTCTATTTCTAAACAAGTTGAATATCTCAATTTTCATCTACTCTAAAACCCATTTTATGTTTACTGTTATAAAAAAATTTGTTCTGATTTTTTTACCCGTTTCTTAATTCATACCTCATTTCTTTAGTGTTGTTGAGGATTATTTTTTTCAAGAACTTTCTCATTGGTTCTGTAAATGATAGGTATAAATCTATTGTGTCAATTCAAATGTTTTAGAATCACATTCCCTTGTTTTTTATCATAGATTTGGGTAAATCAATATGTAAAAATTCTTATTTCTATTTATATGAAAGTTATACAAGAATATGTTTCTTATATATGCCAATATTTTGTGATTTGTTCATTGGTGTCATTATAATCATTTGGAATTACTAGAATTTTGGAATCTATTTCTGAATTAGTTCACCTTTATTGGTTTTTATTTCTTATGATCTTGGTAAATTTCTGGGTTTTGGAATTGTATTTTTATGTTTTTACAATGATTTTATGTGAATAAATTCATACAAATTTATTTTTATGTTTCTATGAGAATTATACATTAAATCCTTACATGAATTTTCCACTTGTTTTTGATTTGGTCACTATTAAAATCACTTTTAATTCCAAGAATTTAGGAACCCATTTTGGAATTTGTTTATGTTTATAGGTTTAGAGTCATAGAATCATTACTTCCATTGTGTAAGGATGATAAACCTTTTTTCCCAATAGAACAAGTGTTCAATGATAAAGCTAAAACTTTAGGCATCACCTTCAACCCTCTAACCTAGTTTAATATCCCAAAAAAATTATTCAAAAACTGGTTTTCTATTTAATATTATTAATAAATTCTGGTATAATTCATTTAATCTCAAATTGTTGTTTCCCTCAATTTTTTTATTTTTTTAGATGATTCTTTGTGTCAATAACATGCTTATTGATACTAGAAATTACATGTATAAATCTAATAGTAAATTACAATGTTTTAGAATATTATTCTCATTTTTTAATTCTAGATTTAGATAAATCAAGCTGTAATGTTTCTTATTTATATTTATATGACAATTATGTAAGCATTTTTTACTTGTATTTTCCATTATTTTGTGATTTTTTCACTGGTGTCATTATAATTATTTGGATTTCATGGAATTTAGGAATATATTTACGAATTAGTTCACCTTAATTGGTTTATATTTCTTATGAACTTGGTAAATTCCTATGTTTTTGAATTGTATTCTCATGTTTTTACTCTGGTTTTAGATGAATTAGTCTGAGTAGATTATTGTTTATGTTTCTATGAGAATTATGCAAGCATTCCTTGAATTTTCCATTGGTTTGTGATTTGGTAATTTATGTTACATTCATTTGGAATTCCTAGAATATAGGAATCCATTTTGGTATCAGTTTATTATTGTTTGTTTGGAGTCATAGAATCTTTACTTATACCAATATTATCTGTTCATCAAACATATTAACCATAAAAGAATTATGATGTTCAGTAGCATCCATCCCACTCTTCAAAGCTACACGATAATCCATTTTACCCCACACATCCAGTATACAAAGAAGAAGGTTGAAGTTTGGGCATTAAATTCCCCCCTATAGTTGTGTGATTAATTATTAAAGGCTTCCAAGATATGGACATGATGCATTAAAATTTTGAGAAAAAGGTGAGTTTTTTGTTTTAATCTTAGTTTTTATTAGCAAACACTTGTTTGGTTTCTTGTTTCACTGAACATCATGCATTGGATCTAACTAATTTACTATGTACCAGTTTGTGGGAGTTCTATCCTTTTCTATGTCCTTGAGTGTCGATAGGCGTGATGAAAAATGCTCACTAGGAATTTTTTTATACTTCTATTTACTTTTATTTTGGATTCAATTCATGAAAATATTTTTTTCTGATTTTTTGATATGCTTTTTGGTTTTTATGATGTCGATATTGGGGAAAAAGGGTGTGGAATGGAAATGAGTGGAGGTATCTTGTTGTTATTGGAGCTAACTCGATTTTTTTCTTGTTGGTATCGAAGTTAGATCATTTTTTGGTGAGATAATTAGTTATTTGTGGTAGAGATCATAGAGCTAAAAGATGTGGTATTGAAGATGCTTGAGGTTTCTTACTGGTGATGGAGTTGGCTTGCTGGTTCCGGGGAACGGATGGATCGCTGGTGCGGTTGCGCTGAAGGTTGTGGTATAGTTGGAGGTGACTCGCTGGTCCTGAGTTAAGGATGAGTCACAGGTGCTGGAGATGGCTCACTAGTACTTGGTCATGGGTGGGTCTCGGACATGGATGAGTCACTGTTACTTGGGGGGGGGGTTAGGATCTTGTTCGGGTTTGGATACTACATTTTTGTATTGATTAATTTTTTATTAAATCAAATTATTAATATAATTATTTATTATTTCTATGTATTAACATTCATGTAACTCATCTTTGGTTTAACAATTAAAATAGATGAATTATAAATGATAAATTAATAAATATAATATAAAATATTACTAGAGATAAAATTTATAATTTTTATTCAAATATAATTTATAAATATGTATTATATATTTGAAATATTATTACCAACAGAAATTTTTTTCATAATAATATGTTGCTAAACACATTATCCAACATAAATATTATATGTTGGTTTTCTTATTATTGTAACATAATTATTTTATCAGTCACAAAAACATTTAGCGATAGATTTTTTAACAACAGTTTAGTGACAGGGACATATATTTTGGTAAAATGGTTTACCAATAGAAAATATGTTTTTAACAACAGATATATCCCGGTTGGAAAAAGTTAAAAAATATTTAGTGTTATAGTATAATATTTTCTTTCGTATCTTTTTGTTCAATGTGATATGATAATTTTGTTTGTGCGTATGTCTAGACTACAACCTCAATAAATCGATATGATTCAATTTTCATTACCATTTCACATTGATGATATATATAAGTATATTTAATGATTTAAAATGATAATCATGATATTATAACAATTATAATGTTATAAAATAATCATAATACCTTCAATTAATAATAAGTTTTATAAAATAGAAATGCTTCTCATGCGTACATATGGCCTACTAACACCTTGATAGTAAAATTGTTCATTTTCCATAACCATATTTAATGGTTTCATTTAAAATTAAAAATTGTATATATAATTGGAAATTATTCCACAGTTATTATTTTAGGGATGGTGGATTATTGAGCTCGTTAACCATATTCTACTTAGTAATTTTTTTTGAACATATGAAAAAAGGATTTTTGAAATGTTCGAAGCGATTTAAATTAATTAAATAATTAATTATTACATAGTATTATATAAAATAAAATGAATAATAATATTATATATGGTTCATAAAAAAATTAAAACTTATCATATTTTTATTATTCATTAATATACATAACATATGTGATAAGATAGTCATAAAGTAATATTCATTCCATTAAATCCCCTTTTTTACTGTTCTTCATTTAACACTTTTTACAAAACATAAAAAGAATGTGTATTTCAAAAATATTTGAAATGATTGAATTTTTTCACCATCATGACACCTTAATAATATCATGTTTCATTTATATATTTACAAGGTGTTTAAAAAATTGATATTTAATATGTGCATATTTTTTTATATTTTAAAATGTGATTTTTTTTAAAAAAATAATTATTTTTTTATCCACAACTATTATTCATAATGATTTTGAAGTTGTTTTCATCAGTTTTATTATAAAATTTATAACAATATTTTTTTTTCATGATATGGTAATTCAGTATTATATGTGGATCAAGTGACCCCAATACATCATATTCAAGTGGTTGAACCCCATTATATCTCATGATGGTTCTCGATATATATTATGTGTCCATTGTGCCCAGATAAAATTTGGTGATATCGGTATAATAGTTGATTTACCCAAATAGATATTTAATTAATATGAGTAATTAGCATTGTATTTTGATGAATTTTGAAGGGTGTTTTCAAAGGGGATATCTTACGGATTTAACTGGGTTCTAGTTAATTACGAAAAGGTCTTAAAACATGTAATGAAAGTGATGTTCTGTCTTTCCAAATAGGGATTTTTTATTCTATAGTTTTCTTTTTATTTTACATGTTCAAAAAGTGTGTCTCCTTTCATATGGAGATGATTTTTTTATCAATTAACATTGATATAAAATTAAATATTATAAATATTTTCATGTTTTTTACTACAATAATGTTTTTATTCCATTTTAAGTATGATATTGATAGTTTTTTGATCAACATATATGTTAAAAAAATTTCATAAGGATTAAGAATGGGTTGATGAAAATAAGAAGATATGTTGAGAGTTGTGATAATTTTTCATGAAAATAAATCATAAAATATTTTAAATACTACTATTTAATGGTAAAATGGATACTTTTTAGAAGTGTCCACTTATAATATATGGGTCTAATATCATATATTTGTTATAATGATATAAAACAATAAAACTAAAATATCTTTGCAAAAATAAATAAAATTATAGTTTAAAATCACTAGAACATTTACAGTCTATTGTTGGATCTTGAAAGTTTGTATCATAGTAGGGTTTAGATAAATTTGGTGATTGGAATGTCTTCAAGTGTGGTAATATAAGGAGTTAGGAATATAGTTCAGTGTTTAGAAATTTTTGGTTGATATTATATTTAATGTTTTAAACACCAATTTTAAGGATTTATGCGATGGATAACTATGATTATTAAGATTACTTTGGAATACATTTATGGTTATACAACCCTAAATAAGAGTATTTTGTTGAAAATATTATATGGGGAAGATTTCCTTTTATTAAGGTAGAAATATGTAAAAATGAATTATTATCCATTAAGGATTAAATGATCTCTAAATTTGAGGAATTAAAGGGTTATTTTATTTTTTTGGAGTTTCATCATATTTTTTAATGTTGTTTGAATCATAATGATTTAGTTTTAGTAAGTCAAAATCTTGTAGGTTAGTTGAAAACACATCATGTCTAGAAAGTACACGTGGATTGAACTCAGAAATAAAGGGCGACAATGGTGAATTTCCTACCAATAGCCAACATGGTTTCATGGTTAGTATGAAAATATTATTTTATTGAATTGTTTTATTGATAATGATTAAGTTGAATTTAGGAACATATTTATTATCATATAGATAACAATTGTATTAGAAAATGATTTGGTGATTATGTGACTAATGTTATTTTAAATGTATTTTATTATAATTTTTGGGAGGATAATAGGATTTATGTAAATAGAATACAATTGTATATTATTTAAGGAATGATGTTTCTATTTTTTGTATGTAACATATTAGATTTTATTTTGTGATTATATTGATTTAGTTTATTTATAGAATTCGCATTCATATCATGTAGAATATATGAAAATGTAATATACTTTTTTCAATGATAAATTAATAGTGGATGATTTTATTTGGAGAAATATAATATTTTTCATGCCCTGGCTCTAGAGTACCCATAGTCGGTCCCATACAGAGGATCAAATTCGGTTTGGGTTCTAGGAAATCAGCTACTTCTGAAATGTTTCTTCTACCAAAAGATGATACGTGAAATATTTTTTTCAAAACCATAGGGTGAGCATGAAAATGCCCAGTAAGGGGTTTTAGAATAATATTCTATAACAAATTATAACTTTTGAAAACATTCTTTAAAATGGTCCATAAATCATTTCTCTTTAAGAAAAGCTATAACACATGTAACATATTATAAATGTGCTAAACTAAAAACACGTTAACATAATTATAAGGATGCATTATTCAACTATAGTCATTCTCATTTAGAGTAATAATTATAAGACATTATAAACATGTATGACATATGCATATGAGAGAACAAATTAAATAGAGAAGAGTATTGAATAATCATAGTTGTCCGTAAAGGTAATAACTTAAATTTATTACATCGAATACTAAATCATAGAGATCTAAAAATATGTCATGCCATAATCTTATACTTTTTTGATACTCAAAATTACTTTCTCTTATCAATAGATATTATACTGGTTAAATATCCACCAAGTTAATTAATTATCATACACATAATGACGGAATGTATAATGTCGGACATTAACATCATTGCCATGGCCTCATGGTAAGACCTAGGGGATAACTGTAACTGGACCCCAACCCAGATATCCTCTATTTCCGGACTCCATCATGGAGTGCCTCTGTAACTAGACTCTAACCCAGAGGCTCTACTGTAACTGGACCCCAACCCAGAGGGAATATTTTTATTGGTTCCCAACCCAGACCATACTATTTGAATATATTCTTCATATATTTATAAAGTCTATGTATCCAAAGTTTCCCATACCTCATTGAATAACTAATTCCATGTATTTTATTTTGGGTTCCCCTAAAACTCTAAATAATTAATTTATGAATTCATTATAATAAGTGATGAATAAAAATTTTTCAGATTTTTCACATAAACTAATAACATTACAACTCTTCCATAAAATTTCAGTGCATTACATTGCATGTTTATTACTTCAGATATATATATTTCATACATAATTCATGAACTAATAAATGGAAATTACACTGCACTAAAACATAATATGTCTGTTATTTTTTTAAAAATAATTTTCCCAATGACATGCATAAACTAGTAAACATTCATTGGGAATGTGATATTAATTTCAAATACGCAAGTAATGGGGTTACCATATAAAATGGTTTTTCCATAATTTTCAAAATCCTTTATTCAAGTAAATGACTATTTATAGTTTAAAATTACTAATTTAAAATAAAGACAGATGTCATTTATTAAAAAGCATGCGCCGATAAATGGCCATGTCTTAAAAAATGGTCATTCCCTATGTTGCATAGCATATATGGTAAACTGATTTGTAGTGAAACATTTGTTCTATGTAATCCTTACATTCATGATATTTTAATTAAGAATAAAAAAACAAACATTTATACCAATTGTTATTTTAGACCAAACTAATTCGGATTCTGTTCAAAACTTATAGGTGAAAACATATAACCACATATATATATACTTAAATTATGTATATATCACACACTTACATTATATATTCTGAAAACTAAAATTACACACACACAAAGATATATATATATATATATATTAACATCTTACAAGGAATGTAATTTTTTTAATAATAACAAACCCTTGACATCATAATGGTTATTCAAATTTTAAAAAAATGAACTTCCTTACAAGAACCAAAAAAGATGGATTGTATAATGTAATAAGTAAATTTACCTTACATTTTAAAAACATCATTAAAAATTAATACTTGATAGAGTTAAAACTGGTTGGATTAACATTATATGGGTGTATGTGTAAAAAATATACCAATTTATTTGTACCCAAAACATTATTCACATCCAATTATTTATTTAAAGAGTGTAAATCATCATCAACATAATAAAATATAAATAGATTTATTTATGTGTGTATGTATGAATATAAAATAAGTGTATAACATAAAATAATTATAAATTAAAATAACCCTTACACAAACATAAATTAAAACATAACATATAATCTCCTTAAATCATTTTCAATAGAAAGAGTGAAGAAAACTTTTTCCATTGCATGAATACATTTTTTATGAATAGACATTTGAGAATAAATATTATTTACCTTCCAGAAAATTAGATCGTAAAATAAAAAATTATTCGAGAGAAATATTTTACCCTTACACAAATAACCAATAGCCTGAAAATAATTAACTGCTTGAAACAAAATATTGATTGAATTCAAAATAAACAAAACATTTTAAAATAAATACTAATTTCCCCCTTACAAACATAAGGTCCTAAAATAAATAAATTTTTGAGACAAATTATAATGAACCCTTAATTTTTTTTGATGCTTGGAAACACTCATCCAGGAAGTATAAATAGTGTATGTGATACCCTCAACAACTTGTATTATGAAAACCAGAGGGTACTAAAATAAAACACTAGAAAGTAGTGCTGAATTTTATTATATGATGATAGAGGAAAATGGGATCACTAGTGTGTAAAAATATATAAACTCAATGATGCAAGCCCATGAAATATTTTGGAATATTTGGTGATTAAAGATTGAAAATAAATATCATGAGAGATATGATTCACATAAAAATATAGAATGAAAACATGGAAGGAAATGTGTGGGGGTTAGGGGTCATACTTAATTCGAGATTAACGAAAAACATCTGAGTTCTCAATAGGGAACCTATCTCACTGCAAGTCCAAACCCCCACCATGATCTCTAAAGACACAGACTACCACAAAAACCCAGGTGGCCTACTCGACCCGGACTGCGTGCCTCATGACCAAACACCCGATGTCGGACCCTACGTGACACCACCACCGAGCTCTCCCCACCATGCTGAAACCTTGGAAATTGCCAGGACCCTTGACCTGCAGCTGAAGCTCAACCAACCCCCGAGGCGCAGTCTCCCTTCTACACGGTCCTCACCGGACCCCCTTCCTCTTTCTTATTTTGGTCTATTTCCCCCCTCTAGATCGACATAGAAACACTAATCTGGTTTCAAAAAAACCGGGTCCTCCTATACCACACGGGATTCTCCTTTTTTGTGTTTACTGATTTCCAATATTTATTATTATAATATTGTATATTTATATTATTATTACTATTTTATTATTTTTTATATCCTTATTAACATATATTATATTTACAGTAATTTAAAATGGCAAAAGTTATATAAAACTAATATTCTATAAATATCATTTTATCATTACTTTTTAAAAAGTAAAGATTTGTAATTATTAAACTCATATATAAATTTCATATTTTATACATATATTGTTATAAATTAAATTAATAATTGGAAATGTATTAACTTGAAAATAATTATTATAATTTGTTAGAAAATATTGTTAAAAAATGTTAATATTACGCACATATATATGAATTGATTTAATAATAATTATTTTTTAAAGATCATTCATATATATAATATTTTAATCATTATATAAACAAAATTATATTATATATTTTTAACTTTATTAAACAAAATCCAAAATGTTAAAAATATTATTAAAAATTATTCTAATCAAAATTTATAATAAGTATATATCATATTTTCAAATGTATATAAAACTCATGTAATTATTCATATAATAGATTCAATATTAGTTCACATAAGAAACATCAGTAAAATATTTCAATGCAATAATTCTCAATGTCATATATAAAATTATTGTATTTTTTTACATAATTATAAATCAAATCATGTTTACGTATGCGTGTATATATATATATATATATATATTATATTTGGAAAACAAGCACCAAATTATTTTCATTACTATATTAGTATATTAATTAATAAAATATTCTATTAATTACTAATTTATAAAGAATAAAAAAAATTATTTTAAACTGTACTTATAATTTAAACAATATAAATTTTTTATTTATATTTACAAGAAACTCTATTAAAATTTTTAATTTATCCATTTAATGAAACACTAATGGATGTTTAATTTTAATCTCTGATAGCATAAACAACAGTCATATGTCTTTAATTAGATAATATATTCCTTGTTTGTATTTCACAAGTTTATTCTAGATTGCACACTATATTGATGTTTTCTTATAATTTCCAATTCGTAAATATTGAAAAACCAAGTTGTACATAAATTTATTTAGCCAATTCACCACAAGGCCAACTACTATAATAATATCTATTGGAATTCAATGGTCACCCAAGGTAAATGGCCATGTCCTTGCCTTATATAAAACCACACCTTAGGGTGTCCTAAAACAAAAGACAAAGAAGAAGATGGTTCATGTCATACCATTGGTGCTTATTGTGGTTGTAGTGCATTTGTTAATTCTTATATTCATTTTGACAGATTATAAGGACCGATATTATTTTCTTGAGTATTTTTTAAGTGGTCTCCCTGTAATTCTGATAGGGTTTTAATAGGTATATTTGGGTAGAAATGTTTCATGTGATATTGGTACATTGTAAACACTAAGATGTTCTTTTAAATGAAAATCATTTTGTCCATTTGTGTGTTTTCCTCAGTTTCATTCTAATATAAATTAAAACCATATTATTGGTTCATAATGAGAAACATGTTTTTTTAGTTGTTATAAAATTCAAACAAAATGTAAACATTCACTTATCAACACATGAGGTTTGAGTTTTGGGGTGATATAATATTTGATCAAATCAATAGTATTTTTTCATTTTAATATTATTATTAAATATTAAGATGTATTTTAAATATAGTATAAATTAAATGATCTATGTGTAATTTTGGGTATTACTGGTGAATATGTTAGATTATATTAAAATTTTCATCATTTGTTGGTTTTTTCATTTTTTTTATTATGTTACATGGGGATTACCATATTGATTTTAGTTAATGTATACGAAAATAAAAAAATGTTGTCATATTTTTGTGTCTTGTGTGATTCATTTAAGTTGATTCCAAATCTCTAGGAATGCAATATTTATCTTGAATACTCATCATTTAGATCAAAATAAGTGAGTATTATGGGAATTGTTTAGTGGATTAAATTATATTTTTCAAGTATGTATATTTCTTATTATTCTTAGTCCTAGAAGTGAAATAATTCCACATTATTTAGAAAAGTATTTTGAATGAAAAAAAATATCATTCAATTACTTTTCATAAAATGAAATCAATTTGGTTTTATCCCATCATTGATTTCTGGTATTATGGTGCCTAACATTCTCAAGACAATATATTTAGTGACTCTCTATCATTACTTGTGAGTTATGTTATTATTCAATATATAGGTACTCACATCCCACTAATTATTCCCTATTTGTAATCCTAGTTACATGGTATACCATATGACTATCATACATCCCTTTATCTGTTCTCTCATTAATGATTTTTTTGACCCTTTTTATTATATCAGATTTCAATAATGGAATTTTTAATAGTCTATACCCAGTTAAATAGACCATTATTTAATTCAGAGGATGATTTTTATTAGGGGAAGAGTGTAATATTCTAATATTTTAAAAGGGAACTATTGTGTTTGATAGTGTATAAGATATAAAATAATGATATCAAAAAAAGAAAAAACATTATTATTTAAATGGGACTATTATAAAGTAGGAATTTAATAGACAAGAATGAGTAATATTAACTACATTATAAAATATATTTATTCATATTAAATGAAAAGGTAGTTATTAATTTTTTTTATATAAGCAGTTTTTTTTGTAATGTAATTATATTATTAAAAAAAATTCTCCATAAATTACATTAAATTTTTTTAGAGAAATTAAGGAAATTATTTTCCAGAGCATTTATAAAATTATTTTTATAAACATTATATTTTTCTTTAATATGTAAAAATTATCTATGGATGATTTCTAAATAATTTTATGAAATAATTAATTTTTCGGTAAAAAGTTAAATGTTTTTATTTTCATATAACTTACATTTTCATTATATAAAAAATATCCTTTAGGTTATTAATCTAATCTCAATTTAAGATAAGTAGTATTTATTAAAATATAATATAAATAAATATATTTTAAAAAATATTTATACCTCATTTTTTTATAATTAGATTTTTTGGGTTTAAAAACACAGTTTTCAACAAAAATGTTTTTCGATCCATTTTTTTAGTTTCATTTTCAACTAAAGGTTACATAATTTTTAAATATATTTCTCAAAAAATAATTCCAAATATGGAATCAGGGGTAAATTTTTTTAATTTTCCACTTTTAATTGTATTCATTAAAAATAGTAACTATAGTAATTTTACTACCATAGAAAGGGTAAATCATGTAGTTACATGATAGAAATAAAATGATATGGCTTATAAAATGACCATAAGAAATCAATTAATTTTATTATATATGTTTGTTTTATACATAATCATTGAAGATTTGATTTTATGTCATTTTATGATTATTGGAATTATATTTGAAATTTATAGTATTTTGTTTCATGAAAATTCAAACATGTTGCTCACAAATTTTTAATGAATATATGTTTTTGAATTTAGAATTATAAAAAAATATGTAATATGAATAGAATATTCTGAAATATAAAAGATGTATCTTAATTATATTAATTTATTTTTAATTTTTTTTGTAAGGAAAAAATTACCTTATTTTTTTGTGGCACACCAATGAAGTGATTATTCAACTATTGGAAAAAATAAAATAAAATACCGTAAAAATATTAAAATAAATATAATTTATTATATGTTATGAAATAAATTAACTTCAGAGACTGCATTGAAATGTTATGGAATCATTGAATTTTTTTTTTAAATTATTACTTTCATATTGATATTATTAATTTCAATGTAATTATTAGGTGTAAAAAATGATACATTTGATATTTTAAAATAAATAATATATTATTCAATGGTATAAAATTCATAAAACACATATATTCGGTCATCTAATTTTAATATGGTGTATAATAAAAACCATGGTACAATTATGTGTCTTTTTTCAATTATATCTAATATATTGATCCTAAAAAAGTAAAAATAATTATTGACATGGTATGTTCTAAAATGGTTAACAAAGGGTTAGAATCAAATGATTGTGGTAATAATGTGACCTAAAATTGTATAAATAATTATGATGGGATTCTTACACCTAATAATATTATATGGTAAATAAATCAGGTTGGGAAATGTAAAATAGAAAATGATTTTAAATTTATTTAGTATTTTTTTGAATTCCAAGAGTTTCCCTCGCCTTTATGATAGAAGGAAACATCTTCATATCAATAATAAACATTTCAACAACCATTTTTGTCATCCAAGATCTACCCATATTATTTTATATATTCCATCCCCTAATTATAGTGGAATATTTTAATTTATATAACTATCCATAGTTATCTTATAGTGTTATGAAAGTGAGGTATTCCAAAGAAGAGGTTATGTTTTATTCGCTTGTTTTAGTTTTATTTACTATTAAACATCCTTAAAATATTATTCATCCATGATAATATTCTAAATACTATATATAATTTTTTTATATGTTATTATTCTAATATAATAACCTGTATCTATATACTATTCTATTAAAATAGAATGGGAGGCATTATTCATGTGTATGGATGACTACTACCTTGTGAACTGATGAATTCATTTTCAATCACCATGTCTCATGAAATGTTATAATAATGATAATTAATTATTATATACTATATTTATGATATATTTATCTTTTTTAAATTATATATTTCATTTTTCTTCATACATTCCCATTCGTAGAAACTTTATAATTTCATTCATGCATACGTGTAGACTAAAAAATCCATGAAGTAATGTCACTCATTGTTAATCTCATCATAAATAAGATGATATATATATAGAAAATTTTAAGGAGGTAGAATGATATTAATGATTTTACTTTCATTTGATAAATTTAAAATAATATTTACTTTCATTCTATAATAATCTTTGAAAAATTGAAGCGTTACTCTGAAATATGTACATCCTACCATGTCCAAGATTATTATATATATAATTTTTCCCTAAAAATATTTAATAGTTGGTATTAAATTTATAATTTATTTTTATAATTGTAAATTATGGAATTATTATTATTCTGGACATGGTGGACTATGGCCCATATTTATAATAATTGACATACCAAATCCATTTTGGAATTAAGAAATGATTATCATCAAAACAATCAATATGAAATTAATTAATAAAATTAAAAAAAGCAAGGTAATTTATATTATAAAATTATGGATAAACATGAACATGGTTCATAAGCAAGTAAATTATTAATATATTTTTATTATTTAGGAAGATAAATAATGTACATGATTGTAAGATCTCAATGTAAGGGATTTTTTTTAAAACCAACTTTTAATGTTCTTCATTCAATTATTTTTACAAATATAAAAAGGAATGTAATTTATTACAGTTATATGGAATGAGAGGATTTTCATGTTATCATAATGTATCAATAAATTAATATTTAAATTATATATTTCAACTGTTATTTAAAAATAAAATTTGTTTTTATAGTGTATTAATTTATTGGATTTTAATAAAAAGGGATTTTAAAAGAAATGGGAATTTTGATATCCAATTATGTTTTTTATATAGGTTTAAGTGATTATTTTAATTTATATAGGATGAAACATTCTAGCATAAATATCATTATTTATGATATGATACATCAAAATTATATGTGAAACAAGTGATCTAGTTATAACTTATATGAATGGTTCACACCCATTATAGATTATAGTAGATGTTGATCTATCTTATACATTTCATGCGCCCAGATAGTTCTGGGTGAACCTATTGTAGCTTTTGGTGCACCCAAATAGTGATCCAATGCAACAAGTACCATTACCAATATTTTTTTGGCAGGTAGAAGGGAGTTACTGAAAGGTTTCTTCTTTAGATTTTACTGAGCTCCAGTTAGTTCTGACATCGAATTAAAATGATTTTGGTAAGTGATAGACTATGTTGCAACAAAGGGGGAATATTTTCTTATTATGGGTTTTAATTGTATTGATTTGCGAAAAATTAGTGTTTTTTTGCTGAAAATTAATTTTTCATCATATTATATAACATTGAGATAATGGTAAATATTTCATGGTTTTTCATTTTATCACTTGTCTAATAGTATTCATTATTTTCATGTCCCTTACTAAGATTTGTTTTCTCACCTAATATTTTAAATTTTTTCCCTTTGGTTTAAGAATGGTTATTTGAAGGGAAGATGTCATGTTGAAAGTTATAAATATTTTCTGGAAAATTAAATCCTGATTTATTATAAAAACTTCAATTTTAGGATAAAAATGTATAATGTGAAGAAGTTTCCACTTATAATGTGTGGGATTATAGTGAAAGTGTTTGTCAAAATTATATAGAACATTAAAAAAAGATATTTGTGGAAAAAAGTTATCTATTGTAAAAAATAACTATAAATTGTAATGTTTATTATGAGTTCCCTAAAAACTTTATATAGGATTTTTCAAAAACCTAGTGCAACATTGAAGATCCAAATAAATTGATATTAGATATAATTTCATCAAATAAATGGACACATATGTAAAAAACTAGAATATATATCTAACAGAGATATTTTTTCATATATTCTCCTTAAATATATTCCATGAGAGATAATTATGTAATTAATAATGAAATTTCATGTTTATCATTTACCTCTAATTTTACAATGTATAGGTAATCCCCTAATATTAGTTATGTTAAATAATCAATATTTATGTTTTTATGAATTTTAAATTTTTATTATTACATAAAATTTAAAGAATGCAAATGATAAGAAGGAGAATATTTTTTATTTCCATTCTCATGAACAACCATATGTGATTTGTAAAGACTATGTAAGATAATGCATTTCTTTTGTTCATATACATAATTTATTGAATTGTTAATTACAAGGAATGAATACACATGTATTGTGTTTTATTTAAAATCAAATAAAACATTGGTTATATCTCTCTTGTGTTCAATATCATATTATGGATCATAGATTATGAGTAGACCAACTATGTGATATTTACTATGTAAACCATGTTGGGTCATCCTTTTCCCTAAATGGAGAATAGAATGACAATTCCATGATATAAAATGAAAAGAGATGAGAAAACAACCAATACTAAATATCTATTTCATTGTTAATAAGGGGGAAATTTTAGAATACATACTCACCTACCAAATAAGGTGGGGGTGTTGCTAAAAAATTGAAATGTGGATATTTTTTATTCCAAGTGTCATATTTATTGTCATTAATATGTAAATATTTGTTTCGTGAGTAGAGATGAATTTATGGTACATAAATATTTTTTAAGTATGGATTTAGTGGAATTGTCTGTCATTCATGCGAAATTAACCATGTTATTATGATCATTATTAATATTTTAGTAATTTACATCGAGATGTGAAATTATAATTTGAAATGATGTATAATTTTTACAAAAAGTGAAGCTATTACTTAACTTATTTAATAATTGTTTTCATGTAATTAGTTCTATATTTCAATAATTTAATGATAGAATACAGATTTATATACATGATTATTAAATGATAATAAGGAATAATTAAAGATGGAATACATTGGGATTTAATCGATGTTATTTGAGTAGGACCTATATGTTTTTTAGTTACATTAGATACCTTTATAATGATAATTTGGATATTTTCATTACCTGGTTAAAGGTAATGACTACATAATATATGTTATGTGAAGGAATCAGTACATACTGAAGGGTAAAAATATTATTCCAAGTGCTTTGTAAATTTTTTGAGAATTTTTATAAATCTATGCTAAGCTACATGGATTATACATAAGGGAACCACACATTTATTAAATCTCTACACAAGGCTATCATAAGATGTTTAATGTTATGAAAATATTTAAATTACAAGCATATTGGATACCAAATTGTTATATAACAGTAAAGATAATATGTGTGTGTCACATAGAGACCCATTTAAGTCTATAAAATGTGTTCATAATGTCATATAAAGGTAGGATGATACTCACATAAGGTTATTTAATTCTTTTTTACCGCATGTTATGAGTGATTCCATGAGAAGTGTAGTGGAATTTTAAGAATATCAAAGCTACCATAAAAATATATGTGTTTCCATAAGAAAATTTATGTAAGATTAATAATAGTAGTTAGACTATTATAGGTGCATCCCAATCATTAATATAACTCTTCTACCCTTAAAATAGATGTGGTAAAATAAAAAGAACAGTTTTACCCTGAGATACATCCCAAATTAAAATATTTAAATTGTTCTTGCATGGGAGAAGGGAAGAGTGATATAGGATAATAAAGACAAGCATGGGGATTATCTTACATTGAAGAGAGTCTTGAGATGATATTATGTCATATATTTTGGTGGATATTACAACTGATTTGAGAATCATGGTCATATAAAAATGGAGAGTTCAATATTTTCATGGGTTGCCCCAACATCAATGGTTTTATCCACTAAATATTCATAATTCATGTATACCATAGATTTTTATATAACACAAGAAGAATGAATATTCAACTGAATATTGTGGGTTTTTTGAATCCACGAGTTAAAGGGGAATTTTTGTTCACTGCATCAAAAAAATAATTTGAATATGAGTGGTTACTCTTAGATAGATAATATAACGCAAATGATGAACGAGTTATGAACATAGCCCATGGACAGCCAAAAACATATTTCTATGATAATTATGTGTGAAAATTAAAGGGAATTTGTTCTTTAAATATTTGAAAATATATGATTGAATTTTTTTTCAAATACAATAAAATGATCAAAATACATGGGAATTTGGATGAAGAGGGAAAATAAGAATTCTTAAAATTTTGTATAGTTTGAAATATTAATAATGAGAGATTATGAAAATAAAACTATCCTAATAGATCTAAATAAAGTTCTATATCATTATTTTTTGTGAAATCATAGTTCATAAGAGGTATTTTGATTTTCTTCTGTAAATATCTTTCATCAGGTAGTTCAAAACACTTATTCATGTAGAACACTTGAATGTATAGTGAGATTCTATGTAATTGAATAAATGTATGATGTATCCACATGATACTATAGATACTACTCTATGATTTGTGGGGATATAAGTAATCGGCATATGGAGGACGGTCACATTGAGACAGAACCTTGTAAAAATAATTTGTTCTTATTGTATTTACTTTCATGACATATAGTAATGACCTATTAATCATTGTATTTATTAGATAATAATAGAAAAATATGAATGAATTTCAAAAGAAGGAAATTTTGGAAAATTTACTAGTGATTAACTCCCACCACCACTCCTACCCAACTCCCAAACCCACAAACTAACCCCACACCACCCCACCCCACCCCAAGTGGTGAAACCTATATCCAAGAACTACAGGGATCACCCATTTGTATAAGTTATATTAAGCTAACCCATCATCATAAATATTATACATGAACTATACATTAATATAACATTGGATTCATTACTTTTCATCACAAAGATTTTAACAATATCATTCAACCTTTAAATATCAACTTACTTATTAAAAAAATAGCTTCCAGAAAAATATATTCAAAACAATGTACACAATCCATCAAGTGAAAGATGATGAATTTTATCAAAATATCATAATCCCAAGTAAGGTGAGTAATCATTAAAGTATTTAAACATAGATGAAAATACCTTTACAAAAAAATTTAGAAATCTTTGAAAACAAGGGAAACTACCCTTCTAATTCAATTATTTTTAAATTATATATAATAAAAAACGATTACAATGTTTTAATTGAAAATACCAATGGAAACCTAAAAATGGTGAATAAAAAAATAATTATCGTCATGATAGTGGGAAAATTATTTCATGACATACAAATTAAATCTAAAATATTCATTTTAATCTCATTTAATGAGACTCAATGTAGACCTAGGTTGAAAATGATAAGAAATTTCATTTTATAACCTTTAAAATAAGGTCAATTTTGTGCACTATGTTGACGTTTTTTCCAATAAGGTGTCAAGGATTGAATGGATGACAAGGAGTGGAAATATGTGAATGACAAAGGAAGTGTTGGTGATGGTGATGCTGTCAATAAGATGTCAAGGATTGAATGGATGACAAGGAATGTCAATATGTGAATGACAAAGGAAGTGATGGTGATGGTGATGATTAGGGAATTACCATGGTACTAAGAAGCATGTCACTTAGTAGAATCACTAAGTGGAAAAGGAGGTAATGGTTGAAAAATTATCCATACAAAATTAGACAATAATAGAGATGATCTTAAGTTCAATGAACTTGTTTCAAGATGATACAATGCCACAACATTGTTAGAAGTCCATGCATTTTCTTCACAATGCATGATGAGATGAAGAAGGGTTCCATCCACAATCATTAAGTGGATGAGGAATGAATGGAGAACCATCCACATCACTAGGTTAATGAAGTGAAGGAGATCCATCCATAAGTGGATGAAGTTAAGATGAACCATCCATAGCTACTAATTGGATGAAGTGGTTTGAAGAAGACCATTCACTATTTCTTAGTGCATGAGGATTTGAAGATGATCCAACCTCATCTCTGTTTGTATCATTTAAGAAACTGAAGAAATATTTGATTCAAGAGCAACGGTTAAAGAATAACCTTCGGGAGATCCCTCCTAAGTAGAGAATAAATGTTGAAGTGGAGATGAGGAATTTTAAAGAAGAAGAGGAGGTGAAGGAGAGGAGAATGACATGAAGAATACTTGTTCATACAGGGTTATTTAAATAAGTATACAAGGTGGATATTATGAAAAAAATATGCCAACTATTGGGCCAGCCTTATGGCCTCAACCCAAGGCTCATGTGGGACTAGGTCACCACACCCATGGGAAAACCGCAGGGGCCATCCCAATAGCGGTCGGGCCGTGTGTAAGCCCGAGCCATGGGGAGGTCAAGCACGTGCAGCGTGGGTGCCAAGGGCATGCTTGTGTAGGAGAATAGTTGGCGCTGGAGTGCTCTCATTGGAGCATAGTGGGCCCTAGAGCGTGCCCACAGGAGAACCGGTGCGGGGTGGCACCGGAGGGGGGAGAGGAGAATTCTATGCCGATGTTGGGAGGAGCTGTTTCTTAAACTACGTGAAAAAGTAGGTGCGTTTCGATGTGGGACGACAATTTTGAGACGTGGATCTAATCCTGGCCACTCATCTGATCGCGTGTCTAATCACTACTATCCATCTCATCCGTGGCACTGCGTTATAATCCTGGACGTCTGCGATCATTAAACGCAGATCCAACCGATGTGGCATCGTATCCTACCTCTCGCCGAGCCGAGGACTCGCCGTGATGCCTCCCGCGAACCAGAGGCACTCGAGCGATGTAAATGGAGTTCCCAGCCACCTCTAATGAAGTTGTTGCCTCCAGTGTGTTCGTATCATCTTCACGAACACATACATGCGTTAAAAGTCGCATGCATACAACGAGTTAAAGAATTCAAACTCGTTTGAGGAAAACAGAGTTGCCAAGTCCATGTGGAACCATGCAAGATTCATGCACAAGAATCGGCCATACGATCTTGAATCCTCACACAAATAACGAATGATACCATGGTTGAAATAGAAAAAGGAAACATCCGAGATATGCATAATATCTTGAACGTGGGTTGATTTTTTTTAAAGAACATGATATCTCGATTAATCAAAGGAATACATATCGAAAAACTCATGGACGGATCATGAACATACTCTGCCTATAAGACGAGGAGCCGATTCCTGGAAGGATTCTTCTGATCACATGAAAAAAACGGAGGTTTTGCGAAGCTCCTAGCCTCGTGAAGTCCGAAGCTACGCACACAACCTGCGCAGAAGAACATCTCGGATCCACCCGAGGCTTCAAGAGAAACTTTTGCGCAACCCCTACATGAATAAATTGTAGGAGGAAGACACCCTACGTGCTCCCCTATGGGATAGGGAAGAAGTTGGGCCTTTCATGCCCACTGCCCACAACACTTGTGCAGTAGGAAGTGGCCGCACCCCGCGCGCCCTCTGTGCTCGCAAACTCGTGCAGCAGGAAGAAGCCACTGCACCACCTGCGCCGTAGGAGGGAGCTACCGCACGTGCGCGGAAGAAAGTGTTTCCACACAACCCGCGTGGTAGAGGGTACTCCTGCACCCTGCGCGGTTGAAGGGAGGAGTTGCCGCATCCTTGTGCTCCCTCCATTGAAGTGGTGCTGAAGTGGAAGGCCACACCCACATGGGTTTTTGTGTGTGTCCATGGGTTGGAGAAGGGAGGACATCTGTGGAATGTGGAGAGGAAGACCACAACACACCTTGGATGTGTGTGTGTGCAAAGTGGAGAGGAAGGCCACAACACACCTTGGTTGTGTGTGTGAAAGAGGAGGAAGGCCACACCATCTTTGAGTGTGTGTGTGTGTGTGTGTGTGCAAAGAAACAATACGGTTGAAGCCTTAGTATGTGCACAAGTGAAGGGGACCATACCTCTTGTGTGTGCCCAAGTGATGGAAGAAGATAAATGCATATCCATGCATGTATAAATAAGTGAAAAAGTGGGTGAACACCTTTAGAAGAAAGAGAGAAGGAGAAATTCACACTAAAGAACAACACACAATTTGGTGTGTTTGAAAAAGAATAAAAGAGTGTGACTACATGAAGAAGGTGTGTGTTCTAAAAGAGATTACACCCATTAAGAGTTTATCACTCTAAGAAGAAAATGGGAGAGAATTCTTGCATGCATGCACATGCACAGGTAAACAATGTTTAAATCAGTGTGTGTGCATTTGAGAAGGCCAAGAACAAAGGTTCTTGAAGATATTTGAAATTCCATGCAAGTCATGCAAGAATATTGAGATCCCATGAAAACATTGCATGAAGATTCATAGATTCCATGCACTCCGTGCATGAAGTTGAATTGAAGAGAGACTAAAGCCAGACGGAAGTTAAATACATCATTTATCTGAGTTTTTCTGTAGTTGAGAAGACCAAGAAGATTAAGTGGGCATACTCAGTGAAAGAAAATATTTTCCAATCACGATTCTTGAAGATAGAGGCCGAGTCATCATTAGAAGAAGGAGATAAAGCCCGATCATAGAAGAGGAGTGATGGACACTACAAGCGATCAGAAGAAGTGAGAATTTCCAACAGACCTTACTCAAGGCTGTTGAAGACTCTTAAAGAGATTAAAGATGAAGAGCTACTTGTGTGACTCAAGGAACTAGGAGAAGACCCCATGTGAGACTCAGGGTGGAGAAGCCTTTGGTGGATGCTGAAGCAGGCCAGTGGGAATCTAGTAACACTTTTGGATGCAGTATAAAGAACCTCCTATGGGACTCAGGAAAGATATAGTGTGACTATGTATCGACCATTGTAATTACTAACCGAATTATAGTGGAGAACCCATGTTGGGGCATTTAGGAAACATGGCAAGGACGTGGGCCTTTAGAGCCGAACTTTATAAATCCTTGTGTCCAGTGCCGTTACATTTATTAGAATTACTCAAAGTAAGGATGAGATATACAAGAAGAGTGGATCGAGGCCTTAACAAGACATAGAGTTTTAATTGATAAAGAATAAATTATTATAAAGCTAAAAAGAATCACTAAATAACCCCTTCCCCCTCTCAGTGATCACACTAATCCAGGAAATTCAATTGGTATCAGAGGGAGGTTCCCTCTAAAAGATCCAAGGGAGTCTTTATGAAGTGCAGATTTGAAGAAATGAGTGAACAAACTCAAATAGAGATATCTTCCAAGACTCAGAAAAATAGAAAGAAGAAAGAATCCAAGAAGATGAAGAAGAAGTTTGCTACTAATAGTGAAACCCCTTCTATTGAAGGTAATGTGAAAGTCACAAAAGATGACAATTCCTTTTATCACTCTTCTAATGAAGCATGCTCTAGATGTGATGATGAGGGAACAATCAATGGTCTTCTAAATGAACTGAAATATCTTCGGAATATAGTTCCCAGGGAAGTGGCAATGTGTATTACT
Organism: Viscum album; assembly: GCA_963277665.1. Classification (NCBI taxonomy): domain Eukaryota; kingdom Viridiplantae; phylum Streptophyta; class Magnoliopsida; order Santalales; family Viscaceae; genus Viscum; species Viscum album. The sequence continues at coordinate 1,425,434,167 of OY728140.1, read as the reverse complement.
ACAAGAATATGTGATCTTCAAGAAGAAAAATTACTACTAGAAGAAGAAGCCAATTATATGGAAGATCAATTGGCAAGAAGGGTTGGCATAACCAACACTCTCACAAAGCTGGTGATGGCCATAGATGAAACCATTTCCCTTTGCATTGAAAGAATTGATGATGTCAATGGAGAACTACAAAGAAGTATTTGTGAGAAGAAATTCTTTGAGATAGTGTTAAAAGAAGTTTTCCATGCACTAGAAAAGATGCACATAGATTCAATGGTTTTCAAATACTATCAACTAGAAGACAAACTAAAAAGGGTAAAACATATTGAAAATTAATTGCAAGAAATGAAGAAGGTGCATGAAGACCAGATGAAACAACTGAAAGAGAACTGGGAATGAAGGATAAGATTTTTTGAGGATGAGAATAACTCTCTCAACATGTAATGCTTAGAACTAGAGGTGATATTAAAAAATCAGCAATTACCCAATGCCGAAACCTCCCATTAAGCTGGAATTAGAAATTGTTCCACTCAAGTGTGCATTGAGAAGGATGATTCTAAAAGAAGGAAATCCTCTTATGAAAGGGAAACATCTACCAAGAAGAAGGTACCATCCATCCCATCTTGTGCCCATGATTCTGAATGTGTTTTAACAAAATGTGTAGGATGGAAGAGTAACTCTAAAAAATTATGGATGAAGAATATGAAGAAAGAGAGATCTCCTAAAAAGACATAGCAATTCAAGAGAAAGATCCAACAATCAGAAGAAGTCGTGAATAAAAGATTTGTAGGTCAATGTTGGTGCTGTAACAGGTATGGGAATTGTGCAATGGATTGTTGGTACAATCCTCTAAATGTTGAAGCACAAAGCAAGACCATGCCAAGGGGGATCATTCTAGAGAAGAATAAATGAAATCCACAGGTCCAGAAACATCTGTTTAATGGAAAAAGATTTAGAATGTTTGATAACATCTGGGATGAATTCAAAAGTGGTCACAAGAATGATACATTCCAATATCCAAATGTTTCCAAAGATGAAAATAAGAAAAGAACACAGAAACTAGCTACGAAATACGAATTATCCATGAGAATAATACAGAAGAAAGATGAAAATGATCCCATGAAGATTTTCCAAAAGAAAGAGAAGTTATTGGATACCAAATCCAAGAAGGGTGACGCATCCAGAAGGACCACCAAGAAAAAATGATTCTACTATGGGAAGAAAGGTCATACCATGGATCTTTATAAACAATCCATGGAACTAAATAGAAGCAAACATCACTCAACAGGACAATCAATCCAGAAAAAGAAGAAAGGATTGATTGAAAATAAGCTGCCTAAAAAAGTAAATTAAAAGCATCAAATGAACCATGTGGAACATCCAAATCTGATGCCTCACTTCCGAAAGACATATTAATCATCTTTCCTGAAGATTTGGAAAGAATGAGAAAGGAAGAAAATGTGCATGCCAAAGCTAGTGCAGAATAAAAACAAAAGATTTCACATGAAGATGAAGTTTTGTGTGTGAGGTGCAACAAAGATGGTCATATTAGTAATAAATGAATGACACTCATTCTAGCTCAAAAAGAATTCTTCAAGAGAATAAATATTGCACCAGGAGATTATAGTTCTCAGAAGGTACTTATAAAGAGAGGAGTTACACACAAAGATGTTGAAGAGCTGTTAAGATCCACGCCATCACAAACATCATTGAAGATCAAATGTTCAAGTGTGAAGAATGTTGAATGTGGAACATCTCGGTTGAGATAATCTTCTCAATCTTGTTGTTCAAACTAAGGAACCAAAGAGGTTCCATTTTATTCCCTAATCAGTGGTATATACATGTTCTTACATTTCAGGGAATTTATGATGATGATCACTCTCAAATTGAGAATGGTATGGATAGAATGGAGTGCACCCCTTGAGGGGGAGCCAATCTATAGAAGATGATATTTTGAGATTCATATAATTTTGTGAAAAATGTAGGTATTCCAATCACACTTTCATTCCTTTTTTCCTAATTGTATTTAACATGTAAATTAAGGGGGAGTGTTTTACTGAAGACAAAAGTATGAAAGGGGGAGATTTATCTCTCCACCTGAACTTTCTAACGAGTTTGGTGAAGTATGTGCAGGATTTAGGAATTCATTGATATATTATTTCAACCCCTTGAAGCCTAAGCATGTTCTCACATGTATAATTAATTGTGGATATCATTGAATTCCTTGGTTACATCACTCTTTTCTTCTACACCGAGTTATCCCAAGTAGACATAAAGTGGATTTACTAAAGGCTCTTTTCTAAAGTGAACATGTGACATCATCCCTCTCTTAGTGATTTTCAAACATATGCTATTTAAAGGGAGGAAGAAATATTTTGAAGAGTAGCACACCACACCTTTGCATTTGGTTACCAATAAGGGGGATAAAATCTTAGCACACAAATTGACCCATTCATATGTGCTCTAGTGATATTGATAGCAAATACAAAGGGGGAGATTGTTGTGCAATGTGTTGCATTTGTTGTCAATAAGGTGTCAAGGATTGAATGGATGACATGGAGTGTCAATATGTTAATGACAATGGAAGTGATGCTGATGGTTATGTTGTCAATAAGATGTCATGGATTGGATGGATGACAAGAAGTTTCAATATGTGAATGACAAAGGAAGTGATGGTGATGGTGATGATTGGAGAATGACTGTGGTACTAAGAAGCATGTCACTTAGGTGAATCACTAAGTAGCATAGGAGGTAATGGTTGAAACATTGTCCATACCAAATTAAACAATTGAAGAGCTCATATTAAGTTCAATGAACTTGTATGAAGAAGATATAATGTCACAACATTGTTAGAAGTTCATGTATTATCTTCACAATGCATGATGAGATGAAGAAGGGTTCCATCCACAATCACTAAGTGGATGAGGAATGAAAGGAGAACCATCCAAATAACAAGGTGGATGAAGTGAAAGAGATCCATCTATAAGTGGATGATGTTAAGATGAACCATCCATAGCTACTAAGTGGATGAAGTGGTTTGATGAAGACAATGCACTGTCTCTTATTGCATGAGGACTTGAAGGTGATCCAACCTCATCTCTGATTGGATCATTTAATAACCCTGAAGAAATATTTGATTCAATAGAAACGGTTGAAGAAGAACCTTCGAGAGTTCCCTTATAAGTAGAGAATAAATGTTGAAGAGGAGATGAGTAATTATAAATAAGAAGAGGAGGTGAAGGGGAGGAGAATGACATGAAGAAGAGGTTTTCCTACATTTTAATTTAACTAACTATAAAAAGTTGAGCTTATGCAAAAAAATATGCCAACTATTAGGCCAGACATAGGGCCTCAACATAAGACACATGTGGGACTTGGTCACCACGCCCATTAGGAAACTGCAGGGGCCAGCCCAATAGCGGTCGGGCCGTGTGTAATCCCGAGCCACGCGGAGGTCAAGCATGCGCAGCGTAGGCACCAAGGGTGTGCTCGTGAAGGAGCATGGTGGGTGCTAGAGTGCGCTCGGAGGAGCATAGTGGGTGCTAGATTGCGCCCGCAGGAGAACCAATGTGGGGCGGCACTGGAGGGGGGAGAGGAGAATTCTGAGCCAATGTTCACAGGAGCTGTTTGTTAAATCATGCGAAAAACTCGGTGTGTTTCGATGTGGGACGGTAATTTTGTGACACAGATCTAATCCTGGCCGCTCATCCGATCATGCATCTGATCACTACCGTCCATCTCATCTATGGCGCTGTATTATAATCCTAGTCTTCTTTGATCATTAAATGTCGATCCAGCGGTTGTGGCATCATCTCCTACATCTCGCCAATCCGAGGACTCCCTGCAATGACTCCCGCAAACCAGAGGCACCCGAGCGATGTAGATGGAGATCCTGGCCGCCTCTGATGAAGCTGTTGCCTCTAGTGTGTTCGTATCTTCTTCACGAACACATGAATGCGTTAAAAGTCACATGCATGCCATGAAATAAAGAAATTAAACTCAACTGAGGAAAATGGAGTTTCCAAGTCCATGTGGAACCGTGTGAGATTTATGCACGAGAATCGACCATACGATCTTGAATCCGCACACCAAGAACGAAATATCCCATGGTTCAAAAATAAAAAGGGAACATCCAAGATATGCGGCATATCATGAACGTTGGATAAATGTTTTTAATGAACCGAATATCTCTATTCTTCAAAATAATAAATCTCGGACGATTCATGGACGGATCTTGAACATCCTCTGCCTATAAGAGGAGGAAACGATTTTTTGAAGGATGTTGCTGATAACTTGAGAAAAACAGAGGTCTCGCAAAGCTCCTAGACTCACGAAGTCCGAAGCTTCTCACACAAATTGCATGGAAGAATAGCCCGGAGCCACCTGATGCTCTGAGAGACACATTTGCGCAACCCCAGCATGAAAGATGTTTAGGAGGAGGGCATCCTGTGCGCTCTCATGTGCAATAGGGAAGAAGCCAGGCCTTGCGTGCCCGCTGCCCGCAACACTTGCACAGTAGCAAGTGGCTGCACCCCACGCGCCCTCTGTGCCCATGTACTCATGCGGAATGAGGAAGCCACATTTCCACCTGCACGGTAGGAGGAATCTTCCACACCTTCATAGAAAAATGAGTTGTCGAACGAACCACGTGGTAGAGGCCACTCCTGCATCATGCGCGGTTGAAGGCAGGAGTTGGCCACATCCTTGGGTTCCCTCATTTGAAGTGGTGTTGAAGTGGAAGGCCACACCCACTTGTGTTTGTGTGTGTGTGCACGGGTTGAAGAAGGGAGTTCGTGTGTGCAAAGTGGAGAGGAAGGCCACAACACACCTTGGTTGTGTGTGTGTGAAAAGTGGAGAGGATGGCCACAACATACCTTGGTTGTGTGTGTTCAAGAGCAGGAAGGCCACACCATCTTTGAGTGTGTGTGTGTGTGTGTGAAAATAAACAATAAGGCCATAGCCTTAGAATGTGCACAAGTGAAGGAGGCCATACCTCTAGTGTGTGCCCATGTGAAGGAAGAAGATACATGGATATCCATGCATGTATAAATAAGTTAACAAGTGGGTGAACACATTGAGAAGAAAGAGAGAAGGATAAATTCACACTAAAGAACAACACACAATTTGGTGTGTGTGAGAAAGAATAAAATAGTGTGACTCCAAGAAGAAGGTGTGTGTGCTAAAAGAGATTACACCCTTTGAGGGTTCATCACACCAAGATGAAAAAGGGAGAGCATGCTTGCATGCATACACATGCACAGGTAAACAAATTTTAAATCAGTGTGTGTGAATTTGAGATGGACAATAAAAAGGTTCATGAAGATATTTGATATTCCATGCATGTCATGCATGAATATTGAGATCCATTGCAAAAATTCCATGAAGATTCATAGATTCCATGCACTCAGTGCATGAAGTTGAATTGAAGAGAGACTGAATCAAAACTGAAGTTAAAGACATCATTTATCTATGTTTTTCAGTAGCTGATAAGACCAAGAATATTGGGTGGGCATACTCAGTGCAAGAACATATTTTCCAATAAAGATTCTTGAAGACAGAGGTCAGGACATCCTTAGAAGAAGGAGATAATGCTCGTGGAAAATATGGAGTCTTGGACACTATAAGTGATCATAAGAAGTGAGCAAGGCCAAAAAACCTTACTCAAGTCTATTGAAGACTCTTGAAGAGATTAAAGAAGAAGGGATACTCGTGTGACTCAAGGAGCCAAGAGAAGACCCCCATGTGATACTTAGGGTGGAGAAGTCTTTGGTGGAAGCTGAAGCAGGCCAGTGGGACTCTAGTAATACTGTGGGATGCAGTATAAAGAACCTCTTGTGGTACTCAGGAGAGATACTGTGTGACTCTGTATCGACCATTTTAATTACTAAATGAATTATATTGGAGAAACCATGTTGGGGAATTTAACCAACATAGAAAGGACATAGGCCTTTTGAGCCGAACCTTGTAAATCCTTGTGTCCAGTGCCTTTACATTTACTACATCACTCGAGGAAAGGCTGAGAGATACAAGAAGAGTGGAATGAGGACTTGACAAGTCATAGTGCATTAATTGATAAAGAATCAATTAGTAAAAAGTAAAAAACGATCACTGATTCACCCCCTCCCCCTCTTAGTGATCACACTGATCTGGGCACTTTAGTCAACAGTAATGTAAAATACCATTTGTAAAAATTTTATTTTTAGAAATTCAATTTCATCATAATATTATAGAAAAAATTGATATTGAAGAGAAATATTCCATATTTAAAATATTATACATGATTAGATTCACTAATAAACAACTTTCTTATGGTTTCTTTAAAAAATAAAAAAGGAAATGAAAATTAATCATGTCAATCAAAATCACAACGCAACATCACAATATTATATAAAATATATTATTTGAAATCAATTTAAATTAATCAATATATTTAATTATATGAAATGAAATTTTTATCTTGGAACACCTATTTTATTATGATTTGCTCATAACATCAAGTTGTTTTTATAACATGTGTTATAAACAAGGCCGCATCTTACCAGAAAACAATATACTAAATATATGGTTTTTTGAAAATATTAGTATCACCTAGACTATATAATGTTTTGAATGATAATTATTAATTATATTATAATATTATAATTTTAAAATGTTTATATAATGAATTATTTTATGTCCAATTAATTAGAAATGAAAATAAAAACAAATTGAATACCAGGGATGAGTATTAATGAAAAACTGGTTTTATGACCAAAATAAAATTTTATAATAATGAATTAATTTAGTCAATATTTTTTAATGAAATTAATTATATTTAATGCTTGTATATTTAATAAAATGGTCTAATATTTATTTAATATAATTCATCGGATTCATATATGAATAAATCTAAATTTAATCATGAATAGTTGTATATTTTTAAAAGGAAGTTCTACCACCTTTTAATGGTGAACTAGATATGAAAATAAAATTTGAATATTTTATAAATCCAATTAAAAATAATATATGAAATATTTAAAAGTAATATAAAATTTTAGCTTTTTAAAATTCTTATTATTTTTCTAAGAAGATTATAGTGTTAATGAATAGTGAAAATTACTGGATATTAATTGTAAACAACTTTTTTGACTATGTATGTTTTACTGTTAAATTATATTTTTTGTTGTTTATAAATTATTGTTATATAATTAATATATCATGTAACATATATTTTTTCATTGGAATGAATTTTAGATTGAAATTGGGTACTAAAACATTTCAATATTTTGACCATTTTATTTAAAAAACATGTTGTTTCATCCCATTTTCCGGATCAATTTTAAAATATATTTTTTTTATTCTATGTTTGGAATTTGAAAAATGAAATAAATATTTTTAAAAATAAAAATTTATAATTTCTACTATGGTAAAAATAATTTTTTTTTATTAATATTATTTGTGAAATAAAGAAAATTAATTAAAGTGATAATGATAATAATGTTTTTACTTTGTTGTTAAAATGTAATCATAAGGGGGGAATGACCTAGAAAGTTTTACAAAATGAATTTTATCGAAATATATAGACTATATACAAAATTTAATATAATTTTTTTATAATTTTAGAGATATTATTAAAGGGATACCTTCCAATAGTTTTTTTCTTTTTATATTTAAAACAATTCCAATCTCCCATAATATAAATAGTCACTCATCCCTTACCCTTTAACTCATATAAAGCCCTTTTTATCTTACAAAAATGCACAAATAAACTCCAAATTTGAATTCTGTCATTATTTAGGAGTAAAATTTTTCATAATTCAATCCAATGATGTTCATTGGTGAAAACTAAAAAGAGTTACATCAAGAAGAGTCAACATTGATCAACAAGAAATTTTGGTTTAGGTATTTTCCATGCCTTAAATTATTATAATTCCATGATTATATTATTACATGCGTTTTATAAATATACTTAGGTGTTTATATTTTTATTTTTTTACCTACAAATACATTCAATTCAATAAAATGAGTAATGAAATCACTGCTTGTTTTTACTAAAGACTAATACCATAGGAAACAATGTCATTTGTCTTTCCTTTGCCACCTCTAATTTTTTGGAAATTATGATAGAAATGCAATTTTATATTATAATATATGATATTTATGATGTATTTTCATCCATTTAATTTTTAAATAACACATAAATTAATTATTTCAATTTTATGGGAATAAAATAATATCATGTGTGGATGTGTCGACTAACGCCTCCTCAAAGTGATGTGATTCATTAAAACGTTACATGGAATGTATTACAGATGGGTATAAAAACATATAATATATTAATTAAATATTTATAATACACATGAAAAAATTATTTTATGGATATATAACATATCATTTCATTCTCATAATTTCACAAACTAAAATAGTGGTAACGTCCTTCGTGGACGTGTTGTATACCCCCTCTTCAAAGCATTGAGATTCAACCTTTTTCATCACCACATAAAAATAATAATAAAACTATATAATTAAATAATACGTTATTTATGATATTTTATTAAATTAAGAAAGATAAAATTTACTTTCATTCTTTCAAATATTGATTATTCAAAAATTGAAATGTATCTCATGAATATGTATGAAATACTATCTCCATGATCGTAATGTTGGTTAATTTTTTATAACCATCCTTATTTAATGATTTTAAATTTATAATTTACTTAAAATAGGACAATTAAATCATTTTAATTGTTATTTAGATGTTTAAATAATTACCAAATTGACCATTGTCAACCTATCAAATCTAGTGTCGAAACATAAGATCAATATGGTAATAAAATATGACTTAAATAATTTTTGATTTAGTTATTGAAATAAATTTTTTTTAATTGAAATAAATGTAATTAAAAATATGATAATTTTTTAAAACAATTTAAATAGTCAACATTCATTTATTTTTCAGGAATATGGATGAAAATCATTATAAATCCGACATAAGGTAAGGGATTTAAAAAATCAACTTATATTAATTAGATTACAATTATATTTTATTGGTTATGTTTGGTAAAGTATATGTGTGAAATGACATATTATTTTTTTATTATGTATTTTCTCTTTTACTTTTTGAATTTAATTTCATCAAAAATAATTATTTCATTTATAATTTTTACTCTATTGAAAATAATATATCAACAGATTTACATCTCACTTTTGTACATTTGTAAGATAAATGTCATAATCGACACACATTAATCATTTGTGGGTTATAATTTACTTATTTTAATATAATATATCATGAATTATATTATAGAAAAGTTATTTAAATTTTTAATTTTATTATTAATAATGTTTTTTTATTTTGATTTAGATGTTACCATAATAGTAAGGGATTTTCATCTCACTTTTCACAACATAAAGAAAAATGTAATATTCCTTAATTACATCTAATTTGTAGTGTATATTATACAAATATCGATATATTATATTGTGTATTATTTTATATTCTTGGTATTGAAAAGTTTCATTTTTTTATTATTACTTTTGGGTCTTGCGATTCAGATGTTACCATAGTTGTAGGGGGATTGATCTGATTTTACATTATATAGAGACTAATTTTTTATGCACATAATTAATATTTTATGGTGTATATAATGAAATATTAAATAGTATATCATAAATATGATTTATTTAATGATATTAAATGTGTTAATTGATGTAATTTTTTCATGGATCTCATGATTCAAATATTACTCAAGATGTATGGGTTTTTATTGTCTGGCTTTTATTTCAGCAAGATATATTGAATATTTATCACATATTTTTATTATCTAATGTATATAATTCCTAAGAATTTATTTTATGATTTATAAACACAAAAATATGGGGTTTTATATATAAATTTTTTTATTTATCATTCAATGAGTGTATAGCTCCAAAGATACCAAAGTGGTGATGGATTTTTTTTTAAATATATTAATTATAACATATGTAATATTATACAACTATCTTATTTAAAAAGTTATATATAAAACCTATTTTAAATTTCAAATCATCATTTTATTTATTAAAATTTAATATATTTTTTGGAAAAATGTTATTCTTTTATAGGTAATATGATTAAAACATTTCACGGGGGGTAAACCTTGAATGTATAATGATTATTTTCCTCTAGTATCTTATTAATGATATTTTAAGAGAACATCCATTCATACAAGCCAACAACCCTTTTTGGTAATAATCCTCTTCTGGGAGATTTTGTATTGATAATATACCTATTGTTTTGTTATAAGTGTTTCTTCTTGTTTCAAAGATATTGTTAAAAAATATATTCTTTTTCCACATGTTTTTTCTATTTCAAAGAGGTTGCCATAAATATTTTTTATTTTAATTGGATAACGATGTTTAAATGTGATTTTTATGAAACCCATTTAATTTTCACAGTTTAATCATCTTTCAAATATATTGACATTAAAAAACAACTTTTTTTTATTCTTTTATCATGTTTTTATGATTACTATGATCGAAGTTCATTATTCATGGTACATGAAAATTATAGGAAACATGTGGGCCTTATAAATAATTATGATGGTTGATAGCCATTATAGAAATCCAATGTATTGGGGAGTGATTATATTGTAATATGGCCATATGTTTATTCCAATTGAACGAGTTTTGAGAGGGTTTGGATTGATTTTTTATGAAATTGATCCACTAATATAAAAAAATTGTTTTAATTTCTTGTTATGAGTTTAAAAATTTTATAATTATTATGATTGGTAACTCATATCTCTTGATTATTTATATTTATGATTCTTTTTTATTTTCCTATTTTAATATTTCATGATTTTTATCTCAGAGCTTTTAGTTATTTTATGGTCATATCGTCCACTTTGATTTAGTCATCATTCCCTTATGAACTATTATTCTGATTTATTCCATTCATTTTATCATACATATATATACTTTTATTGAGGATTTCACCTCACCGTTATTATGTTTCATATCCTAGTGGTATTATTTAAATGATAATGAATGAGTGATTTCTACAATGAATTTCATATGGACATTAACGATTTATTAATGTGACAAACAAACGATGGGATAAGGAGAAGAAATAATGATTTAATGCCATATGAATTTTTTATATTAGAATTTTTCCTAATAGATTAAATGAATAAACATAAAGGTTCATTGGTATATAGATGATAATTGTTTTCCTTTTTATGTTTCATGGTGTTGATGAAGGATTTGTGACATAATTATCAACATCAAACTAGGGAATGGAATCTTAAGTATGATTAAATTTTCAATTTATTGTACAACATATTTAAGGATTAAGTAATGTGATCGTAATTTGAATAATGACATATTTGGAGACAATTGTTAGTTGAGGTAGTTATTATCCTTGGATAAAAATAAAGTGTTTTAGGGAGGAATTATATTTCTGTAATAATGAAAAAACACAACTCACTCTTTAGTGACAACCCATTGCATCTAGAATGCTGGTGGGAATTGAACCCATGACTGATGGAAGATAATGTTTTTTACACTACCCCTATCCTACATTATGTCCTTTTCAACATGATATTTTATTTATTGGTAATTATTTAGTTCATTGTAAAAATATATGGTATTGTAAATGAAGAGTTATGATTGTTTTATATTGGATGAATATATGATCAAATCATTATAATCAATGGGTTTTGAAATTAGTCACAAAATAATTGGAAAATTAAAAGCATAGTTGATTATGGTGTAATTTATGTTGAACAAATGGTATTAATATTTAATTTCAATGATTAATGTATCATATTATATTATACTCATTTTTGGAATATTGATCCTATGTTCTAACGATTTCAGTATTGGTTAATGTCTAAATACATGTAGAAATGCTAAACTACCACTTTTATGGTTATGTCTTCTTTAATAGTTGATTTTAGTGCATCAGGAATTAAAAATTCATCTATAATACTCATATTTTATTGAAAAATATGGTATTTTTATTAATATTTATTAATTTATGACCTGATACTCATAAAGTAAGTATATTTACTATTTTTCTCTTTACCTAGATGGTAACCTAATTATTCAACTCTTATAAAATGATCATAAAATAAAATTTTATTCCCAATTTTTTTAATTTTAATTAATATAATGTCTTTAAACAATAAATCACTTAGTTTTTTGAGGACCATAAATTTTCATTGATCATTCACTTGTTTTTAATCAATGACATCAATCACTCTCTATAATTATTTTTTATTTTACTCCATTCACAACTTTGTTCTTCCTATGAGTAATCATTATTCTGAATAACATGTAGTGGAATTTATGCTTCAATATTAATTTTTTTGAAAATTTTTTATTAGTACTTTTTTTTATGTGGGGTTCTATAAAGTAAATATAATAAAATTTAAACCTTTAATACGAAATGATGAATTTTGAGAGAACAATTCTTTTTTTGGGGATAGAATTTGACATCCCGACATTTTATGAAATATTGTATTCAATTTTAATATAAAATAATAAATTAATATTGTTACATTAAATACAAATTTTACCATGAATCAAAAAATTTATCATGTGTTTCATGTAACATTCACTTTATTTGATAAAATGTATGACACACATGGTTGAGTCTTAAAGAACAATAATGTATTATTAATAATAATATCTAACATGATAGATATCACCGATAAATGGTAATGTCCTTAATGAATAATATTAAATAAATAATAAAAATATAGATTACAAATGTTTATATAAGAAATTATTTTTTTACCAATTAATTGTTAAGGAATTTAAAAACCAATTGAATATAATGAATGTTCTTTTATGAAAAACTAATTTTGTTTATGATAATAGTGTTTTATATTAATAAGTAAAATTAATCAATATTATTGAATGGTACCAATGATACTATTATGTTATATATTCCATAAATGTTTTCCCAAAATAATGCAATAATTTTGTTAGGCTAAAGATAATAATTAATCCATTTTCAAAAATAAGAAGGTGTATATTTTTTAAAGGCAATTTTACAACCATTCAATGGAACACTTGATTGAAAACTAAATTTTTAAACATTATTAAATTCTAGTTGACCAAATTAATTTTTTTTTTAAATAAGAGTTACATAATATTCCTTTTGTGATGTTTTGGTATTCTTTTAGATAAGTTTCATGATTTGATGAATAATGAAAAATAATGGATTTTAATTGAAAACAAATTATTCTTATAAATAATTTAAAAAGCTAAATTATATTTTTATTCTATTTTAAAGTATAATAAGATATTTTTTATATACATTAACTAAATTTTTGGGATTATATAAAATTTAAAATTGAAAATTTATTATAAAAAAATTCATTCTTTTGATCTTTATTACCAAAATTCCTTTTGATTCGTCCCATCTTCGGGATAAATTTATTTACAATTACGCCATTTTTGGGATTAGAATTTTGAAAATGGTTTCCATATTTGGTATTAGAAAATATTAAAATTACTCTTATGTTCAAAATAATATATTTACTGAAAACGTTTATTGAATGCAGTTAAAATTAATTATTGTGATTATGGTAAAAATGACATTACACAGTGGTTAAATATTAATCATTCGGGGGAAACTGGCCTAAAACATGAAAACCCCAACATTCAGATATATATCAACCACATACAAAAAATTATACAACTGATATCATTATTTGAGGAACATTATGTTCAGGAGACCTCTCCATTTGTTTTCCATTATATAATTACAAGAATGACACCCTCATTCACTATAAAAATCCACTCAACCCTCACATATTCACAAATCTAAATTAGTTTTTAACATAAAAAACGATAAATATAAACCCCCAACATCAATACTATTATAATAAAAGACCCACATTAGGTATAATGAAATCCAGTTATTTTCATTGGTGCAGCCCAAAAGAAGTCACCTGATAAAGAGGTGACATTCATTAATATGAAATTTTGTTTTATATATTTCTCCACCCATTAAATTATTCTGATTAAATTATTACATAATAACCACAATATAATAATATGTTCTTATTTTGTAATGTTTTTTTAACCTAAACCTGCATACACATCCTTCAAATGGGTAATTAAATCACCATTCATGTGTACAGAGGACTACAACCTTTAGAAATGATGTCATTCATTTCACCTTTCTACCTCTCATGGATGGAAATTTGGATGAAGATACTTATTAATATTATATATATTTTTTATTTATATGATTATTTAATTCATTTTATTTATCATATGAGACGTACATCTATTCCTTCAATTTTGTGTGAATTCGAAAGCATCATTTGGGGATGAGTGGACTATAGTCTCTACAAAGTGGAGCCATTGGTTCCAACATTACATGGAATTTACTAAGTGTAGATTATAGAAGGTGATATAAATTAAATAATTATGATATTAAATGGGTAATTATATATCATTACATTTAACATTTCATTTTATTCTTTCCATTTCACACACTAAGAATTAGATAACAACTTCTGTGAATGAGTGGACTTCTACCTCCTCGATGTGATGAGATTTTTCTTTTTTCATCACCACATCATAAGAAAAATATATATAAGTATATATAATTAAATAATATGTATTTATTATATAATTTTCATAATGTTAAGAAAAATATCAGAAACCGTCTTTCTATGACGATCATTGAAAAATTGGAATCTTACTCATGTGTAGGTATGACCTAAAATCTCCCTCATCATAGCATTGGATCAATTTTCATATCCATATTTTTAGTATGATTTTAAGAGTATAAATTATGTACATATATTATAAGTATTTCATTTTTATTATTTAATGTATTTTTAAATAATATCATTAATGACTATAGTCGACAAGTCAAAGACTATTTTGACACATAAAAAGAATATGGTCAAAACATCTAACATAAAAATTATTGATTAAGTGTTTTTATATAACATTTTTATAATATAAATATAAGTGATAAAAACATTAAAAAAATTCAATCATTTAAATAAATAACATAATTTTATTATTCAGAAATATAGTGGAAAACCATGAAAAATATGTCTATAGGTAAGGGGTTTCTTAACTCATTTTCAATTTATATTGTTGAGATTATAAATAATTTGTTTTTTACGCAAATTATATGGGTGTAATGAAATATGATTGGATTATATTTGTATTTACACTTTTATTTTTTGAATTTAAATATTTCTCACATATTTATTTTATGATTTATTCCCACTATAATGATATAATCTCTGTAAGGGGTTTTCATCTCACATTTTTATATGTGTGAGATAAATAACATAATGACCACTTATTTTTTTTTTGTGTATATACTACCCATTTTAATATATTTTACCATTAACTATATTATATTAATTTCATTTAAATTTTTAATTTGATGATTTTTATAATTGGGGCTTATATATCATATATTATTAGAGTAGAAAGTGATTTTCATCTCACTTTTTACATATGTGAGATAAATGTCATATTAATCACTTACTTATATTGGTATCTGTATATAATAACCCTTTTGTTATATATATATAATGAAGTTTTTTATATTCATGTCATTTAAATGTTTCATTTGATGATTATTACTATTGGGGATTCTGATTTAGATATTTCCACAAGTATATGAGATTTCTTCTCAATTTACATTACATTTAGACTTATTTGTTATTATATACCTAAATAATTTTATATTGTAAATATACATCCATACGTCATGTTATATCAATAATTTCATTTTTTTAATGATATTAAATGTTCCAATTTCTTTTATTCTTCCACGGTTCTAATGATTTAATAGTTACTCAAGTATTAAGGGTTTATCATGTCTCATTTTTATTTTGATTAGACATATGCAATATTCCAAACTTATTTTTGTTGTGTGTTGTATATAATTTCCGAGAATTTAATTTATGATTCATATACAAAATATTGTGGGGATTTAAATATTTATTTTAGGATATCTCTTTCTTGAGGTGTGTGGTTTAATATTTATAGAAGTGTTAATGCATTTTTGTCACAATTTTACTCCCTTGTGACATTTGTTATGGTATGCCCATTTCGTATCTTTCAATGTGTATATATAACCTTTAAAAGATAATATCATGATTTATTTATTATAATATTAATAATTTTCTAAAAATTATATTTCATTATGGGGATTATGATTCAAATGATTCTTTGTTGCATAAGGCACTTTGAATATTTACTTTTGATTTCCTCAAGAATATTTTAATGAAATTATAATGTAAACCCAATTTATAAATTTTGTATGCCATTTTTTTTACTTATCCTCCACTATTTATATATTTTATTGATTCCATTATCCATGTTTTTGTAGATGGATTATGATTATTTTAATGATATTGTTAAAGAACACATTTCTCTTCCAAGTGTTAATAATGTTTCCTGGAGATTGTTATAGAACTAATTTCTTTTCCATTAATTGACCTTTTATTCAATGATATTGTAATCAAACTCATCTATTACCCAAATGTTAATCATGATTTAAATTGTTTGACATTAAACCCATTTCCTTTTTATTGTTTTATCACGTTGTTATGTTTTTTATGATTAATGGGTTTTAATCATGGTACATGAGAATTATATGAAACTAATAAGACCTATATAGAATATACAAATTGTGATCCCCATTATAAATATCCATTTAATTAGGTAATGATTATTATGAAAGTCATCTATATGGTTATCCCAATTGAAACGGTTTTGAGTAGTATTTAATAAATTGATGTATAAATAACAAAAAAAATATCAATAATTATATATTTTGATTTTATAATGATTCTAATGATCTATATTGACAGTAAATGACCTTTAATTATGGATTTTTATGACTCTTTACTTTTCCATGTTATCATATTTTATTATCTATATACTAATGGGTTTGACATAATTTATGGTTCTCTCTTGTAATTTGATTATGTCATCATAGCCTTATGCACTCTTATGCTCATTCATGAAATTTATTTACTAATACTTACATTTTCACTTATTGAGTTATTGAAGTCATCCATATTATTTTTCATTTTCCATGGAATTTAATGAAATGATTTTGAACGGGTTATGTACAGATGAAATTTCACATGGTTGATGTTTATTTATTAATGTGATAAATAAAATCTAGGATAAGTTAGAGAAATCCTCATTTATTATCATCTGAAGTTTTTATGTATACCTTTTTCCTAAGTCTCAAAAACACTATAACCTAAAATATCCTCTAGTAGTTAAGTGATATAATTTTCCTTTAAATCTTGTAAGGTTTAGGTAAAAATATTTGGTGACAATTATTGGAATCAATGTTAGTAATGTAATGTTATTGATTTCAGTAAATGTTTTTGGGGTGTATGTATTTGTATTCTATAGGTAGTATCAAAAGTTAGTTATGATACAATTAGAGAATAGTATGTTTTAGTGTGATGTTATCATATGAGTTGTGGGTACCATCATAGGCCTATTATTATTATCATGTTCATATGTTCAATTTATTAGACACACCATTTAGGTTTTAATAGATGATATTATATTGTGATTAATAAAATTCCATAGTAATTTTATGGGGATGAGGTAGTCATTACAGATAGGGTAAAAAATTAAGTGTTTTTAGGAGGAATTATTTTTTATTATTAATGAAACAAATTTCAACCATTATTCTTGTTGACAAACAGTCACATTTAGATAATTCGTGTGGCTTGAGCCCATTTCAGAAGGAAGAAAAGGTTTGTTCCCACTAACACTTAACTAAATGATGTGCTGGCTATCATGAAAAAAATTATAGGTAATGATTAATTTTATTAAATAAACATTATGTTTTTTATTTTATGAATAATTTTTTATCTATCTAGGTTGAATATGTGATTAAATATTTCTAATCATTGAGGTTTTAAATTATTCATGAAATGATTAATGATTTATAAAAAACAATTTTAATTGAAAAAATTAATCAAATCTTTTGGTATTAAAATTTAATTTTAATGATTAATGTATCATATTATGTTGTAATAATTTTTTTGTTTTTCCTCCAATGTTTTAAACCATTTTGGTTTTGGTTAATGTAAACAGACATGTAGAGTAGCTTGCCTATAAATTGTATGGTTATGTAGTCATTAATAGTTTTTTTACATCTTTAGGAATAAAATATTTATTTTTAATACTCAACATTTTTAGAATAATATGTGATTTGGTTTAAATTGACTAATAAAATAAATTATAGTCATCAATTAAATGTATACGCATTTATTCTCTTATTCTAGAATATAAGGGAATTTCTTAGCTCTTGTAAAAGGATACTAAAACAAAATATTTATCCTAGTAACATCAATTATTATGGAATAATTATCTTTTTGATCATCATGGATTTATGTTTTTAAGTTCCTTATGTTATCACTGATCATTCACTTGTTTGTGATCAACAACCCCAATCACTATCTATAATTATTTATGTTTTTTCTCAATTACCCCAGATGTTCCTCCTATGTGGGATCCAAGTTATGAATAACATGTAGTAAAATTTATGTTTCCCACATTCCCTTTATTAATATGATGCTTTATTTTGAATTTTTTATATTTGGTTTTAAATAATTTGAATCTAAAAATGTTCATCCTTTAATATCCATGGTGAATTTCAAGTGCGAAATTCATTTTTAGAGGGGTAGGATCTAACAACATAATATTTTATGAGACTTATTCTTTCAAATTAATTTATCTTCTTAAATAGATTAAAATAAATGGAATTCAGTTTTTCTCATTCATCTGAATTTTTATCATGTAACATTGTGTCTTTCTCTTACTTTTATTACATTAAAGACCGAGGCTTACCAGAAAACAATATAGTACTAATATTATAATTTAACCAAGTTGTTAATACCTAGACTTTGGATTGGATGGAATTAATAATATTAATTTAATTATGAAATTATTTTTTAAACATGTTATATAATGAACTGTTTTGTGACAAATTATTTAGAAATTTAAATTAATACAAATTGAATATAAATGATGTGTATTTATGAAAAACTATCTTTATGAACAAAATATAATTTTATGATAATATATTAAATTTAAAATTATTAGTGAATGATATTAATGAAATTTATTTTCTATATATTAAATACTTTTTAAAATAAATAAAATAATTTCTATAGGCATGAGATAAATTTAAATCTAATTTTAATCATAACAAAATGATTATTTTTAAATTTTAGTTTTAACACATTTTAATGGTGTACCAGTTTTAAAAATATTGAATAATAAATAAATTAATATTTTAAAAATATAAATTGTAATTTAATGATAAATATTTAATGTCACATTGGGAGAATATTTTGTATTTTTCTGAGAATTTTAATGTTTTGATGTGTAGTAAAAAATACTTGATTATAATTATAAACAGCTTTTTGACATAAATAATTAATAGATATAAAATAAATTTTTTATAGTTTTAATGTTTTTTATGATAATTTTTATATCATTTTAACAATTTTAGGTCACTTATTAACATTAAAATTGGATAATAAAACAATTCTAACATTGGACCTTTTTACTTTATAAACTCGTTGTTTCATCCTATCTTTGGGATCAATTTTCAAATAAATTTTTCCAATTTTTGTATTGGAATTTAAGAAAATGGATAATATATTTTAAATCATAATAGTTAATAATTTATATTAATTTAAAATTCATATTTTTACCAAAGATATTTTGGAATGTAATTAAAAATAATTACAGCGATAATGGTATAAATGAGTTTTTACAGTGGTTAAACATTAGTTTGAAGGGGGAAAATGACATAGAAATAAGAAAAAAACCCATTGGATGGAAATATTTTGTCCATAAACTCATTTATATCTAATTTTGATCCTTATTATTGTATCATGATGTTATGGTGAACCCCCATTAGTGTTCACCTTTCTATTTTTACTAGAATGGCACTCCCCAACCTCTATAAAACGGAATTCACTCCCTTGCTTCTTGAAAACTGCAAAGCTAATTGAATTATCCAAAAACTGCACAAATAAAATCCAAACATCTCTCTTATAATTCTAGAAGATATATATTTGGATTAATTCAATCCAATTATGTTCTATACTGAATACCAAAAAGAGTTACCCAAAGAAGATTTAATATTGTTTAATGATAACATTTATTTTATTTATTTATCAAACCATTAAATAAGAAAAATGAAATTAATTTATAATAACCATAGTATCCAAAATATAAATAGATTTTGTTATTTTATGTTTTCATACAGCACTTACTGAAACATCCCTCTAATGGGTCATGAAATTAACATTTTGTGTGTACTTTGAACTACCATTTCACGGAACACTATCATTTTTTTTCCTTTACCGCATCACATGGTTGATAAATATGATAGAAAATTATTTTTAAATGATATATATTATATTTATGAGGTATTTATGAAATTGATATATAACACAAAACATCATGATTTTCATTTTTTGGGAATATCAGAACATAATTTTTTGTTAGGTGGACTACTAGCTCTTCAAAGAGATGTGATTAGTCAATTATTAACATGGTATTTATTAAGGATGGATATAAAAAACCTGATATAAATTAAATATTTATGATACTCGTGACATATATATTTATTTTTATATATAAAATATCATTTTCTTCATTCTATTTCACCCATTGAAATGTGATAATGTTGTTCATAGACCTGTGGACTACCGCCTCCGTGAAGTAATTCGATTCCTAATTTTTCATCTCCGCAACAAAATAATTATATATATATATATAAAAGTATAAATAATCATATAATATTATATTGATGATATAAGTGTTACTATATGAATATAAATTAATTTTAACTTTTTTATAATGATTAATGAAAAATGGTAATGTTGGTAATGCATGTGTATAACCTATGGTCTCCATAATCATAATTATATAAAATTTATGAAATGCGTAGTTGATTGTCCCCTATCGACCGGTCAAGGTTCATGTTATCTGATAATTTGTATAGCAGCACTCAGGTCGAATCCCCGATGATGATTCTTTTTATAGTCGGTTGTTTTTAGTTAATTGTATTCTGATTGGGGGGATTGTTTGTAGAGCTTATGAAATAATTTATGGATGATTTTTTATTTAACAAATTGATAAAGATTGGGGTGAGTTCATTATTGGGGATTTATTCTTATGATTTCCTTGAGTTTTTCTATATATGGTATTAAATTAATACCCACTTCACAAGATGATTTTGAATGGAATTCCCAAGTGTTAAAGCATTAATCCAAGATGTAACATAACCTAGGGTTCTAATCATTACCATTACATGTTTATGGTAGTGCGTTTTGTGGTTCGAATAATCCATGGAATCCACATATTAAACAAAACATGTCATTAATGCATGACATATAAAGTTCAACATACACAATATTAACTCAAAGAATACTTATCGAGGAAAGGCTCTCAATCACGTAACATCCCCGAATTATTACCCACCCCAATGGTAGATTTACTCATAAAATTAAATGAGTAGTTGTCTGGTTATAATTATTATGATTACAAATTATGAAAAAACTCAAAATAAAGGGATAATAAGTGACTGGTGTGTCGAACACACACACAAACGATGAAGGAAATTAAATATGGACTTTATATTAAATGAAAAACCAAAATAAGGGAATTTGATTCAACTATATTTAAAATATTTTAAGAAAATTAATATTATAATATAGATTGTGGATGAGAATAAGTGATATTGATGAAGAAACTTCCATTAAAATATAATTACAAAGAAAGATACTTAAAATATTACAAAAATGAAGAACACAAAATTAAATGAAAACAGAGAGAGGAGGAAAGGAATCTCAAGTGAAAACTTGGGTATAGATGGTCCTCCCAAGACAGTGGAAAGGATATTGTCATGCCAATATTTTCTCCTCTATTATGAATTGCCAACTCTTTTTAAGGGGTGGAGGGGGATGAATTTATATCCCAAGGACGTGGACTGTTGGTATTCTCAA
Organism: Viscum album; assembly: GCA_963277665.1. Classification (NCBI taxonomy): domain Eukaryota; kingdom Viridiplantae; phylum Streptophyta; class Magnoliopsida; order Santalales; family Viscaceae; genus Viscum; species Viscum album. The sequence goes on along the minus strand of OY728140.1, from coordinate 1,425,412,166 downwards.
TATATCCCCCAACTTGGGTCGTCTATTTGGGCATCCAGAAAGTTGAATCTAGAGATATATCCTTCTTAAAAGTTGTTGAAATATATCTCCTCTATCAACCCTGAAAATGTGGTGGCCATTGGACTTATGGAGCCAATGTTAAAGAAGGTTTATTAAAAAATGTTAATCTATCCATTTAAATCCAATCTTTTGGAAGACCAAAATGTGAATGGGTTTTTTAATAAGAATATTACTTCAACACTGAATAATTTCTTCAACAATGGCGGCCCAATATATCTCATCTTTAAAACTGAATAATATCAGCTATATTGGATGATTACATCATGAGATATGTCTTGCATAGTGTCCAAATTTTCATTCCCGGCCAGAATGGTTGGCTGGACTTCAATGCATTAGTTGGGCCCATTCTTTTTGGAGTTTGGCCCTAGAATGTATATCCATTACTCCATGCATTGATATCAGAATCTTTGAGGATAAATAATGAATTTTCACTTCAGGATTGAGCCTAGTAATTCAATTCTCATGGATGGTCCAGTTTCCTCACAGATTAAATGATCCTTATTGTGTGGACCATATGAGCCTTCAAATGGAAGAATTGTCCAATGATCTCTTCTAATGAAATGTTTGATATTGAATTATTAATCTTAAAAAAACCAGACTATTTGGATGAGTATGGTGATAGTTATAAATAAAATAGTAAACAGACTCAATTGGGATACTTGTATAAATGCTCAAAAATATACATAGTATTAAAACATTAACATTTCACACAAATTATTCACATTTCATATATAATCAGTAACAAGAGTATATAATATGTCATAAAAATATTAATAACATCAACTCCCTCACACTTAGTCTTGTGAATGTCCTCTTGTTCAAAAAATATAAAAACCTGACAAAATAATTTTCACTCACCAAAAAATATTAAAATTTTGTTTTTCCCATTCAGGGGAAGTTTAGACAATTTCACTCGTCCATATTGAATTCCACTATAATTTGTTACAGATAAAATGTTCCAACAAAATCATTTTTTCATGCTCAAATTTAGAAATGTAAAATTGTGGCACACAAAACATTATCCTCTCAAGATGATAAAATTAATTTATAGAGCTTCAATCATTCATCATCCAAATGTGAAAAAATAGAGTTCTTAAGATCTCACAACTTCCACACACTATACTAAAGTTCAAAAAAATCAGGAGGTCTTTTTAGGGGATTTTATGTGGCTATGGGACAATAGTAAGATGATATCTAAATGATAGGAAAAAGGGGTAAAATACCAACATGGAAAAATAAATGCACATTTTTTTTAAATGAATAATTGAAGGAAATTAAAACACATATATACAAGGGAATGATTTTGTGAAAAAAACACAATAGAGGAAGAAAATCTGAAGTGGATGAGCAGATTAAATATTTACAAACAATGAAACGCTTCATTATGATATAATAATATAATGCAAGTGTTCTTTTTTTTATATTTTTCTCATTTTTTGAATGTATAACACGGAAAAGATCTGATAGTAATTTCCTAATCCATGATTGATCTCGTCATGAAAGTAATTGTAATAGTTATAACAAGATAAAAGGTTGAGGAAGAGAGATTTTTTTCCTTCCCAAGAAACAAAAAAATGGTTTTTTTTATTTTTTTGATTTTTTTATCACTTGTAAATAACATTTAAAAAATTACATAAATGAAATTATATTACATTCCCAAAAACCCACTAAATGAAAACCAATACCCCACACTGAAATGGATGCTTTCCCTCAAGTATATGATAACATGGTGAAATCAACAAAGGGTACACAAAATGAAATCCATCCACCCACACTTATATTTAATAAAAAAATATGCAATGAAAAATCCATATTGATAATTGGTGAGAAAAGGTATCAGGCTTTTAATTTGGCTATCAAAGAAAATGTTTTCATATGCGTGAATGAGCATTGAAAGAAATGATTAATTTAAGGGAAATGGGAGGCTTTTTGGCTATTGTGATTCTCATGTGGTTCATAAAATGCCTATGTCATTTTAATGTACAATAAATTATAAAATTCAGCTCGAAGGTCCACAAACTCAAGACTCAAAAATGGTGGTGAAAACAGACAATTTGAAAAGATGACTATAGGTATCCTTGGCGTGAAAATAAATGTTGTTTCTAACAGGTGGGGAAAATCATTTTCCAAATCAATATCAGAGCATTCAAAATGTATTATTCTTGAAAAAAATTATTTATCCAAATATATGATGAAAACACAAAAATTTCATATGAAGCCATTCCTTTTGACTATCCAAAATGGTTGGACAATATTTGAAAATTGAAAGTGAGTAAGGATGACTCTTTTGATTATTTTTACGTTTTTTTATTTTTTTAGTTTTTTAGTGTTCTTTAAAATACACACCCACACAAAAGAGAAATAGAATAAGAAAAATTTTTATGAATAAAGTAGTAAAAAATGAAAGAAAGAGGAAGAAAACGAAAGAGTGGGAGAGAGAGGAAGAGATATAGAGAGAGTTAAAGGGAGAGAGGTGCCCCCCGTTTTGGATTTAGTGGGTCACTGTCTCCATCATGTGGTGGGTCAACTGTAGATTTTCGGTATCCAGTAGAGGTCAATGTTGTTCCAAGATTGTGTGTCCTCTCATGGTGATGCTTTAACTGATGTCCATTAACCTTTAATGTCATTTGGGAAGAGGGGTGTTGGAATTTCACTGCACAAAATGGGTAAACATTAATAATAACAAAAGGACCTTCCCAAAGAGAATTAAGATTACATGGGTGAAGAAAAAATAGGTAACTGAAGAGCATTACCTTTTCACCATAATGAAATCACTTTAATAGGATGTGTTTATCATGGAGTGCCTTGGATTTTTCTTTTTAGAGATTATAATTATCATATGAATCAAGTCGAAGCTCCTTGAGTTCAACCAATTCCCACAATCTTTCTTCAAAAAAAAATTTATAGATCAAAATTTCTGGTTTTTTATAGCCCAAAATGACTTATGTTAGATTTCTATTGGAAAATTACAGGCTTTACAAAAAACTAGACATATAGGATATATCCCAATGGGTGTTTTATATGAAGTTCAATAAGCCCAAAGTGCTTCAACAAGTCTTTCAAGCCATTCTTTTCTGGTGGGTTTTACAATTCTCTCAATCACTCTTTTAACTTATCTATTTGAATGTTCATACGTGACATTTTTTTAGGGGTGATATGCAGTTGAAGTTTTATGTACAACCTCATTCTTTTTCAAAAGATATTCCATGGTTCTATTACAAAAATGTATTCCTTAGTCACTAATCAAGGCTTGAGGCATGCCAAATCATTTTAAGATGTGAGTATTTAGGAACTCAATAGTAGTATGTGAATCATCATTTCTAGTGGGTTTGACCTTGACCCACGTAGAAAAATAATCAACCGAAAGAATAATGTATGAGAATCTATTGGAAGGATGGAATGGTCCCATGAAATCGATATCCCAAATATCGAATATCTCATATAAAATTAAATGCTTTTGTGGAATTTCATTTCAGCTTGAAATTTTGCCTAACTTTTGGAATGTGGGACATGATTGAAAAAACTCATTTGAGTCCTTGAAGAGTGATGTCCAGAAGAATCTAGAGTCTAGCACCTTTTGGGAGGTCATTTGTGGTCCAAATTGGACACCACAAGCCATTGAGTGATAGAATTATATATTGGAAGAATGTTCATTTTCCTGGACACATCTCCTTATTACCATGTCAGCCCCAGTTTTCCAATGTTTAATTCCTTCCCAAAAATATTATTTTGAATCACTTTTCAACTTCATATTTTTTTTCTTCTGAAACAATTTTAGGAAAACACCAAAAATCATGTAATTTACAATTGGGGAATACGATGGTATTTTTGGAGTGAGATATGAATGGTGCTTAGTGGGGAATCTAGGATAGAGGATTTCAGAATTAAAATAATAAGAAATTATACTCATGTGATTAGCCACATGGTTTTCTCATCCCGGCCTATCTTTTATTTCTATGTCAATCTCTTGGAGAATTAGGATCCACATTATTAGCCTTGGTTTGGAATCTCTTTTCATGAGTAAGAACATTACAAGAATGGTCTGTGAAGAAAATGATTTTGGAACCTACGATATAGTACCAAAATTTATCAATGGAAAAAATAACTGCTAAAAGTTTCTTTTCAGTGACAGTGTAGTGATATTGAGTTTCATCCAATGTTTTTTAGGCATAATAGGTGAAATGAGGAATTTTTTCTCTTCTTTGACAAAGAACCACCCTAGCAGATCTTTTAGAAGAATCACACATCAACTTAAAGGGTAATCACCAATATGGGGGTTGGATTATCGGGGCATATGTAGGAGCAGTTTTCACTTCTATGAAGGCTCTCTTGAAAACCTGTAGAGACCCGAAGCTTAACATACATGGACATTACATTACTTTTGTGGAATACTTAGTACATAACAAAAACACACACAAAAGGACCGTAATAGTTTAGTGTGTTTGGAAACTCGTAACATAATCTTCTAATCGTGGTGAAAGATCTTCAACATCTCCCAAAAAGATCTTCCTTTTTTTAACCAAAAACCTTTCTTTATATCCTAGGGAAAAGAAAACATAAAACGGTGAGCTCAAATGCTCAGTAAGGGTAAACAAAAGAAATATCAATCACATCATATACAAAAGAACATAACATTTGAAAATCTTAACCTGCAAAAGAAATCATAATTTCATAACATGGGATAAATCATAATAGTGAAATGTAATCCCAATAATCATAACTCAAAACATGAATCATTTTGGCATACACACATAATCATAGAGAATCATTTCTTGTTAGTCAAGACTCAATGCCAAGACCATCTTAGTGGACAAAGTCCATTTCTGAACCGAGGTCACTCCTCATTTCAGTCTTGTTTCACTGAACTGGTTTAAGCTGCCGTTCCAGCCATGTATATCTCATGTGATATAAAATCATTACCCAATGCATTGGAGGGAGATATAGGTCCCACCCATCTCATAATGATACTATTCTTATGTGTGCCAAAAAATCAAAAACCATACATCATAGCATAACCCTTGTAATAAAAATGGGAATCTTAAACATCGTGACATCATAAAAAAATTTATATAAGATAAAGGAATTCATAAAAATAATTCCATCACAACATAATAAAATAAATGTAATAATAGGGATAGAAACAGAACCTTTTATTATCTTAGATGGAAGATAATTTGGATAAAACACTTGAACTCCATTCCTGCGGAAAATATCCTTTCTACTTCAAAAACATTTTCCCTTTCTTAACATGTCAAACAATTGTAAACTAAAAGAAGTTGATTAAAAATAAAGTTGAAAACTTGTAAAGGAATCTTCTTGAAAATAATGTTTTAAAAATCCATTCATGCCGTATAAGTTAAAAGAAAAAATTATTCTTGTACTTTTGTTGGAAAAGTCAAAAAGTACCTCATACGAAAAATGAAAAAATATTCCATTCATATCTTTTAATAAAAACATACCGAAGGGTAAAATTGGATATAAAATATTTTAGAAGGATATAAATATTATATATTGAGGAAAAATGGATGTGGATGATAAAATACACCCCAGTAAATACCAAAGTATAAACAATCTCGGATAAAAATGAGATTGTGATCACTACTGGAAAGATGATCTTTCCCAACACTTCTATACCAACGGTTTGTAAAAAGCGTTGGTATAGGTACCATTTCTCAATGGTTTGTCGAAACCGTTGGTAAAGCCATAGATTTCCCCACCTTTCCCAACAGTTTATGCTAAACCGTTGGAAAAGGGTGTGTTTTGAGCCTCTTTCCCAACGGTTCACCAAAATCGTTGGGAAAAGTGACCGTTCCCAACGGTTCACCAAAACCGTTGGTAAAAACCACCCAAAATCCATCCTTCGGCCTAAAAAATTCAACCCACCCCTAACCTATCCCAACGGTTTTCAAAACCGTTGGGATAAGTTCTTTGAATTGTTTCCAGATCTACTAACCGCGAACATTATATAAATCAAAATTTTAAATAATTATGATAATACATATATATATTTATGAAATTATGTTTACAAAAGTGATGTTAGCTTAGTGGTTAAGTCATTCGATTATAAACAGGGGGTTCTGGGATCAAATCCCACAGAATGTTTTTTTTGAAATACATATACCAACGGTTTTATAACTGTTGGTATAGATATTCATATTACTTATACCAACGGTATTCAAAACCGTTAGGACAGGTCTATACCAATGGTTTTGGGAAAATTGTTGGTATAGTCCTATTGTCACGGCTTACTTTCCAACGGTCCTCCAAACCATTGGTATAGCCTATACCAACGGTTTGGGGGCCTATACCAACGGTTTGGAACCGTTGGTATAGGGTATTTTTCCAGTAGTGGATATTTCCCCTTACCTTAGGTCCAATTTGCTTCGTAAGTGTCTAAACCTCCTATATAATGATTAAAATAATGTCATTGACTTATTCCAGAATCATACTCATTGTTATGATATCATATATGGTTCACTTATGACTTTATTTTACCCGTTCTTTTGTAAATTCCATGTTAAAGAGCGTTTTGGGTAAAATCATTTCATTTGTCATCAGTGTTTTGACTTTTAATTATTCATATGATTAATTAGATCAGGATTACTTAATTTCAGAATATAAAACATGATTTATATATAATATATATTCATAATATACATATATATAATAGATCAGTAAATGGAAAAAAATACACCGTTCATGGAGACAGTAGGTCTTACGTACGCATGAACGCTGTTTTCGTTTCCTTATTGAGTTGAATGGAATTAAGTAGATGAAATACATATATAAACACATAAATACAGTATCATTATTATGTCATATATTTCATTATTACTTATTATATATACTTTATCATCATTCATGAATGGTTAACGTGGAGAATGAATCTCATCGCGTTGTGGAGACGGTAGACCGTACGTACGCACGAGTGATGATATTGTTCTCATGATCATGGAATTGTAATGGAGTGTATTTATACTATTTTAGAATCTATATCACTTTACAATAATCATATATAGTTGTTTATTTGCACCATTATACCCATCCATGTAATGTGGTGGTAGAAAATAGATTACACCACGGCATGGAGACGTTATTCCGTATGTACGCACGCGGGGTGATTTTGTTTTCCATAGGATGGATAGATGGTGAATTAGGGTTTTTTCATACATATAATAACATATCAGTATATGAGGGATAATTATTTTATTACTTAATAATGAAAAAACCCAAGAAGAAGAAGTGGAAGAAGAAATAAAGTTGAAGGAATCGGTAACAGACATTACCTCTTCTTTGAAGTGGCTTTTTGAGTCCTCCCCATAGGGCACTACAATTGGTATTTGAAGAAGACCAGGACCTCTATAATGTTTTTAGGGAAGTGTATAAGAAAATTTGGCAGGGGTTGTCTGATCTTGAAGGCTCAAAGTGGTGTGAGGAAGATATGGAGGAGGTGCCTTTTTATAAGGGAGGAGCGGGGCACCTTTGGAATTACTAAAAATATTATTTTATTATAAAGCAAATTAGGTTTTAAATAGCTCTAAATTGATTTATTTTGAAGATAAGGTAGGGATAGGTCGAAATCCTCTCATCCAATAGAATTTAGACAAGTTTAGGTTCCTATTTTAACCATATCATTTATATTCAACTTTAATTTTGATAATTTTACTTTTACCGTGTCTTTTTGTGTTCTCACACTATAAGGTTAATAAACATACTATAAGAAGCCAAACGAACCCCAAGATGTTTATTATTAATATATATAACCTTTTCTAAGTCATTTGGCCGAACCTTAGATTTTTTGGAATAAAATAACAATTAATAATATAATATTTGTTTTAATAACGATTTTATGTCAATTTTGACACTATTTAGTAATTTATTTTTTGTGAAAATCATAACTGAATGATTAGTTAGAATAGAGTTAATTAAATAAATAATAACATGTCATTTTAAACTATAAAATTAGTTGAATTCATAAAAAGTCTAAAATTACATTTATTTTGGTATTTATAACATCAATTATGTCAATATTTCATTAATAAGATAATTACTGCATCATCTTTGTGGCATAAATAAATTAAATTATTTAATGTCTAAAAATTACAAATAAAATAAAATTATCTAGGAAATCTTTTTAGATTTCTAATTAATATTTATAGTTGAATTTATCTTATGTATAACCCTATATGGAAAATGATATACTTATTAAACTTTGATTTTAACTATTTTAACCCTTCTTTAAATAAATTAATAATAAATGTCCTCATCTAATTCAAGTGGGCCTAAATGGTAATATTTTATTCCTACGGTTGTTTTTGGTCGAATTACACTTATTCAATAAAATTAGGACATGTTTTAGGGTAATAATAAGATCATTTTTACCCTTAATTACCCTATTCACTTTTAACCGTGGTAAAAAAAGTAAAAAGTTACTATTCACCAAAAATTATTTTTATCTCATTGAACCATATTTTATTTAATGACATCAACCGTGTCTCTCGGATTTTTGAAATTCCACTCAGAGAAGCGGTAAAATTAAGTTTTATGAATAATTCATTTTTTTAACTACCACTTAGTGGTTTCACTATTCATCAAAAAATGAAAGTTTCCCGAAAAACACCAACAATTAGGCCTAAGATATATTTGATATTATGAACTCAAAAATGATATCTATTTTAGCAAATTCAAAACATATCAGTTGCATTAATTAATTTAAAAATTAATTCCCGTCGTCTAAACAAATAGCGTGTTCTTAAGAGATAATAAATATCAAAAGATTGACACTTGTTTATGTATGGTTTAAATGTGAAATTACATCCAATGACCAAAATTGTATTTAATTGTAAAAATATATTCTAAATATACTTTAAAACCACTCAAATTAATAATTTATCACTATTAATTATTTCAATTTAAAAGGTTGATTTTAATTAAAATTTAGTAATTTTTACTATTCAATGGGTTTTCATTTTCTCCTTATCACTTCATTATGCACATATCATCTTCTTTCCAAAAATATCTCAATCACTTTCCATGGTTACCGATGTCATATTCTTATGGAAAACCACAATGGACCAATATATAGGTATTCCAATATACCATAAAAGTACCTCAACAACATTATTTTTGAATACTAATACACAAACACTTCAAACCATCCCCTTTAATGATTGTCATTGAATAAGTCCTTCCTTGATTTAGATGTAACCTCTTAGGTCAGGGCATTGAGTTTTGTAATGAACATGTTCTCCACAGATAAGACATTGAACTCCATAATGGTCTATCACTGTATGACCCTTTTCTCCACAAAGATAACATTTGTCCCTCCATTTGAGGTATTCCTCAAGGTTCTTCTTCCATTCTTTAGAAATCTCAATCGTCCTTTCATTATGCTCCTCACTATGCGAACAAGAATAAAATTCCATCTTCCTCTTATTTGATGACTTAGTAATGCCACTAAATTTTACCTTGTTAATCAAATATCACGATGACTGATTTAGCATAATCACAATATCATTCTCTATAGGCATTACGCAATTTCATTTCTCATAGTCCCCAATTCTTCCATTGGATTCAATGTTAACCGAATTGATTCTGGTTCCCTCCATTGACTAAAACATAAAAAGATTTCTGTGAGAGGTAAAAATCATGCTAGAGAAAACAACATAGTAAAGGGGGATTACCTTCAATATCTAACATCTTAGGTTTCCGTAATTCTAGTACTATAACCTATACTTATACGTAACCTTAGGTACATCCCTAGACATACCCTAAGAATATCTCTAGGGATCTCACTAACGTTTTTGCATCCTAGTTTCCAAAGGTTTAATAAACCTTTCCTCGGATACCAACTGTAGAGACCCGAAGCTTAACGTACATGGACATTACATTACTTTTGCAGAATACATAGTACATAACATAAACACACACACAAGGACCGTAATAGTTTAGTGTCTTTGGAAACTCGGAACATAATATTATAATCGTGGTGAAAGATCTTCAACATCTCCCAAAAAGATCTTCCTTTTTTTACCTAAAACCTTTCTTTATATCCTGGGGAAAAGAAAACATAAAAGGGTGAGCTCAAATGCTCAGTAAGGGTAAACAAAATAAATATCAATCACATCATATACATAAGAACATAACTTTTGGAAATCTTAACCTGCAAAAGAAATCATAATTTCATAACATGGGATAAATCATAGTAGTGAAATGTAATCACAATAATCATAACATAAAACATGAAACTATTTTTCATAGACCCATAATCATAGAGAATCATTTCTTGTTAGTCAAGACTCAATGCCATGACCATCTTAGTGGACAAAGTCCATTTCTGAACCGATTTCACTCCTCGTTTCAGTCCTGTTTCACTGAACTGGTTTAACCTGCCGTTTCAGCCATGTCTATCTCATGTGATATAAAATAATTACCCAATTCATTGGAGGGAGATATAGGTCTCACCCATCTCATAATGATACCATTCTTATGTGTTCCACAAAATCATAAACCATACATCATAGCATAACCCATGTAATAAAAATGGGAATCTTAAACATCGTGACATCACAAAACAATTCATATAAGATAAAGTAATTAATAAAAATAATTCCATCACAACATAATAAAATCAATATAATAATAGGGATAGAAACAGAACCCTTTATTATCTTAGATGGAAAATAATTTCTATATAACACATGAACTCCATTTTGAGGAAAATATCCTTTCTACTTCAAAAACATTTTCCCTTTCTTAACATGTCATACAATTTGAAACTAAAAGACGTTGATTAAAAATAAACATGAAAACTTTTAAAGGAATCATCTTGGAAATAATGTTTTAAAAATCCATTCATGTCGTATAAGTTAAAATAAAACATTTTTCTCGTACTTTTGTCGGAAAAGTCAAAAAGTACCTCGTACGAAAAATGACAAAAGATTACTTTCATATATTTTTCTAAAAACTCTCCGAAGGGTAAAATTGGATATAAACTATTGTAGAAGGATATAAATATTATATATTGTGGAAAAATGGATGTGGATGATAAAATACACCCCAGTAAATTCCAAAGTATAAACAATCTCGGATAAAAATGAGATTGTGATATCTCCCTTTACCTTAGGTCTGATTTTCTTCATAAGTGTCCGAACCTCCTGTATAATGATTTAAATAATGTCATTGAATTATTCCAGAATCATACTCATTGTTATTATATCATATATGGTTCACTTATGACTTTATTTTACCCGTTCTTTTGTAAATTCCGTGTTAAAGAGCGTTTTCAGTAAAATCGTTTCATTTGTTTTCCCTGTTTTGACTTGTAATTATTCATATGATTACATAGATCATGATTAATTAATTAATTACAGAATATAAAACATTATTTATATATAATATATATTCATAATATACATATATATAATAGATCAATAAATGGAAGGAAATACACCGTTCATGGAGACGGTAGGCCGTACGTACGCATGAACGCTGTTTTCGTTTCCTTATTGAGTTGAATGAAATTAAGTAGATGACATACATATATATACACATAAATACAGTATCATTATTATGTCATATATTTCATGATTACTTATTATATATACTTTATAATCATTCATGAATGGTTAACGTGGATAATGAATCTCATCACGTCGTGGAGACGGTAGTCCGTACGTACGCACGAGCGATGATATCGTTCTCATGATCACAGAATTGTATTAGAGTGTATGTATACTATTTCAGAATCTATATCACTTTACAATAATAATATATAGTTGTTTATTTTCACCATTATACCCATCCATGTAAGGTGGTGGTGGAAAATAGATTACACCACGGCGTGGAGGCGGTATTCCGTACGTATGCACGCGCAGTGATTTTGTTTTTCATAGGATGGATAGATGGTGAAATATGGTTGTTTCATACTTATAATAACATATCAGTTTATGAGGTATACTGATGTTATTACTTCATAATGAAACATCCTAAGAAGAAGTGGAAGAATAAATAAAGTTGAAAGAATCAGTAACGGACATTACCTCTTCTTTGAAGTGCCTCTTTGAGTCCTCCCCTTAGTGCTCTAAAATTGGTCTTTTAAGAAAACCAGGACCTCTAGGATGTTTTTAGGGAAGTGTAGAATATATTTTGGCAGGTTTTGGCCGAGAATGAAGGCTCAAAGTGGTGTGAGTAAGAGAGGGAGGAGGTGCCTTTTTATAATGGAGGAGAGGGGCACCTTTGGAATAACTAAAAATATTATTTTATTATAAAGACAAATTTGGTTATAAATAGCTCAAAATGGATTAATTTAGATTCTAAGGTGGGGATATGTCGAAAGCCTCTCATACAATAGAATTTAGACAAGTTTAGGTTCCTATGTTAACCTTATCATTTATATTTATCTTTAAGATAGATAATTTTACTTTTACCGTGTCTTTTTGTGTTCTTACACTATAAGGTTAATAAAATTACTATAAGAAGCCAAAAGAACCCCAAGTTGTTTATTATTAATATATATAACCTTATATAAGTCATTTGGCCGAACCTTAGATTTTTAAGAATAAAATAACAATTGATAATATAATATTTGTTTTAAAAACTATTTTATGTCAATTTTGACACGATTTAGTAGTTTATTTTTTCTGAAAATCACAACAGAGTGATTAGTTCGAAAAAAATTAATTAAATCAATAATAAAATGTCATATTAACCTATAAAATTATTATAATTCATAAAAAGTCTCAAAGTACATTTATTTCGGTATTTATAACATCAATTATGTCAATATTTCATTAATAAGAAAATTACTGTATCATCTTTGTGTCATAAATAAATTAAATTATTTAATGTCTAAAATTTACATATAAAATACCATTATGTAGGAAATATTCTTATATTTCTAATTAATATTTATAGTTTAATTTATTTTATGTATAACCCTATATTAAAAGTGATATACTTATTAAACTTTGATTTTAACTATTTTAACCCTTCTTTAAATAAATTAATAATAAATGTCCTAATCTAATCCAAGTGGGTCTAAATGGTCATATTTTCTTCCTAAGGTTGTTTTTGGTCTAATTACATTTATCCAATAGAATTATGACATGTTTTAGGGTAATAATAATATCATTTTTACCCATAATCACCCTATTTACTTTTAACCGTGGTAAAAAAAATTAAAAAGTTACTATTCACCAAAAATTATTTTTATCTCATTTAACCACATTTTACTTACTGACATCAACTGTGTCTCTCATATTTTTGAAATTCCACTAACATAAGTGGTAAAATTATGTTTTATGAAAAATTCATTTTTTTAACTACCACATAGTGGTTTCACTATTTATCAAAAAATGAAAGTTTCCAGAAAAATAACAAAAATTAGGCCTAAGCTATATTTGATATTATGAACTCAAAAATGATGTCTGTTTTACCAAATTCAAAACATATCAGTTGCATTAATTAATTTAAAAATTAATTCCCGTCGTCTAAACAAATAGCGTGTTCTTAAGAGATAATAACTATAAAAAGATTGACATGTGTTAATGTCTAGTTTAAATTTGAAATTACATCCAATGACCAACATTATATTAAATTGTAAAAATATATTCTAAATATACTTTCAAACCACTCAAAATAATAATTTATCCCTATTAATTATTTTTATTAAAAAGTTTGTTTTTAATTAGAATTTAGTAATTTTCACTATTCATCAGAAAATGAAAGTTATCTGAAAGTACCAAAATTTCACCTTAAGATAATTTCAATATTCTGAATCCAAAAATGAAGTCCACTTTAAAAAATTAAATTTAAAAAATTTCAAAAAGTGGTTATTACTATTCATAACAGCTAGTTTTAATAATATTTTTATAGAATATCGTTGTTTTGTGAAACTCGTTATTGCGTACTACACACGCTATCGAGGAAGGTCGCGATTGCGTGTAATTCATGGCAAGTCAAGGATTCATGTTGTGAAAGCTTCTTTTGGTGTAGCATAATACACAATACATTAATGAAATTAAAAAGAATATTTTTCATAAAATCTAGGGGTGTTACATTCTACCCCCCTTAAAATGAATTTCGCCCTTGAAATTCGTCGGGGTTATAAATGGTTCACTACTATGAATTTTTTTTAATAGAAACCCACATCGTAAAAAAGAATACCAAAACCAATTTTTAAAAACAAAAGTATGAAACGTAACAGTTACCCAAATAAACTAATCATTGGGTTTCCACATAGGTGAAAATATGGATATGGAAGAGAAACCTAACCATTATGTTCTGATGGAGAGTGGTAGAGAACATGGGTATGGAAAACCCAGCAATCACAACGCCATAAATTTGTGATGATCTAAGGTACCATCTGATTCATCAGATAAAAGATCACTAGGACAACATTTTTGGTTTTCAAGATCATTTCCCCTAAAGTTGATGAAATTGGGATTAGAAGAAATACTTTCGTGATTTTGGTGTAGTCTCATAGTCAGTCATTCTTTGGACAATTTCCAATTCATCTCATAAAGAAATAAAGTTGAATTTGTCATTTGTTATGTGTTAGTAGATCATGTGATATAATGAGGGGTCATTTCATCTGTCTCAAATAAAAGGTTCGAAAAGTTATCAAAAAATACGTAAGTCCATCTATAGTGAGATTAATCATATATGGTTCCTAAAATGGACATATATTTCTTATATTATACTGCTTAATATAATAAAACTAGTTTCTACTAAACAGGGACTTCCTGTAGGCCAGTGGTAGGTGATAAAGGCCAGTCGCACTTCTGTTGTGGGTTCGATTCCTACAGCCTTGTCAGATGCGATGGGCTGTCGCCCGTCCTACAGGCTGTCCTTTTTCTAAATCTATATTAATATAACATCCCTTAAATAATATCAAAAAAAGTTCAATCCTAACTTATCTCCAACATAATCCATTCCAACCTTTAGGATTTTCTAAAATACTTCGGTCCAAGATCATAGTATAAAGAAAATGATCACGTGAATGTTATCATTTGTCCCCCATATATCATATGATATATGATACCTTAATCATGTATTCTCTTAAATAATTAAAACCCATTGAACCTTAGTGAAAACATGAATGAAGTTAAATGTTAACACTTTCCACATACCAAAATCCTCAAAATTCTATATACTCAAACCATGATATCACTTAGTCCTTATATCAATCATGAGCTCATGAATATTGTCAAACATTTCATTTTCTCCTTATCACTTCATTATGCACATATCATCTTCTTTCCAAAAATATCTCAATCACTTTCCATGGTTACCGATGTCATATTCTTATGGAAAACCACAATGGACCAATATATAGGTATTCCAATATACCATAAAAGTACCTCAACAACATTATTTTTGAATACTAATACACAAACACTTCAAACCATCCCCTTTAATGATTGTCATTGAATAAGTCCTTCCTTGATTTAGATGTAACCTCTTAGGTCAGGGCATTGAGTTTTGTAATGAACATGTTCTCCACAGATAAGACATTGAACTCCATAATGGTCTATCACTGTATGACCCTTTTCTCCACAAAGATAACATTTGTCCCTCCATTTGAGGTATTCCTCAAGGTACTTCTTCCCTTCTTTATAAATCTCAATCTTCTTTTCTTTATGCTCCTCACTATGTGAACATGCATAAAATTCCATCTTCCTCTTATTTGATGACTTAGGAATGCCACTAAATTTCACCTTGTAAATCATATATCGCGATGACTGATTTGGCATAATCACAATATCTTTATCTCTAGGGATTATGCAATTTCGTTGCTCATAGTCACCAATTTATCCATTGGATTCAATGTTAACCGAATTCCTTCTGGTTCCCTCCACTGACTAAAACATAAAAACAATTCTGTGAGAGGTAAAAATCATGCTAGAGAAAACAACATAGTAAAGGGGGAGTAACTTCAATATCTAACATCTTCGGTTACCATAATTCTAGTACTATAACCTATACTTATACTTAACCTTAGGGACATCCCTAGAGATACCCTAGAAATATCTCTAGGGATCTCACTAACGTTTTCGCATCCTAGTTTCCAAAGGTTGACTAAACCTTTCCTCTGATACCAACTGTAGAGACCCGAAGCTTAACGTACATGGACATTACATTACTTTTGTGGAATACTTAGTACATAACAAAAACACACACACAAGGACCGTAATAGTTTAGTGTCTTTGGAAAATCAGAACATAATCTTCTAATCGTGGTGAAAGATCTTCAACATCTCCCAAAAAGATCGTCCTTTTTTTACCTAAAACCTTTCTTTATATCCTGGGGAAAAGAAAACATAAAAGGGTGAACTCAATTGCTCAGTAAGGGTAAACAAAAGAAATATCAATCATATCATATACATAAGAACATAACTTTGTAAATCTTAACCGGCAAAAGATATCATAATTTCATAACATGGGATAAATCATAGTAGTGAAATGTAATCCCAATAATCATAACTTAAAACATGAAACTTTGTGGCATACACAAATGATCATAAAGAATCATTTCTTGTTAGTCAAGACTCAATTCCATGACCATCTTAGTTGACAAAGTCCATTTCTGAACCGAGTTCACTCCTCATTTCAGTCCTGTTTCACTGAACTGGTTTAACCTTCCGTTCCAGCCATGTCTATCTCATGAGATATAAAATCATTACCCAATGAATTGGAGGGAGATATAGGTCCCACCCATCTCATAATTATACCATTCTGATGTGTTCCACAAAATCATAAACCATACATCATAGCATAACCCATGTAATAAAAATGGGAATCTTAAACATCGTGACATCATGAAACAATTCATATAAGATAAAGGAATTTATAAAAATAATTCCATCACAACATAATAAAATCAATGTAATAATAGGGATAGAAACATAACCCATTTATTATCATAGATGGAAAAAAATTTGATAAAACACTTGAACTCCATTCTTTAGGAAAATATCCTTTCTACTTCAAAAATATTTTCCCTTTCTTAACATCTCATACAATTTTAAAATAAAAGAAGTTGATTAAAAATAAACATAAAAACTTGTAATGGATGCTTCTTGGAAATAATATATTAAAAATCCATTCATGCCGTATAATTTAAAAGAAAACAATCTTCTCATACTTTTGTCGAAAAAGTCAAAAAGTACCTCGTACGAAAAACGAAAAAAGATTCCTTTCATATCTTTTACAAAAAACTCACCGAAGGATAAAATTGGATATAAACTATTTTAGAAGGATATAAATATTATATATTGAGGAAACATGGATGTGGATGATAAAATACAACCCAGTAAATTCCAAAGAATAAACAATCTCGGATAAAAATGAGATTGTGATATTTCCCCTTACCTTAGATCCGATTTGCTTCATAGGTGTCTGAACCTCCTATATAATGATTTAAATAATGTCATTGACTTATTCCAGAATCATACTCATTGTTATGATATCATATATGGTTCACTTATTACTTTATTTTACCCGTTCTTTTGTAAATTCCATGTTAAAGAGCATTTTGGGTAAAATCGTTTCATTTGTCGTCCCTATTTTGACTTGTAATTATTCATATGATTACTTAGATCATGATTAATTAATTACAGAATATAAAACATGATTTATATATAATATATATTCATAATATACATATATATAATAGATTAGTAAATGGAAAAAAATACACCGTTCATGGAGACGGTAGGTCGTACGTACGCATGAACGATGTTTTCGATTCCTTATTGAGTTGAATAGAATTAAGTAGATGACATAAATATATATACACATAAATCCTCTATCATTATTATGTAATATATTTCATTATTACTTATTATATATACTTTATAATCATTCATGAATGGTTAACGTGGAGAATGAATCTCATCACGTCGTGGAGACGGTAGTCCGTACGTACGCACGAGCGATGATATCGTTCTCATGATCGTGGAATTTTATTGGAGTGTATGCATACAATTTCAGAATCTATATCACTTTAAAATAATCATATATAGTTGTTTATTTTCACCATTATACCCATCCATGTATGGTGGTGTTGGAAAATAGATTACACCACGGCGTGGAGACAGTATTCCGTACGTACGCACACGCAATGATTTTGTTTTCCGTAGGATGGATAGATGGTGAAATAGGGTTGTTTCATACTTATAATAACATATCAGTATATGAGGGATACTGATGTTATTACTTCATAATGAAACAACCTAAGAAGAAGAAGTGGAAGAGGAAATAATGTTGAAAGAATTGGTAACGGACATTACCTCTTCTTTGAAGCACCTCTTTGAGTCCTCTTCTTAGGGCACTAAAATTGGTATTTGAAGAATACCATGACCTCTAGGATGTTTCTATAGAAGTGTAGATGATAATTTTGCAGGGGTTGGCAGAGCTTGAAGGCTCAAAGTGGTGTGAGGAAGAGAGGGAGGAGGTGCCTTTTTATAAGGGAGGAGAGGGGCACCTTTGGAATAATAAAAAAAATTATTATAAAGCCAAATTCGGTTTTAAATAGCTCCAAATTGATTCATTTCGAAGAAAAGGTGTGTCTAGGTCGCAATCCTCTAATCCAAAAGAATTTATACAAGTTTAGGTTCCTATTTTAACCTTATCATTTATATTTAACTTTAAGTTAGATAATTTTACTTTTACCGTGCTTTTTTGTGTTTTACACAATAAGGTTAATAAACATACTATAAAAAAGACAAAATAACCCCAAGTTGTTTATTATTAATATATATAACCTTATATAAGTCATGTGGCCAGACCTTAGAATTTTAAGAATAAAATAACAATTAATAATATAATATTTGTTTTAAAAACTATTTTATGTCAATTTTGACACTATTTAGTAATTGATTTTTTGTGAAAATCATAACAGAATGATTATTTCGAAAATCATTAATTAAATCAATAATAACATGTCATAATAACCTAGAAATTATTGGAATTCATAAAAAGTTTCAAATTACATTTATATTGGCATTTATAACATCAATTATGTCAATATTTCATTAATAAGATAATTACTGAATCATCTTTGTGTCATAAATAAATTATATTATTTAACGTCTAAAAATTACAAATAAAATACCGTTATGTAGGAAATCGTTTTATCTTTCTAGTAAATATTTATAGTCGAATTTATCTTATGTATAACCCTATATTAAAAATTATATACTTATTAAACATTGATTTTAACTATTTTAACCCTTCTTAAAAAAAATTAATAATAAATGTCCTAATCTAGTTCAAGTGGGCCTAAATAGTCATATTTTATTCCTAATATAGTTTTTGGTTGAATTAAACTTATCCAATAGAATTAGTACATGTGTTAGGCTAATAATAATAACATTTTCACCCTTAATTACCCTATTTACTTTTAACCGGGGGAAAAAAAGTAAAAAGTTACTATTCACCAAAAAATATTTTTATCTAATTGAACCACATTTTACTTATTGACAACAACCGTGTCTCTCAGATTTTTGAAATTCCACTCACAGAAGCGGTAAAATTATGTTTTATTAAAAAATCATTTTTTTAACTACCACTTAGTGGTTTCACAATTCATCAAAAAATGAAAGTTTCCAGAAAAATATGTAAAATTAGGCCTAAGATATATTTGATATTATGAACTCAAAAAATGATGTCTATTTTACCAAATTCAAAACATATCAGTTGCATTAATTAATTTAAAATTTAATTCCCGTCATCTAAACAAATAGCGTGTTCTTAAGAGATAATAACTATCAAAAGATTGACACTTGTTTATGTCTGGTTTAAATGTGAAATTGCATCCAATGACCAACATTGTATTAAATTGTAAAAATATATTCTAAATATACTTCAAAACCACTCAAATTAATAATTTATCACTATTAATTATTTCGATTAAAAAGGTTGTTTTTAATAAAAATTTAGTAATTTTCACTATTCATCAAAAAATGAAAGTTATATGAAAAGTACCAAAATATCACCTTAAGCTAATTTTGATATTCCGAATCCAAAAATGAAGTCCATTTAGAAAAATAAAATTTACCAAATTTCAAAATGTGGTTATTACTATTCATAACGGCTAGGTTTAATAATATTTTAATAGCATATCGTTGTTTAGTGAAACTTGTTATTCCGTACTACACACGCTATTGAGGAAGGTCGCGATTGTGTGTAATGCAAGGCAAGTCAAGGATGAATGTTGTGCAAGCTTATTTTGGTGTAGCGTACAACACAAGACATTAATGGAATTAAAAAGAATATTTTTCATAAAATCTTAGGGTCTTACAAAACCTCATCGATATATACTGAGACATCATTTTGGATCAACGGAGTGAGTGGGTGGAAATTTTACTGATGTTATAGATGAATCACTGATAGAAACAACCATGACCGAAGAATGAATGGATGTCTCGAACTGATTTGGGTTTAATAAGTGATTGGATCACTTCAATTATGGAAGAATCAGCTTTAATACCCTCTTTTGATACTATGATCCCTAGAACAATCCCATTTGCAACCATGAAGTGACCTTTTTCAAAATATAACACATGGTTACACTAGACAAACATTTAAAGACTAGAAAGAGTGAATTCAATCAAGATTCAAATGAATCACCATAAATGGTAATGTAATCACTGAAGACTTCCATGAAATGTTCAATGATTTTAGAAATGATACACATCATACCCCTCTAAAATGTTGCAGGAGCATTGAAAAAGCCAAAAGGCATTATCTTATATGCATATGTTCCAAAGGGGCATGTGAAAGTGGTATTTTCTTGGTCCTAATTCTCAATTGGGGTTTGGAAGTATCCAGTCTATCCATAAAGAATGCAATAGTGTGACATTCCATCTAATCGTTCCAATATCTGATCAAGTAATGCAATTGGGTAGTGATCAATTCTTGTTTCAACATTCAATTTCTAGTAGTCGATGCACGTATGCCATTTGTTTTTCACTTAGGTTGTGACTACCCTCCCCATGTTCATTTGTGACTATAGTTATCACACAATTATTAGGTACAACTTCAATTTTACTAAACCATTCACTATCAGAAATTGGGTAGAAAATACAAGCTTGAAGAAGCTTGGTGATCTCTTCCCTAACTACATCATGGATGAGTGGATTGAGTCTTATTTGTGGTTGTCTAATTGGTTTGGAGGATTCCTCAAGATGGATGTGATGTATGAAAAGAGTAGGGTGGCTTCCTAATATGTCATATATGGTCCACCATAAGGCCTTTTTGTTTTCCTCTAACACTTGAACTAGTTTGGACTCCTATGTTTTGGTAAGTGAAGAAGATATAATGACAAGATAAGAGTGATCATGGAAAAGGAATGCATATTTTAGGGGTTCAAGAAGAGGTTTTAGATCAGTATCATCTTTCATTTGTGGGTTAGAAAACTCATGAATGGAAGAAGGTATTCAATTGCTTCATATTCATTTTCCTTAATATTGTCCAAGATGAAGTAGTAGAGATCAGAGTTGATGTTGGATTCAAGAGATTTTTCAAGTTCCTCTAGATTGATGTAGTTTATGAATGAGTGTTCCACATAAAATTCACCATTTTTGACTTGGTTAATCATGATGTAGATTTCACATGATCCCTTATCATCATAAAATGATTAATACGATGGAATGGTGTTAAATTGACTCTTAGAAGTGTCCTCAAGAAGCATGGATTGGGAATGCAGAGTGGTCCTCATATGAGTATTGCATGGTTTGGAAAATGTTGAATTTGACATGTTGGTCCAGAAATTCCTTGGATAAGATTTCTAAATGGACATCAATCTTTGTTATCGCTATCACAAGGAATGTTCATCCATGAATTAAGGGATATCGATAAGAGTTCATCTCACACCCCATGTTAAGGACATAGAGATCGGATGGAAAGATAAGATCATTGACACCAATAAGGACATCCTCAATTATTCCCTCAAGACTGGTTGTGCTTCAATTGGATAACTGAATGGTAACACCCGTTGTATGTATGGTACCTAGACCAAGGGTGGAGAAGATGGATTTGGGCATGAAATTAATTGAGGCTCCTAGATCTATGAGGTATTCATCAATGTTAGAACTTCTAATTTTCATGGAACCGTAAAGTTCACTAGATATTTGCACTTTATGGGAATAGACTACGGGGTAGAAACATTTTTGAAGGTCCTAAGTTTCCTCTTATGGGTTCACAACTCCTTAAGAAAAATGGCATACATAGGAATTTGTTTTGTGGCATCTAAGAGGGGAATACAGACTTCTACATATCTAAACATTTTTATCATTTTAATATCAGGTTTAAAGGACATCTATGGCTTAAAAACGGCTTGAGGAAAAGGAATTGGGTTCCTAAGTGGAATAGAATGCAGTGAGGTAATTGTTTCAGATTTCTTTTCAAGTTTCATTTTCTTTTCATTTTCTAGGTCAAAATTTAAAGGTGGGTTGGAGGACATATATTGAGGCACAAATATTTGCTTTCCTGATCTAAGTGCTATTGAACTAACATTACCCTTGGGGTTGGGTAATCGTTGAGCTGGAAGTTGGGAAGAATTTGATGGTTTCTACTGACTAAGGGGGGTAAAGGTTGACCAATTTTGGGATTCATTATTCTTGAGGCTAGAACGGGTGAAGGAGGTAAGATCTTCTACTACACATTCACATGTATTATTTGATGAAGAGGCTCATCCCGAATTTGGATTATGTAGATTATAGTTATTGGGAAAGAGATTGTACTAGTTTTGGAATTGGGAAGGCTCACTGGGATATTGGAATCCCAGAGGAGGATTGTTCCTTTATGGTTGAGGAATAAAAGGATAAGGTTGTTAGATGTTACCGACACCATGACCATATTGGAAGTGGTTTGGGTTTTGATGAGGGAATTGAGGGGGATGAGAGATAGAATTACCATACCTCAGGCCTTGGTTATAGGAAGACGAGAAGGGTTCAGAGTGAGGTTGGTTGAAGTTTCTAATGAAATGATCTTTTATTGAGGGTCTGTGTTCCTCTAAGCTTATGCTTCATTGCACTACATTGGTTTAGATGAATCAGATTGATGCTCATGAATTTATAGACATGTGTCTGTTTGAAGAGATGGAGAGTTGCAGATTCCAAAGTTTTTCATAGGTCCCGGAATCATTGATTGTGGAGAAGATGATGTTGGGGCCTTGGTATCCAACACTAGTTGTTTCACAAGACCTGTATGTTCACACATCCACTCTGTCATCTTGTTCGGCTCTATCGACTGACTATTTTGGTCTTGATTGACTTGAGAATCTGATCCAGTAGGAAATTATAGTGTGTTCGCAGCCATGTTGCTTAGGAGATCTCATGCAGCTACTGGTGTTTTATCAACAAGATCACCGCCACTTGCGGCATCAATGAGGGTTCTCTCCATAGACAATAACCCTTCGTAGAAGTATAAGATCAAGTGTTGGCCATGGATTTGGTGGTGTGGGTAGGTTAAAAAAATCTTTTTGAACCTCTCCCAATATTCATGGAGTGATTCATTTGGGAATTGACGAATACCACTTATTTCACTTTGGATAGATGCAGTACGAGAAGCAGGAAATAATTTCTCTAAAAATATTTTCGTAATGTCATTGCAAGTGGTTATGGAACCAGGAGGGAGGTGGTAAATAAATGACTTTGCAGTGTCAGCTAGGGAGAAAGGGACTGCTCAGAGTTTTATTTGTTTCTCAGAAACCCCTTGAGGCTTCATGGTAGAGCACAACACTTGGAACACTTTAAGGTGGAGATGTGGATCCTCACCAGCTAGATCGTGGAAATGAGGAAGAAAATGAATCAATCCCGATTTGAGTTCAACATCAGCCTCTATGATTGGATATTTAATTCCAAGAGGTTTGTAATTCATATCAGGGGTAGAATGTTCTTTAAATTTTTGTTCGCAAGTATTATCCATATCTAATTCAACAGGTTGGACAAGGACTGGTTCATGAATGAGTTGATTATCTCTTATGTTCCTCCTAAGTTGGTGAAGAGCTCGCTCAATTTCAGGGTCATAGAAATTCGATGATTTTTTTGGGAGGATACGAGGCATTCAGAATGATGTTTGAAGAAAAAGGAAGATGGGTTTTTCTTTGTGTTTTTTTAGTTTATGATTTTTATGAGAATGCATGTTTTTCATTGTGTTTTTTCTTCTATTTTTATTTATTATTTTTTTTACATTAATGAAAGACTAATGACTACATAAATCACCATCAATGACAATGGCACCATTTTTAATTCAGGGATTATTATCTCCTATCGACTGATCATGGTTCTGGTGCTCTGCTAATGTGTATAGCAGCACTTGGTTCGAAACCTCGGTGATGATACTTTTTATAGAAAGTTGTTTTTAGTAAATTGTATTCTAATTGGGGGGTTTATATGAAGTGATTATGAAATAATTTTCAAATGATTCTTGATTTAAGAAATTGATAATTATAGAGGTGAGTTTATTATTGGGAATTTAATCTTTTGATATACTTGATCTTTGCTTTATATTGCATTAAATTAATACCCAATTCACAGGATGATTTTTATTGGAATTACAAAGTATTAAAGCTTTAATGTAATCTATAACATAACATACAGTTCTAATCATTACTATTAATTGTTTGTGGTAGTGTATTTTGTGGTTCAATAATCCATGTAATCCACATATTAATCAAAACATGTCATTAATCTATGACATATAAAGGTCAGCATACACAATATTAACTTAAAGAATATATATCAAGCAAAGGCCCTGAATAACTTAATATCCCCAAATTATAACTCATGTCAATGGAAGATTTAGTCCTACATTTAAATGATTAGTAATCTGGTTATCATTATTATAATGATAAATTAACATGATAAGAAAAATAAAGGGATAAGAATAGATTGGTGCATTGAACACACCCACAAACAATGAAGGGAATTAAATAATGACTTTAGATTGAATGAGAAATCCAAAGAAGGGAAGAGGATTAAACTTTATTTAAACTATTTTGTGAAAATTACTATTAAACTATAGAAGGTGTATGATAATATGAGATATTGAAGAAAAAAACATGCATTAAAAAATAGTTACTAAGAAAGAGACTGACAAGATTACAAAAACGACGAACACAAAAGTAAATGAAAAGAAAGTGAAGACGAAAGGTATATAAAGTGAAACATTGAGTATTTAAAGTCCTTAAAATCCCTTGGAAAGGATTTGGTCGTTCAAATATATTCTCCTATCATCTTAAATGCCCACTATTTTGAAGGAGAGGACGGGGATGAATTTATAGCCGATGGAAGTGGACTGTTGGCATTCCCAATTTGTATCTCCAACTTGCTCGTCAATTCGGACATCCAAACAGCCGAATAATGAGATATCCCCTTCTTAAGAGTTGTATAATAATATATCCTCTATATAATCATAATCATTGGATTTCATTGGACTTACGGAGCCATTGTTATTCCTGTTTGATTAAACAAAGTTAATCTGTCAATTTAAATCCAATCATTTTGAAGTCCAAAATGTGAATAGGTTTTTGAAAAGGAATATGACTTCACATGAAAATGATTTATTCAAAATAGTCGGCCAACTATATCTCATATTTCACACTGAAAAATCTCATATTCATTTAATGATTACATTATGCTATATGTCATGTAGATTGTTTGGATTTTGCCTCGTCAAGAATTGTAGGCTGGACATTAATGCATTCGTTGAGCCCATTGTGCTTGGAGATGGGCCCTGAAATTTTTATCCATTACTACTTGATTTGTTATCTGAATGATTATTGGATAATTAATGAATATTCTCTTCGGCATTGATCCCAGTAATTCATTATTCATGTATGGTTCTGTTTCCCCAATGTTTCTATGGGCCTTCTTGTGTGGTCCATATGAGCCTTCAAATGGTAGAATTGGCACATGGTCCCTTCTAATTAAATGATAGATATTGAATTAGGAATCCTACAATACAATAACATGAAAATTGGGTTTATTAGTGTGATATTTATAAAAAAAATAGTAAACTAACTCAATTGTACTACTTCAAAAAATGCTCAAAATTATACTTAGTATTAAAACATTAATATTTCACACAAATTATGAACATTTCATATAAAATCAGTAATAGAAGTATATATTAAGTCATGAAAATATTAATAACATCAATTTCCCATAACTTTAATTAATTTATGTGTTTAAATGTAGAATTTTTTCAAAAATGAGATAATTATTTCATGTTTATTATTTCTAATATGTTTAAATAATGTCATCACTAAACATAGACGACCTAACAAATTTGGTTTTGACATAAAACTGAATTTGGAAATGGCATCCAAAATAAAATATTTTGAATATGTTATTTTATATAACTTCATTATAATATATATAAATATAATAGTTAAAATATAATGGTATCTTAAATAATTAAAAAATTGACATAATATTGTTATTCAGGAAGAAAAAGTACAATAAAACCAAATAAATTCTCAATAATTTGATCGTATACCAATAACACCCATGTAATATATACAACAATATATTTATAGTAATGGAAACACTAAAGTGTAAGGATTTGAATGAATTTAGGTATTTTTTTGGCTTGGAAGATAAATTGAGAAAACCATTATATAATTATTCAATTCAATTTAACTTGATCCCATCCTATTAGTTCCTCTGTTATGACCCAAGTATCACTCCATGTATATCCTGAACAAAACACAATAAAATACCATCCTATACCTTCCTAAAAAGAATAATAGTGTCATATTTGGTGTGGTATAATGTCACCATTCACTATGTTCATCCTTTATTGTCCGTGAAGGGGGATCATGTATCACAAATAGAGTATAATATAATTTGTCCTCATAGTCTACCCTGGGATATCCAAAATAAGATTTCATGTATATCTAGGTCATAACAATATTATTCCCTCTGAATCAATCCTTGGCAGTCCAAGTATCACTCAATAATATAAATATTATCATCCCAATGAGTCAATTTATGGAGTTCATTTGAGGATCCATGAATCACCAAATGAACACCATTAAATCATTATAATCATTTAACAATTCAGGCAAGTAGATTCCATCTATGGTAATTCTAAATTGGAACCCTCCTCTACTTCACTGCATGTTAATAATAATTGATAAGTTAATGTAGTCTAAAATTACAATATAAGGTCATGTTTAAAAAAAATTCTCATCAATATTATAATTAAATAACTTACCAAAAAATTTGGTTTAATAAAAATCATAGGCTTAGAGGGCGTAAAATCACATGAATCATCCCATTTAATCGAATTGGTAATTCATATATAATTAATGACTCATGTATAAGAGATTATAAATAATGGACAAGGGTATAGGGTCATCGTCTTCAATTCCCTCACTAAATCACTTCTATTCAAATATATAATCAATTAATTATTATGACATCCCTAATGAATTGATTAATTGAAAAAACCTCTAAGGTGAATCATTTACAAAGGTCCAACAATGGTGGATTAGTCTAGTATCATAATTCTCCTAATGGTTTGGTTAAAATTCAATTTTTTTAACCAGTAATTAAATTGTAATGGGTCTCACAAGTGGTATAGGTGTGGCTTATCCATTCAATTTTAAATTTAATTCATATTATGACTATATCTTGGAAAATATATAATGATTTAAAATTTAATAATATATACGTTCCATTAAATTAAGGGAAAAGCATTATATGACATACCTTATCATGGTAGAAGAAAATTCATCCAATCTCAGTCTTTGATTTGATCTAGATCTAAAAAGAAATACAAGAATAGATGAATGTTCCGAAAAAATAAAATAATAACCAGGGATAAAATAACTATTTCTAGGGAAATGCAAATGACCAAAGGATAAATATGAATACATAACACACTAGAAAATATCTATCAAGATAAATGTATCTAAAATGAGACATTAGATAGTGGAATCAGAGAAAATATAGGGTATAAGGCTTGAAAAAGAACTCAAATGGGATGTGGGTGTTTGTTAGTGGAGAAGAAAAAATTGGTGGGTCGTTATTCTATTTTAAGGGGAAATGGTTATTTAAGAATCGTTTAAGGGGTCACTGTGTTTGGTTACCCAATTTTCTAAACCATGCACGAACCATAAACTATTCAGTAACTTAATATCCCCCTCACACAATCATAGAACATAGTTTGAAAAATAGTGTACCAACCATGCGCTTTCTATATATCAAAAACTCTATAGCATTCATATCAGAGTGTTGTCCCTATTGCATGCTTTCCTCAAATCGTGTAGCCTGGGATATTTTCCTAGAATTCCCTTGATTATTTTTCCAAACTGGGTGGACTAGGATGCAACATTTCTTCTTAATACACGACCTAGTTTCCATCACCCAAAACATGGGATATAGATGCTGAAAAGACCATCAATGCCCATATTTCCTCTATGACCTTACTAGGAATCCACATTAGAATAAAATTAATGAATTAAATAGAAATAAAAATGTTTTGTACCTCATAAAAATATGGGATCATACAATATGCCCTCATTAAATCAGTTAAACGTAGAACCTCTCTTACAAGTGTGGTAAAGAATCATTTGAAGATAAATCCATTCACTGAGCATGTACATTGGCCTTTCACTCCTAATCCTCATCATGTACACGTTGCTGCTTCCATAACACCTATACTAATGAAATTGAATGGCCTCAGATGACCTTAAAGAAATGATAAAAAAATATAGACATGATTCTCCTTAAAGGACACATCATCCTCCAACTCAACATAATCAAGATGAATAATATGCGATAGATAAAAATTAAATTATAAGAGATGAGATGCATGGAATATGTCAAGTATGACCCGATACCTCTATCTTAATGAAATTGATAGTCTATCCACCTAAAAATATCAAAAACATCATAAATTATAATGTAACAAAGTGATATATTTCCTTGATTTTGAATATTTTTTGATCCAGTATAGGACAAACAAAAAAATAAAACCTAACACCCCTTCTCAAACTATAGTGGTCGATAGTGATGATCAATGTTGGAGTTCTATCTAGGCGTAGTTATAAAAATATGACTCCTAATAATATTAATATACTCAGATGTCTCACTAATGAGATGTGGTCCCAATATCACCACATCTCTTTCCTCTAACCCCTATAGGGGTTAATGGAACGGGAAACTATATAGGACCTCGCATTGATACTTTAGTGTGTTAACCTAGAATCAACTATCATTATTGAATTTGTTGAGTAATAATTTTTTCTCTCAATGACCATAAAAAGAAATGACAAATTATTAGGGAATATCTTCTACAACATGTATCTTACACTCAGACTGACCTTTGATCTATAAGTGATTTGTTATACTCAGCAGTACATGTGTACTTAGTGACCACTACAAATTTTTCCTTAATTGTGATGTAAATCGTGTGTCACTATTTGATGTGATAAAACAAGTAACCCCATGGAGGTTTTTGTTCTCATGAATTTAGAGCCTTTTGATCTTATTGACTATAATTTCCTATTAAATAGTTTGAAAAGGGTGACCATTCAAAAAAATTATATGATTATGCATACAACTTAACTTACCCAAGGAAATATAGGGAATTATATCATGAAATACATTGTATATTCAACCCATTATTACTTAGTAATAATATATGGATATAAAATCATAAATTGTTGTTGGTGTTTAACTTTCACATTATTAATGGTGGTACATTGAGTAAAGAACACAACTCTCTAATACTTTATCCTCGTCCATCGATATTGATAGAATATTTTAGGATAAGTCTTAGTGACACAAAGATGAACAACCCACATCAAAGCATGAGAATATAAAATCAACTCCATATGGATATATGTATGAACCTTGACAAATTAGCTGATGGATAATATCTCACCTTTAGTAATTATTCATCTTGGATGTAGGTTATCAACTATAATGCTCTCATGTAGGATCATGTCCATAGAATATGAAACCTACCTCATCATCACTCTATACCTAAGTGTACTGGTCAATGATAATGATGAAAATATAGACTATCCATGATAGTCTGAAAACTTTACATGCATCTTTGAAAACTGGTCGATAAGCATCCACTCACTACTGAACTCAAGATATTTCTACATCTGAGTCCTCCTACTCATATCATCGAGAACTATATTCTGCATTCATGGGTGTATAATAAAGATTAAAGTCAAAAAATAACCATTTTAACACACCTTTGCTTTCTTATATTAATGTCATGCTATGTAATGCTATGAATTGGGTTTTTAATGTCTGATACACCCAAAAATTCTATCCTAGTAAATAATATCTCCAATAATTCTAGTAATAAACAATAATTTCTACCTTGAGATAATGCATTGGGTAGTTTATCTCTTGTTTCCTCAGCTAATGAGGCCTGTACACTATGACTGACTACTCTTTTATCAAACCATTTCGTGTCCCATTTCTTAATGCATTAAAATAGACTATATAGGTCTTACCTGACAGTAGTAGAATCAAGACCAATGCTAATGTTTGTCTCCCATTTTTCTCTTAAAAGGTTATGTTATATTTTTATGAACCTATAAAATTCACACACATCTTAGTCACACCCGCAAGAGGTGTCATTAAGAATGGTAGGTCATACATGAAGCACCTAAAAATCCATATATGTCCATGAACTCTATATACCAATGACATTATTGTGCTGCTCCCTAGAAACTATGTCTATCACCATCTTTGGGTCAACAAATACCCCTTTCATTGAGGTGTTATGACCCATTATGTGAATCTTATCCATATATAAGTGGACCATTGTGATATTTAAATATAATTTATTCTTTCTTAGTGTATTCAATATTATATCATGATATGTGGGATTGTTGTGTTGACTATAATAGTTAACCAAGATATCTTCCAAAAATTCCACTATAAACGAATACAGCCAAAGATGTATAACTTAGTTCATTTTATCCATGAAAATTTTAGTGACTTCCTAATAATGAATTTCATAAAAAAATAATCATACATGACATGTCTAATATGTAATATTTTACATTGTATATATCTTGTTGTAACATGTTCCTTGAGATATCCCGATCACATATCCAACTTCAATAAGACCTCAGCTCCATAGAGTTGATCGAAGTTACCATTAATCTAAAGCAATGGATAATGGTTCATAATAATCCAGTGTTTCACTATTAATTAATCAATTCAAATAATATGTTTTACACCGTCATTTTTTGTGAAAATGTTAATTGAATCTCATAGATAAGTATTGTGTCGTATAAACCACTTTTCTTCAAATTCATATAGCTACCTCTTGAGCTCCATTAAATAAGTAGTATCCATCCTATATGGTGGAATTGACACTGGTTCATATTCAAGAGCTATCATGATGTAATGTGATACCTCTACAAAGGGAGGTTTTCTAATAAAATAGTATTAGAAAACATCACTAAAATGATTAACCAAAAGAAGGAAATCCACTTATCTAAATCTCTTATTATCTAGGTGTAGTCTACTAATCAATGTGTTCATCCAGAATAGTCCATGATACATGGCTCTAGCTCAGCTAGCATAGACATCCCATTCACCCATAGTAAGAAAACTCTACCCTCTAGTGATGTGAAGGTCACCCATTAGTAATAACATTAATAAACCATTATTTGAAACTAGTAATTCCATCCCAAAAATGATGTGAATTATTTTCATTCGAAAGAAAAAAAATTCACATATGAAGTAAAAACCACAAATCTCAAGTGGGAAATCATTATACTTGTGTATACTCTCTGGCCGTATCCCCAATAAAGTATCAATTGTAATCACTCCGTAAGAAAACTAATAATCATTACCAAGGATATACAAAAGGGAAACAAATATAAAAGAATAAGAAGAAACATTATTGAAAAGATAAGGTACTAACAAAGAGGCTATAATAATTTTAGCACTCACTGTAGAAGTTCCAATACTCTTCTCCTCGGTTATTAGTTGCTCTGCATATATCTATCATGATCCACAAACCTATGATATATCTTAGATAACTGAGGAAGGTTTTCTCTTCCAGTGTTGAATATCGGATTACTAGCTACCGTGAACATGAAAACCTCATCATCTAGATCTTCTGACTGTACTCAAGATCCCTACCTGATGAGAATCTTCTGACCTTACTCCTAAACATGGACTTGTTGTGGACCCTCCCTCACGGGCTACTGGAGGAAAATATCTTCAAAATTACCATATATCGTCCACCAATTTATAGGATCCGAACATGATTCAGTCCCTCAAACATTGATATATCATATATACTGGTCAACCACACTGATGGAACCTCACATGAGAACCTATGTTTATACCATGTGTCTACTAATATCCCTACATGGAAGTTGTAGATGACATTTCTTACCATATACTGATGTATCTCCAAATCATTGTGGGGAACCACCCGGACTCACTCATACAACCTCTCATAGGTGATGCTCCATGATATGATCATGATTTACTAATTCATATATAGTAGTAAGATAAATCACATTAAACTAAGATTAGATTTTATATACGATACCAACCCCAAATCTCGTATATTTATATAAATTTTCACCCAATAGAATAGGTTAACAACACTTCATCTCCATAAAGCAGGATGAATAGTTCATAACTCATATGGATCTCCTCTGTAAGTTCATAAACTCCTAGCCTTTTTCATCCATCAATTACATGGAATTGAAAAAACATTTAAGGACTTATGAAAATCCCTCCACTCCATATCCTAATAATTAATAATATGAGTAATCATGTCCCACCATCTCAGATAGTAGTAACTAGAATATATATACATACATTCATATAAATATATATACATATATATATTCACTCACCTATCAATAAGTTTCACGAGATGCTCGAGAATTGATATCATGGCCTCTCTCTATGACTATGAATCTCTTGGTCCTCAATCCCCTAGAAATGTGGGTGGATGCTACAATTTGAACTCATGCATCAACTCTACCATAGCCGGGGCTAGTTATGGTGTGCCCTGAATGGTCTATATAATGAGTAAGATTGAATCTCAAAACATGACATCAGTGTCCATATAATCTATAACCAGTGGTGCAACATGAGCCACTACTGGAGGATATATTGATGAAATAGGGAACACCACCATCGGAGCATGTTCATCACCACCCTCCTAGAATATGACTTGGGTACAACATAGTTTTCTATGGCTACAAATTATAAAAACATTCCTCAATAAATGTTTAATAAATTTATAAACAGTATATATAATAAAATTATATGTATAATACTTCTAATATAAGACTTAATCCCAATTTACTACTCCTAAATCCATGTTTGGGAAATCAACAGATAAAAATAATATAAAGAGTCACTACCTACTACCAAATTTTGAGGTCAGTTTAGGGTCAAGTACTCCACTATAATTCATATCCCTCAGTATAAAGAGTGTTAGTTTATTTTTTTAAGAGAACATGATTTAAATTTAAATTGGAATCCCTATTTAATAGTAGACCTTTCCTTTTCTAAATCAATTTCATTTAGATTCATTCTTATTTATATAAAAATCCTCAATAAAATGGGTTATCTCAATGGATTTCCCCTTACAATTTATAAGTGTCTCGACACCTTACAAATTGAAGTGTTCAATCCATTTATTCATAACCAATAATTTAACCTATCCATTTATTAAATTTCAACACAATATCACAGACATATAATTAAATGAATGGAAACATACTACAATAAATTAACATGGTAATATTAATATTACTAGCCCAATGCTTATCATATAAATCCAGAAGTGCCGTTGATGAATCATGATTTGATACATTCTTTCCATAACAAGACAAGGGTAAAAATAAAGAATCATAAAGAACATCAATCATCAAGTGTGTTACCAAATGTTGAAATCAAGGAAGCTATTATAAGAAAAATCCATAACAATATGCCTTACCATAGGATGTTTTTATTTTCACTATGTGGGTAAGCTAATCCCAGGAACATGGCCGTAAAAAAATCCAATTTCATTCTACTCTCCTATAAAATATAAAAACAATTAGAAAACATGGAAAAATAATCTCCGATTCCACTTTTTGTCATCCTAGATTCAATTTACTCAATAATAATTGAACACGGTTGGGTATATAGCCTCATAAACACCTCAACATATTCCATAGTCTTTCGACATGCATTGTGGGTCCATGGTGGAATAATGTGGAGAAAATACCCAAACGATCATTTTATATATCATCGTTATAACCATATCAATAATTATTGGGAATAATATGAATAAATTATCAGTTGAATAATAACACAAATGAAATCAATTACTAAGAATACGCATCCATAAATTTCATATTCATAATGATGAACATGGAATGATCTAAAAAAATAAATGAAGGTAATACATGTAAAATGAATATAGTAATATTCATGTATCAAAATTATTAATGGTCACAAAATAAACTATCCCTAGATAGAATCATGATATATAACTTCGTCTGGTGCTCCCCAGACCCAATGTATGAATCAACTAAGAACCAACCAACAAACACTTCTCCCACTCACTACATATATTCATGATGTTTGTTTTGGTTACATAATACAAGACAATAAAGGGTGTTTGATAAACTAAGCATTCCATAACCAAAAGGATTCTAATTAAATACAGTCCTTTATAATATAATGAATAGTGTATATTTTATAAATATACTATAAATAAAGTGTAGTGTATAGATATACCACCTTGGATGGACTTCCCTTTTAACACCCATCCTCTACTACCTCATTCAGACAAAGTTGTTATGTCTCTGAGTAATTAGTGAAATCATATATTAATTTAATAATAATTTATTGGTACATTTTTCGTATCCACCGAATACCCCATCTAATATGTACAATAGTATTTGTATAATATGGCCAAATGTAAAGTGTATGGATCTGATTGAATCAAAGGATTTCCATTATCTGGGAATATGCTTTATGATAATCATTTGAACATTAATAAACTATATGAAACTTGATACCTAACATGGAATTCCATATTTTAACACATTTGTCACTCAACGTATAGCATGAAGGAAACACCCAAAAAACCCATTCTAGGATTTCATTAATGTAATCCTTGTATTACAGTAGGTGTGGTTTGATGTCACCACTCATTGAGTCTATCAATGGTCTTCTATGGTTGTTGTCAATGTTTTAGTCATTGTGTATAATATAATCGTCTCCTTTATTATGTCCTTGGATATCAAAAAAGGAGTCCAAGTGTCACTCTTTTGTAACAAAAGTATACCCTTTGAATCCATCCTTGGATGTAAATAAGTAGTATAAGTATCACTTGGGATTATATAAGCTAGAATCATAACAAGTACATCCTAATTGTTTATATGAGAACCCATGTGTCACCCTAGGAATATACTAATTTTCTTATAATCATTTAATCATTCACTATAGAAGATTATGTATATGGTGATCCAAAATTAAAACCAACCTCTCAATGATTTCATGTCATGAATATAATCATGGTTCCATAGTCTGACCATCCCATAAGATGTCACAGTTTAACCAAAATGGTAATCAAAATTAAAATCTATTCACTCACCTCAGAAGGTGGTTTAAAGAAAATAATTATAATAGTGGGACTAGAATAACACAAATACTCCCATTTATTATAATTTTGTATTCAAATATAAATAATGAATTAATATAATGTTATCACGAGAAATTGTAAAGGGCCAAGGGGCATTTTCATCGATTCCATCATTCATTAAATTAAATTCCATTATAATTAAATAAATATATATGAAATCCCAAAGGATTGGGGAAAACTCCACACCTCAATGTTAAATCAAATACTTAGGGCCATCAATTGTTATATATCCAAATTCAACAATGAACCCAAAGGGTGGTTATAATTAAAGGCATATAAACTATAATTAATACTCAATGGGTTTCATGAGTGGTGTAGAAGTTTATTATCAATTAAATTTAAGAGTCAATTTAAATTATAATTGTCTCTCAAAAAATATGTTATGAGAAACATGGAAACAATATATGAAATCATAAATTTATTGAGAAAATATGATACCACTTACAGTATCATGGATATAGAACACTCATTCATTATCAGCCTTTGAATTGAGAAAAATCAGAATAAAAAATACTAGTAGGAATAATCCCTAAAAATATAAAATATGATCAAAAAAATAAAATAACTTTATATAGAGGAAGATAAATAAGAAAATGTTCATGATGCATATAGACTTTACCATATCACGTCCATAAATTTTATCAAATATCAAATTAGATATCAAATATAGTAATAATATGGAATACTAAGTAGAAGGCTTGAAAAATATATCATGTTCGAGGTTGGATATCTACAGTAGCAGATAGAATTAGATGTGGTGATTTAATATCTTTTATGGGAAAATGGTCATTTATGTATCATATTATGGGTCACATGGTTTGGCCACATGGTTGGCCAAACTGTTCCCCATCCATACGTAATTCATTATCACAATAACACCTTACAGAATCATGGAACATGGTTAGATGAACCGTGCACAAACTATGTGTTTTAGCTCTATCAAAATCTAGGAATCCTTCACATGGATATATGACCCCATTTTCGTGGATTCATCAATTTGTTCAGCTGTGGAAAATGTGGTATATCATTAAAAATGGATAATCAATATCATGTGTAATGTGAACCATGATTTTAATTAACCATTCCACCTAACTACCTTCACAAAAATTTATGGCTTTAGACTATGAAAAATCCCCAGACAATCATATTTACTCAATATCCTAACCTGGCATATATGTTATTATAAAATTAATGAATTATATATAAATGATATGATTCTATAACTTGTAGAAAATCATAGATCATAAAACTATTTTTTTCTGAAAAACGGACTACGTTCTAATCATTATGATGTTAATATATACCTACACATGGTTTAGAATTCCATTTTATTAATGACCAGGATGTAAATAATTTCTGTTTTATTTTTTCATTAATGAATTATTACATTATTTTATATATCATTTTATTTATTAAAAAAATAATATATATACCATCCATTTCTTATGGAGATGAAAAAAAATCACTTTAATTTGTGTAGGTGGTAATCTACACACACATAGGAAAGATATTGTTATTTTTAAATAAATGATATTATCTAAAAAGATGATAATTTTTCATTATATAATTATAATTATTTAATTAATAACATATATATATATATATTAAACCCATCATTCCATCTTTTAATCGTTGTTTCTGTTGGAAATTGAATTACATCAGTTCACAAGGTGGTAGTCTATCATACACATGAATGACTGATTATTTCTAAATTTGATTGAAGATGGATATTTATATAGGTTTTTAATTAATATATTAACATGTTAATATATTTTAGAGACTATTTTTATTATTTTATAATTCTTGAATAATTTTTAATGGAGCTATTGTATGAAAAAAAAACTAAATCATTGGTTTAAATGTTAAAAATTATCTTTGGAAAATGTCCTATTATTTTCAAAAAAATTCACCTGTGGATAGAATTATAAACTTAATAGTATATATAAATCATTTGGAGAGGTTTTAATAATTAATTTTTTTAGCTATAATAGAGTGCTCAAAAGGTGCGAAAATGAGATGTTTTTTGTGTCCCCTTCACAAGTGAAGGGAGGAGAATTCATTTTAATTTCAAAAACTATTAAATTAGTTCTCATGTTCTTATAAATAAAAAATTATATAATATTAATATTAAATTATTATGAGTTGAAATAATATCATCTAATAAAAATTAGATATTTTTTGATTATTTTTTCACATCCATTTAGTTTTAATACTCACTAAACCCTTTTTCCAATTATCCTTACATGAATTTATTTTACTCATTAGGTAATAATAATGATACCATAAAATGAAAAATTACCCATAAATAGACCCTGGTTTATATATTCAACCATATACCATTCACTTTTATAAAGAGGTAATTCTTGTAAATATGAAATCATTTAATAACATGATGTTTATTAAAAAATATCAATAATGTTATTTTTGAGATATGATAATAAAATATGTTTACAACTCAAGTAAAATTTAACCAAAATTAAAATTTCATCAATGAGAAGGACTATATTTTCATAACATAACCATAGAGTAAAATTTACCGAGTTTCATATTTAATTTTTACCTTTTATTTTGGTTTAACCCATTGGTTAACCAATTTTAACCCAAAATGTAGTAAATTTTTTTTAGTATTAACGAGATATAATTTTAATAATATGGTGAATATTAGATCATATATGGAAAAGGGAAAAAAATTTATAAAATTATCATCTGATTTTCCCTCTTTAAGAATTCATATTATTTTGATGTAATTTAATCAAATTTTATTTGTCATAATATTTCTTTTATGAAATTTTTGAATCTATTTTGATACGTTATATTTATAGACAAGAAGAAATAAATAGATTTTAAATATAAACCTATCACATATCCCTAATATTTCATATTGATCTATGAAATGCATGGAACACTATATCTCATCCAATGTAATATAATTTTTAGTATTTTAAAATTCATTTCATTCAATATTTATTCTTCCTGCACAATCGCGTTGTCAGCAGCTCATAAAAAATAATCACAACTATTTGATCATTCAAATACTAAAGTAATAAAACTTTAACAAAAATTAATATTTAAAACAAAAAATTATAAATAAAAAGAATTTTTTCCACAAAAAAAATATTAAAGATATTAAAATAAATTTAGGGACATTTTTACTATATCTTTTACTTAAAATATTTTAAATATAAAAAAATAATAAGAGGGTTATTTTCTTTAGTTTTTTTCATTGTAAATTTTATATAAATACTAAAAATTGATGGATATAATAGACATAACTTATATTTTCTTTTTTGAAATATTATATACCTAAAATATAGTTTAATATAAATAAAAACTCAATAAATTAATAAATGGGAGATATTTTATTAAAAAAATCAAATTAACAATGAAGAGGCATGCTTCACTATGAAATTTAGTTCCCCACTTATTAGAAAACACAATATATCGATATTATATCTATATATTTGATTATAATTTTACAAATTATATAATATTGGGTTGCAACCCTATGGATCTCATATACCCTACATTATGTAATAAAATGCCTATGAAAATTTTAGAAGAATTTCTAAAGTATTTCTATAAGGCCCCGGCCTTAAACCTTACTTAATATTTAATTAAATGAATAATTCATGTTGAGGATCTTTTCAGGTTTAGAGTTTTAGAGAATTAGAACATAACTATTACATCTCAAAAGATTACAAAGTATTCACTTCTACTAAGTTTCCATAATAAACAAAAATCATAAATGAAACATGTCTAGTTCTATGTTTTATATAGCATGACATTCCCTTGATCCCATCCTTGACCTTATTCCACATTATGTCCTGTGAAAAACATTTCAAAAAAAACTTTGGGTGACCATAAAAAGCTCAGTAAGGGATACACAAAGAATTAAAACTGTTAGTTTTTCAAAATCAAGTAAACCATGTATACTCTATCAAAGTAATACCTTCACCTTCATGAAGTAGTAAAAACTCTTCATTGAATAATGTATCATTACTTACCTTTTTGTAACCAAAGGATTACCATAAAACCCATATAAAGAACACATAACATATATATAGGTAACTTGGGACATAAACATACTTAAGTGGAATAACCATATGGTCGACTTCCACACATATCACTTAATGGAATAGCCATACGGCCAATTTCCTTACATACATAATGGAATAGCCATACGGCCGACTTCCATACCCAATGCATTGGAGGTTATAACGTAACCACCCATCCTGGTATTCACGGCACCACCCGTCATATGGTTTATAACGTAACCACCCGTTAAAATGTCCAAGTACCAATATAAAGGAATGATAACATTTCCACATTTCAATCACAATATATCATAAATATATTGACATAATAGAATCCTTTATCAAAACCATTTTCAAAACCAAAATACATAAAGGAGTATATGGTATTTATATAATTTTAAAAACATTACGACTTGTTGAGGAAGCCAAAGACCAAATAATACTCGCGGCGGCGGAAAAGGTCGTTGTCACCGCGTACGTTAAAAAAACATTCCTTTTTGTCGTTTAGTAAAACGCTTCATAGAAAAAGTTTCCTTTTTTATAAAAGTAAAAGTCAAAGGGGTTTATACACTGTATAAAATAAAGTTGTGTATAAAACGAAATATGCCTCAATGAAAGGAGATAGCGACAAATTCCATTACCTCAGGTCCGACTTGACTCGATCGTTCTTTAACATCCTGAATAATAAACTTGACTTAATTTATACTTGATTAAGAACCTTTTTAAAGTTCATTATTCCTTTTATATCACTTATTGCCATGTTATATACATTATGTAACCATTTAAGTTAATGATGTTTGTTTTGTCAATATTTGGTTCTTAAGTCGAAAGTGGACTTCTTACAATTACATGTTGTTCATGTGGTCAAAGGTTCTTTATATCCAGAATGAAATTGCTGATTTGGATATCATATATATCATATATATCCAGAATATACATGTATTTATAATATTACATAATCATTTAGAGGTAAGAAATGAAATGCACCGTTCATGGAGACGATAAGCTGTATGTACGCATGAACACTACTTCCATTTCTATTTCGTATTTTATAGAAATGAATCATAATTATATAAGAGTATATTATAATTCCATTGTAATAAAATATATAATAACATTAACTTTATCCTTTACACATCCCATATATGGTATTAATGAATCAAATCACTTTCAGGGGGTGGTAGTCTGCACTTCCTAAAATAAAGATATCGTGTTTACCCATAATGGAAACAATAATGGTATGCCATAAATGAAAAATACATAAGCTTAAGTAAAGAATAAACTTATTATATATCATATATAAAAATAGTGACATCATAATGGCCACCTTTGAAGGTGTCAAAAGAGTATTGAACAATCATCGTTTCGGGAGGCAGAATTTCACCATCCACGGAAACCGTATGTTCTTTAACCATTTGATGTAGTTGTGTGAGAGTGTAGCTCAAATAAATCTTATACAAACATCATAGTATATTGAATATACTGGTGTTGTAACAAAAGATGTAAATAAAAAGAGTTTATGGGGTTGAAGAAGCAAAATAAAACAAATGAACAATAGAGAATGAATTACCTTTAAAAGTGTAACTCCTTCTGATTTGAGCCTAAAGGCTTCCTTTGGAAAGATTATGCCCAAAGAGAATCCTCTAGGATGAGGATAGGGATGTGGAGAGAGTAAATGGGCAGGTTATGGCCGAGCCAAAGGCTTCAGGAGTGTGTGAAATGAGGTAGAGGTGGGGGCATTTTATAAGAGGAGAGGAGGGGCACTTTTGGAAACCATGAAACTATTATTTTATTTTCAAAAGTGTTTCGAATTTCTAAAGTCACAAATTGATATATTTCGAAGATAAGATGATAAGTCTTCGAAATATTCCCATCCAATTGGTTTTGTACATGTTTAGGTTTTAGATATTACATTATCAGTCTATTTTATTTAAATCGTTAAATAATGAAGTCATCGCTCCATCATAATGATGTCATAACTAATTTAATTTATTAAAAGTCTAAAAATTATAAAAAAACTACTATGATGTAGTAAATCGTTTTAGCTTTCCAATGAATATTTATAATCAAAAATCGGATCTTTATAACCCCATGTAAAAATTGTTTTGGTAAAACATATTATGTTTGTGTCATTTTTACTTTTATTTAAAAAAAGGCATTAAAGTCATTATCTCACCCAAGTGGCTCCATGGGGTCCCCTAAATCGACCCATGGGTTTTCTTGGTCGGCCATGACACAACCAATAGGTTTAAGACATGTGTCAAGCTCATCTCATTTTATTAAAGCATTATTTTTACCTTAAACTACACTAATTACCTCTAATCACGATTAAAAACATAATAAGTTTCTATTCACCAAAAAAATTATTTTAATCTCATTGAACAACATTTTACTTCTTAATGACAACCATGTATTTCGGATTTTTTTAAAATAAAAACAGAATGATTGCAAAATTTCATTTAAACGGAAAATCAGTTTTTTTTAAGTACCACTTAGTGGTTTCACTATTCATCAAAAATTTAAGTTTTTCAGAAAATTACCAAAAATTTACCCTAAGCTATATTTGATATTACGAATTCAAAAATGAAGTATATTTTACAAAATTCAAAACATATAAGTCACATTAATTAATTTAATAATTAATTCCCGCTGTCAGAGCAAATAGTGTTTTTTTATGAAACAATAAGTATCAAAAGATTGACACTAGTTTAAGTCCGATTTCAAAGTGAAATTAATTCCAACGACCACTATTGGATTTAATGGTAAAAATATTTTCTAATTTGAAATTAAAACCAATTCAAAAGATAATCTAATAATATAAATAAATTATATTAAAAAGAGGTTTTGAATTAAAATACAACATTTTACACTATTCATTAAAAAAAAGAACTTTATCGGAAAGATACCAAAAATTTACGCAAAGTAAATTTTGATGTCCCGATTCTAAAGAAGTGTTATTTTTGGTCCAATAGAATTTATAAGATTGATCAAAACTATATTTAATGACGGTTCGCCGTCAAAAGGTGATAAGTGAACCCTTAGTGAAAATTAGGGTATAAATGCCTAAAATTGAACTCTTTCCGCATTTTAAGCCTTTATATTTTATTAGGTAAATGTAAAAACATTTAAAAACATATATAATCATATTTTAGTTATTTCTATCCATTACCTCTAGTACAACGGATACTTGTTAACTAACATTTAAAATAATATTATTTTATTACTTGTGTGCAACGTAAGTTTTCAAAGAAACTCATCGTTGCGTATAGAGTAAGCTATCGAACGTAGAAACCCCATTTAATTGAAATTTATATTTAATTTGTAAATATTAATAAATATGAAAATTCTTTATTCTTTATTTACCTGGGATGTTACATCTTTCCCCCCTTTTGGGAATTGCATCCTCGCAATTTTATTCACTTATCAAAATAAGTGGGGGTATTTATCCATCATAGCATTTTCAGATTCCCACGTTGCCTCTTTAATCACATGGTTTTTCCACAACACCTTTACCTGATTAATCACCTTATTCCGTAACACCTGCTCCCTGTGGTCAAGAATCTGGACTGGTTGTTCTTCATAATATAGGTTCTCCTCCAGCTGAACTACCTCTGGACTCAAAACATGAGATGGATCTGGCATATACTTCCTCAACATTGAAACATGAAAAACATTGTGTCCCTGAGATAAACTCGGATGTAAAGTCACTCAGTAAGCAACTGATCCAACTTTCTCCATAATTTCATATGGTCCAATAAACCTTGGACTCAGCTTTCCTTTCTTACCAAATCTCATCAAACTTTTCCAAGGAGAAACCTTGAGAAAAAACATGATCACCTACCTCGAAAGATAGATCCTTCCTCCGGTTATCCACATAACTCTTCTGCCTGCTCTGAGCTATTCTCATGTGCTTCTGAATCAACTGAACTTTTTCTGCCATCTCTTCTACCAATTCTGGTCCCATCAGCTTCCTTTCACCCAATTCATCCCAAATTTCTGGAGTTCGACACTGCTTCCCATATAATGCCTCAAATGGTGCCATCTGTATACTGGAATGGAAACTGTTATTATATGAAAATTCAACCAAAGAAAGATGTTGGTCCCAACTTCCATGATAATCCATAGAACAAGCTCGTAGCATATCCTCCAAGGTCTGAATTGTTCGTTCTTACTGCCCATCTGATTGAGGATGAAAAGTTGTACTAAAATTTAATTCAGTACCCAATGTCTTCTGAAAGCCTTTCCAAAAGTTAGAAGTGAATCTTGGATCACGATCAGATACAATGGAGAGAGGAACTCCATGTAACCTGACTACCTCTTTAAGATACAAACAGGAAAGTTGATCTAGGTAAAAAGTATCTCGTATAGCAAGGAAATGAGCAGACATGGTCAAACGATCAACAATAAACTAGATTGCATTATTACCTCGAGATGTATTCGGTAATCCCACAACAAAGTCCATGGATATATTCTCCCATTTCCACTCTAGCACTGGTAAAGGATGAATCATCCCTTTTGGTAACTGCCGCTCTGCTTTAACCTGTTGACATGTCAAACACTTCATAGTAAAATCAGCAATATCTCATTTCATTCCATCCCACCAGTAATACTCCTGCAGATCTCTATACATCTTAGTACTGCCAGGATGAACTGAAAACGGAGAACTATGAGATTCACATAACAACTCATTCTTCAATTGTGAATCACAAGGTACACACAATCTCTTCCCAAATCTCAAAACACAATCAATATCAATGTT
Source organism: Viscum album (assembly GCA_963277665.1). Taxonomy (NCBI): domain Eukaryota; kingdom Viridiplantae; phylum Streptophyta; class Magnoliopsida; order Santalales; family Viscaceae; genus Viscum; species Viscum album. Next base: position 1,425,367,650 of record OY728140.1, on the reverse strand, counting down.
GAATTCAGGGAACATACCTTTCTGAACCAACTCTACCTTTTTCTGCAACTCACTGTCTTGCTTCTGTGCTTGCTTGATTCTGTCTGATAGAGAAGATTTCACTGATACCTGAAACAAAACAGAAGAACATCCTGCACCAACAACTTCTATGCCAAAGTTCATCAAATCCTTAACCAAAGGATCATGTTCCAAACACAACATTTCCAATGAAGCATTACTTTTTCGACTCAAAGCATCAGCCACTTTATTTTCTTTTCCCAGATGGTAATGAATTGTACAATCATAATCCTTGATTAATTCCAGCCATCTCCTCTGTCTCATGTTCAATTCTTTCTGAGTGAATATATACTTTAAACTTTTGTGATCAGTATATATTTCACACTTTACTCTATACAAATGATGCCTCCAAATTTTTAATGCAAAGACAACATCAGCTAATTCCAAATCATGTGTAGGGTAATTTAACTCATGAGTTTTCAACTGTCGTGAAGCATAAGCAATTACCTGATCATTCTGCATAAGGACACAACCATGTCCCTTCAACGAAGAATCAATGTATATAACAAACTCACCATTTCTGGAAGGATGTTCCAAAACTGGAGCATTAACCAATATTCTCTTCAACTCCTAAAAACAATCATCACATTCTTTTGTCCAGATGAACTTAACACCCTTACGAGTTAGCTTAGTCATTGGACTAGATAACTGTGAGAAATTTTCAACAAGCCTTCGGTAGTAACCTGCCAAACCAAGAAAACTACGGATCTCAGTTACATTTGTGGGTCTTGGCCATTCTTCAACAACTTTTGTTTTAGTAGGATCAACAGTTATTCCATGTTTTGAAACAATGTGACCTAGGAAAGAAATTTGTTGTAACCAAAACTCACACTTTCTGAATTTTCCATATAGTTTCTTTTCTTTTAAGGTTTGAAAGATAACCCTTAAATGACTTTCATGCTCTTCTTTAATTTTAGAAAACACCAAAATATCATCGATGAAAACAACCACAAACTTATCCAAGAACTCATGGAAAATTCTATTCATAAGGTCCATGAATACAGCAGGTGCATTGGTTAACCCAAAAGTCATAACTACAAAGTCATAATGGCCATATCTAGTACAGAACGCAGTCTTCGGAACGTCTTCTTCTTTTACTTTCAACTGATGGTACCCCGACCTCAAGTCAATCTTCGAAAAATACTGAGCTCCCGGGAGCTGATCAAACAAATCATTGATATGAGGCAAAGGATACTTGTTCTTAACAGTAATATTATTCAAGGCTCTATAATCAATGAAAAGTCTCATTGATCCATCTTTCTTTTTAACAAACAAGACAGGATCACCCCAAGGTGATGTGCTAGGTCGAATGAAACCTTTATCTAATAACTCCTGCAATTGTTTCTTTAACTCTAAAAGTTCAAATTGAGCCATTCGATAAGGGGGTTTTGAAATTGGCTTCGAATCTGGAACTGAGTCAACAGAAAATTCAACTTCCCGATCATGAATAATACCAGGCAACTAATCAGGAAAAACATCAAGATACTCATTTACCACTGGCACATCATTAATCTGAACAGTTCCTTTATTTTCAACAATATGTGAAAGGTAACATTCATTTCCATCTTTTACTAGTTTCTCAACTTCCTGATATGTTATCAAAATCAAGGGTTCATTCTTTTACACATACTAAAAATCTTTCTGAAAAGAAACCATTTTAGCTCTGCAGTCAATCTTAGCATGATAAACAGAAAACCAATCCATGCCCAAAATAACATCAAACTCTACTAGAGGAAAAACAATAAGGTTTGATGGTAGATTCTTTCCACACACAAGGATAGGAAGGTTCTTATAATTCCTTTTTGTCTCAACGTTCCCGCCAGGTGTTTTTACCATAAGTTCAGGATTCATATCTTGATATGGAATTTCCAATTTACTAGAAAACTTCTCAGAAATGAAAGAGTGTGTAGACCCTGAATCAAACAACACATTGGAATAATCTGAACAAACAAACAGTGTACCTGATATCACTTCATTCGATGGCCCAACATCTGCTGAAGTTGTTGAAAAGGATTTCACCACTCCTTTCGGCTTGTAGTCTGGCTGCATTCCCCCAGTTGAGTTCTTCGTTGGACACTCGTTTGCATAATGACCCATTTCATTACACTTAAAAAATCTTACCGTTGGTTTTTCATTGCCTGCTTGATCATCTTCGTTACAGTTACGAGCAATATGACCAGACTTACCACACCGAAAGCACTTACCAGACTTGGATAAACATTCTCCAGGATGCATTTTACCACACTTCTCACAGGATGGATATTTGGTTTTCTTACCTACGTGCTTCTTTGATGAATTCTTCCCCTTTTCCTGTCAACTAGACCTCTTATTCTGTTGTTTTTCATAGAACACCTGATCTTCGGCAAACTCCATTTCCACCTTCTCCGCACATCGAACAAGTTTTTCATAACTTTTGAACTCACGAGAAGCTAAAGCCCTTCGATACTTTGGATTTAACCCTGAGTAAAAATGGTTTATTTTACTATCAAGATCTCGTATGATGTTTGGAGCATACCTTTCCAATCGAGTGAACTTTGATTTATAAGCCGCCACTGAATCATCCTCCTGCCTCAATTCTAGGAACTGTTTTTCCATCCTAAGACGAACCAACTTAGGAAAATATTTCTCAAAAAACATACCGTTGAATTCGTCCCAGTGAAGATCCTCAATCTCATCACTATCCCTGATATTTTTTACCATCGACCACCACTAATCAGCTTCACCTTCAAAACGGTAAACAGAAAGACTATCCTTTTGATGTTCTGAACACCCCATGACATAAAAAATCTTCTCCAGTGCTTTAATCCACCCTTCAGCTTGCACAGGGTCAGATGATCCTCTGAATGATGGGGGATGTTGCCTCGTGAAATGTTCCACCACTGACATGTTCCTCTGTGGTTGATCTGGCTGATCTCGTGCATGGATACCACCACCATTTATATCCTGATTCAACTGTGCCATCACTGCAACAAACTGTTCAGTTCCGATTCTGACCATCTCAGGTTGCTGATTTGGAAGGTTGTCTTCCTCCTGATGTCATCCCAACATAGTTTCTTTGTTTCCGCTGCGGAAAACCATTCTGAACACAGAAATATCATAGGCGAAGCAACATGGTAATATGTAAATGCTATATCATTTCAATCATATTATAATTTAACACTTTTCTATCTCCTAAAGTTGTCTAAACCGACCTTTGATACCAACTATAAGGCCCCAGACTTAAACCTTACTTAATATTTAATTAAATGAATAATTCACGTTGAGGATCTTTTCAGGTTTAGTGTTTTAGAGAATTAGAACATAACTATTACATCTCAAAAGATTACAAAGTAGTCACTTCTACTAAGTTTCCATAATAAAAAAACTCTTAAAAGAAACATGTCTAGTTCCATGTTTTATATAGCATGACATTCCCTTGATCCCATCCTTGACCTTATTCCACATTAAGTCCTGTGAAAAACATTTCAAAAAAACATGGGGTGAGTATAAAAAGCTCAGTAAGGGATACACAAAGAATGATTACTGTTAGTTTTTCAAAATCAAGTAAACCATGTATACTCTATCAAAGTAATACCTTCACCTTCATGAAGTAGTAAAAACTCTTCACTGAAGAAAGTATCACTACATACCTTTTTGTAACCAAAGGATTACCATAAAACCCATATAAAGAACACATAACATATATAAAGGTAACTTGGGACATAAACATACTTAAGTGGAATAACCATACGGTCGACTTCCACACATATCACTTAATGGAATAGCCATTTGGCCAATTTCCATACATACTTAATGGAATAGCCATACGTCCGACTTCCATACCCAATGCATTGGAGGTTATAACGTAACCACCCGTCCTAGTATTCATGGCACCACCCATCATATGGTTTATAATGTAACCACCAGTTAAAATGTCCAAGTACCAATATAAAATCATAAAACATAAAACCAATATAAAGGAATGATAACATTTCCACATTTCAATCACAGTATATCATAAATATATTGACATAATAGAATCCTTTATCAAAACCATTTTCAATACCAAAATACATAAAAGATTATATGGTATTTATTTTATTTTAAAAACATTACGGCTTGTTGAGGAAGCCAAAGACCAAATAATACTCGCGGCGGCGGAAAAGGTTGTTGTCACCGCGTACGTTAAAAAAACATTCCTTTTTGTCGTTTAGTAAAACGCTTCGTAGAAAAAGATTCCTTTTGTATAAATGTAAAAGTCAAAGGGGTTTATACACCGTATAAAATAAAGTTGTGTATAAAACGAAATATGCCTCAATGAAAGGAGATTGAGATGAAGTCCCTTACCTCAGGTCTGACTTGACTCGATCGTTCTTTAACATCCTGAATAATAAACTTGAGGTAATTTATACTTTATTAAGAACCTTTTTAAAGTTCATTATTCCTTTTATATCACTTATTGCCATGTTATAAACATTATGTAACCATTTAAGTTAATGATGTTTGTTTTCTCAATATTTGGTTCTTAAGTCGAAAGTGGACTTCTTACAATTACATGTTGTTCGTGTGGTCAAAGGTTCTTTATATCCAGAATGACAATCCTGATTTGGATATCATATATATCATATATATCCAGCATATACATGTATTTATAATATTACATAATCATTTAGAGGTAAGAAATGAAATGCACCGTTCATGGAGACGGTAAGACGTACGTATGCATGAACGCTAATTTCATTTCAATTTCGTATTTTATAGAATGGAATCATAATGATATAAGAGTATATTATAATTCCAGTATAATAACATATATAATATAATTAACTTTATCCTTTACACATCCCACATATGGTATTAACGAATCAAATCACTTTCAGGGGGTGGTAGTCTGCACTTCCTAAAATGAAGATATCGTGTTTACCCATAATGGAAACAATAATGGTATGCCATAAATGAAAAATACATAATCTTAAGGAAAGAATAAACATATTATATATCATATATAAAAATTGTGTCATCATAATGGCCACCTTTTAAGGTGTTAAAAGAGTATTGAACAATCATCGTTTCGGGAGGCATAATTTCGCCATCCACGGAAACCGTATGTTCTTTAACCATTTAATGTAGTTGTGTGAGAGTGTAGCTCGAATAAATATTATAAAAACATCCTACTATATTTAAGATGCTGTTTTTGTTACAAAACAAGTAAATAAAAAGATTTTAGGGGTTGGAGAAGCAAAATAAAACAAATGAACAAGAGAGAATGAATTATCTTTAAAAGTGTAACTCGTTTTGATTTGAGCATAAAGGCTTCCTTTGAAAGGATTATGCCTAAAGGGAATCCTCTAGGATGAGGAGAGGTATGTGGAGAGAGTAAATGGGCAGGGGATGGCCGAGAAAAAGGCTTGAGGAGTGTGTGAAATGAGGTAGAGGTGGGGGCTTTTTATAAGAGGAGAGGAGGGGCACTTTTGGAAATCATGAAACTATTATTTTATTTTCAAAAGTTTTTCAAATTTCTAAGGTTTCAAATTGATATATTTCGAAGATAAGATGATAAGTATTCGAAAGGTTCCCATCCAATAGGTTTTGGACATGTGTAGGTTTTATATATTACATTATCTTTCCATTTTATTTAAATCGTTAAATAATGAAGTCATCGCTGCATCATAATGATGTCATAAATAATTTAATTTATTTAAAGTCTAAAAATTATAAATCAAAATACTATGATGTAGGAAATATTTTTATCTTTCCAATTAATATTTATAATCAAAAATCTGATCTTTATAACCCCATGTAAAAATTGTTTTCGCAAAACATTTTATGTTTGTGTCATTTTTAATTTTATTTAAAAAAAGGAATTAAAGTCATTATCTCACCCAAGTGGCTCCATGGGGTCCCCTAAATCTACCCATGGGTTGTATTGGTCGGAAATGGCACAAACAATAGGGTTAGGACATGTGTCAAGCTCATCTAATTTTATTAAAGAATTATTATTACCTTAAACTACACTAATTACCTCTAATCGCGATTAAAAACGTAATAATTTACAATTTACCAAAAAAAATTATTTTAATCTCATTAAACCACATTTTACTTCGTAATGACAACCATGTATGTCGGATTTTTTGAAAATAACAACACAATGATTTCAAAATTTCATTTAAATGGAAAATCAGTTTTTTTAAGTACCACTTAGTGGTTTCACTATTCATCAAAAATTGATGTTTTTCAGAAAATTACCAAAAATTAACACTAAGCTATATTTGATATTACGAATTCAAAAATGAAGTATATTTTACAAAATTAAAAACATATAAGTCACATTAATTATTTTAATATTTAATTCCCGCTGTCAGAGCAAATAGCATGTTTTTATGAAACAATAAGTATCAAAAGATTGACAATTGTTTAAGTCCGATTTCAAAGTGAAATTAATTCCAACGACCACTATTGGATTTAATGGTAAAAATATTTTCTAATTTCACTTTAAAACCAATTCAAAAAATAATCTAATCATATAAATAAATTAGATTAAAAAGAGGTTTTGAATTAAAATACAACATTTTACACTATTCATTAAAAAAAGAACTTTATTGGAAAGATACCAAAAATTTACGCAAAGTAAACTTTGATTTCCCGATTCTAAAGAAGAGTTATTTTTGGTCCAATAGAATTTATAAGATTGATAAAAACTATATTTAATGATGGTTCGTCATCAAAAGGTGATAAGTGAACCATTAGTGAAAATTAGGGTATAAATGCCTAAAATTGAACTCTTTCCGTATTTTAAGCCTTTATCTTTTATTGGGTAAATGTAAAAACATTTAAAAACATATATAACCATATTTTAGTTATTTCTATCCATTCCCGCTAGTACAACGACTACTTTTTAACTAACATTTAAAATAATATTATTTTATTACTTGTGTGCAACGTAAGTTTTCAAAGAAACTCATCGTTGCGTATTGAGTACGCTATCGAATGTAGAAAACCCTTTTAATTAAAATTAATATTTAATTCGTAAATATTAATAAATATGAAAATTCTTTATTCTTTAATTACCTGGGATGTTACAATTTCAATCAAGGAGTTCCATGTTAGTCGATCTAAAATTTAATGAATATATAACCATTTATATTTTTGTAATGAAATTATGAATATAGAATAAAATAATTGATTAAATCAATGTTATTTTTGGATAGACAGTGATGGCTATTGATTCTCTTTTTATAATGGAATCATTAACAATGTTTACATATCATACGTAACCTGGTATTTATAAATAATATAAGTTGATTTTTAACACTACAATTTACTATAATCATGTATTTATTTTTTCACCAAAAAAGTGATTATGTAATATATATTAAATATAGGGAGGATTAATCTTTTATCAAATAGTTTATACATCATTGTGAAACCATAAATAAATTTCTTTGTGAATTGTTTCTTGGTGATTATTTTGATAGAGGATTCTATATGAATAATATAAATACTTTAAGACGTACCTAAAAAACAATTCACACTTATATTTTTTCATATATAGAGACTATAAGAATAATAAGATGATATTATATAATACCCCAAAAAAGTATTCATCTTACTAAAGTGAAAATGATTCATGAGAAACAATCTAATTAAATAATTATGATATTGCATAAAACACACCAACCATCTAATTTAGTAAAAAAAATAAATGTAATTGGAATTTTACAATAGATAAGTGAAACATTCTTGTTATATTTGGATTATTATTGGAAAATTATCTTTGAAATTATTCTAAGTGATAATGTTTATTTAGAGTAGTCTATAATTTTTAAAAATATTTTTATATAATATCATTATAAAAAAAATTATAAATCATGTATGGGAATAATTAACACCCATACAAGGTATCATTGGATATCAAACATTATTTTACTAATGAATATAAACACATTTAAATGATATTACTACTCTATGTCATATAAAATATGGGGCCTGAAAATGTTGATAAAAGAGGAATAAATATGAAAAGGAGGATGTGTGGCTATATCACTTTTTGATTTCACATAAATATCGTTGTAAAATTGATGAATAAAAGTATAAAAAATGGGGTATTGAATTTAATCATATATCAGGTGAAATTGGCCATTTGTGGGATGTTACTTAACCAAAGAAGCTGGGTGTATGTGTGAGATAGTGAAAAAATATATAAAACCATTATTATAAAATAATGAACACATTCATATAACAATGGTTAACTAAAACCATTCCAATAGTTCCATTGTTATAATTACATATTCCATTAGTGTATAACTTCTATTTTGTTTATAATTCAACAAAATGGATGCATGTAAGTGGAACTGGCCATATCTATATATTATGGTTGGGAATATTTATCCACTACAACATAATTATTTATATTATTTCAAAAAATTTCTTTTATACATTTCCATTATTATATTATATGATTTTTTATAATCATTGGACATCATCATGGATGGTTAATGGAAATATTCTTTAACATTTTCTATAAATTAAAATTTTAACATTTTTTACAAAAGTGAGAAAATAATTTTCTTTTTCATATTTTCCAATTGAAATAATTTCCTATTTAAGAGATAAATTTATATAATATTTTTCAATTAATATATATATTCATTTAAAATATCCATATTATAAAATTGGATATTGATTGGATGCACCCATATATCATTCAACCTCTCAATTGAAATATGTCCCTCTAAACATTATAAAATTTTATCCAATGCCATATCATATTTGATTAATTTTTAAATCCAACCCAAAGTATTTTTTATATCCTTTATAACTATTCAAGAAAATAGCTGGTACTTGATTTTGTTTATAAAATAATATCATGATAATATATCATCATTCATATAACCCTTTTGGTATCCTTATGGGCCCTAATATTAGTGAAAAAGAATAAGAATTATTATTTCTTAATAATAAGAAATGTTAAACCTGATGAAAATATTTTATTGGTTAATCTAAAAAAGAATCGAGTGAGACCTATTTCAAACACTTGTATCTTCAAAAAAGGTACACCATGTGTATCTCATATGTCTTACATATTCAAATAAACCACTACTTACAATAAATGTGTAAAATGATGTGATCTGAAACATGTTATTATTATATTTTATAACACATACACTCTTAATTCAAGGAGTAAATATTGATATAGAATGATGCATACCCCAAATTTCATTTCTTCATATAAATACATCATTTTAAATTATTTTAAATGGTTGACCACACCTTATTTTATATAATAGTTAAATTTTTTACTTCCCATCAACCACTTTTTATCTAGGGACCATATATCATACAATTCATAAGATAATAAATTTATCATTGTCAATAAGGAAAATCCATTACATGATCAATAACATACCAATCCTCCAATATATTTCTCATCATATTTGACATAATAAATGTATCAAAGTTTGAATATTGACATTATTTGTACCTATATAATATCATGTGATGTGGACTAAATTGAAAAATCCATCCCATTCATATGAATAATAATATATGTTACTATAATTTAAAATCCTTGGAGCTACTAAAATGAGACCCTGTGATGGTTCACTGTAAGGCCACAAGTGCACAACTTCATACACAAAAGGATGTCGACTTTTTGTAAGGGTTTTAATGTGGTACAATGGGGGTAATATACCCACATGTTTGATTAAAAATAAAGGATATAACCATATATCATCAAATAATTCAATAAATAGAGTTTGAATGTAGTTAATAAATAGAAATAAAATATTATATAAATATAAATGAAATTTTCTAAAATCTAGAATATCCATGTCATACATTAATAAATTATCATCCACTAGGAAAATAACATATACAAAAATAAATAAACTAAACAAAAAAGTGTGTGGATATTCTATACACAATAATCCATAGCACATTTGAAAATTACAAAAAATGTGTTTGAGCCATCCTAATCGATCATCCCTGTGCCTCAGCTATACATGTTCTTGAAACCATGTGAACATCTACTTGGTATTACTAATGTAATAAAGCCTAATAAGTGTGCGAGTACCAAACATGGTAGGTAACAAACAACAAGGTATTATACAAAGTTAATTATATATAGAGTAATAAAATGTTAGCTACTACTCAGTATAAAATTAATAATACTAATATCCACAAGAAATATGATAAAAGACATATTTTATAGGAAATTCTCAAAGAAAGTTCTCAACCCATTTGAGACGTAATTAGAAGGAATAAATAACCATGAAAAACCACAATAAATCATAGGGTTAATGATCTAGATCAACTATAAAACTTTATTTTATGTATATATATTGGTATATAAGCACATACATACATAAATATGAATATACATGCCTAATTTTATAATTAAAATGAATAATATCAGTCGAGCCTTGGGTCTGTATTACCAATAATCTATAAATACTATAAAAATTGCACTATGATGGATGTTATATTACGCAAGATGTGTATAATAATGTTGATCACTATTGTGGGCCCATTAAACAATATATACTTATTCCAGTGAAAAAAATATATTTGAGAAATATATGTCACCCGTAGGGGGATACATTTTATAAACATAGGTTTATCTATACTCACCTATGATCACCATGATAAATGATATTTCATACTGACGTATAATCCCATAAATAAAGAATTCACATATAAGTAATACAACTCAATCCATGTGTAATCCAATCTAATTGATGATTCCAATGTACTGGTCAAAAGTAAATATTTATTTTAATAAATTATATAGGCCCTAAGGGGTATGACTCTTAGGTGATCTATAAGGTATACTCTCCGGATATTGTACATCAACACAGAATACTTCAGTAAATGGCTCAAAACCCAACTAAATGATGGGTTTGATGAGTATCAATAATGGTTCATCCACAAATTAAAATTAGTATGCATCGAATAAAATAAGATGATCCAACCCATCCTTAGGCAGCTCATCCAAATACCACTTCATTAGGGAAATTCCCCTACTAGGAAACCATTGGAATACTATGGAATTATAAATGACTATCCATTTCATGAGTAACAAAATATATGAGGGGATATGAGTATGTCTATGTAACCTTCCACTATATCCTTGAACATGATGGAATCCTTGTGAAAAATTTAACTTCTCCTAATAATAATAGTAAAATTTATAGAAAAGGTTCATAAGATGGATCATATGATGGTATTCTTATAAGCCAAAATAAATAATAGACCAACAGAAAGGGCATAACAACCAGGTCCCAGTAATTATGTCTGGGAACCCCAACAATAATTTCTGATAAAAGTATTAAAATCTAAACCCTAGTAAGCACATCTAGAATAAAAATAATAATTATAATAAAAATATACCACATTTCATCTAAAACACAAACCATAAATCAGGATGCATAACTGGATATATTATATTATAAAATTAAAACATGTGATTTTATAAATTAAAGTGTGAGTGTGGTCAAACACCTGTTCCCACCACTACTACTATAACCTCATAGATTAATGTTTCGTTTTAATTATAAGGTAACACCTCGTACCATCTCCTCCCAAACTTATAAGACACTATCTCAAGGTTGGTTATTTAATTGGAACTGACTAGGTCCCCTATATCCAACCCTTGTAGAGAAATATTACCCTTGATCAAAAAGTTCCATGAAAGATAGGCGCATCCCTATTAGGTTAATCTAAAACATAATTTATGAATGTTTTCCCTCTAAAAATCTTAGATAGAACAAAAAAAAGATGAATCGTGTTGAGGATCTTGGGTCAATGTCATGGCGCCATGCCATGGGAGAAATCAATCACATTGTTGTTGTTAGTGACCTCAGACATTAATTTAGAACCATAAACCCATTTCATTTAATTATACACTTTATCAGAATGAAATTGATAATAGGTTAATTTCTCTTAGGGGCGATCCTGAAAAATCAACAATATAACATTGACACACATGAATACTAAAACAAAAAGTATGAAAACCCACATTTATTTTGATATGTTATCTATTTAATTTCCATGGGCCAAAAGCATGTGTCAGGGCCCCTAAAAATCATATTGGACCTATCTCACAGACAAGAAATCAGAATTAATTAATAATAACACATTATATTTAATGGATAAAACCAAATAATATATATAAAAATGAATACCACTTTTTCGAAAATTGTATAACTATCAAAATTTCACAGAAAAATATCAGCACATCAGAACATTGACCTAAATATCAACAACCACAGGCGGTACACAACTGTAATTGAATTAGATAAAATACCCCAGCAATGATTCCAAAACATAAATTATACAATATTACCTAATACCTTCAATAATTATAAATTTAGCACGGAGACTTATGGTTATTAAATGACAATTGGTGAACTATAGAATACATTAGGGGTTATCCTCTTACAAGCATCGATAACTGACACAACCAAGTTCTGGTTGATTCAAGTCTAAAATCACAAACTAGAGGATCCTATGGTATATGAATAATTGTAAAAAATGATGCTAACAAAGATGAACGAATAACTTAATCCAACCAATTCACATAATGAATTCCAATTTTAGCCACAAAAGTAGGAGAACTGCCTATGATATGAGGTAGAAGAGAGGTGTGTCAGTAGGAAAGAAGAGGGGAGAAAAAAGAGGGGTTACCCACTTAAATCTCATTGGAGAAAAAGGTTATTTTTCACTTTGCATAGGGTCAGAAAGGTTTTTCTGGACATTTAGCCAAATTTTTCTCCAACTGTGTGGCTGGAATAGTCTAAGTATCACACCGTAGACATAGAAAGGGTACATGGTTTGACAAATAGTGAACCAAATTTAATACATGAATGTAATAAATTACAAACACCCACATAGTTTTCCATGGAATGATGCAATGTTTCCCCTGCCCATCCGCTTATAAAATCTGGGCCACATAATTTGGTTTCACAAATATCACTAAACAGGAACCGACCATACAACCACTATTTTACTGTTTCAAAAAAACATGTTTTGGGTTCTGAACCCCCATGATGCTCTTGAAACCACTAAGATAAAAACCTTTCTCCATTATACATCCGAAACATAATTTAGAAAAATTATAATCTTCATAATTCCATTCCAATGAATTGATGACATTTTGACCCATTTAGTAAATAGAAAAATCAAATTCTTAAAGAAATACTCATCTTAGAAATAAATAGATATTATAGTCTCCCCACTATAGAACATATTATCATAGAGAAGTCTTATTTGAAAAGGAAAACACCACCTAACAAACATGGTATAGATATTACTTTTTAAAAATGGATTCATTTCATTTCTAAATACCAAAAACACCATCAAGATTCATTTAAAAAATACAGTTCTTGAGCTATAAAAACAACTTCCATGGTACCTCAAATGATAGATTCATATAACGAACAACATTATATGTTTCATAATGAAACCTTATATTTTTTTATAAAATTACATGTGAAGGGGGATACACTCGGTGGTCAATTTGTTCATAATAGTGTTTCTTCAATTGAACAAGATTCAACTCAACAAACTGATGTTTAGATGGAAAATCATATCCAATCCAAAAAGCACACCAATATCATCCCAATAGAGAAATAAATGTATTACCCAACCAAAAAATCAAACCATTATATGAATTTTGGGTCGATCCACCTTTGTTCGATTACTCCTATGTACAGTCATCTTACATGAACAATGCATCATAAAAACTATATTTTCATAGCCTTATCTAATGTAATAATGATATAGTCCTAAGAACTATAATCAAATCCCTTACCCTAATTTTGAAGAAATATCCTCATTGAACAATTTCCCAATAAAAACAATAATCATACTCTAGTACCCTCACCGATAGAAATCCAATTCAACATTCATGGATCATTAAAAGCTAAACAATGTTTAACAACAACATATGGATTTATCCAATCCCTATTTTAAGATGTACTCGGAATTTACCAATATTTTAAACCATACATGTTTCATTTATCATGTGTCATAATAGTTCCAAACCCCAACCCCTTCATACTATTGTTTTAATAGACCCATGACCGTTCAAACATGTGGTTCACCCTCTAATGACTAACATCCTTATCAACAACTACAAATAATCCTTTTCATCACATCATCGAGATAACATTTTAACCACCATAGTACATTCTCCACCAACCTCTAGACATTTCAACCAGAATAGATAAAAATCAATCATCCAAAATAATCGCATCATAACATCAAATATTCAACCACTCCCACTTCGTGGGAATTGTTTCTAGGGAAAATGGGAAATTTCTACTCATTTCACGGGTTTTCTCCATCAAATAGCCACTATTGTGGTCTCCACCATTGGGATTACCTTATACCTTACTCAATCACAACCTCAATAGGTTCCATCATCTACCATGAATGTATTCGAATAAATATAAAGTTGAGATACAGATGATTCTCTTTCAACATGATCAAGATGATTCCAATATAGCGAAAGATCACCTCTAACTAGTAGTACATTATGATCACATTGAATTTTTCATATAGATTTTCTAATCCACAATCACATCGAAGCATGTTATATATTCATTTAACCATCTACTAGCACTATATATCCAAAAAATGTGTGTCCAGCTCCATCCATGGGAAAACTATTATATAAATCCCAATTAATTTTTAATGTCTCAACTACCAAGGAGATACATTGCTTAAATAAACATAAAACACATCGAAACATTCCCCTTACGTTTCATGAAAATGATCATCCATTTATTACACATATCCACTCAGTGATAAACAATATATATGGTACCATGTGCAACCTGCACAAACTTTTTAGAACTAGAATTATTCCCTACTGATTATTACGTTGATAAAATCAAGATGACCATAGTACATGGCATGTTTTATCAAACAAGATTAATTTACCTTGTAACACCTCTTCAAAATGGGGCACATCACATATTCAACAATTTATTCCATGACAAACCATTTTATGGAATCATTTTAGTTAGGATCATATACTCACATGCTGAGAACTTTCTAACTAAAGAAACATTATTTACCTAGAAAATGAACAAAAACAGTCCTTCTAATGGAATCCAATAATGATACACAAGAATAGTAGTTGTTTAATATAATTAAAATAGAGTCCGCATTTATATATCATAAAAATATATCACTAACTGGGAATCAATTTTTGTTGATTATATAACATTGTACACTACCTAAGAATGAATCTATAAACCTGGGAAAACTATAATATGATGTTTCCATTGATCAAAATAAAATTTATATATTCTAGATTCAATGTTAAATCGAAGGTCCTATAGGTATCCATACTTTCCTTATAGATCGAGTATCATAATTGTGACACTAGGTCTGAACAGCTAACCCAAGGATCAGACCACTCTTAAGAAGAGGTATCACTAACCTATATGGGTAATAAATCTCAAGAATCATCCTTGTATGACCCTAATACTCTCTAATCATCCTCGCACATATTTATACCTAGAGGACATGATACATACATTGTATGAATAATTAATTTTCACTCATTTCATTTTTATATTGTAATACCACAATATAGGTCTGTTTCCCAATAAATTTTTGGGTTTCCATCATCATCATTCAAAGACACTGGACTAGATCACCTAAAATAAAAGGATTAACCGATAAATAATTTAATAGAAAACCATCAACTACTAATACTAACCTATGTATGTCACTACATTAATCACATGGTACAATTTAATATAATTTTATTCAAAGATATGTAGGAAAACGATATATTGGTTATTATTGAAAATTTATGTAACTGAACCTAAAAACAACATCACATTATGGGTCCCACAATTGAGAATCATGTTCCCTATAATCCTACAAGGTTCAATGCATCTCCTATTTTAGATAAATTATTGTGTAGCCTCATTACATATTGAATCATCATAGATAAACAATTTTTCCATCAGAAATAAATATATATAAAAATAGGATATATTGAGTATAATTCAACCAAAAACCTGTATGGGAAAAAAGAATTTATGTTTTTTAACTTTTAAAAAGTCACCACTATCATCAACAAATATAACACACTATTAGGAAAATAACATGTGAATCATACATGCCGAATATGATGCATGAGATGAAAATTGAATTTACTAACCATGATTCAAAAATAAATCATTGGAATCTTCTTGACCTAAGGAGAGGGATAAATACATCAATGGATTTTCACCAATGATCCCAAATCCATAAATAGAAAAAAAACTAAATTCCACAAAACATGAGCATCGCTCAATGTAAAAAATAATAAACAACCCTACAATCATAGATCATTACATCAATAACATGTACTTGGTAACCATCACATCTTACCAGATATTGTGTTTGCACGATAGTAGTTTGATATCCAACACTGGTTATGACCCATTCCTATAACACATGTATATTATATCCCAAAGAATAGGATCATAAAAAAAGAAACATTGGGATACCATATAGTAACATCCAATCTATGGATCCACAAAAATTGTAAATGAGTTTGTTAACCCTAAGTCTAATAGTAAACCTCCCCATGGGAGAGAGGCTGAGAATGGGTATTAGGGTCTAAAAGTTGTACAATGGAAAGACCACACCCTCATGTAAGAGTATAAATAGTGAAAATAAACACATATAATCAATGAACTAAATAAACAGAGTGACAAATCATTAAATAAATTAAAATAGTCCATTCTGTAATAATAATTGAAATTATATATATTCCTGAACATCCAAGTCATATATACAACCATGATCACCTAATGGGATGATCAAATATAGTGAATAAATGAATGAAAAAAATAAAATTAAGAGAATCAACTATAAATACCAAGACATACCAAATATTAGAGCTCCTTATATATGTCATTAACATATATTTTTTTTAGTTTCTGACCTCAACCATATCTTTTCTTGCAACTAATTCAACATATTCCTGCGTACATCCATGCAATGGTGGTTAAACAAGGGTGTGATTATGTGAATCAGTATAGAATAACTAATGGAGTCTCGTAAAAAATATAATTTTACATGTATGTAAATGTTATCAAATAATTATAATAAAAATAATAATAATTTCTAGAAATAAAAAAAGAAAGACAAATCATATAATAATTTATCAAAAAATGTTCTCAACTAAGTTCAAACATAGTTGGAATTAATTAATAAACCATGTGACATAGTCAACTCGTCTGTCCTTGGTTAAGATCATTATGTAAATATACCATCATGGATAAATATTATATATTTATATATATTCCAATAAAAATATATGAAAAGTTATGTATAACCATGTGTATTTTGATTAATTACATAAACAACAGTAATTGTACTAGTGGTCTATAATCTTGATCTTCCAGAGATCATGTTACAAGGGTACTAATATAGAAGAAATAACACTCATGTCATGTATAATTTTATCTATATTAGGGTCCATAATCACAATTGACTATAATAGATTTGGGAAATACTAGAAACAGTCTCTTAAAAAGCTATATCACCATAGGGGTTACATGTCCAAACCATGGGTTCAACCACACTACCTCAAATCATCATAATAATGGATTCCATATTCCAATGAACATTAAAATAAATATGGAATTGATCTATATGTCATACCAAATCAATCTACATGTACCTTAGTATATTGATTGATTCCCAGGTCATAGTCCACATAAACTAATAACACAGAATCTAGGGTATTTTCAAATGGGGATTATCCTTAGGTTATCTACAATGAATACTCTCCATATAAGGTAAATCAACACATAATCATTAAATTAACATCTCCATAAAACACTCTAAGATGTGTGCGACATGTATATATAGTGTTGCATTCACTAATCAAATTGATTATCCAGGGAATCATTTGAGGTGATCTAGTATATCCCCAGTGAGCTGATAACCATCCAACATCTCAGTGGTAATGAACCCACCCAATAAACATTGACATCTTCTATAATTCTAGTAGACCAGTCATTCCTAGACTGAACCAATATATGAGGGTTTCTGATACACAGTTAGAAACCTACCTCAATATCACCTTATAAAGATGAATCCCATTTACAAATGTGACTTCTAGTAATATTAACATTAAAATTAATTGAAATGGATCACAATCCTATCCTAGGATGTATGCTGGGAAATCCAAAATAAATAATAGTCAAATAATAAGGGCTTATGATCAAGGCCCCATGAAGTATATCTATTTACCCCAAAAATAATATAATATAAAAATTCTTATAATATGGACCATAGGAAGTATATTTGGTCATTTAAATAATAATAATAATAATAATAATAATAATAATTTATTTCATTGTGGATAGAACATTGGCCACAAACCCTAAATCACATAGATCTATTGTAGCTTCATTAACAGTAACCATGTGAATACCCAAAAAGGAGTGTTGGTGGATGTACACTTAATCCCCACACTACTAATAAAACATCACAACATAAATTTTGGTATAAGATATATGTTGAAACATCCTAAAACCTCTACCCAATCCCATAATGCACTAACTCAGTGGTTGTCATGAACTGGGAACTGACTGTGTCCCCAAGATCCAAACGACTGAGATGCATCTTACTCAAGATCCTGAAAGATCGTGGAAGATATATGCTTCCCACATAGAGTAATCTATAATGAAATATATGAAACACATCCCTATTAGGATCATATAAATGAAATGGAGGATTCATCCTATAGGGAATCCTCAGTCATGGTCATAGCCTCGGGTCATGGGATGTATCTATTACACTGGGGTTATGAGTGACCTCATGAATTCATCCTATACCATCAACAAGATTTATTTAATTAAAAAAATTTCCATAATGTAATTATAATTGGTGGTTTCCCTTAGGGGTGCTATCGATTATCTATAATATACCATAAATTTCCATAAATACTAAAGGTGAAAGAAAGTAGATCAACTAACATTAGGAATCTTTAACTATTTATTTTCCACGGGTTGGCCGGAGGGTTAATATTCATCCAATATCATCATATTTATAAATTATTTATAAAAAAAATCCAAAATAATTAATTACAATACATTGTAATTATATATAAAATTCCATAAAAATTTGAAAACTACTTTATTCATAATGGCCTAAAGCAGAATAGGTCACCATCACATCTGGACACATGGAAACAAAAACTCAATGATCACAATCAAAAAGTGGAACACAATCATATATGAATTATAAAAAAATTATTAAATGGCACAAAAACAAATATTTATCAATTTTTAATAAGACCGTAATTATTTAGATATACAATACAATGATGTACGGCTGTGGAAGGACATGCAGCGAATTTGGGACGACCCATCCTATCATTTTCTTCTAAGGAAAAGTGGAACCCCAAATACTAGTATTCGGCTCCACTATGATATGGTGGAATCTAGACCAAAAAAACCTAATAGTAGGATTATCTGTTAGATGATGAATGAAAACAACCAAACAGAGACTATCAGATTTATAGGCTTACCTTAAGCATTCTGATGCACCTGATGGAATCTGATTTCATCCAAAAAGGTGGATAACATCCTACGGGAATATGAGAAGATAGGATCACACACATGGAATTATAATAGAGAAAAGATGAGAGGATTAACACTTTGATATTTATGGGAAATGTTTTACTAACCACCTTTTAAATGGGATGAACGATTTCACTACATTAATATCCAAATTTTGTTCCAACCTAGTGGACGAAAAAGACCATGCACTACAAAAAACAAACGAGAATGGAACATGGTTTAAATAATAATGAACCAGCTATGTGATGTGTTTGAAAAAAATTGAAAACATCCAAAAGTATTTACCTAGAATTCCATACATTTTTCATCAACCATGTCTCTGTACAAACTAGGTTGCATTGTTTATAATAAAAGTTCAACAACCATGTACCCACTACTACACTATAGGTTTAGGTCCAAAACCATCAGGAAGCTCCAAAAATAGCCAATATACTATCCATGTATCATTCTACATCTAAAAACAACATTTAGTGGCAGTCCAAGCTTCAGGTACCACTATAAATATCAAACCACTATTTGATCAATCTAGAAAACTAAAAATTCAAATTCTTTCTGAAATTTCAATCATGGATAAAAATGGGATCTTATATTAACATTCAATATTGTATGTTGAATGATTCAATACAAACCATATTTCAATCTTGTGCCTCATGTATGATTATTTATAACCATATGAGATCTGAATCATGTTCATCATGACATCAAATCAGAACTCATTCCGTTCAATGATGATAATTAATATGGGATAACATAAACATTATTCAATAAAATAGGCTAAATATAATCCAAATCTAATTATAAATAATGAATATATGAATAAAAAATAAATTATATATATATTTTTTTGACATTATAAAATTTTTAAATCCTATACTATTTTATGAAAATTTCGACATAGCCATATATGTAGGTATTTGTATGAAAATACCATAATATGGGGGAACATATATAAAAATATATTTTTCTCATTTTATTTGTTTTGTTCATAACTAGTCCAACTACTACTTATTACAAACTACATTACCATATTGCAACCTAAAAATTCAACACTCTTGTTATAATACTTGTTGAAATTAAAGAAACTATGAATGAATAACAAAAAAATGGAGATAATGGGAATCATAATCCTCAACTTCATAACCTGATCATTCTATTAATGTATGTGTACTTCATAATATAAAATATTATAATGTAATAATACAATTTTTAAATAGATAAAAATTAAAATATTTCTTGAATAAATTATGAAATGAAATCCTTCTTTACTATCCTTGTTAGTTATAAATAGTTAAACTCTAACATATATCTCCTTAAATTAAATTTATATATAAAAAATTAGTATCAACTACATTAGATGAATATCTTCTATGTTTCACCAGGAATAAATTTCAATATTAAAATCACATTTCTGTAATTTTAATTTTTTTATTTGTATGTACACATTTCCAAGAGAAACATATAATCCACTAGTTCTCTTAGATACAATATTTTCTAAAAAATAAATATCAAATGAAAAAACATTATTCAGTAGTTTCACATACACATATATCATCTGTCATATTTTATAAAAAAATTCAAAATCATATATGTTTTGATTTCATTAAATCATTTTTAATTTCGATACATAATAATAAAATGAATATAGAATTTTAATCTATAATATCCTTTTATTTTGACATGGTGATAATATATAATCTTTTTATCTTATCTGAAATTAGTAATATATTTATTACTATATAAAATTTCAAATATCATTTTGGATTAAATAATAAAAATATAAACTATTCACTTTAGTCCAATCTATTTTTTACATAAAGAAATCATTTATATTTTTACACATAATATTATTTCATTTTCAAAAAAGTAAATGAATTAAATATTTATAAAATTTTATCCCTAATTAATTTCAACCTAATTAAAATAAGAAATTTTATTTGAATATAACACACATTTTTTTAAATATGTACATTTATATAGTTTCAATAATTTTTCATCAATTTTGAACTCATATATATATTCAAAAATATTTTTTATTGTATATTTGTTTCATATAGTTTTTGAAATAAAAGATTTTTTTATGAAATATAAACACTACATATAGTATCTATAAATGGGGTTTCATTCATTTTCATGTATTACAAGATATTACATTTCAAAAAAAAATTATCCTACAATAGAAGAAACATTTCTCTTCATTAGGAAAGATTCCTTCCAATTTCACAGTATTATGTTCGGAAAAACTATTATATTATTAATTTTAATATTCTCAAAGAAATATTCCTTATTTATTTTACTAATCATCATGTTATATAATCTTAAACTAAACATATCTTAGATATATACCCTTTTTATATTAAATAAATTGAGTGATGTTTTTTTAAATTAATTTACATTATAATTATGATAAATTGGATAAATCTATCATTCATTAATTATATGATAAGATATTTTTCAATATATATCACGAGAAGTGACCCCTATCATTAAAAATCACTTACATACCCAATCACTTTGATTACATGAGTGGAAATTATTATTTATTTCCATTTTCTGTATACCAACAGTTTCTAAATTGTCTACCAAACATGTTTATTCTATTCCTTACAGTTCTTGTTTATATTATTTATAATACCATAATAATATATATTTTAATGATATTAATTATTATTAGGATATAAATTCATAATAATCAGTGATAATATAATAATACAATTCGTTTATAATGCTATAAAACCTATTTTATAATTATATTGGATTTTTGTTGAGTTCTTTAAGAATTAGTATCTCTAAAACATAATACTTGTGTCTTGTTTTGATAAATATTCAGAAATTATAACACCATTTAGGCATTTTTTAATATTTTTTTTACATTCCAAATATTTATGAAAATTATATTTTAATAGATTCGTCCCCAATATTTAATTAATTAATGAAAAAAATTCAGATTATAATTTTGTTTTATATTTAATTAATTATATAAAATTACTAAAGATAATCTCAGTGATATAATTAGCATATACTTATCTTATATGTATTAGTTCAAAAGAATCACATTTAACTTAACATTGAGTTCACTTATTTGTTTTCTCTATTTGTTTAATATATAGAAAAACAATATTCTCAATAACATCTTATGTAGACATTGGATATTTAGGCATAAAATAATATTCCTTAATCCCCTTTATAAAATAATGAACCACTATTCCTATAGTTCAAAAAAACCAGGGCTATCAAAACAAAATGTATCTAAAATATTATAATGATATAAAAACCTAAATATTATTGTGAACTAGTTTTTTTTAAAAAAATATAATCCATGGGAAATAAAAATAAAATAAACACACCAAAAATGAGTTGGAATTTTTTTTATCAGTATTAATTATAGATGGAATAAAATTATATATATTTTGATGGGATTTAAATAATTATATATCCATAGTTAATATAATGACATTTCATATACATATCAAATCATTATTTACTTTTATGTATCTTTTCATAAATTTTATTTAATTTATACGCAAAATAATTATCATCCAATGTACCTTGTTCGTATCATATAAAAATATATTTTCTAGACAGTCAATTTTTTTATGCATATATAATAATTATATTTTTATAATATTATAAAATAACTATATCCAACTCATTAAAATTATACATGGAACTATTATATTTAAAGGATTAGAATCATAAAAAGCATAAATTCTACATATAAGTATTTTTTTTATGATAGGTATCTTGCGCCACCTACATATATAGATTAATAGATTTTAATCCAATTGAATTCTGATAAAATTCCCATTAGTCATATACAATTACACGATAATCATTTAATGTTTCATCATTATCATTATTCAATTAAATTAATAATATTTATATTACAATATTTACATTAATTATATATGTATATTATGTAATGGAAATTAAAAAATACATATAATAAACACACCCAGGAACCGGAGTGGGATAAGCTTCAGCTATCTCCATATTAAATGGAATGAAACCACTAAACCAATTTAATTTCATATTCATAACATATTTATATTGTTTTTATTCCTCTAAGGCGTATATGGATGTAGCCTAAAATCCCATAGAGTAAATAACCTAATGTCGTGAATGTGAACTCTACCTCATCTCAATTTTTCATTCATACAACATTCCAACCCTTTTTAGTGTTCCCCACACTGTGTATCATGTTCATAAGTCATGTCTTTTAATGAAAAGAATCAATGTGTTTTTCTTCCGTCTAACATACCATTGTAGAGAAACCATTAATTACAAATTGATAATATATATCATAAAATATGATAGATGATTTGTTCTATCACACTCATATCACATTCAATCCTCCCACACGATGATGCATTCTTGGTGCCCCATAATATTACCTACCCATTGACTAATCCTGGATGAGTAATAATATAATATTGACTCTTATTTATAATGGTTTATTATAAGACTCCACACATTGATAGAGCATCCATGGGAATGCTATTTTTTAAATGAAATTTTCATGACGAACAAATTTGAAGGATTTATTATATAAATGTATTTTGTTATGTAACAAGGGAAACCTCATCCTAATGAAATCCAGATTGGACAAAATATGAATTTTTTTGAACTGTTAGATAATGTGATGGTTTCAGAGAGTAAAACATTTCAATGATAATTTATATATTATTCTATTATTATTTGAATAATAATCACTCAATATTAATACTTTTAGTTTTATAAATAGATTAATATAGGTGGGAAACAGTTACTAATGGATGTGAATAGTAATTATATAATATTTATAACTAGAAAACTAGATGAAACAAATATTGTTTTGAAAATATTGTTATCTTATTCACCCCACTATCTTGTGTTATTCCCCAAAAATATGTCCTTATGAATAAAAAACATTCCAAAAAAGGTAATGATGGTGTATAATATAATACTAGATGATGAAGATGGTTCCCGAAACAATATTAAATTTCCATCTAAGATTATGTTGGGAATATACAACAAGAATAATGTCTCAATGGATGCTGAAGCTTCTTCAGCTCCAGTAGAAAATTACATCGAAAAAAATATTTCAGTGAAAAAGGATGCATTCATTAAATATTTTAGATAAAAATGATTTTATTCCAAATAATTCATGATTAGGTTTATGTTTTACTATGGACGAATTTTGAATCTAAGGAAGCTAGTGAACTAGTTAAGCGATTAAGATGAAAATAAACACTAACATCCTCATAGAATATGAGAACAATGGATATACTATGCAAATAATATTATTGAAGTTAATGGTGAAATTTTAGAATTTTTTCACTATATACCCCATATTATATTATTTCTTATATCATTTATGTTTTCAAAAAATATTAGCTAATGAATTTTAAATAAAAAACTCATGGTTTTATCATTATTATAGTAATTGGTTATGAATACCCTTTACAATTTATTGGAATGTGTAACATCCAATTATTAATTAATCATCCTTTAAATTATTATTTTTTGCTTCACATAGTCACTATAGTAATTACCAAAATAACGATATCATATTTTAAAAAATCTTCATATCATTTATTTGTGAAAGGCTGAATATTAGTTATCTTAAATAAATAAATCAAATATATGGGTCTAACACGTAATAATGATATCTATATATCTCAAATGACAAGTGAAAAAATAAATTCAATAATGATCCTTTTTTTTGAAACTATATTTTCTCTATGGTTTTAAAGGTGATATTTCTCTATAAATTATACATTGGTGCATTGAAACACAATAAAGACCCTTAGTAATTATCATTTGTGAGAGATAACAATAATTTTTAGAAAAAATTCTTATGGGGGAGAATATAGCACCCAAATATTTTATTATTCTTCTTCCTTTCAAATTAATGTAATTTTTTGGATAACATTCTTCACACACAACACCAATCAAAAACAAGTCACAACAAAATTTACTAAAATAATTTAATAAAATGTGAGGCATTAATAAGAATATTATGATTATATTAAATCCATTTGTATAATGAAATATTATCAATTTACTAAATATAAAAACATATATTTAAATTCATAACATTTTACTATTTTAAAGAATGATTGTTTTATTGGATAAATCTACTGGTTAAAAAATGAATGAAACATGATTAAAACTGTTAAATTTTAAAGGGGACATCGTTTAAGGAATTTTTTAAATACAATGTAAATAATATTTTTCACTATTCAATGATGATTTTGATAAAAATTAATATTTCACCATATTATATTCATATTCATTTAATTTGAAATCGATATAAAATAATATTTTGAATATATAACGTTTAAAGTCTATTTTTATATATAAATTATTTCACATTAATTAATATTTTTTTTTTAAATATAAATTTTATAATTTTATAATTTTACTTATATAAAAATAATATAAATTATAAATTTCTAATTTCAAAATTAGTATATAATGAAATTATAGGTTTCTTGGAAATGTTATATTTTAATTAGAATAATAAAAAATTCCATTTTTACAAATAACGTGGTTCAATGAAATATGTTTGATATATGTATGGACTGTTAATTGATTTAACACATTTTTTATAAAAATATTTATTTTTTAATATGTATTATATATTTAGAAAGATGATTTTATTTTTAATTCCGATGTTTGATAATTGTGAATATAAAATACCCTTCTATCTGGAACTTTTTTTAATACATTTATATTTATGATATGAAAATATTATTTATAACTTTTATAATGTTAATATTATAAAATCTATTTCAATTATAAAATGAGAATATCCAAAAAAATGTAATTATTTATATTTTATATTTGTCCACAAAGAAATGAATTAAATCAGTAAAACTAGTTACCATGACAAAATCCAAAAGGGGTAAAGATTGTTAAACAATGGTGGGGAATGAAAATTTTTTGAAATAAAGTTTCAAATTGAGTTGATGATATATGGGTAGACAAAAACTTATCCTCGCTATAATATTCTCAATTTAATTAGTTTTTTATACATGTGAATTTTTTTTCTCTATTTATTATGTTGAAATATTCAATAAAATTTGATTCTCCAAAATTATAAATAGTGCCTCTCACTACCTCTTCATGTGTACTCAAAAATTATATTTTCCTATAGATGATCTAAAATATTTCCTTCCTATTTCATCCTAGTTCACTTATCAATTATACTAGACATATTTTTATGGAATATGACCTACCTTTCCATGTAATCCACTAATGGAAACACAATGCTCTCAATGATATTAATGATGTTTGGTGGATGTTAGTAATAAAGTTAAAGAGATTAAATTTATAAAATTTAATTTCACAAGGAATATTTCTTATTGTGCTTCATGAAATCCTTCATATCATGTGGAAAATTCCAAATTAATGTATTTTACTGTATTCATATAATTCAAAGGGATTAAATATCTGTATCATATTCTTTGTTAAAATTGGATTTAATTCAAAATACACAATGAATTTAAAGATGATTTTTTTAAAATGTATATTTATAAATTTTTTAATTTAATAGGTTTCATCATTATTATTATCTACGTATTGTGATGATAATCCATCATAAGAAATAATGATCAGTTATCCAGGTGGAAAGGGTCAATTCATGTGAATCACCCAACTGATTTATTTAAAAATATTATGTTTTTTTAATTATCGTTATATTCATACATAAACATTTAATATTTTTTTCACAATATAATTTTAAAAAAAATTATTTTTATTTTTATATCATTTTTTTGTTTTATTATATATATTTATATACATTACAATATTTTAAACAGTATTTAAATTTATGTATTTTTTGTTTGAAATTACAATTATTAATAAAATTCAACATTATATCTAAAAACTCTATAAAGGATACCATTTTTTAAGGCTTGAGACCCTAAAATAACAATGGAATTTTCTATATGGGTTTCATTTTCATGTTTAGTTCCCTATTATGTATACAAATGCTCATTGAGGAGGGAGGAATATCTTGTTTACTATATCAATATTCCAAGATCATCTGTGGATTTGATGAAAGGACCTCCCACATATGGAAACCCATGATTTTTATTTAATCACATAACTGATTACAAAATCTATACTAAATAACTACCATGAATGTGTCACTTTTACAAATCGGTGTAGACAATAGATATACTGTGTGATGAATTACAAAGTACAAGAACACCATCATCAGTCACCATACTCTCTCCCTGGAATGAAATGTCAAGACACTAGAGGAAATGAAATGATAACATATTTAAATATGGGGATAGGTGTTTGGTGAATCACCTCTATTTGTAATGTATTATTCCATGTTTTATTATATTTGAGATATCTCAAAATCAAGGTTTGGGGTATAAGTTTTCCTTCAGTCATACTAGCTTTTCTTTGGATTCAAGAATGATATCATTTGTTTATACTAGAATTGGTAAATATTCCAATGTCAAAAAATTGACCCACATTCATTTTTTAGTTGGTTTTTCTAGCACCCATTCATAAAATGTGATAGAACATCAGCTATATAGGTGCCAATAAAAATTGGTAAATAAACTGAGATTTCCTGGTAATGCATTTTACTATCATAATTGTGGAATTTTAATTATATTATATTTACATTAATAATGATTCATTAATAATATCTAATCATATTCTAGTTATATATATATATTATATGAGAAAGTACAAATGTTCTATAGTAAATTTATATGTATTGGGTATTCCCTTGATAAATGCTATAGAAACATACCATCATCAATCTGTTAGAAGACTGGTCACATGATTGAGAAGTGAAAATTGAATCTTCTAACCAATGTAGTGATTCATCAGGATTGTTTGTCTTACATGGGAAAAATATATGCACAACTATATTTTTATAGGAAAAGAGATATGCCTCCAATGGAACTGAAGACTGCAAACTCTAATCCCATTATTGTAGGTATGAAGCTAAATATTTAGGGAGATAAACCTTCAAATATTCTAGGAGAGATCCCACATAAGGGATTAAAAGATGAAAAAAACACCAACTTACAAAAAAATTATAGCGAAGGACATTTAATGCATTGACTTTGTGAATGATTGGTATGTACATCAATGTAGAGATGATAAATATGTAAGTCATTATGATTCATAATTGGTTCCTGATTCAAATATTAGTTTTTAGTGTTAATTGTTATCCCCAAGAGGCCAATAATATAATGAAGTAGTAACTATGGATAAAATCATGGAAATTTTCTATAAAAATTTCCCAACCTTAAAGAATAGAACAAGGTAAAAGGAGGGGAATATCATTCTACGATGTTTCCTTTAGCATAACAGGCCTTATTATAGGGCATTGTAATGGAATAGATGAGCCCAAAGTTGAGAATACAATCCAAAGTGGTATACCATTTCAAATGAATGTACAAAATATGATGCTTGAAATCAGTAAAAGTAATAATTAATATAGAATAAAATATATCATGAAACATTAAAAAATAAGGGAAATCCTATGGAATTAGTTTAGGTTGGTGTTTCATGGACATCACCCATGGATGTGAGAAAAAAATAAACCTTCAAATGGAAAAGGAAAATCATTAGAAAACATTATTGGTTGATGGGTCTCATTCCACTGTTAGTTATCTAACATTTATTCAATGTAAGAAGAATTCATTTACTAAGGGAATGACAATTTTAGAGGATAATTGGGACATTCATGTAGTTATCCCTATTAAAATATGGGAACTATAGTCATGATATGTGTCTTAGAAATCCTCAATTGTTAAGGACCAAGATCAAATTGGAGTATTGGCTCTCAATAGAGTATCTCATCAGTATGACTAGTTACCCGAAAATAGTTCATAGAAGAATATTCCAGTAGGTTCATCTATGATATACACCCTATGAGACATGATATTGACGGTTTATCTTAAACCCCCCAATATCAAGTGGATATTCCATTAAAAACTCCTCTATGTGAGATAAAGGCTATGAATTAGATATGATCTTACACATTCATTTTTTCAACTATTTAAAAGGGAATTTTGCCTATTAATCAAAGCTTGAATTAATAAATTTGTTTATTTATGGATAAATAATCGCACATAAAGACTCCTCTAAAAGATCATGAATAATAAATTCTTCATCAAGGCCATATGGAAGATATATTATGATAAGTTGATATATTGGTTGAGTTTTTATAATCTAAAATGAAACATGTATTTTTTTAAAATTACTATATTATATTCTTGAACGAGATATCTATTAACATCGAAGAAAGTATCTCATCCAAAAAATATTAATATATTCAAGGATTATCATGGAAATACAGTTTCAATCAGGAGGACACTATAGGTTCATCATCAGATGATGTCCATGATCCCTCACAACGACCAAACACAACACCATGGAAACCATTGTCCCCATATCATTCCCCCAGTGCATCGGTTGTATGAAAACACTTCATTTAAAAAATGTTCAATGAACCTATGAGAATCCAAAACATAACATATTTTGTGATCATAGGTCATAAAACCCATCAAAATCTCACACCACTAACAGTCCCTGTGAGACTGACCAGTTATGCCACAAAGAAATACTCCATAGTTCCACACCATCACTAGCACCCTCTATCCACACTCACCAATGGATGATGCATAAACCAATAAGTGAATGGACCAGAGGAATATAATATCATTTAAGGACACAAAAAATCCCTAAATTACTATGAAGAATCAATTTTATGACATATATAAATTCTTCCAGCATGGTTTAAGGCATCACGAGCATAGACCACCTACAGGTTCTCAACATTCCTCAACAACTTTCTCCTAATCGCAACAACCTACGATATATAATTTATAATGATTACTACGATGGATTAATATCCAAATATATTGTATATAATTTACTATGTCATTTTGTGAAATAATTCATTTAATTTAATATAGAGAATAAGACTTTGACATGTAATGTATCAGATTTAAGATGTTACATTTATTTAGAATTAATTTTGGTTAAATTAGAAATATTATATGATTTGAATTAATTTTATGAAGTTAAATATTTTAAGTGTGATGAGAGATTAGTAGCCTTTTGAAATATCGTTATTATATTTTTAAATTTACAATGAAGATAAATTAAACAAATTATTTGGGGGGTTGAAATTTGTATTATTGAATTTTATGTAATTATTTAGTTATTTGTGGTGGTTGATTTGAATAATTTTCTAGGATATCAACCAATTGTTAATTACAAAGAATTGAAATTCAAATGGGAACTTAAGTGTATGGGTTGATGGTTTGGATAATGGAGGAATTATTTTTTATAATTGAAATATTTTGAATTAAAAATAGAATGTATATGTAAATTTATACATATATTTGGGGGATTTGATGGAAAATTATTCCACAATATGAGTGATGTTAAACATGATTAATGTGGGATATTCAACAACATATGTATTAAAAATCTATGAGATAAATATTAAATTAATAAATAAGGTTCTTCATGGATTTATAACAGAAATATAAATGACGAAGATTGTAAAAAACATATTTAGAATTCCATTTCCATAATAATTTGGAGAGATGTCTTGAGTTATTGTGGTGGTGGTGATATATGGTATACTTGGTTATTGGTAGGTGATTGGATGTCAAAAGGTTAATCAAGAAAATAAAGTATGTATGATATATTATTATATGTATTACTTAAATAATTTTATTTATCAATAAGTGTGATTCTACCATAATTTTTATTGAACCCTAGGTTTTAGGAATCATTTTAATTCTAGAAACCATATCCCCAGCAATTGTAAAGACTTTTATTACATTATTTGAACATGATAAGGGAATAAATAAAATAAGAGACTAATAAAATCATCAAAACACCATTGATAGTGTTATTCCCAATTTAAAATATTAGGTATATAGTTTATATAGATAATTATTAATTAGATGTCAAAATTAAATAACTTCACTATTGATAACAAAATTAAAATGAACCGATTTTATAATATAGAAAAATATGAAAACTAATATGTGAAGATACAATATATTCTATAATAATTGCATTTATAAAATATGTTTTTTTCAATATTGATTTCAAAATAATTTATTGATGAAATTAAATGAGTAATTGATAATAATTTTGATAACATCAATGAATAATTTAATCAACTGGAAGGAACATTAATAAAAGTATTATTGGATAGTTAAGAATTGTGTTGTCCTGAATTATTGTTTTTGTTGTATAAAAAATATTATTATTAATTAAAAGTAACATATATTTTTGTAATATTAATTTTAATAAATGAAAATCAAAAATGGATTCAATATATCAATTTCAAATTAGGGTGAGTTTTTAGAAATTTTACGACAATTCTAGTTTTATACTGAACAATAAAAAATAACTTTTTATAAATATGGAAACATTTATAACAACATCATATTTTAGGAATGAATTAAAATTTAATGATAACATATTCATTATATTATATGTATTTATGGTGTTAAATAATGATTTAAAAAAATATGTGTTAAATTTATAAATTTGTTTAAATTTTGTTACTGAATTTATATTTTACTCATGTAAAAAAGGATTTTTCCATTTCTTTTAATTTTATATATATAGGATTACACTAATTTTTGGTTTGGTTTGAAATTCATGTATCATGGTATTTTCTAATCATAATGCGACAAATATCATTATATAAATTATATTCATTTTCATTCATCTAAATTCATGTTTCAGTACACAAAATATAATTTTATAAAAAAATATTTATGGATGATATGATTATTATTTCTGAATCAATTCTTATAATTTTTTAAAAATTTATTATAATTATAAATATATCATATATTGTATAAAAGTATTATAATTAGGTAAAAATTTCCGGTTAGTTTTTGGTTATAAAAATTTATTGCCCAGATTAAAATTAATCACTTAAATGAAGAGTAAATCATGGTAAAAATATAAATTATGCTTTAAATTCATAAAATATCATAATTACAAACCATTAAATTTGGGTAACATGGTTTTTGGAACCTCCAATCATTATACCATCATTATTTTTCAAATGTATATTTACTATCATTGATTTATTTATATTTTGTTATATATGTTTTCAAAAATACCACTCCACTAACATATAAAAGTACCTTATTACTGCCTCATACATGGTACATGTAAAATTAAAATTATTCCATATAATGTTTTATATTTACATCCTATAAAATAATCTTCCATGTTGGGAATCATTTTCCCTACCGACATCCCAATTACTTCAAAATTAACTAAGCTTATAAGAGAATTTGTGATTATTTCATGGAATTTCATGACATCATATCCACTATATATATATATATATATTATCAATATATCTCTAATTAATGTTTTTGAAAAAGAAGATAAATATTTACTATTATTTTAATAAATTATTAATTAAATTATAAAAATATATTCTTATAATCTTACTCATCCATTGAATGTAACAATACATTTTCAATGTCAGTTTTCCCACTTAAAATAACCTTACAATAAATCACAATGAAGAATTACTAAAAAGATAATATTATTTTTAATATATGAAACTATCAATTAAATTATTTTTTGTTTTTAAATTTTTAAATTTTATTATTAATATTATACTAAATATTAATATAGTATTAATTAGGCGTTAAAATTTATCAATATAAACGTGTTATTGATTTCATATTTGAGAACTGAATAACCATGGATCAAATTGCTTTACAAACACTTGATAAATGTTGTGAGGGATCCAAGATTAGGAGATACAAATAACCATACCTAAAACGCCCATTGAACAAAATTTGGGAATCATAAATCATTTTGATACTTTTTGTTTTGATCATAAATATTCTATAGATGATTAACTTGTGAATATGGAATGATGATAAAAACATTATATCAAAATAAGAAAGGAAACATGGAAACATATAAAACGTGATGATCAAATATAAAATAGAATCAATTCATAAATATAAAATAATTTGATATAAATTATTAATTTAAAAGGGAATACACATTAATATGATTAAGATAAAATGGATCCGTGAGTCTTAGTTCATTATAAAAGAATTCAATGCATGTTTGAGTAATATGGAATACATGGAAAGGTTTATTTTTATCAATTAAAATTCCTTGAGGAATATTACATATTTTTTATGTATATTTTTATGATGTTTTTTCCATTTTCGTCTGTAATCATAATTAAATTTTATTCATGTTTTTTTAATTTCCACATCATTATCTATTTCTATACTCCAATAATTTATTAATTTAAAAACTTTTAAGAGTAATATAAATTCATTATCCTTTCATTGAGTTAAATCATTCCTTCATTGATTACATTATTTCAAGAATCTGTGCATTATAACCCTGTGTGGTTTTACGTTGTATTTCAACATAATTTTTATGGATTTAAATTCCTTTTATGAAATTAAATTCCCTTCAATATTCATACATCTCAAGTAAAATTCTTAGTAAAGGTTATGACATCCCATGTGAGGATGCCACACAACAGAGCCCTAAACCTAAATGAAGACATAGACTCAAGAACATCTTCCAAACTCTAGAAAGTTTTGACTAATAATGAGGGAATTGGGTCTATATATAGGGATATTATTACTTCATCACCATATATTAACATAATATATATAAAATCAGATATGTTACTGAATTAGTAAATAAATGAGACGGTAAATTTATAGACATGAGATAAAAATCCAAGACATATATATTCAACATATCCGAAAGTAATATCATTCGCATGTGATGATAATACGTAATACGACTTTACAAAAAGTCCAAAATAGGTATAGACGGATGATTTACAATACACATAATAGAAATACAAAAGGCCCAAAAACTATATTGTTTAGAATCACGAGCCTCAACAATATCATATGATCTTCTTCTCATAAGAAGAACTCAATAACCTATAGTATGAATATTTCCCTTATCCACACATAAAATCATTTAGTCAATTAGATAACAATTGGAATCTTCAATGGGGTATGTGATATAATGCCAATAGGAAACCACCAAAAGGTAATATGATATATTTTAATTGAATACATGATATTATTAGTGTGAATGTAGTAATAGAATCTATAAAGGTCGTTCTGAAAGTAAAAACACTATAAAAGCCTAGGTACCCATGGAAACCCATCCTCAACTACCTACTTCAACGTAGATAAAAATTGTGATAACTAATAGGAGGTATTGTTCATTTTATAATAATTTTAATTAAATGAATCATGATCATTAAAAAAATCTATCTCATGACATGGCACACATCCAGGCATTTCCTATAGATGTTTGTGATCAGAATAATCCTAAACTAGTCATCAATCAGGTATAAGACTCTGATTAAATCCAAGATTGAGCTTTGTCTTGGAAGATTCATCATATAAAACATATCATTTATTAATCAAGAAATATCCTTATCCCATCATTTCCATTCCTAATCTAGAATCTAGTTATCTCTCTAGGTGTACCATGAACCAACACCTTCCAAGACCATCTTGGGAATTCGTCATGGGAATCCTAGTATTGATATGTGTGGGGAATATTTTCATTGACATTTGGGCCCATAAATTATGGTACACTTTGGGAGCCCACGTTTCACCCATTATGTGTATTATCATATTCCCCTTGAGTCCATCCATTGAACTCAATAAGTATTGAAAATATCACTCGAGTATAAAATAGTCACCCTCCTTGAGTATGTCCGTTAAAATCCATATAAGAAGTACAACTGTAACAATGGTGTAAACAAGGCATAAGGTATATGAGTTCTTCCATAGTGTTCGTATATGAACCCATGTGTCCGAAAATTAATATGAGAATTTACTAAATGTCCTAAAATAATATACAGGTCATCACATTATTCCATTCAAATCAAACTCTCCTAAAAACATATACCCAAGTCCTTGGTTATGCCTAAGAATATTTCCCTATATCAAAACAAATGTGAATTTCATTATAATTAAATCTCATACATAATCAACCAATACAAGTGATTATTCTAGGTATATGTTATCAATTCCATTTTCATTTATCAATTTTGTCTACAATCATATCAGAATTCAAATTATGATTTTTATTTTAATTCATTTCAATTATAATTGAAAATTGTATATTAAACATCTCATGGAATGGTGAAATTGGAACACATAATATGTGTTCATTTCTAAATTCCATCCATTGTGATCTAATTAACTAAGGGACACACACATGGGGTGGGTATATTTTGATGTTCTTAACCTCTACACATTAATCAATGGGTTCGGTTAATTATATAGGACACACATATAGATTCAATTCAAGGATTAAAATATATTTCAAGGGATATACTTCTATAATTGGGAGCATGACACAAAATCATATATTTAAAAAAATTAGATTTTAGGGAAAATTATGTTACCTACTATTGTAAGTTTGTTGGGGATAAATCATCTAGTATCATCCTATGATTTGACTCATTCCCGGGGAAAATCAATGAATATATGAAGAACCTAAAATTTTTCATTATTTTCATGAACCTGAATAGATTTTTTAGTAACAAAAAAATGAGGAGTGACACAAAATAAACTGAGATCATGACGAATGGATTTGTTTCTTCAAATAGATATTGATTCCACGTTGTGTGGAGGAGATCTCCCACAACCTAGAATAGTCATCAATGGGGAATCTAAAGAAGGATGTTTTTCCTGATATATGTGAGTTTAAAAAAAAATAGTCTCAATTAATAATTAATTAATGTAATTTGGGTTATTTCAAGAAAATTACATGTTCACATATTTTGGTCACATGGTTGACCAAATAGTGATCCATCCATGAACCATTTTATATAGTAATGGGGTACCTAACATGGTTTTCATCCACGATTTGACTAACCGTGAAAAAACTATTCCTCAACCCACTGTCAAAAACCGTTGATAATTCCATATTTTTTTCACCACAAATTGAATGGTTTTGTTAACTATGTAACCATAGGGACTAAAATATCTAGTATTGTATGATTATATGTAATTTGGAGGCCTACCCCAACACAACTTATATTAATAATGTTATATGAGGTTTTCTTCCCAAATGAAGGGTTTTGGGTTCTAATCATGCCCTAGCCACCACTGATACCTTGTTGCTCTGAATGGGTATCAACATTAGGCCATAATTCAACCTTTAAACTGAAAACTGATGGAAATTTGAAGATTCCATACTTTTGGAGAAAACTAGAGTTTTAAAAAGATACCCCTTAAAGAAAATCATCCTAGAAATTCCATTCTAGGCATGGTCAATCATAATATATAAACAAAAAAATACCATTATTGTCTTAAATCATCCTCCCTCCCCCAGAACTTGTACCATACATAGCCTTGATGCCATATCACCCAAACTAGAGTTACTGACCGACCCCAAAGAACCATTTTGTTATGATCTATAATAAGTATCTTTTTCTCCCCAAATGAAACATCTAATTGTAACTCAATCTCATCAGGTTTAAATGTATGTGATGAATTTAATGATAATTGCATGGCTGATATAAATTGAAGAAAATTTTCACAGATCTATCCCTCTAATGTAACTAAAATTGATAGGATACCAGCCAGACTCTCTCCAGAATCTTGAATGTCCATACATATCATGGTAAAATCTTACCCTTTCTCCTAATTTTCTAATGTTTAAAATGTTGGAAAACACATAGAATGACCAAATACATGAATAAAAACTTCATGGGTCATCTACAAAGATCCATGTCGGATTTCTATTGTCACTATGTTGTAGCAATCAACTTCTAAATCGACTGATCATAATCTATGATCTCTTAAACGAGATGAGGTCAAAGCCTAGCTGCCTCTCCTTCCTCTAACAAACACATGAGTTATTAGTGAGGCCTGAAATATAGAGATTCATAAAGAACGATATTAATAGTATCCTAAAATCTATTTGTTATAAGAAAACTCTACAATTGGTATATACCTCTCCCAAGAGCACCAAAAATCATGGGCACATGCTCACTGCAAGTACTCAAGCACCTATATCGGGTGGTCTAACTATCTATCGGTTTGAGGTTGGTATGAAATGATTTTAAGAACATGTGTATCTACCACCATTTGGAGTACTTTATATAACCGAGAAGTAAAATAGGAATCCCTATCAGAAATGATAGTATGGGGGACCCCATGATGTCATACTATTTCACTAATACACAACCTCCCATGCTCATCTACTAAAGAGGTATCCTGGATATTGTATTAAATGATTGGACATTGTTACCCTATCAACAATAACCCATACTATATCATTACCTCAAGGAAATCTTGGAAAACCTTTCACGAAATCCATAGTGATGTCTTTTCATTTCCACATATGAGTGCATAGCAACTGTAAATGTCCCTCTAGTAAGTTTTTTTCCACCTTCACCTACTGATAACTAGAAGTCCTCATGATAAATCCTACAAGATCTCATTTCATACCCACCACCAGTATTGGTGATGTAAATCATGGTACATAATGGTTCTGATGGGGTTCACTTTCCATGGTGAAGCATTAATGTTTGCATCATATCCTTGTGCATGCATGTTGGAACCCATACAAAACCATGTATATGAATAATTTCTTCATCTCTTACGGTCCTACAAATTTTCGGGTCCTCACATGCCACACTCTCCCATAGGACTAGGCCCTCAGAATCAGATATCTACCTCATCATATCTATATCCATAAGGGTATAGGTAATAACAATGTATAATATAAATGTCTACAGCTGACTATCCTGCACCATTTTAGGCATCACAGAGAAAAAAGGTATAAAATTTCACTCAATACATTCTTTCTAAACTTCTAATACCTAAGTCATCATGCCTAGTGCATTAGATACATCATTTCCATTATCAAGTGTGCATGAAAGATCAAACTAAATTTTTTATAGGTATTAAACCCACCTTTAATGCCTCATAATCATATAAATCTGTTTAAATATGTACATGATGCATTTTTGGTTCTAATATACTAAATAAAATTCTCTAGCTATGCAATAAATCTAATAGTTTCAGACATGTTAAATTATAGAAATCTCTAGATCATGTGGCGTTTAATTCCTCTTGCATGGCCTCAGCTACCAATTCCCATATGCAATGACTATATCTCCATGTATAATGATTTCTCATATTCTGATACCTGGTTCATCTCAGCAAAGTGTGTCACTCCTACCCTTCTCTGAAAAAATTAGGATTCATTCAAGAGTCAATCTCCCATTCAGCTCCCAAAAGGATGAATCACAAGCATATCACTATAAAAACAACACATACTTCACATATAATCTTCAATGACATGATGATACGAATGAAAAGTCATGTATTAAAGGCTTGTAATATCTGGCTAGCCCCAAGATGCTCCTTACCTCAATGAATATCATGGGATACTAATATGGATCTATATCTCACACCTTCTCTAGGTCAAATCATACTACAATATCTGAGATAATGTGACCCTTTATGTGAATCTGATCCATTTATAATTGGAACATTGTGAGATTAATGTATAAATGTTTCTCTATTAGTTTATTCTATATGAACACAAGTTGTTTTGCACAATTATGTCAATTGTTTGAATACAGAAACATATCAACCATGAATTCCATGAAAGAATAGTCCAGAGAAGTATGAAGAACTCATCTCATCTGTTCCATGAAAACTATTGGCATATTAATTGGACATAACGACATAAAAAATTACATGTATAGACCATGCCTACCATGAAAAGGAATGATAGGTATGTCTAATATTTTTAAATACAATAGATCATAATGCGATATCAAATGAATATTTGAGAACACATGAAACTCTTGGAGATGGTTAAAGAGATCATCTATCCATGGAAGTGGATACCGGTTCATACCCATCATTTGTTTCAATTTATATTAATCCACATAAATTGTGGGATTTATTTTAATTTTTTTCAATAAGGACTGGGGAACCCCATAGATAAGTACTAGGGTAGATACACACTATATCCTCTAAATCCTATGACATCAGATTGAGATCTTGCATCTCAGTGGTAGAGATCCTATAATGAGGAATGTATACATATCCAGCTCCTAAAACTATCCTAGTAGAGAACACTTCCTCTATCACTTGTGGTAATTCAAATTAGTCATCAAGGAAAACTATCTTGACACAAACAACCCCAAGAGGGAAATATACATTATTTGATCACTGATCATCTACCTATAAAATTTCAATATGGACTATATACACACCCAACCCATGATGCTCAGGTCCATCTCTAAATCCTATGAAATCACAGTTACTGGTGTTAATAAACTCCCTTCACTCCGGTGATTTGATTGTCACACTTCTTTGATAGAAATCCCTGAATTAATGAAATTGAACCAACTATTCCTTCAAATAATGGACGTCAAAACCTTCCTTCTAGGGTAAAAAGAGGCCCATATTAAGTTACACCCATAAATATCATGTGGGAACTCCATGCACTAACGTACCTCTAATTTATTCCCTAATGGAGGTTCAAAAGTCATAACATTATCATAATAATGAACAATAGTAAAAAGGCTCTCTACGATAAGCACATACATAAAGATAAAAGCGGAACCTATATCAAAACAAGAAAACACTAATGTATAAGAGAATTTAATCGTACATATCACTATATAAAGATTGGTATCATTCACTGTAGGTGTGAGTTTCAGTGAATATGTCTGGCCTGATCCATGTCCTTATGAAACATCCTGAATACTCTGAGCATATCCACTATGCTGATGTTGTAAAATAGTGGTTTGACTACAATGACCATGACCACCACCTGAGCCTGATTGAATTTCTGTACTCTATAACCCAATATAAAAAGCTGTTGTAGACCCTACTCTTATACATGTAGTGAGTTTGGATCCCCTATCCCATAATGCAAGAGGAAAAGTTATTCAAAAGCCCTAAAGATAACCCATTTTACATATGATCGACAATCGACTGGGTCCCTTGTACTCTGAGGTATCATATGTCGCGATCTAAAAAACTGGTGTAACCTGACTTGGATAATTATATATGTGATATGGTGACAAATAAAATCCCATGGAACATCTATATGACACTTCTTACTAATTTTCAATGTAGTACTAGATTTTGTGTCCAACCATCCCTTTCTCACACCCTATCCTTTCTCAGGTTACACTGTGAGATAAGTTCCTAATTCACTATTACAAAAATGGTATTTGCTTGAAAGACATTCATATAATGTAAAATGACATAACTGACACCATCCATGAGTTTCTAGACTTATGATAACTCTTCACCCCCTTAGAAATAGAGAACATCACTAGAGATCAGTTATATGTACTGAATAATCCTTAACTGAAAATTCTACCTACTCCAAATTCATAAACTGACGAGCTCTATCGAACCTCAACTTATTGGGATAGAAGAAAATATATATGTTCTTATGAAAATATCTCCAGGAAATATCCTGATGATGATCCATCCAATTAATGAAATCCCACCATCTGTTGGATAAATCCCATAACATATATGTAGATAGATTGAACCTCTTTCGGGAGGTTCCTCTTGAGGGTTGTAGATAGATAGAATAGGCTCTATCCATAAATTTTTTTCCTATGTTATGTTATCCCCTGAACATTTGGGAAATTTTTTCTCCTAGAACCCAGATGTTAACATATCCGAAGTCAAGGCATGTCACAATGCTCTGTTAAAGGCCTATATTATTTACATGAATCCTTCTCTGAATAGTGTCTCAGTACTTATTCTGGAATGTCTGCTTGTAATGTGGCCAGAATAACTATAGTATATACTAGTGTCCCATGGACCCCCACCCTAAGAGTTTGGTCTTCATCACCCTCTTGGCATAAGACCAGAGGTTTTCGTGGTGGTGCTTCTCAAAAATTCCTAACACAAACATAGTAATATAACATTTTCAATTTTTATAGATAAAACGTGAAAAAATTGATATAGGATTTGTAAAAGCAATCCTATATAAGAAACACAACCATGTGACTGCTCCTAATGTTGGGTCTATCGATAATATAGGTCATATAAAATCAATATATATTACATACTACACACTAATAAGGCCTAATTGGTGATATGTTATGTTCTATAATCAATTTTAGTTTCCATTTTATTCTGTTATCAAATTTCATTTTATAACAATTCTTCTTAAATGGAAGAACCAAATGGTCCACTAGAATTTAGTCCATAAGGGGCCATACACCTCCTGAATAAGAATATTGTTTTACCCAATTATATCCAGAACACAATCTTGTCTGATCCCCTACACAAAATTTGTATCACAAAACAAGCATATCAATCAATGCCACATATCACAACAACATGAAAACATGAAATACATCTTATATTGTATGGTATAATGCATGGAATGTGATTTCTAATAGGTTCCTAAAATGATGTATGAGATTGAATACCCTCATCATATGGGGTTAAAAGAAAATATAAACCAAAATAATATATATTATAATATAATAACTCAACAAAATCAACTAATGGTGGATTTATATAAACGCTAATTGTAAAAATCATGAATTTTTTTTCACTTAATGGAATTTGGATTTTCCTATATGTGGGTTAAATACACCCATGATAAACTCGTTGTAAA
The DNA here is from genome assembly GCA_963277665.1 of Viscum album. Classification (NCBI taxonomy): domain Eukaryota; kingdom Viridiplantae; phylum Streptophyta; class Magnoliopsida; order Santalales; family Viscaceae; genus Viscum; species Viscum album. The sequence continues at coordinate 1,425,325,354 of OY728140.1, read as the reverse complement.
TTTTTTTTCCTCAATATTCATGTGTATTATCCATAAATAATAAAACAATAAAAATAAGCACTAATACCACATTATAAAATCCTAAACTTTGATTCCATTCAACAATGCCCTAAGCCAGGTTGTCTAGATGGCCTCAAGTGCATCTTCCCAAATTCCTAATAATAAAGACTAGATGTTAGGCCTAGGGTGTGGATATAGGAAGACAATTCACTCATCTCCAGTATTTATTATAGATGATATAATATCACATTAGTTGTAGAAGTAGCAAATAAATCCAAAAATAAATAAATGAACATGTGATAAACATCCACATAACATATGTACAAATATTCCAAAAGTCGTCACATACACATGTGCCGATAATACTTGTTATCTAACAACCATATATCTAAAACATGTTCAAATTGAAAATTCACATTACACATAAATGAAGTAAAAAGGGACAAAAACAATCCTAGCTCGAATCATTATCATATGCTTAGTCCTATACTCCTCTTCTCCTAAGTAGAAGTCATAAACTAGTAGCATATCCCTTTCCCTTATACATATATTCAATTATATAGTCTGTTTGGGTACTATTGGAATCTTAAACAAGGTTTCAGATATAATCCATTTAGGAGAAAACCCAATGGTATATTTCTCTACAATTAATTTTTTTTAATAATAATAGCATGTAGGAAATAATAAAATATGTAATGGAATAGATGAAAGTAAACATCTTATAATGGAATGGGTTCTCATCGACCCACGTCCTCTGCTACATCCTTCTTTCTACCCAGAATGACCCTAAATTATTTTTAATTCCAAAATCATATTGTATTATAGACCTTTTAATGAATCAATCTCATTGAATAAATATGAATCAAGACCTGGAATATATTATAGCATCCCCAGTATAGGTATGTGATCAAAAGATGCCTAGACTGGCCATAAATCAGGTATTTATCTCCAAAAAAATACAATAATTTTATTCATATTGGATGACACATTATATAAAATGTATCATTAATTAATCAAAATAGCAGCAGAGTTCATATATGAAAATATTAATTTGGAATATATGTATTGCTCTAGGTGTTTCATGAACCAACACCTTACAAGTCAATCCTAGAAATTCTTCATGGGAATCATGATGACGATCTTGGTGTGGTGTAACCTTATTTCCAATTGAGACCATCACTGGTGGTCCACTAAGGTATCTCAAGTGTCACCCATGGAATATGCGATCATATAACTCTTGATTCCATCCTTCGAATTCCGTAAGGGGTCTAAGTGTAAATCAACACAACAAAAAAATCATCAATTATATTAAACAACCTAGTCATGGTAGGGACAAGAAGAGGCTACATAGTTATAGAGCTCTATATTAATGAAACATTTTGGAATCATTTATTACAATGGTAATCCCATTGAAAAGGAAGGAACCTATGTTGGTGATCCAAGAATAATTACTATTATGAGGGGATTTTGAAGTAATGAAATCAGTAGATTTGTATCCCTCCTTCTAGGTGTGGGTAATATCCACCTCATTATAGACAAAATTGTAGATTTCCATATATGGGAAGTGATCTACTAGGGGGTGGGATTGACACCACGTTAGGAGTTGTAAATCAACATTGAGTGAGTCTACAAAGCTACATGTCATACATTGTTCCACATGTAGACATCAAGGATGTCAACCACTGTATAAATTTTATCTTGTTGAGAGTCTGCATACCCGAAATAGGCCAAGAAGGAAATGAACACTGATCCATTAATATCATGAACTAGGACAGATCCCCCCATGAGACACAATATACACAATATATTCATATTTTGTTTCAAAACTCAACTTTTTGGGGAAAACCAGATCTAGCGGTCAACATAAAGACTCAAGCAATCTGAAATGGGTGGCCATGTTGTCTTCTGAACATGAAGATAATGAGAAGCATCCCAATCCTTAATCTGGGTAACCCAATCAAGTAACATGATTTTTTTTCATTGAACCAAATCCATTATCGAACTAGAGACACCCTCTAAATGAGACTTTTTTCTCACCTTCCAATGAAACCTACACCCAATAGAAACATAATGGATCATGATCTACTCTCCAAACAATAATCCTTCACTCCATGAAACCAAATATCTAGAAAAAAATCATTAGAACAAAATATATTGGATATTTTTCTAAATCAACCCATTCCATGCCATGACTAACATTCCCACGTCCCTTTATTGAGAATATGATAAATACTTCATGAAATGGATTGATACAACAGTAACAACATGAGGCATGGAAAAAACATATCCCTTGTATATTTTCTTTAGTGGAGACTACATTATTTTTTATGTTCCATACTATAAAATTAAAATTACATGTGATAAACATTCAACACTGTAACGTCCCAGTTCCGGGTGCCACTCAACGGGTGCCCCGAACCCGGTTCACCACGTGACCTCAAGCGCATTACCCCAAATGCCAGAGGCTGCCGACTAGTAGCGAGGGACCATGTCTGATTGTGGTGAAACGATGCCCTCATTTGTCAGAGTGTAGCGCATCGGAATTAAATAAAACATACAACAAACAACGGAAGAAATACAATATACACAACTAGAATAAACAACTGTAGTGGATACAACCAATAGTATATAAATAATGATGCTACATGTCTCAAGTTCGATGAAAACAGCCAGAAAATGTTATACATCAATATAGTACAACAAAAAGCAGAGTACAACGAAACAAAACAAAACAGCTGGCAGCGGCATTGCGAGCCTAGGCTCGGTCCCATGACCTCCTACTCTTTAGCAGAAATCATATACCTGTATAGGGACTCTTTCCCCTATCTACACCTGTAACAACGTAATCTATTTGGGCCAAAAAGTGTGACCCAAATAGGGTGTGAGAAATATATCTCAGTAGGCACCCACCAAAGGCTCGTGCTCAACTGTGTGTAAACATGAAGCAATTGTGCAGTAATCAAATGCAACAAACCAAGCAGTACTCAAAATTAACTAACTTACCAGTTATATTTCCATTTAACTATTTATTTAATCCATTTAATTTAGTATCATTCTATGCTCAACAGAACCAAGCCCTCAGGCCAACCAGTTTATTACCCTCATGCTAATATAGTGAACCATGCCCTCAGGCTATATAGAATCCAACCCGTAGGTATTTCCCTCAGGCGTAATAGAAATTTCCCTCAGGCGTAGGAAGTGTCGCCCTCAGGATCATAAGTCAAGACGTCAGGCACAAAAGGTTGCCCTCAGGTGGAAATAGAACATCACCCTGAGGCTAATACAGTCACGCCCTCAGGCTAATCACAACAACGCCCTCATTCCAAACAGGTAACCGGTCCATTCCCAACAGGTAAACAAGTAGTAAACAAGAAATTCTTCATGAGGCAATTATATAATTACTACTTTAAAGGAATACCCTCGGGTATCCTGACCAAATGGCTAAATAGTGGAATCCACCCCTGGGGTGGTTCCCGATCTAAGAAATGATCCCAAACAACATTTTATTTTCATAATTAATCACCTATTCAATTCTAGTTGTTTAATATAGAAATGTCCTCAGCCACACGACACCCCAAAATGCGCTCGTGGCACAAAAACGCATAAAACACATGACAACTGGAAAAATTAACACCAAGACACCTACCTTATTCGCCAATGAGCGCTATACCCAAATGTCGGTTCCAGAAACGTCCAAGAACGGTGTAGATCTGACGAAGAAAAAAACTCTCTTAAACTCAAATAACTCCTGTTGGGAGAAGAATTGGTAAGCAACATGCTTGGAGAAGAGAGGGCTTACCTGTGCGGTTCCAACGAGATCGTCCGAAGCACAATCGATTTCCAGATGAACACCCGTGGATCTTCGAAGGTTCAGCCATCCTCTCCCAAGCCTCCTTCCCTTTCTAAGCCTTCCTTGTGAACAGGGGAGGCTACTTCCCAAGTTAAGCAAAAAAACAAAGTACACGGCATGTACTTCCAAGTACACGGCGTGTACTCCCTTCATTTAATTGTTCCTCTGGTAGCACCACCATACTGTTCACCCGTCAACATGGGTACACTTCATGTACTCCTTAGTACATGGTATGTATTATTTCCTAGCTGGCGGTTGCTCCACCGCCTTACTATTTTGGCCTAGCGACTAACTACACGGCGTGTAAAGTACCACTACACGGAATGTAGTTGGTTCTTACACCCTTCGTCGCTGACATGGATACATGCCCTGTGTACTCATCCCTACATGGCAAAAAGTACACAGCGTGTGGAAAAAGTACACGGCGTGTACTTCCAAAATTTAGGATTTTTTCCCATTTTCCTTATATTCTCAAAAACACATAAGGAAAAGAGAAAGGAAGAAACACGTACCTAAAAGATAAGAACCGGGTTCTTACAAACTTTCCCCCTTATAGAAATTTGTCCCCAAATTTTCCTTCCAAGTGTGGAGAAGATATAGCTGTGAACCACTCCGGCCACTAAGCACATACGTCGGCCTCCCGCTCCCAGGTCTTGTCCTGTACTCGGCCATGCTGCCATAGCACCTGTACAAGAGGAACTGACCGGCCTCACAGAACCTCCGTGCTCCTTTCAACGATACGGATCAGATGCTCTTCAAAGGATGCATCTGCCTCCAGCTCAACCTCCTCAGGCTAAAAGAAGTGAGATGGTTCAGAATGATAGCGATGCAACTGAGATACGTGTAAGACGTTGTGCATGGCTCGGTACCTCGGAGGTAACTGTAATCGATAAGAAACCAGCCTGACTCTCTTCAGAATCTCAAATAGCCCCACATACCTCAGTGAATGTTTACCCTGTCTCCTAATCCGCTTGTGTCCCAGCCTCGGCGAAACACGTAAGAAAACAAGATCCCCGACCATGAACTCCAAAGGTCGTCTGCAGTGATCAGCCTTAGATTTTTGGCAAGACTGTGTGGTAGACATCCGCTTCTGAATCAACTGAACCTGCTCAGATGTATCCTGCACGAGCTGTGGCCCCAGAAAAGCTCCCTCACCTGTCTCTATCAAGCAGAAGGGTGAGCGGCATGTCCTACCATAAAAAGCCTCATATGGTTCCATATCAATAGTCGCCTAAAAGCTATTGTTATAGTAGAACTCGACTAAGGGAATATGCTTCTCCCAAGATTCCACAAATTATAGGACACATGCTCGTAGTATGTCATCTAGCACCTGTATCGTACACTCTGACTGGACATCTGTCTGAGGGTGGTATGCTGTTCTCAAAAGCCCCTGTGTACCCAGTGCCCTATGAAAACTCTTCGAGAAATGAGATTTAAAGAAGGCGTCCCTATCTGAAATGATAGAACGAGGGACCCCATAAAGATGTACGATCTCTTAGATATACATCCTTCCAAGATCTTTAACACTGAAGATCTCCATGATCGGCAAGAAGTGATCTACCTTCATGAGTCTGTCTATAAAACCCACACAACATCATTTCCTCGAGGTGACCTCAGAAAACTCGTCACGAAGTCCATCACGACATCATCCCATTTCCACTTCAGAATGGGTAACTGTTGTAATAGCCCAGCTTGTATCTGATGATCCACCTTCACCTGCTGACAGTTGGAACACCTCGTAACAAAACTAGCTACATCTCTCTTCATATCCAACCACTAGTAATGACGTCTCATGTCACGGTACATCTTGGTAACCCTAGGATGAACTGCCCAAGCTGATGTATGAAACTACCGCATAAGCTCATCGTGTATATCCCCTAAAACCCATACTCATCCATGGAAAGGCAAAAACTCATCGTCGCATATAATCCATCTAAGAGGAGGGTCCTCACTTGCCACTAACTCCCGTAGAACTAGGCCTTTTGAATCAGATAGTTGCCTCATCATCACTCTGTCCATGAGGGAAGAAGTCACAACTAAAGAGGAAAGATAAATCTTCCCCTGACTGTCATGCACCTCCAGATGCATCTCAGAGAAGAAATACATGAGCTACCACTCACCACTGGCCTCCTATACTTCCTGTATCTGAGTCTTCCTGCTCTGTGCATAATCTATTGCATTACCATTACCAGGTGAATATGCAAGCTCAAAATCGAAGGACTTAAGGTATTCAACCCACCTTCTTTGTCTCAGATTCATGTCACGCTGAGTTAAAATGTACTTGAGAATTTTGTGGTCTGTAAACACCACAAAATGTTCTCCCATGAGATAATGTCTCCAACAGTGCAACACATGAACAACTGTGGCCAACTCGAGATCATACGTCAGGTAATTCCTCTCATGTGGCCTCAATTGCCGAGACCCGTATGCAACGACTCAATCACCCTGCATCAACACTGCTCCCAACCCAATAGCTGATGCATCACAGTAAACTGTATAGCTCTACCCATACTCTGGGAGTATCATGATCGGTGCTAATGTCAACCTTCCTTCCAGGTCCTGAAAGGCTTCCTCGCAAGCTTACGACCATACGAACTTCACACCCTTCTTAGTCAAAGTCGTCAACGGTGCTCCTAAGCAGGAGAAGTCCTGTATAAAGTGCCTGTAGTGACCAGCTATCCCCAAGAAACTTCGTATCTCAAGCACATTCATAGGATGCGCCCAGGAAACTACTGCTCCCACCATCTCTTGGTCTATTGAAACTCATGTCTCTGAGATGATATGACCCAAGAAGTGTATCTGGTTCATCCAAAAGTGGCACTTAGAGAGATTAGCATATAGACGATGCTCTCTCAGTGTACTCAATACTATCTCAAAATTGGTGGCATGGTCGTGTTGAGTGTGAGAGTACACTAATATATCATCCATTAATACTACCACAAAAGATTCTAGATATGGATGGAACACACAATTCATCAGAGCCATGAAAACTGCTGGCGCATTCATGTGTTCGAACGGCATAACCGTATACTCATATATACCATACCATCTCCTAAAATCTATGAGAGGTATATCAGATGGTCTAACGTGCAACTGATGATATCCTAATCTCATTTCAATATTTTAGAACACTCGTGCTCCACGAAGTTGATCAAAAAAATCATCAATCCTCGGTAAAGGATATTGGTTCTTAATCGTAAACAAGTTTAGTTTCTAATAATCCACACAGAGTCTGAGGGTACCGTCTTCCTTCTTCACAAAAAGGACCGGCGAACCCCAATGAGAATTATTGGGTTGGATAAAGCCCTTTTCCTTCAACACCTCCAACTGCCTCTTGAACTCCTGCAACTCAGGTGTAGCCATCCTATATTGAGGAATGGACACCGGTGCTGCTCCTGGAACATGCTCAATGGAGAAATACACCTCTCGCTCTGGAGGTAGACCCAAAAATTCATCTAGGAAGACATCCCTAAAATGATTAACCACTGGAGGGAAATCCGTCTAACAAGTCCCATGGTCATCCAGATAAAAACTCAAAATTTGGGCTATGACTCCACCTCGCCCACAATGCTCTGGTCCAGCTCGACTTGCCTGAACCTCCCACTTTCCCTTGTATAGAAACTCCCCACCCTTTGGTGACTTGAATCCCACACTACGACTATAGCAGTATACAATGGCTTGAAAGGTAACCAACCATTTCATTCCAAGAATAATGTTATAGCTCATCATCTCTAAGACATAGAGGTCCCAAAGATGGTGACACTCACCAACCTCAAAGGGCACTCCTTGCACTGATGCACACTAGCCATTCTAGTCCCCAACAGTGTGTATAGCTTCATGTTATCAGAATTAGTAGAAACACAGAGCCCATGGATCCTCACTATGGGTACATATATCAAACTATGTGTATCACCCATATCAAAAAGTACTGATGATAGAACAGAAGCTACTAGAAAAGCTCCGGGATCCTACTCCTGCTGGGACTGTTGCACTGCATATGTCTGCCCAGTGCTGCGGCCATGCGACATAGCCTGGCTACCCTGAGTTGTCCCGCCCTTCTGCCTCTGAGATCCTGGTGTCTGGCTACCATAGCCACGACCACCATCTATGCCTGCATGCCGTGACGAATTCCAGTTCCCAAACTTGTAGGAAGCTTCTTGTCCTTCTCCCGCACATTGCGTCTGTACCGATCCCCTCTCACTAGCCACTAGTGGATACGCCCTACAATGGCGTTTCAAATGGCCCATCTTGCCGCAAGCTCGGCACTCCACTGGGTCTCGTGGACATTTTGGTCTCTTGTGTCCCTCTCTACCACAATGGTGGAACCTGATCCGGCCACCTGAAGAAGATGCATGGCTGGTACTGCCACCCTGAGATAAGTCAATCTGTCTCTTCCTCTTTCTAGTAGAAATAGTACCAGTAACTGGTGTTAAACCGCCCTGTCCCACACCACCAGATTCCCGCAGGTTCCTCTCTGTAATCAGTGCCTGGTTCACAATATCATGTATAGTAGGAAACCTAAAAACATTCACCAGCGCTCGGATGTCGTAACAACGTCCATCCTTAAAATGTCTGGCTCTCATCATCTCATATCCCACCAACACAGGTGCAAAGCGCAGAAGCTCGGTAAAGTGAGAAGAATAGTCCATCACCGACATGGCACCCTACTGCAGATTCATGAACTCTCGAGCTCTATCTGCTCTCATCGTCTTTGGAAAGAAGAAGTCATAGAAGACTCCCTGAAAATATTCCCACGCTATGTCTCGGTGATGCTCTGACTGGGTGATAACATCCCACCACCACTTAGCGGAATCACGCAGCATGTATGTCGCATGCTTGACCCTCCACCCAGGAGGCATCTCAAGATGCTCAAAAATAGTCTACATTGACCCCAGCAAAGGCTCCTCAGCCTGTGGTCCGCCATCCCCTGAAAACGTCAGCGGATGCTGAAGCTGAAATATGCGAGTCAGCTCAACCATAGATGTGGAAGCCTGCAGTGCACCCTGAAAGGTCTGCATGAACCACATAAAGCCTTCACAGAACTGCGCTTCTATGCCTGAGTCCGGTATAGCAGCTGGTGCCGCATCTGTCCTTGCTGGAGGATCAACTTGTAGCCCATGGCCCACCATCTCTGGAGTATTCTCTTTGACGCTCTCCTGGAGAACAACGTGTGGTCGTCTAGGTGTCATGACACTACATGGTCAAAAACACGCCTTTAGAACAAAATTATCAATGACCGAAAATGAAGAAACCCAAAAGGGAAAATGAGGAGTAAGGCATTCAAAATTTTCAAAACAAGACTACACGGCATGTATACTGACTACACGGCATGTACTTGACTTCCCTTCCCCTGCCCGGGTCCTTCTGTATGGCTCAGCCACACGACTCCCGTTTGAACAAAACTACACGGTGTGTACTCCGTATACACGGAGTGTATGGTGTTATTTCCAACTGCTCATTTCATCTATGACACGACCGACTACTCGGCTTGATACCACACGGCGTGTTACACCCACACACGGCGTGTACACCACCCCATTTCCCAACCACACGGTTCTGTCCACATGGTCTGTCCCTGGACAAGACTACACGGTGTGTCCCACATGTACACGGCGTGTTCAAGAAGAGGTGGCATCAGCCCGTGTTGTTAGTTACCCGGACGAGTCCCCAGGTCACAGTACACGGCGTGTTCATAATTGACACGGTGTGTTTTATAAATGAGTTCACCGACCTGTGTTGTTAGTTACACAGCCGGACTCCGGGTCACCACTACATGGCATGTCGATCTGGTACACGACATGTTTTTCCAAAGCACCTCCCTACACTGTGTTGCCGCCCACACGGTTCATGACATGGGAAGAGACTACAAGGCGTGTACTCATAGTACACGACGTGTACTTAAAAAGTTCATTTTTCTTCCTAAACAGAAGGCCATACACGATGTGTTTAAAATACTACACGACGTGTATACAGGATTTCCTGATAGTATGCCTCAAAAACTTCCCCGGAACCTTGAAAATGTTGAAAAACAACACCTATGTGTCAAATTCCGACCCGGAGGGCCCATACTCCCCACGAATCAAAGTTTGACAAATTACTTGTGTTATAACAAAACAAACAGTCAATGATCCACCAAATTCTGGTAAATGGGGACCCATACTCCCCAAAAACCAAAGTTTGGTGTCCATTCTTTTATAGACATTATCATACAAAAATACCCTATCAAACAACAAGTATTAATCAAGAATCTCTCACAACAGCATGTTTTTATAGCACAACAACTATCACAACAACATGAAATTTTCTAATGCAACTACATGGCATGGAAACTATGCATGGCATGTGATATATAGCATGTGCCTATATGATGCATGAGATGGCATACCCCCATCTTATTGGGTTGCAACTAAATAGAACCCACTGATAAAATATAAACAACACAATACAAGTGAACCACCCAATGGTGAAATCATATCAACTGTAAAATTTAAAAAATCAGAAAATTGAAAAATATGATGTAGACTAGATTTTTCCTATACGCGGGTTGGCTACATCCGGGAACAACTAATTACTAACTACCATTCATCCTATCCATGACTAAGGCTCTAAAAAGTTAGCCAAAGAAAAGAATACTCTAATACTACTTTGTAAAATCCTGGTTTTGGGTGCCACTCAACAGTTTCCCCGAACCCAGGTCGCCACATGACCTCATGCACATTTCCCCAAATGCCAGAGGTTGCTGACTAGCAGCGAGGGCCCAAGTCTGATTGTGGGGAAGCTATGCCCTTGTTTTTCCAAGTGTAGCGCAGCGGAATGAAATAAAACATACAATGAACAGCGGAAGAAATAAAACAAACACAACTGAAATAAACAGCTGTAGTGGATACAACCAACAGTATATAAATAATGATTCTACATGTCTCAAGTTCTATGAAAACAGCCAGAACATGTTATACATCAGTACAGTACAACAAAATGCAGAGTACAACGAAACATAGAAAAACAGTTGGCAGCGGCATCGTGAGCCTAGGCTCGGTCCCATTCCATCCTACTCTTCTGCAGAAATCATGTACCTGTATAGGGACTCTTTCCCCTATCTACACATGTAGCAACGTAATCTGTTTGAGCCGAAAATTGTGACACAAACAGGGTGTGAGAAATATATCTCAGTAGGCACCCACCAAAGGCCCTTGCTCAACTGTGTGTAAACATGCAGTATGTGTGCAATAATAAAATAAAATAAACCAAGCAGTACTCAAAAGTAACTAACTTACCAGTTATATTTCCATTTAATTATTTATTTAAACCATTTTATTTAGTATCATTCTATGCTCAACAACACCAATCCCTCATGCCAACTAGTATCTTTCCCTCAGGAGAATATAGTGAACCATACCCTTAGTCTATATAGAATCTAACCCGCAGGTATTTCCCTCAGGCGTAATAGAAATTTCCCTCAGGCATAGGAAGTGTCACCCTCGGGCACACAAGACAAGCCCTCAGGCACAAAAGGTTTCCCTCGGTCAGAAATTGAACATTTCCCTTTGGCTAATACAGTCACTCCATCAGGATAATCACAATAATGCCCTCATTCCAAACAGGTAACCGGTCCATGAACAACATGTAAACAAGTAGTAACCATGAAATTCCTCTCGAGGCAATTCTATAATTACTAATTTAAAGGCATGCCCTCGGGTATCCTGGCCAAACAGATAAACAGTGGAATCCACCACTAGGGTGGTTCCAGATCCAAGCAATGATCCCAACCAACATTTTATTGTCATAATTAATCATGTAATAAATTCTAGGGCATCAATATAGCAATGGCCTCTGCCACACGACACCCCAACATGGGTTCGTGGCACAAAAACTCACAAAACACACGACTGTTGAAAAAATTAACACCAAGCCACCTACCTTATACGCCAACGAGCACTATACTCGAACTCCGGTTCCAGAAACGTCCAAGAACGGCGTAGATCTGAAGAAGAACAAAACTCTCTTAACCTCAAATTACTCTTATTGGGAGAAGATTTGGTAAAAAACACGCTAGGAGAATAGAGGGCTTACCCATGCAGTTCCAACGAGATAGTCTGAAGCAGAATCAGTTTCCAAATGAACACCCAGCAGATCATCAAAGGTTCAGCCATCCTCTCCCAATCCTCCTTCCCATTCTAAGCCTTCCTTGTGAATAGGGGAGGATACTGTCCGATTTGAGCTAAAAAAAACAAAGTACACGGCGTGTACTTCTAATTACATGGCGTGTACTCCCTTCATTTAACTGTTCCTCTGGCAGCACCGCCATACTGTTAACTTGTCAACATGGGTACACAGTATGTACTCCTGAGTACACGGTTTGTACTGTCACCCAGTTGGTGGTTTCTCCACCGCCTTAGTGTTTTGTCCTGCCGACTGACTAGACGATGTGTAAAGTTCCACTACACTGCGTGTAGTCGGTTCCTATACCATTCGTCGCTGACATGGCTACACGCCCCGTGTACTCATCCCTACACTGCCAAAAGTACAAGGCGTGTGGAAAAAGTACACGGCATATACATCCAAAGTTAAGGATTTTTTTCCCATTATCCTTATATTATCAAAATCACTTAAGGAAAAGAGACTGGATGAAACCCGTACCTCAAGGATAAGAATCGGGTTCCTAAAACCACCACTTCCAAAAATAAGTTTTCATTTTCTTCTGTATATGGTACACCTTGAGATAGTCATTAACCTAAGTAACACCATTTGAAGAGACAATGAACATTCACCAGTCTGGGTCCGAATTAAGATACACCATATCAAACACCATCCTCTAATCCTCACTCAACAGTTCTTGAATAAATTTTGGGTGCTCACTAGCCTTCTAAAAGGCGATATTTGGAGTGCTGAATGCTGGGATGAAAATCTTAGAATTGATCCATATATGAAACCAAAACATGATATATCCTATGTTAATAACACAATAAAAACTCTCCCCCATGATTTAGATGAGCGAATAACCTACTATCTAAAGCATTCAATCCTTCCCTTTCCATGAATTCCTAGTAGACCCATACATTGTGTTATTTAAAGTACCCCACATGGTTCAAACCTCAATATATTCCCTTCCAAACATCACATGATTCCCACAGATGGAATGAGAAATTCACGAGACGACAACGCCACCCTAATGAGCGGGTTTCCCCATCATGAACTAAGAAGCCCTGTGGTTCTTTCCTTCGGAACGTCCTTCCAAAATGAAGGCACCGAATTACTTCTATAGCCTCAAGATGACTACATATGGGTATTTATATAGTGAAATAACACACATTGGAGTTAATAATAGAACAATATTATCTAAGGATTTGTTCCACCAAATGATATGTAATGGGTTTTTTTGATCAAAATACATCTCAAAATTCTATCCACTACCTTGCTGAAGAGATGAGATTGAAGAAAACTAAGAAAAAACGAAACACCTAAATACGTCATTTGAAAAATATTTATTTTAATACCTATTCTCTCTTCCAGTGCTTCAACTAATCTACCTGAACATTTGCTCGAGATAAAATTTCCACAATTCTCATGATTAACTTACTGGCCTCTCTAGGAGAAGAACTCATCAATGATCACACTGACACCTATTATATATTATTTTCTACTATTTGTGATAATGATAATGTCATATTCATATATGATGTGTGAGTGAACATGCAAATTATACCACAAATAAAATCGATAGATTCTACATTATTGAATACTCTTATTGATGAGATTACTAATGATATCTTTCACCATAATGGAAAGGGTGGTTGATAAGAGAACCCATTATCGGATCCACCATACTGATTTAAATAAACCAATACTCATCCTAGTGAAATAAACAACCATCCATAGAGAACGAAAACACCCAAAAATTATTTCTAAGGATTGAACTGAAGATACCATACTAGAAAGCACCTTAAAGATGACAGACCAATCATCTTAATCTTATACCTTGTACATATATAGTTTGATATAAATGTTCAACCCAATCAACTTTTTGTTTAAATCTCTAATCATATCACGACGCTAGAAAATAGATTCTTGGATCGATCATCCCTTAATGAAATAGTGGTCATCTACCAAAATAAAATAGTGTATATGTAGGTAAATTCTTCTTTTGATCACACAAGTCAGGATCTTATAGGTAAATTTGAAAAAATATGAATATCCAATATTGATTCAAAGATGATGGATAATACATTTTGGGAATTTAAAATAAGGAGGTGGAACTTCCAAATCAAGGAATCTGGCCACCATGAAACACATCTTACAAGACCTCCATGATAGAGTCAATGACAACATTCCATGAAGAGTAGAACAACTAACTAGAAAATCCATCTGTCCCAGGTGCACTATCAAAATAGAGGGTGAGGACATCAGCATTGTAACACCCCAAGCTTCCACGGTATGTTTCCTTTCGAATTATGCAATAGCGTGCATTGTACGCAACTTCGAGATTTTAACACACCATAACCAATCAAACTAGCCGTTATGAATAGTAATACCTACTTTTTAAAATTTTATAAATTATATCTCTCAAAATGGACTTAATTTTTGGATTCGGAATATCGAAATTAGCCTAGGTTGAAATTTTGTTACTTTTCGGATAACTTTCATATTTTGATGAATAGTGAAAATTACTAAATTTTAATTAAAACAACTTTTTTAATAAAAATACTTAATAGTGATAAATTATGAATTTGAGTGGTTTTAAAGTATATTTAGAATATATTTTTACCATGTAATACAATGTGGGTCATTTAACATAATTTCACATTTAAACCAGACATAAACAAGTGCCAATCTTTTGATAGTTATTATCTCTTAAAAACACGCTTTTTGTTTTAACAACGGGAATTAATTTTAAATTAATTTCTGCCACTTCTGTGTTTTGAATTTGAAAAAATGGTTTCCATATTTTAAATCAGGACGTTCAAATTGTGTAAATAGGTAACTTTTATTTTTAGACATTTTGGATAATTACTTCGGTAAATATTTTATTTACCATGGTTAAAGGGTAAATCCTGTAAACAAGGGTTAAAAAATAATATTATAATAATACTAAATTACCCTAAAAACGTGTCTTAACCCTATTGGTTGATACATGGTTGACCATGGGAATCTTTGGGTCGATTTTGGACCCCATGGATCCACTTGTAAGTGATAATGACACTTTATTTTAATTAAGTTAAAATAAATACAAAAATGACAAAAGCATATATCTTTTAGAACGACAATTTTTACATAGGGTTATATATGTTGGATTTTAGACTATAAATATCCATTAGAAATATAAAAATATTTCCTACATAATTATATTTTATTTATAATTTTTAGAAATTATATAAGTCAATTTATTTATGACACAATGGTGATGTAGTAATTACCATAATATTGAAAAACTAGAATAATTGATATTATAAATACCCAAATAAAAATAATTTGATACTTTTATTGAATTACAATAATTTTCTAGGATAACATGAAATATTAGGATTGATTTAATTAACCTTTTTCGAAGTAATCATTCTGTTATGTGTTTCACAAAAATCAACTATTGAATAGTGTCAAAATTGACATAAAAACGTTTTTTAAAAACAATATTATATTATTAATTGATATTAAATTCATAAAAATATAAGGTTCGGCCAAAAGACTTATATAATGATAGGTATATCATTAATGGACCACTTGGGGGTATCTTGGATGTATATAGTAAGTTTATTAACTATATAGTAGAAAAATACAAAGTGACATGGTAAATGTCAAACTAATTATCTAAGAGTTTAAACTAAATGATAAGGTTAATATAGTGACCCAAACATGTCTAAATTATATTTCATGAATGTTTTTCGACCTATCCCCACCTTAAACTTTGAATAATAAACTTTGGAGCCATTAGAAACCGAATATTAATTTATTATAAATTAATATTTATAGCTTTTCCAAAGGTGACCCTCACCCCTCTTATAAAAGGGCACTCCTACATCTCCTTTCTTCACACCTTCAAAGCCTGTTGGTTCGGCCAAAACCTGCCCAAATACTCTCTCAACTACCTTCCCTAAAACCTGGAGGCCTTAGTTTGATCATAAAGCCAACCTACGGAGCCCTTTTGATCAAATCAAAAGGAAGAACCCGTAGAAGAGGTAATGTTTTCACCACCCCTTTTCATGTTCCTTTATTTTTCCACTTCTTCTTTCATTGTTATTACCATTATAAAACAATAAATCCAGTATTATATACATACTGTGATGTTATTATAAATATGGTACAACCATATTCAGTCTTCTATCAATCCTTTGAATAACATGTCACCATACGTGCGTACGTACGGCTTACCGTCTCCACGTCGTGGTGTAATTGTTATTCAATCTATTATTATTTGGATGGGTATAATAATGATGTGTAACTCATGTAAATAATAAATATAACATTATAATTATTCTATATATATTATATACCATCCAATTATATATTATTTTAATATCAAAATAATGATATTGTCGCTCGTGTGTACGTACGGACTACCGTCTCCACGAACGCGATGAGATTCATTCTCCATCATATCCATTCAAGTATAATTATAATTTGATGATTTAAAAATAGTATCTAAGGACTTGATATCATTCTGGATATGAATAATATACATCCCATTAATAATGAATATGGGTCACATAACAAAGAATATAATGTAAAATGAACCCGTTAACACCCGAAATGATGATAATTCTAAGATATTACTAACAAATCAATGTTAAAAGATCATATATGATATCATATTAAAGTAAATTATTCTTGTATAATTAAATAACAATTATCTAACCGTTATACAGGAGGTAAACCTACCGTCGACCAAGGAAAAAGTACAAAGTAAGGGATTTTCTTATCTCACTTTCAATTCTGTGAGACTTCCATTGTTCGCCACTAATTTATTGAAAGTGGTATATTGTGTACTGTCATTTGATATATATATTATCATAATTCTCTTTATATTCATGTTATTCTGAAAATCTATTGGTGGTTATTAACTTTTGGTCATACGACTCATTTGATTACAACGTGGTAAGGGGTTTCTTATCTCACTTTTAATTCCGTGAGAATTCCATTGTTCACCACTTATTTATTACATGTGGTGTGTGTACTTCCCATGTTTGTATTAATTGTGTAATATACTTTAATTCATGTATATTTACATCATCATTGTATGGTTCTTCTTTCATGGTTGTATTTCTCGTATGTTACCTAATCGATAAGGGAATTTGAAATTTCAATTTCCATTTATTCAGCTTTATGCAAACTTCATTGATTAATTTACTCCGAGATTATGTGTGGAATAACTATTCATTTTCTTATTTCATAATTTCCACTGCCCTTTTCTGTGTATATACTTTTGATACACATAATCACTCCATTGCTAATTTCTCAAGTCATCGATATGAATTTGATAAGAGTAATTTTAACTCATTCTCCATTTGTTTAGTTAAACATCCAATTCATTGGTGTTGTTTTTACAAGATTATGTGTGAATATCCTTTGATTTTTTTACACTGAATATCCAATCATATTTAGTGTATTTATATTTGTCCCACATAATTATGTCATTGATTTATCCTTAACCTAAGGATACAACCTTTTTGAGAGATTTCATCTCAACTTAAATTCCATTGAGACTTCTTTGTTGTTATACACAAAATCCCTTTAATGTGGTGTATATAATGTACTTTGTCATAGTATATCATGAATAAATTTATTCTCATGATATTACATTGTTTTTATAACCTCAATTATTTGTATTTAAGTGTCTATCTTTTGGTTAGAATCTCTAATAAAAATACCATTTTTAAATGTTTTAAAGACTTATTCATCTAAATATTTCTCATTAATGTCCATGTTTTAAAAATTGTTTTAAGGATTTATTTATATGGACATTAAAGTTTTAAAATTAAAACTTCTTTTAAAAGTTTCAAAGTGGTATGGGACACTATGATTTAAAAATCTATTTTTGAATGGCTTCTTGACAAATAGTGTGACTTTTAAATGATTTCAAGAAAAGGGGGATATTTATCTCAAATAGTTTTGATGATTATTTTCATCTATGTCAACATCTTTCATTATTCTTGATTGAAGTTAATGTGATACAATACAATCTTCCATATTGTATCAAATGAGTTATGTTTCACTATGGATGTGATATTTTTATACCATTAATGGTTTGTGGTGAAAGTATTGACATTTCGTATGCTAGTTTTAATACGAATGTTTATGTTATGTTTAAACCTGTTCATTCGAGGAATGAATTGGATTTAATAAGTGATGGGTGGAGCCCGCT
Organism: Viscum album; assembly: GCA_963277665.1. Lineage (NCBI taxonomy): Eukaryota > Viridiplantae > Streptophyta > Magnoliopsida > Santalales > Viscaceae > Viscum > Viscum album. Next base: position 1,425,307,151 of record OY728140.1, on the reverse strand, counting down.
ATAGCTCCTCGATGCATGGTTAGGTCTCATGAGAAGAAATAGTGTCTTGGCACAAGGCCTTGAAAAAATCATATTTGTAGTCTTGGCAGGAGGCCTTGGCTATGTGGTTATGATAGTCTGGAATTATGCATTCCATCATTATGGAAGTGGTTATTGATATTGCATGGGATTGTTCGATTAGTAGAATATCCATGTGAGTAATTAAATGGCATTATTTTATTTTATCTTTTTCATTTTATGATGAAGTTCAAGTTTAAAAGGCTTTTGTTTTAGTTATAAACTGCCTTAAGTGTTTATTCTTATCTATGAAATCTTCTGCTATAATGTTATCCTTACTAAGCATCTGAGCTCACCCCTTTCAATGTTTTATTTTTCCCAGAATTATGAAGAAGTAATTTATGAATGATCTGCAGGGATAGTATGAGGGGATATGAAGACAATATGTTTTTTTATGATGTAATGTAAATCTTTATGGATGTATCTAGTTATTCCAAGGCTACTAAACTAATCGGTCTTTCGAGACGTGATCTTTCTTGTGATCATGCCAATGTTATGTAATAATGCACCGAATCTGGGTAACTAGGGTCGGGGCGTTACAGTTGGTATCAGAGGAAGTTTAGTACAAACCTTGGAAGCTAGATTTAGATAAACTCTGATTAGAGCACGTAGACCTAAGATGAACTTTTAGGATTAGTATAGAAGAACTTCCTAGAATTTTAGTATTGTAGGGATTTTGTGAGTTTTCCGAGCAATACATCCCTATCTGGATACGAGCAGGTAGAGGAGGGTCTGACACAGATGTACCTAGAGTTAAAACTCGAAAACACCGCTTTGAGCTAGACTCGAACGGGAACTGGTGCACGACAACGGGCCTTGCTGCACTCTTGGTTAAGACACTCCCGGGGGATATGCTTAGGATAATTTACATTTTCTTTACAAACTAATTTAAGTAATATATATATATAAGATGAGTGTAAATGACCTTGGTTAATCCTAATATGTTTTAAATTGAGAATATGGTGACATGTTAATCTCTAAATGATTTTACGACTATTTTTACTCACACAATGATTTCTGGTTTTAGTCAATGACTGGATACCAAGGAAGTCATAGTGACTTTGGGAATGATGTACAAGGTGGGAATGGTGGTGGCAATAAACAAAAAAATGGAATGTTGATAGGCGTAAAAGATATCGTCTTTTTGCCAAATCAGTTTTCCAAAAATATGATCAACAAAATATATATAAACCAACTCCCAAACTCAACATGGAAGATAATGGTGATGAATGATAAGAGCTCCAGCAATAGAGACCATGGAGAAAAGAACCCTCAATTTTCATCATGCAGGAAATGTGGAAGGAGACACCCAGGAAAGTGTCTCAATGGGACAAGGAAATGATTTACGTGCAGGAAGGAAGGACATAAAGTGAATAACTGCCAAAGAAAAATGAAGAGTACTATGGAAGAAGATAAAAATGGTCCAAAGCATCCATTTACAGTCATTTTCCATAAATGTAGGGGACCTAGCCATTACCCGAGTGAATGTCCTATTCTATAGGTTATTTTCATGGTCAAAGAAGAAGCTATGTGGAAATAAATGGTTGGAGAAATGTTTAAAAAGTATTAGCGCTCCTTGTTGATGGGTTTACTTTGGAATAATTTTCTCTTGTATTTGTAACCCCGTAGTTTTCCATGTGAGAATGATATTTGAGGAAGAATTGTCTCTTCTCTTGTGGATATAGGTATAAATAACCATTTGGTTTTATATGATCATTGGTGTTTGAGAGAATTATATGTTATTATAATTTGGGATGAAAGTGCAAGGTATGATATAACATTTGTGGTTGAATTATGTTATTTTGAGGAATTTATCTCATTTTTGTAATATTATAAATATAGTTTTTGAAAAAGGACAACACGTAGAACGTGTGACAACCCGTCGCGTCGGACACAGCTTTGGGAATCGAACCCACAACCAAAGTGCGATTGGGATTTATCACCTACCACTGGACTACATGAAGTCCCTGGTTAGTGTGACTCTTTGTTTTAGTTAAATGATTTTATTGTTCAATAATATGTTGATTTGGGTTCTTATGTCTTATCAAATGAATACCCTTAGTATAGGAAAATGATTTGGTGATTAAGTGATAAATGTTATTTTGGAAGATGTTCACTTTGTTGGGAACACTATATGTCCAAGGAAAATAGAATACTATGGGATGTCATTAGAGGAGTAATGGTGGATTTTTATCTATGTTTTAATTGTGGATTTATAGTGATTTGAGTTATTTATGGAAATGATTAACCTATAATAAAGAATATGCGATTAGGTTAATTACTTTTATGTATGTGACTTTAAGAGTAGATGATGTCATTTAGAGTTACAATTTAACGTGGAAGACTAAATTCTTATATGTTTTGGGTTTCAATATTAGTTTGGATTATATTGAAGGATTTTAAGGAAAATTTATTATTGAATGGTATTTATTTAACTTTGGGGTATTGTTGGTTTAATTTTAGAAATTAAGAATAGTATTTTATTTTCTAGTGGAATATACATTTGGGGGATTATCAGATCTTATACTATCCATTTTGGTTGTGATTAATCTCTAAAGACAATTTAAATATATAGTTTATCCTGCATGGATCCTGTATTTCTATAGAAGTTTATTCTAGCTCTTTTATTGCGACCAAGTCTTCTTGAATACTCAATGTTGAAAAAAAATAAGTTAGTGGTAAATAGTTATTAAATAATGAAACTCTACTTAAAAAGTAAGTATATCTATTTATGTTCTTAGTCAATATCATAAATGAATTCCTCGTCCTTATGTAATGTAACTTAAAACAAAAAAAATGTTGTCTGTTTACTTTCCTACTAGGAGACTAATGGCCGTTTGTCCCAACACAAGTTTGTGGTTTTCTTATTGTTAACTTTCTCCTGATCATGATTTCTATCCCTCTCCATCAGAACATGACACTTATTTTATCATCCATATCCATGTTTTCCTACATGGAATCCGAGTATGGGTTATCTTGGATGACCTTTACACCTCTCTTTCTTTTTTTAAAGTGGTAGTTTTATTGACTCTTTTTCCGATGTGGGACTTTCCATTATATTCCCAAGCACAATTTTAAAAATTGTGAGGACACAATTTATTGAAGGAGGGGAGAATGTAACACCCTAATCTTCCATGGTATGTTTCCTTTCGAATAATTCAATGGCGTGCATTGTACGCAACTTCGAGATTTTAACACACCATAACCAATAAAACTAGCCGTTATGAATAGTAATACCTAATTTTTGAAATTTTATAAATTCTATCTCTCAAAATTGACTTCATTTTTGGATACGGAATATCGAAATTAGCCTAGGGTGAAATTTTTGTACTATTCAGATAACTTTCATATTTTGATGAATAGTGAAAATAACTAAATTTTAATTAAAAACAACTTTTTTAATAAAAATAATTAATAGTGATAAATTATGAATTTGAGTGGTTTTAAAGTATATTTAGTATATATTTTTACCATGTAATACAATGTGGGTCATTGAACATAATTTCACATTTAAACCAGACATAAACAAGTGCCAATCTTTTGATAGTTATTATCTCTTAAAAACACGCTTTTTGTTTAAACAACGGGAATTAATTTTAAATTAATTTCTAACACTACTGTGTTTTGAATTTTGAAAAATGGATTCCATATTTTGAATCAGGATGTTCAAATTGTGTAAATAGGTAACTTTTATTTTTAGACATTTTGGATAATTACTTCGGTAAATATTTTATTTACCATGGTTAAAGGGTAAATCCGGTAAACAAGGGTTAATATATAATATTATAATAATACTAAATTACCCTAAAAACGTGTCTTAACCCTATTGGATGATACATGGTCGACTATGGGCATCTTTGGGTTTATTTTGGGACCCCATGGATCCACTTGTAAGTGATAATGACACTTCATTTTAATTAAGTTAAAATAGATACAAAAATGACACAAGCATATATCTTTTAGAAACACAATTGTTACATAGAGTTATATATGTTGGATTTTAGACTATAAATATCCATTAAAAAGATAAAATGATTTACTACATAATTATATTTTATTTCTAATTTTTAGACATTAAATAAGTTATTTTATTTATGACACAATGGTGATGCAGTAATTACCATAATAGTGAAAAATTAGAATAATTGATATTATAAATACCCAAATAAATATAATTTGATACTTTTATTGAATTACACTAATTTTATAGGATAACATGACATATTAGTATTGATTTAATTAACTTCTTTCGATGTAATCATTCTGTTATGTGTTTCACAAAAATCAACTATTGAATTGTGTCACAATTGACATAAAAGAGTTTTTAAAACAAATATTATATTATTAATTGATATTAAATTCAGAAAAATCTATGTTTCGGCCAAGAGATATATATAATCATAGGTATATCATTAATGGACCACTTTGTGGTCTCTTGGAAGTATATAGTAAGTTTATTAACTATAAAATATAAAAATACAAAGTGCCATGGTAAATGTCAAACTAATTAACTAAGAGTTAAAACTAAAAGATAAGGTTAATATGGTGACCCAAACCTGTCTAAATTATATTGGCTGAATGGTTATCGACCTATCCCCACCATAAAATTTTAATAATCAACTTTGGATCCATTAGAAACCGAATATGAATTTATTATAAATTAATATTTCTAGATTTTCCAAAGATGCCAATCACCCCTCTTATAAAAGGGCACTCCTCCTTCTCCTTTCTTCGCACCTTCAAAGCCTTTTGGTTCGGCCAACCCCTACCCAGATACTCTCTCAACTTCCCTCACTACAACTTAGATTCCTTAGTTTGATCAGAAAGCCAACCTATGGAGCCCTTTTGATCAAATCAAAAAGAAGAACCAGAAGAAGAGGTAATGTTTTCACCACCCCTTTTCAAGTTCCTTTCTTTTTCCACTTCTTCTTTATTTGTTATTACCATTATAAAATAATAAATCCAGTATCATATATATACTGTGATTTTATTATAAATATGGTACAACCATATTTAGTATTCTATCCATCATTTGAATAACATGTCACCATACGTGTGTACGTATGACTTACCGTCTCCACGTCGTGGTGTAATTGTTATTTAATATATTATTATTTGGATGGGTATAATAATGTTGTGTAACTCATGTAAATAATAAATATAACATGATAATGATTCTGTATATATGATATACCATCCAATTATATATTATTTTAATATCAAATGAATGATATTGTTGCTCGTGCATACGTACGGACTACCGTCTCCACGAACACGATGAGATTCATTCTCCATCATATCCATTCAGGTATAATTATAATTTTATGATTTAAAAATAGTATCTAAGGACATGATATCATTCTAGATATGAATAATATACATCCCATTAATAATGAATATGGCTCACATAACAAAGAATATAAAGTAAAATGAACCTGTTAACACCCGAAAAGACGATAATTCTAAGATATTATTAACAAATAAACGTTAAAAGATCATATATGATATAATATTAAAGTAAATGATTCTTTTATAATTCAATAAAAATTATTTCACCATTATACAGGAGGTGAACCTACCGTCGACCAATGAAAATGTACAAAGTAAGGGATTTTCTTATCTCACTTTCAATTTCGTGAGATTTCCATTGTTCGCCACTAATTTATTGAAAGTGGTATATTGTGTAGTGCCATTTGATATATATATTATCATTATTCTCTTTATATTAATGTTATTCTGAAAATAATTTGGTGGTTATTATCTTTTTTTCATACAAATCAGTTGATTACAACTTGGTAAGGGGTTTCTTATCTCACTTTTAATTTCGTGAGAATTCCATTGTTCACCACTTATTTATTACATGTGGTGTGTGTACTGCCCATGTTTGTATTAATTTTGTAATATAATTTAATTCATGTATATTTACATCATCATTGTATGATCCTTCTTTCATGGGTTTATTTTTCGTATGTTACCTAATCGATAAGGGAATTTGAAATTTCAATTTCCATTTATTCGGATTTACGCAAACTTCATTGATTATTTTACTCCGAGATTATGTGTGGAATAACTATTCATTTGCTTATGTCATAATTTCCACTCCCCTTTTCTATGTATATAATTTTGATACACATAATCACTCCATTGATAATTTCTCAAGTGATCGATATGAATTTGATAAGAGTTATTTTAACTCATTCTCCATTTGTTGAGTTAAACATCCAATTCATTGGTGTTGTTTTTACAAGATTATGTGTGAATATCCTTTGATTGTTTTACACTAAATATCCAATCATATTTAGTGTATTTATATTTTTTACACATAATTATGTCATTGATTTATCCTTAACCTAAGGATACGACCTTTTTGAGAGATTTCATCTCAACTTAAATTATAATGAGACTTCTTTGTTGTTATACACCAAATCACTTTTATGTGGTGTATATAATGTACTTTTACATAGTTTATCATGAAAAACCTTATTATAATGATATTACAATGTTTTTATTACCTCAATTATTTGTATTCAAGTGTCTCTCTTTTGGTTAGAATCTCTAACTAAAATACCATTTTTAAGTGTTTTAAAGACTTATTCATCTAAATATTTCTCATTAATGTCCATGTTTTTAAAAAAATTAAGGATTTATTTATATAGACATTAAAGTTTTAAAATTAAAACTCCTTTTAAAAGTTTCAAAGTGGTATGGGACACTTTGATTCAAAAATCTATTTTTGAATGGCTTCTTGACAAATAATGTGACTTTTAATTGATTTTATGAAAAGGGGGATATTTCTCTCAAATAGTTTTGATGATTATTTTCATCTATGTCAACATCTTTCATTATTCTTGATTGAGGTTAATGTGATACAATACAATCTTCCATATTGTATCGAATGAGTTATGTTTCACTATGGATGTGATATTTTTATAGCATTCATGGTTTGTGGTAAAAGTATTGACATTTCGTATGCTAGTTTTAATACGAATGTTTATGTTATGTTTAAACTTGTTCTTACGAGGAATGCATTGGACTTAATAAGTGACAGGTGGAGCCCGCTATAGCTCCTCGATGCATCGGTAGGTCTCATAAGACGAACTAGTCTCTTGGCACAAGGCCTTGGAAAAATCATATTTGTAGTCTTGGCACGAGGCCTTGGTTATGTGGTTATGATAGTTTGGAATTATGCATTCCATCATTATGAAAGTGGTTATTGATATTGAATGGGATTTTTCGATTAGTATAATATCCATGTGAGTTATTAAATGGCATTATTTTATTTTATCGTTTCCATTTTATGCTGATGATCATGTTTAAAAGGCTTTTGTTTTAGTTATAAACTACCTTAAGTGTTTATGCTTATCTATGAAAGCTTCTGCTATAATGTTATCCTTACTGAGCATCTGATATCACCCCTTTCAATGTTTTATTTTTCCCAGGATTATGAAGAAGTAATTTATGAATGATCGGCAGTTATTGTAAGAGGGGATATGAAGAGAAGATGTTTTTTTATGATGTAATGTAAAACTTTATGGATGTATCTAGTTATTCCAAGGCTACTAAACTAATCGGTCTTTAGAGACTTGATCTTTCTTGTGATTATGCCAATGTTATGTAATAATGCACCGACTCTGGGTAATTGGGGTCAGGGCATTACAAGCATGATTTTATTTATCGTCATGAATCAACTCCATCATAGATTTAGAATCACATTCCATGAATAAAATGGCATCGAATAAAAAATACTGGCAACTCGGGTAGCCTCCAGACCTATGAGAATTCACTCTAGAAAGAAGAGACTAGAATTGAGTAGCGGTGATAGTCATCGCCTCCACATTATCATTAGTGAAAGACTCAACCTTTATTTTCAATTTGGGATGTATTATTCTCTTCTTATATTTTAAATATGCATGAAAAAAGACTATATTTCTATATCACTCACTAATCCAATTGTTTATAAATTATTCTCTTTCTCTATGCTCATTCTCCAGGAGTACACATCCAAATTCATTCTTATTCGGAAAAATTTATTTTTAAGAGGTCTATTCCTTTTTATTTTCTTACCTACACTCTCTTTTGTCAACCTCAGAAAAGATGGTCTCCTTATCAAGGAAACATGGGGGTTTCCACTACCTTTAATCTGTAATATATCCTTTCTAAAGTTGCAACTTGTTATGAAGACCAATTCAAAAATAACCATAAAATCGTTTCTCCCATGAATCAATGACAATATGGTGATATCCTGGATTAGATGTCCAAAATAAATAAAAAAATAACTGACCCCCTTCGAATGGTTTTGAGATAAATCCAAGCAGAGTGGTGAGTTGTCCAAGAGGAATCGACCAAGGGGGAAATATTTTCCTATTGAAACAAAGATATGAAATGTCCATTAGATACGAACTTTTCTAACCTACACCATAGAAATTCCCCCTTATTTTTCATTTTAAACCCTGTGTTGTGGTCAAACAAATAACCCATGTCCAATATTCCCTTATTACATAAGATGTTGGAGAAATCCAAACTAGCATTCCTTGGGAATTCTCCTCCACCTTTTTTCTTAGAAAGAACTAAAAATAAATTGAAATCACCTTCAACAAACCAATAAATGTCTCTAGGATAAAATGATGTTAGATCATTCCATAGTACATCTATCCTATCAATTAAAATTTTCATATATCAAGGTCATGGAAAAAAAATCTTCTATTGTAAATATCGGTTTTGGTGAACTGGTGTGAAGTAACAACCTGTTAATCGGTAGAGATTTAACTCAAAAAGACCCACAGATGATGGTTTTGCGGAGCTAATTTCATGAAATTGTGGAATAAAATAATTTCACTAATGAATTCTATATTCACATGGGGCTGTTTCAGTTCCTGAAATACACCTATTACAATAGAACTGTGTTGTATTCTAGGGGCTTTAATGTCCATTTTTGCTGGGCACCCATGCCTCAAGCATTCAAAATAATGATATAATACATTAATTATGGAAATGAAATTAGTTATGTACATCCATTATAGAATCTGTGATGATAGTTTGAGAATACATAATCTTTATGGATTGAGAAATGGTTTGAAATCATCTATGCGAGGAGAGCGGACAATAAGGATAACCTTTCATCCTAACAAAATTGGAGGTGCCTAAGGAGAAGAAGGGGGTCCAAACATTATGGAGGGAGAGATTTTGGAGATGATCCAATTATCATGATCTCTAACATCAAATGGGGAGGAGAAGAAAAAACCACCATATAATAATCATTATTTAATGAATAACCGCTCATGGTGGATTTATCAACTGAAGAAAAATATTAATGATTGAAATCCACTAGAGCCTTTCACCTAGAGCGGATGGAATGCAGGTATGGGAGGGGAGGTCATGAGAGGATTTTGGTTGTAAGTATTGAAATGTCTCAAGGGGCGAAGCCTACCAGGGATGAAGAGGGGAACCTAATTAGATGAAAAATAAGGGAGATCCAAGGTGAAGGAGAACATCTATCCATGCAGACCACTAGGGTGGGAAGAAATGTGAGGGGGATGGTTTGGGAGAGGCATATGGTAGGGAAAGGAAGGGTAGGATGTAGAAGAATCATTATAGACCACCTGGGGTGGGGAGAGTGAAATGGGGGAAGTCAATGGGAAGTAATATTTAGAGGGTGGAAGAGGCAACATAACCACCATGAGGAGAAGGATTGTCAGCCCCTGACCTCTTCTAATCTCTCATCCCATGTCCATGAAATATTCAATGAGAGAATAATTGATTTGGTGACGAACCATAATTTTATGACACCATAAAAAGGATCCAACTCTGAGGAGAATACAGTTTTAGAGAGGGAGGGGGAGGTCCACATCGGCATAGATCTAGGATGAAGCTACATCAAGAATCTTGGAAGAACAATCGTCTGAGAAAAAAATATTCCAATATAATAACCAACGGCTATGAAAAATTCCTTATTATTAATTAAAATTGGATGAACATAAAGAATAATACACCCCTAAGATCAGTGTGTCCCGACTATTATGAACTCTTATTAACCAAAAAAATAGATGAACACACATGTTCCCAGATGACTGGATTGGAGAAGACCACGATGCAACCAAATCAACCCTTGATGAAAAAAATCACAAAAAATGGACCACAAATTATGCACTGAGACCCTAGTAGGTTCAGCTTGACCCTAAGGATTTACAATCCTTGGGATGTGAGGGATTAGAGGCTGATCCTAACCAAAGTTTTCCACAAGATTCCACTGATGAAGCAAAGAGGACATCACAAAATTTTCCTAATAAAAGGTGAGTTCATTAGAACATTGACGAAATCTGAATATACTAAGTCAATGAATATTTCCTAGAACATATAAATACCATAACTCGGTCAAGGAGCTAGCTAAAGAATAATATCTCTGAGTGAGGGTCCTATTCCAAAATTCCTTGAAAGCTGATGTGGAGCTGATGCACCAAGCAGAGCTGATGATTCAGGTATGGGGAAGATATTTATAGAAGGCCCACCAATGAAACATGAGGATGAACATAGCTCACCTAAAGAGGAAGATATGGTGCATCGAGGATGCAATTTCTGGCATCAATAGTTAAAAAAATTAAAATAGTAGAGGTGTGTGCAGTGTGTTCTTTATGGAATGATATCATGTTTTCCATGACAAAAAATCTTTCTAATTATCATTGAGTCTTATAATTTTCATCCTCCAGGCTTATTTACTTTGAAATCCATATAATGTGTCCCTGTGTCACTCGGGTATAAGGATGGAAGAAAAAAAATGAGCCCATCCATGGAATTTTTATATGAAACCCTATATCACCAATGGCATATAAGAATTTAATCCATGTAATTTAGTTATTCAGTGTCATCACCTTATTCATTACAATTCAAATTCACCTCCAATAGTGACTTAGGCCTTGTATTGTTTTTATAACACTTGTCCTCTTTTTATCTAACATGGGTAGTTTGTTATGAGGGAATATCCTACTTAATCGAGATATGCATTTGAAGAGTCTAGGTACAATTCATCCATTCAATTTTCATTAAAAAAATCGGTTTCGAATTGTATCATAATTTAAAATACAATTTAAATTTTAATTCATATCAATTACAATTGAAAATTCAATATTAGTCATCCCATGGAAAGGAAAAATATGCCCACCTCAATAGTGTCGTTGTCTAAAGGCCACAACTATGGTCCAATTAACTAAGAAACACACTCATGTGGTGGGACCATTTCAGGGTTCATAACCTCTACAAATTTATCAATGTCTTCCATTAGTTATATATGTCAGACTTATTTATTCAATTCAATGAATAAATTCCACTTCAAGGGTGTTACTCCAATAATTCAGCACAGATCATGAATACTTATATATAAACAATTTGACATTGAAGAAAAATCATAAGATCAACTAGCATTGTTTTGTATTGCATTTCATTTCCAATATCATCTTCAAATTCAACTGAAACCAAGAGAGAATCGATGAATGAGTGCATAACCTAATATCGGGCGTATTCGATTCCCTAAAAATAGAATATCCAATACAAAACCAATAGTGGAACAAAAAAAATTGAATGGATATCTTACCATGATGGATCTTATGCTTCTGACAAATGTTGAATATGATCTCATATTGAAGATATCTCCAACATCCCAAAATATTCATCAATGATGAGCTATCAAAAAAGAGATTGAATCAAATGGAGAAGAATGGGTAAAATTATGTTAATATAAGAATTTATTTAGTTAATTTTTTAAATTTCCCATGAATTCATGGGTATCATGGTTTGGACACATGGTTGGAAAAACTATGCACCAACCATGCACCATTTGATTTAGGAAAGGGGAACCCCTTATGGTTTTCACACACAGTTTTACTAACTGTGCAAGAATTATGTCTCATCAAATCTTCAAAAATTTGTAGTTGTGCAGGTATGGATGTTCCCATAAAATCCTAGGGCTTTCTAATTAGTTGTTCAATTTGTCTCCACTATCCAAACTCTCATGATTAGATTTAATCATGTTACTGGGCCTGCTCAGTTTGTACTAACCCTGAGACAAGTTATTTTCTTCCCAAAAGCTAGGTTATTGGATCTCAAAATTCCCTATACACCCCTGATACCACTAAGACCTTAAAGGCCATTCAAATTAGGATATAATTAAGAAATAAAAATGAAAAAATATAGAATGTAAATTTTTCAATACATCAAAAATGGACCAGGTACTTAAAAGGTCTTTCTGTCAAACTGTCCACTAAATTCATGTGCATACCTATTATTCAATATTTTCTATTATATTGAAAAAATTAATGACATTTAATTTTGAAGATAATATTTTATATTCATTAATCATGAATTCATTGTCCCATAACTACCCATTTGGGTTTATAGTTTATAATATTTATTTGTAATAGTTTCTTTACCATTATAACATTGAATTCAAGACCCCGAATGTATAAATACTAATTTGGTTATTTTTTATTATTTGTCTCTAAAATACCATATATTTACATCCCCTCTAGTAATTTATTTTGTTAACATGTTTTCATAACATATCACTTTAGGAATACTATCCTATAATAATGGTTGTAATCCATTTTTGTAGGGGTGGGAACCATTTTTATTCGGTATATGAATAGTTCCCACAAATTTTTGCCATGTTAAATGGGTATAACCATATCCAAATTATTTCCTTGGAACCATTGGTATTAGTTTCTCATGTTTTTGTTATGTTAATAGTAATATAGAAGATTTGTATTGCCTTCCTACACTAATAGTCTTATAAACCAGTGGTATAATCCCGAATTATAGGGAAACATCCCAAGAACCACAAAATCACTTCCTAAACAACATAAAACCAATATATAACAAATTTATATATTCACATAATTAAAATAAATTTTTTAACATAATATATATTATTTATTTTACAAATAAATAGTTTTCAACTTTTAAAAAACATCACATATATGAAATCATTTTAGGTCTTCAAACACCATCCAAGTATTTGTGTTATAAACAACCATGTCAAATATAATGGGGATCAATGTCTTCCTCCTCACCATCACTACAATAATGGTCATCACTATGATTACCATAGTCATGAGTATCTACACTTGTATCATCGACACCTAAATCTATATCGCCATCACCTCTATGAAATTCATCCCGCACCTACCACTAAGACCGTTATCGCCATTTCCTAACCCATCATATAATGATTTAATCTTCTCCAAATATGAATAAAAAAACAATAGTGGTATTTGATAATGTTAAATTATATGAAGCATATTTTACATTCATAAAATTCTCACTAACCTATTTAATTCCATCACACTCCTGTGTGGAAAATGTTTTAACCTATGATGCCTCTATATTGGCCTCTAACAACTCTGTTCTCCCAAAGAATTTGGAGAATCCTAAAGTGGGTCATTTAGTTTTTGGGAAATACTCTTCCTCTGTGAATAGTGGAATCTCTCTTGGTTCTCATCGCCTAATTTATTCCGTAAATGATCAGGTGCCTTGATGTTTTAATCATATTACACAAAATGGGGTTTTAAAGCACCCATTTTCAATATAAATGAGATTTATAGTTACAAAACATATATTAAAATTTTAAAATAAATTTTTAAAACCCATATTATTTGTACTTGTAAGTGTTTTTATAACATTTCCATCTTTTTTCTTCCTACTTAAATAGTACAATTTTACTCAATGAACCAAGACATTGAAGTTAAATACCACACTTTATAAAAAAATTAATATATGACAATATTATTCAATAAATAATATTATTATTAAAAAATACCCTAATTTTATATTGCATTTAATATACCAAAAGAAAAAAAAGTAAAACAAATTCCCTAACATAAATAGTATAACCACTACTACAGTAAAAATAAAATCATCAAAACCAAAATGTAAGAACATAGACTATGTTAGTATTGTTATATTATTTTATTTTCATTTATTTTGGGTCAATATTGATTAGATTATTGTAGTTTCATTTATTTATGGTAAAAAATGATTAGTTTATTTTGGTTGGGTTCTATTTTTAGTAATTTTTTATTGTTTAATAAACATCATCTTTGGAATGATCGATTAAATCCTATATATTTTTTTTGCATTGAATTACAATTAATATATTTTAGTTCCATTCAATTTAGTCATATATGGTTTTGTTTAATTTAATCTAAAATATTATTTAGATTTTTTCATAACTATTGTAAAAATATTGTTCACATATGTTTTTATTCTATTTAGTTTTGTTAAATTTTAATTTTTTTTCTGATTTTATTATTTCAATTCAATTTGGGTATGTTTATTCCATTTGGTTTAATTTTTCTATGTTTGATTTGTTTTTTATTCAATATGTAAATATATGACTATTTATATTTTGTTTTATTATATTCCCCTTGAATTAGTAATAGTTTAATTCTCATTGAATTATATATACATATGTAATGAATTTATTTAGATTTTATATATTAATATTAATTTAAGTTTTTTATATATTAAAAAATTTTAGGGTGTACATGTTTATGTTCAAAAAACATATATGAGTACATATTAATTTTGTTAATATATTTAAATATTCATATTTTAATATATTATTATTTTATTTTCTTATATATAAATCTTAATATTAAGTCAAACATATTATACTATATAAAGTGATTCATTTGAGGATAATTTGAAACTATTAATACTATTAAAATATTTAAATTTTAGACTATTTTATATATTAACCTGTAACATACAGTAATATTTACAATATTTTTTTGTTAGTGGAATATATTGTATATATTTTTAATCTCTAATATATTTCCACTATATAAATTAATTTACTTATTTTATGTAATTATTGTGAGTTATTTATTATTATATAAAGGAATTGTTTTTAATAATTCCACATAAAAAATTAATGGAGATGATATTTTTTTGTCAATTTAAATAATCATTAAATGATCTAAGCACCACTTGATAAATCAAAGTTATTATCTCAATATTATTTGTCTCCCTTGATTGTTTTGTTTTTATTTTTCTCTATGATTTTTTATTCATCAACATTAGATATTGTTCATTGATTTCAAATTTATATTATTATGTTATCAGCATAACTTCATTACCATGTTATGATTTATTTTTAAAATGCTACTTTTAATCTATACTAGGAGTTTCATCAATCTATGAACCATGATACCATTTATCGTTATTTAATTATTCATTTAGTATTCCATTATATAAATTTTTACTTCTTAAATCAATCATATTCACATAATCTAAAAAATGCTTAATATTTTAATGTAAACTGTAAATATTTTTCAAATGCTTTACGTTTTATAATTTGGTCATTACATGTTTAGAAACTCGTAAAAACATTAAAACATTACTCTTTTTATTATTTATATATAAATATTAATCATTTTACATTTTATTTTAAGATTATTTTTTTTCATATTTGAGAATGTGTTGATAATTTTATATTCATTTAATTCATCTGGATTAAAATCCATTTCATTTCCTTATGTATTGTTCAGTTTTGTTAAATTTTATTCGATAAAAGTTATAGTTTAATTCCTTTTAGTTTTTTAAAATATTTTAAGTATTTTTTTCTCAATTTTTGATTTTTTGGTTCGCAACATATTTTTTAGTTTTATTCATGATTGGATAGATAATTATTATTTGGTAAGGTTATGTTTTTCCTCTACATAATCTTTTAATTCTAGTTTTTTTTTATTAATTTCCTTTTTAGTTTACAGAAATTCAATTTATATTTACTTTATTCATAATGATTCATGTAATTTTTCATAGATATTATTATTTTTTGTTTTTTTATATTATTACATTCTTAATCTCAACTATAAATGGAATATAATTGTTTTCCATCCTGATTTACCATAATAGTTATCCCCAATGTGCATATTTACATCAATGAATTCTTTTTAACAATGTTATTGAGGTAAATCCTTAAAAAATATAGTTTTATAAAATTAATAATTAATTGAAATCATAAGAAATATAAACACATCATTAAATAATATTATTACCAAAAACATTTCTCTCATCCAATAAGAAATCATTTCTTAATATTTTTTCAATAGGCACACATAGAAGTTGTTCTAAAAATTTAATCAATAATAAAATAGACCCAATGATTTATGATATATCACTATTTTATCCATGATACAAATTTAAATAATTAAACAAACTATAATATATAATCATTTATCATCCATATTTTACCAATACCCATTTGGATAAATTTCATATTTTCTATTACTAAATATCACTCCAAATGACAATGATTATAAACCATTAATTATTCTATTATCAGTACAACATAATTATAAAAATAAATGATCCATACTACTAACTTACATTATATTATTCCGGAATTTTATATTACTTCACTAATATAGAATTCTATTAATAGGAATTTATTATATTTTTATAGATTCATTTATATTTCTTTAGTCTTTATCCCTCCATTCTACTCATAATATTTTAATTTATATTATCTCTAGATTACATACAAATTTCAATTTATTGATTTTTTGTCTTATTTCATTCCATAATATAATTACTATTTCATAGTGAAAAAATTATACTATCTATACCAAATATCCATTATGAAATATTATTTCAATAACTAGTAATAATTATTTTGAGATTCAAATTAAAATGTCTAAATATGTCCATATATCATCCATATCAATTTATAATTTTATTCTAATGATTTTAATGAAAATTTAATAATTTTCCCTGATATGTAATTATTTTACCTATTTTATTTGTAAATAATATTTTAAATTAATTACGAGAAAATGTACTTAACATATGATTTTCAGTATTATAATTATGTAAATTAGATATTATATATGGAAGGGAATTTTTATTATTTTTAATATTAATAATGTCATCAATGATTCATGTATTTGTCATTGAATATTAGTTTGCATATAGGTACTTAGTTGTCTTTTTAAATTTAGTATGTTTAGGTTGCGTAAATGTTGGGTAGCTTAGCCATCATTGCACAAATATTTCATATGTAGTCATGTGAGAGGAATGCAAGATGGTGGTTAATGGTAGATAATATTGAGGCCAATGATAATGCTGGTATATGTAAATGTATAGTGAAATTATTGTAATTGCATGGAGGAAAAGGTATATAAGGGTATCATGATGGATGAATGAGTTTCATAAATGTAAATTATATGTTTAAGTGTAAATGTAACATGATTCTTCATGGGATCTTATTTACAACATGATGTGTCGTGATATGAAATAAAAGTTATAAAACACATGAATAAGGGTAATTTTCAGTAACCATATATATTATTTAAAATATCGACTGACATAAGGGTGTGTTACATTACCCATATACAATAATGAAGATATTAACCCATGAAAGGATTCATCATGGAAACCATTACATAATGTAGGTGAAATCTCAGATAATATAAATACAGTTATTCCTAGACATTAATATCTTCTATCCCATAACATAAATTAGTATGTAATAGTCAAATCCAAGGTAATACAATAAATATAGATATCTCTGAAAATAACCATGACTATAATAACACCCTATGATCCCAATGTTATTAAAAATTAATCTATATGTTCCAGATGGTTACAAGACCTTAAAAGAATGATGATCATCAAATAGACCCAAGATCCATGACTATAAACATTATTCATAAATCAATACACAAAGACAAATAAAATCACCCTCAGTACATAATATCATTCAGATTATTTTTATTACCATGATTTATAATACATATTAAAAAAATAAATAACGCTTAAATATAGATAATCATTTTTGTTTTGATGTAATGAACTAACCTGGGTAAAACAAACACCTCATCCAGATAAATTCACTATATGTATTGAGTCTAAATCTCAATCACAAAGGGATGATGAAATGTTTTGATGGTATAAAACCACGTATAATAATTTATATTTCTCCAAATAAAATCCATTATAAAAAATTTGGATTCTATGACATAACAAAACATGAGGCCCCTATCTGTTAGATAATTATTCTAAAATAATTATTTTTTTAACAAATTAAACCCAACCGAACGAGTTATAATTATAAGTAATAACGTTGGATTATAAATATAATTCCCTCCCAAAAATATAAATCAATTTTTTAATTGCATTAAATCCATTATCCAAAACTAAAAAAATAGAAGGTTGAGAACACTAATTCACAAATTTACTCACCTTCCATAGAACAAAAGTTCCAACCATGCCTGGAAATGATGATTAGAAAACATGTATAATAAATAACTATTACATTTTCACTAGAGAGAGTACGTAATATTTGAGAAAACTATATAATATACCAGCAAGATTTTATATCGTTCCATTCAAAAGAGATCCAAGGAACACCATTTTTTAAAAAGTAGATAAAAATAATTTTATTTTAAATTTACCTAGTTATGGAACAAACAATAGGACCTTAATTTACTTTATAATATAATTTCCCTTTCAACAAAGAACAACCCATGTTCAAATTTTTCATTCGGAAATCTCCTTCTCTAAAAAAAAGGTTTTTTAAACCATTATATAAAACATAATATAAAATATAGAAAATGAGAAACAATAAAAGATAAATATCAATTAAAAATAAAAAATTAAGTAAGTAATAACAAAATGAACTCAAAATCAACCACGAATCACTCATACATAAAATATTGTACAAAACCGTGAAATTATAAACTCACATTCTAAATAAAAATAATAATTTCATAACATATAATACATATCATGAGGAAAAACCATATGTACTAATAGAATAATTTTAAACATGCATTAGTGGAACAAATATTTTAATTATTTTCTGTTTCTTCAACTTATAACATGATTCTATATTAATAAGACTAATAAGTTACATGACACCATGGTAGGGTCAAAAAATATAACCAAGGGAAATATTGAAGTGTTTAAACTAACCTTTTACTATATCCATCCATTGATTTCTTTTTTTTCTTCATGATTTTACAGGTGTTAGTAATGTATATGGACCACTATACCTACATACATCAGTCTCATGACATCTTCATAGCCTATGGAAACATATACCACAACTATATCCATCCTATTTCTATAATACCATTCTTAATGAGTCCACATCCCAAAAGAATGAAGATGAATCACAACTCCTAAATCAGTCAAATCATATATAAAAACCTAAATACTAGATGAAAATAAGGACCAATAAGCGCGTAATCAACAAAAAATGAAATAAATTTATCTTTAAATACCAAATAGGACATTATATCATACTTTGAATGAATATTTTATGCAAAAAAATTGTGAATGAAAAAATAGGAAATAGAGTAATTTCTATGAATCAAGTAACAATATCAAGTAACCTTCATGCTAAAATAAATAAATAAATTATTAAAATAGTCAACGTATAAAACATGCACCACATATTTTAAAACCATGTATGTGTAAAACCATAAAATAATCAAAATTATAAATAAATGTTTTCCCAAACATCATGGGAAAAGTGTTCACTTCATGGAAACCATCAATGAAAATCTTTTGAACACTTAAAAAGAAGGAAAAACCAATTAGATTAAATATTAATTTAACTACAAAATTCACCCATTATTCTAAATGAAAATAAAATGAATACATTGAAATCCAGGGAAAAAACATGTCTACATAAAATATAATTCATTATTTACGTTATATTAATTTATTGGAATACTAGGAATTAAAATATGTCCCAAACAAACAATACTAAAATTGAAACAAGTACCTCATGTGGGATAACATTGTATTATTCAATGAATTCTACAAGAATTATTCAGTAGAGATGGATCAAAACTCCATTTAATTAAATAATCCAAATAAAAATATTTACCCCCATGTCCACTAGAGTTTTACTTTAAGAGGAAAACATGGAGAAAACCAATAGAAAGTCCATGTATATTTGTAATAAGATACTTACCAATATATTTGATGATTAAATCACTATGGAACAAAAAAATATGGTGACGAGAGTGAGATAAATGTTTTTGGGAGGATATTGGGATATTGTGTTTGATATGGGCTAGATATTACAGTATCTATATAAATAAAAAAAATTCAAATATGACTAGCTTATGAAAAAATGAAACTGTTGAAGAATTTACTCTAATTGTTTAAAAACCATAAAATAATAATCTAATTTTAAAAAATTATAAACATTTAGGTTACATGGTATCTCTTTATTGTTTAAAAAACTATACAAAAAACAATACAACCATGAATAATGATTTAATATTATGATATTTTACATTGAAATACTTTGAGCTCAAGGAAGATGTTAAAGACATATGTATATACCAAACAGTGATATTAGTGTGGTTAAGGTTATATTACCTTTTAATATAATCAAATAATTAGTAAATAATTTATGAAAATGGTTTAAATTACATAAATTTCTCCTATAATTTTGATTTAGTGTTTTAGAGGATTACAAAACCCATTACATAACAAATTAGTCATTTCAACTCAGTGTAAATGTTTTTCCATAAAAATCAGTTGTAATAATTACACTCATATTTCATTCATTACATCATTTCATAAATAAATAAATGCCACCAATGATGATACTATAGTTTCTATACATCCTTTACCCATATAAAAATCATTTTTAAATTTTTGATGAGAAAAATAATTCTCAAAAGGGATTTAATATGGAAAGAACCATTTTAGTCCATTTTAAAATCTTTAAATCTCATAATAATGTTATAATTTTTTATTCAAAATTTTTTATCAAATAATAATTTACATACACATAAAAAATTATTATATCTCAATTATTTCATAAAACATATCATAAGACAGTATAAATTAAAACTCAAAAAAAAATGATGGATTTCTAAAAAAATCTAATTGAATAATTATTTTACCTAAAATACTCATAAATATTTTTTAAATAAACTAATCAATATTATATATTATAAAATCATAATTTTCCTATATTATACTATTTTAATATGTATAAATATATGCAGGTACCAAGGGAAATCATATTCAAATCACTCATACAATCACTCTTAAAAATGATTAATCATCACGATTAATTCTATTATTTATCCTCCTAGAGAACATCTATTTAATGAATTCATTGAAGGGATACATCAGTCACACCTATCATTATTAAACTCTTACAAGAACTATAACATGAATAATGTAAATTAAATATTTAATTTACTTTATAACAATTATAAGAACTAATATTATAGTCCATAATTAAAACCACATAAATTATATCATGAAAATTTGAAGAAATATAATTTTATCTTGAAAAATTTTAAATAGTAAAAACATCAAATCAAAAGGAAGAACATATTCATTAAAAAAAGAATCATTTAGAGTAATCATTACAATTATTAAGTGCTATGAAATCAAGAAATGGAGATCATGTGTTATAAATTAAAAAAATCATTTTGAACTTTTATATATAGAGTAAAAAAATAACATTTACGATAAATAGTGAATGGTAACTTTTGAATTATTATAATAAATTATATTTTTTAAAATGAATTTTAAAATTTTTAGAATTATTAAATATTTTAAATAACACTGTGTTAAGGGAAAAATTGTGTGAAACATTTAAATCAATGTAGTAAAACATTAAAATATTTCAAATACATACTCACCCATTATTCCTTATACCGTATATATTAATAATTATATATTAGTTATTTAATAAATATAGATCCTTTTTAAATTTAGTTAATTTTAAAAAAAATTAATTATTCATTTCTTAATTTATGAAAATGTACTGCTACATTACTAAACTAGTTAGGTTTTTATTATATGTTTAGAGGCTTTTATGTACAAAAAATTACTAGTGTGTTGGAAAATGAAGATGGTTCCAATTATCCATAATATATATAGTTATATAAGTTCTATAATTATCCCTTTTTATGTTACATATTATTTTACTACCATCCCTTTTAAATGTAAAGGAAAATGAGTGCACCATTCCTGGATGTGGAAACATGAGATATGTTTTTTATCTAATGGATATCAGGGAAATAAATAATATATTGGTATATAATAATAATAATATATATATATATACATATCATATTTATTTTTTAAAATTCACCATTATGATTATCCATGTGATGAGTAAATATAAAAATATCTCTTCGTGGATGTGGTAGTCCTCATGTACGCATGTGAGACATCTCGATTTTTCAACAGATGAGATTTTATAATATATAATTTTTTTCTTTATGGAATATTATCTATATCATTAAATAAAATATATCAATTAAAACCAAATTAATATATTTGTGTGTCTGATGTGGCAATATAGATGGAAACTCATTCCTTCAGGGGGTTGGTATTTTATTTGTACACATGAGCGACCATTTCAATTTTAATTTGTCTCTAAGGAGGTATAAAATATATTTACATGGAATATAATTACATTTTATTATATTGAAGACACTTATTTCATTTTATGAGGAATTATAGAATATCTTTTCATGTGGTAGAATTAAAAGAAACATTAAATAATTATATTAAGACGTATAACTCTTTATTGGATAACTTCTCTTAAATTAATCCTTATTATTCAATGTTTGGGAAACATATTATGACCCTTACCTCATGAAAATGGTGACAGTATTTTTGGTATTTTGGTAGATATAGGTCGATATAGGGAGCTTAATGTGTGTATAAATGTGATGATAGTTGGATTTATTTAATAATTGATTGGGCTGATACAATTATAAATAATAAAAATATTAAAAGAAATAAATATATTTCTTATTTTAGTAGTCCCTAAATTTATAAATATTTGACAATTTTATAGTTTATGGTTTTTATACACAAATAAATTCAAAATTATGCCTATTTTAGAGATAATATTATCCATTTCTCATATTGAATACACACTCTTTATGACTTTTAACCTTTACTATGGTGACAAACATTCACCATTATAACTATCTAATACAACTGAAAAAGAAATCAAACACATTAAAAATTTACAACATCATATTTAAATATATTGAATCCATTTTATACATATCAATTTCCATAATTGGTAGAAATAAATATTAATACTGGTCCATAAATTTAAATTAAAACCCATTTTTTAAAAAATCATTATTTTCAAACATATTTTACTAATAAAATATTGAATAATATTTACTTACATAAATTAATAGGATTATGTTCAATAGAAAATTATTAATTGTCTTTAAAACCTATCTGAATATGACATTACATTGTAAATATTTTTTTAAATTAGGTGAATAGAAAACTATTTTTATTTGATTAAAATCACTAAATAGTATTCCAAAATGTCAATCATAGATTCCTAAGATACATAGTATAGTTTAATTTGAGTCATATGAACCAAAAAATATATATTAGGTTTATTAAAATGTTTTTTTATAAATTAAATTAAATATTTTTCCATGATAATATTATATAAATAATATTATTAAGAAAATCGATATTATTCGCTATTCAACTAAAAAAACTATTTCATTAATACACAAAATTATATCTGGAAATTATTTAAACATTATGTTGACAAAATTAAGTTACATTTTATTAATTTCTATATCAAAATTAAAATATATAACTTTTAAATATAACTATTGAATAAATTTTAATACAATTTAGTTCAAAAAAATTCATTTATCTATTCAAAACTATATAACATTAATTATCAAAAATTGATGAATATGAATCCATAAAATGTATAATTATACTTCATAAAATTTATTTACTTATAGGACAACCAGAGTTTTCATTTTTATTGAACTCAAATACCATTATATTTAATTAGTGTAACCATATTATCATTAAAATATATTTCATGGACTATTTAGATAAAAAATGAATCTGAAATGAAAATGTGAATAGTAACAACATAAAAGTCCCATGTTGATATAAACATACTGAACTGCGAATGCATATTTTTTTTTATTGAACTCACCACTACTTCTTGATCCTAATTATATTTAATAATTTGACTAATTTTATTATAATACACTATGAACTGATAATCGATAATGGGGGAAACAGTGATATTCAATTAATATCCACAAAAATGAAAAATGTTTATTTGAATTACATAAAAAATTAAACCAAATTCTTGTCAAAGAAGATCTTCACCTGAATCCTTTGATTCTCCATTGATTCAAATACATATAGCTTATCTATAAGGCATCAGCTTTAAACATGTACATATCAGAAGTTAAACAAAGAATTCACATTGAAGATCATTTTAGCTTTATATTTTTATAGAATTAAACCATAACTATTACATTACATCTCAAATGTTACAAAACATACACTTATACTATAAGAATTTTTTTCCTACAATAAAACTCTTTAAAAAGGACAAGAATTATGTTTTATATGTAAGTCTTCTTGGACACTTAATTTCTCATACACATCCTTACACTATATGAAAAACATTTAAAAAACATGGGATGAGCATAAAAAGCTCAGTAAGGGTTATAAAATAAGAAAATAAAATATTATTCCCTCAATTCATATAATCAATGAAATAACAATTTTCACTCATATAACTTTAGTTCTTTAAAATACCTCATGAAATCATACAATTAATGAATAAAAGATAGAAATAATAAATCATAAAATGTAACTTTTGGCATCCTTAACATACTGATATTAATGATTTCACAACTACATAGGGAGTTATATAAGTAATTTCCCTCATATTATATTCCTTAAATCTATTGGGATAAAAATTAACATTAACCTCTGTCATGTTACCCAATGCATTGGGGATCTATCCCATGCTCACCATCCCTCTATTTATCATGGAAGCACCATTATATGTGAATAATTCCCAAGTACAATAATATAATAAAACCACATAAAACAAGCATAATGGATAGATAGCCTTTCAATATTCCAATTTCAATATAAAATTTCAATATATTTACATAATCATTGCTTTAAAAAAACCATTTTCTATAACAAAATACATAAAAATGGTATATATAATTTATTAACCTTTTAAAAACACTATATCTTGTTAAGAAATCTTAATATCGAATAATGCTTACGGTGGCGGAAAGGTTGTTGTCACTACATATGTCAAAAAGAATCATTCATTTGGACTTTTAGTAAAACGCTATGTAGAAAAATATTCATTTTTAAAATCAATGAATTGAATTAAAAAGAGATATATTTACACACCTTATAAAATATGGTCATGTACAAACTAAAATATTCCTCAATTAATGGGGATTGAGATTAAGTCCCTTAAAAAGTTCATTCTGTAAATAAAATAAATTGACTATGTGTATTCACTATAAGTACAAATAAATCACGTGTTAATAAACTATAGTATATCAATGTTTTTCCACACATAATAATATAATGATATTATCAAGATTTATATAACCAATATAATATAATTGGGTTTTGAAGTACCATAACGAAAACTCAGCAGCCTAACAATAGCACTAAAAAATTCAGAAAATGAGTTGATTATAGTGAAAAGGGTCTATCATTAATTGGAAATAAAATTTACATTAATAATGATATATAAGATCATATACCAACATAAGAAAATATAAATTATAATAAAAAACGTCAATAATGTATTTTACTAAAAGAGGAGGTTGAAAGGGTCCCTTACCTTTAGTCTGATTCATCACGTATGTTCCTTGTTCTTCCTAAATAATAAAAAAAGTTAATTTCTACTTTCATAAACATACATTTTGCAGTATATTATTATTTTTTTATAACATATTAAAATGTTATAAAAATTACATAATTTTTTTGTTAATATCTGTCGTTTTGTCAGTGTTGGGTACTTGAGTCAAAAATGAGCTTTCTATAATTAAAAATTGCAACATTGTACAAAGTCCCTTAACAACATAATCTTATTCAAGATTTAAATTGCAGATATATCTAGTATATATATATTTTTATCCATTATATATGTATTTAGAATATTCTATAAAATTTGGAGGTAATAAATCAAATGCAATGTTCATGGAGACGGTCAACCGTACGTACTCATAAACAATAAATTCATTTATTTTTCAAATTTAAAGGAAATTAAAACTAAATTATACATAGGAATTTTATAAATCCAGTATAATATCATATTTTATAGATGTTTCATATGTTCATAACTTCCATCCTATATACATTCCATTTATGGAATGAACGAGTCATATCATATTGAGGGGGTGGTAGTATGCGCTTCGTGAAATGAAATTATCTTATTGACACATCGTGAAAAGAATAAAGGTATGTTTGTAAATAAAAATTATAGAATCATTGAGACAATTTAAATATAATATATATCAGGTATAAATAATTTTACATCATAATGGACACCATGAGAGGTTTTAGGAGATAATTTAACAATCATCGTTTTGTTAGGTTATAGTTCGTCATACACAGAAAGAGTTTGTTCGTACCTATTACTTGGAGGTATGTGGAAGTGTTGTTAGAATACAAATTATAACAAAATCCTATTATATTTTATATAATGGCATGATTATAAAATAATGTAATAAATAATCACTTTTCCACTCATGTTTATAGAGATTCAAATTTGTTGGTAGATAGTTTTGCTAAAAAAGCCTAAATGGTAATGGTTATCATTGGGTGGATCAAGTTCCAGATGTTACCCTTCCTCATTATAGAAAGGACCTATGTAAAACTTCAACTTTTTGAATAGTGTAACACTTTTTTATAATAAAGGGGTGTTTCTTTTCTGGAAACAATCTGATTTTTCCTTAAAAATGTAATATTGAGACTTTTCGTTGTTGAAGAAGGAAAAAAATGGAAGAAGATTGAGAGAAGTCATTATATCAAATCAGGAAACTCATTTTGATTTAAGGTAAAAATCATTCATGAATTTCCTTCTACCTACGGTAAAGATTATGGGAGGAAGATTGGGATATTGGGAGCTTCTTTTGATAGTTTTTGGATGAGACATGTGGTTTTATAGGTGTGAGTAATGGGTAGAGGTGGTGACTTTTATAAGAGGGAGGAGGCATACTTTAGGACGGTTTGAAAGATAATTTTATGATAAACTAAATATAGATATTAAAAAGTTCCAAAAGTCAATTATTTCTAAGATAACATGAGGATTGTTTGAAATCCTCTCAACCAATAGATTTAATAACTGTTTTGGTTTCAAATTTAACCTTATCATTTAGCTTTATCCCTTAGTTAACTTATCTAACACTTACCATGTCTTCATGTATATTAATTCTATATAGTTAATATAATTAATATAAAATTACATTACAATCTAAATTGGTTCATTAATTAAATTTGAATCCATATCTAAGTCATTGGGTTGATTCATAGATTTTTAAGACTATTATATCATTTAATAAAATAGTATTTTTTTTAATAAACTCATTTATATCAATTTTTAACTATTCATATCATGACAATTTTAAAAACCCTAACAAGATGATTCATTCTAAATAAAATTCATTAATTAAAATATAACATGTCATACGCATCGCTAAAATTATTGGATGGTATAAAATGTGTCAACATATGTTTATTTTACATTTTATAATCTCATTTTTTTAAACATTCATTAATATGGTAATAAATACATCATGATTATGTCATATATAAGTTTATTTATTTGATTTATAAAAATTATAAATAAAATACCATGATGTATTAAATATTTTTTTATTTCTAATCACTATTTATAGTCAAATATATTTCTTATTTAATAGTAAATAAAAAATGGTTTGGTAAAAGATATATGTTTATGTAATATTTTTCTTAACTATAAATTGAATGTAATTAAATGTCATTTACCCACACAAGTGGCTCCATGGGGTTCTAAAATCGACCCAACGAGGTAAATGTTTTGACATATCTCATAAAATACGATTATGACCCATGTTAGGGTAATTTAATATTATTATAATTTTATATTCTCACCTTGTTTAGAAGATTTAACTTTTAAACATGGTAAATAAAATATTTTTTGATATTAGTATTCATAATATCTATAAATAAATGATACCTTTTTATACAATTTTTAACACCTGATTCCAAATATAGAATCAATATTTCTAAATTCAAAACACAAAAATTGCTGGAATTTGATTAAAATAAATTCTCATTGTCCAAACCCAAAAGCGTGTTTTTTTAGAAGTAAGAACAACCAAATGATTGACATGTTTTTATGTCTCATTTAAAAGTTAAATTACATAAAATGACCAAAAATAGATTAAATTATAATAATAAAATCTGATTAACTTTAAAACCAACTAAAATTAAAAACTATATAAGTAGCTTTTTTAAAGGTAGTTTTGAATTCAAATACATTATTTTTCACTATTCCTTAGAAAATGAACTTTATCAGAAAAATAAAAAAATTTCAGCCAATTTAAATTATAATACCCTTCTTCTAAATTAGTTTTTTTGTAAAATATAACATATAAAAGTGAAAAATTGTATTTTAAAAAAGGGGACTCCAGCAAAATGCCGTAAATCGACATTTAAAGAATATTAAAGTATTTATTGCTTAATATTGGATTCATTATTATTTTAAGACTCCAAAATTTATTGGATAAATTTAAAAACATTTAAGAATCATGTGTAATCATAATGTAGTTAGTTATGTCCATTCCTAGAAATAAAATGTCTATGCCTAAACTAACAATTTAAATAATAATATTATTATTTTATTTTTCAATATAACACAATGTTGTGTGAAACGTAAGATTCAAGGAAAACCATTGTTGCATGTTGAGTATGCTATGGAAAAAGGTGACTTACTTAACATAAAATTAATATATTATTCATAAATACTAATAAAAATGAAAAAAAAATATTATTATATAAATACCTAGGTCATTACATCCTTCCCCCTTTTGGAAATCTCATCCTCTAAATTTTTGAACTGGTCTTTGAAACTTCAATGAATGTATTACATAGGAAAAAAGATCCAATATAAATATCACTAAAAACATAAAGTGAAGTTCAAAGGTCACCATAGATAAGATATTCTAGGATTCTGTATAGGATAAAATGTATATGGATGAGAAACTAACCATCAAATTATGATAGAGATCAATAAAAAACATGATTTGGTTAAAGTTATCCACAAGAAAACTACAAAATTACAATCGGTCAAATAGTATTTGATTTCGCTGTAGGAGAAGTAAACATACAACTTTTTGGTTTCCACATCCTTTTCATAAATTTGAGTAATTTATTTATATGAGTGGATAATAATATAATGAAATATTCTATCCATTCATGATAGTTTCATCCTTTAATAAATTTCTACCACAAACTAATATTTTCTCTATGTAATGACTATTCATGATGACATGGTCACACCTGAAGA
The DNA here is from genome assembly GCA_963277665.1 of Viscum album. NCBI lineage: Eukaryota > Viridiplantae > Streptophyta > Magnoliopsida > Santalales > Viscaceae > Viscum > Viscum album. The sequence goes on along the minus strand of OY728140.1, from coordinate 1,425,277,726 downwards.
GCTAGAATCAATATCTTGAGAATCACATAATCCACAAATGATGAACTATATATTTCCCATATCTTTAAATGTTATCCAAAACAAAAAATGTTAATATGATATTAGATAATCCCAGAAATGGATAATCCTTTATAAAAGAAAATACTACACTTAAGATCCAAAATTAAACAAACAATACCCAAAGATAAACAAAACCATTAAATAAAAAATTTCCATTAAAAATTTTCAAAATACCCCAAACTATGTTTGAAAAATAAAATTCATAATGATTAGATCTCATAGTCTTCCAGGATAAATATTAACATTTATAACCAAATAACATAGAATACTCATAAAGTAACATACTAAAATGTAATTAACTTAATCACATATTATCTATGATTGGTTAATCAATTACATATATAACCCTAACCATTATTATTCTACAATGAAAACATATATTCTTCCAAACTAAAATTCTACCATTACTCCTCAAATGAAATCCCATAGTATTTTATTTTTCTTAGGCATATAGTATTCATAAAAGAGTGAACGTCTTCCAAAATAACATTTATAAATTAATCACCATTTCATTTTACTATACTAATGATATCCATTTGATAAATTATATGTTCCCAAAATAGAAATATTCTTGATACATAATATAATTTAATTAAAAACAATTAGTCAAACTAACTATGGACTTCATGTAGTCGAGTGGTGGGTGCTAAATCCCAATCAGACTTTGGTTGTGGGTTCGATTCTCGTAGGTTTGTCCGACATGACAGACTATTACATTGTCTATGTGTTGTCCTTTTTCAAAAACAATACAATTATATTAACATTAAAAAAATGAGATCAAATCATTAAAAATATCCAAAACATATTTTTACCTCAATGGTTATTTTATACCTCACATTTGGCATCCCAAAAAATAATAACCCAAAATTTACTTAATAAAAAGATCACACGATCCATTCTGGTTATTCATTATCTCCACAAAAGAACATATAATTATTCATTGAATTAAATTTTCCCATATCAAACTTCAGGGATAAACATACTAAAAAATTTCTTCCAAATATATTTTATCACGCATATATTTAAAAGAATCGACATCCACAGATCAAACATTACTCTTCAAATCCTAAAATGAAGACATATTAATCATAGAACATTATTCATGATCCTTTATCTTTTTTTTTCCATCAAATTATTTTCTAATTATTTCCTATAAACAAAATCATTCACAATGTTCTATTATTTAGGTAATGTCAAAACATGAGCCAGGAAATTATCCATACACTTCATTGGTCATTTTTAGGTTCCTTATCTTCAATTGGAATGGAATTATGAATTTTTAAACATATATTTGTATGATCCTATTGATCCCATTCTTGAACATTCATCATAGGACATATATATTCATACGGATTTTGTACGCCATTTTTAAATAAATCAATTGATTCTTTATAAATAACTTCTTTCCCTTTCTTGGAGTCAAAGAGACCCTTCCTTTTTTCCATGGCAGGTTATTGCTTTATGACCTTTATTACTAGATCTGAAATAGATCCCTATCCCATGGAAGATTTTTACTATGTGTTTCATTCCATATTCTTGACACGAAAATTTTATATTATACTTACCATTATGATTATTAACTTAACTTACATTTGGATTTGTTTATTGCATATATGAATCCTTATAAAAATCACCAAAGTTCTTGTATTCAATGACTACTCCAGATTGTTTGTTGGGAATAACCTCAAGAGTTCTCATTGTAACTCCGAAATCATTTAGTTGTTTATTCATAAAACCAACATTGTTTCCTTCACTTTAATTGTTACTTTGGTACCTACTAGATCCAACCATTTACTAAAACAAAAAATGAATGTGCGAGTATATCAATAAAATCAGCACATACTATCTTATGTGGACGGTAAACACTAATATATACTAATTAATGTTTTCATAAACTAATTAGATATATCTAAATTAACTATGACTTTGTCTAATATGATAATCGTTGTGGTAATATACAATATGTCACAATTTATTAAATAACACCCTAACCTCTAAAGTAATCTAATCTGACATCAAATACCAATTATAAGGGCCCAGCCTTAAACCTTTAGTTAATCATGATTTTAATCACGAATTCACATTGAGGATCTTTTCAGGTTTAGAATTTTAGACGATAGGCCATAACTATTACATTACATATCAAATATTAAAAAGTAAACACATTTAATATAACCAATTTCTTGACAAAAATAAAAATATTTAAATAAAATAGGAATTCTATTCATGATATAAATCTTCATGAAATCTTCCTTTCTCTAACACTTCCTAATACCATATAATTTTTTTTCGAAAACTATGGATGGGCATAAAAATCTTAGTAAGGGTTATAAAATAAGAAATGAAACCCATGTTCCATAAATTCATACAAATCAATGAAATCATACTTTTAACTCATATAACATAAGGTATTTGACATACCACATTAAATGTATTATTTTTGAATAACACATAGAAAAAATAAATCATAAAACCGACATGGGGAATCAATAAGATACATACATTGTAGCTTTCATAACTACATAAATATTTATATTATGAATACCAATCACATTAGATTCCCTAAATCTCTTAAGGGAAACATTCACGTTTAAAACCATCACGTTACCCAATGCATTGGAGAACTATGTCGAGATCACTGGCCCTAAGTTTATCATGGATCCACCTGTATATATTAATCATTTCCAAGAACTGTAACATAATCCTATCACATAAAACAATATTAAAGGAAAGATGGCATTTCTATATTCCAATCAAAATATAAAATTTAATGATATTGACATAATCATTGCGTTCTCAAATTTTTTTTAGAAAAATACAAAAAATTGGTATATGGTATTTATTTTCCTTTTAAAAACATTACATCTTGTTAAGGAATCCAAATATCAAATAATGCTCAAGTTGGTGGAAAGGTTATTGTCATCATGTTTGTTAAAAAGAAACATTCATTTTGTTGTTTATTAAAATTCTTTGTAGATAAATAGTCTTTTTGAATAACATTTAATTGAATTTAAAAAAGATATAATTATACACCATATATAATAAGGTCTTGTATAATCTAAAATTTTCCTCATTGAATGGAGATTTAGATGAAGTCCCTTTCAAAGATCATTTTGTAAATAAAATACATCGATTTTCTGTATTCGCTATCAGTAAACATAAAGAAAATATAAATACAAGATAGGATATCAAAATTTATTTCTCACATAATCATATAATGAAATAACCAAAAAGTAGACGGTCAACCCAAATAATAGAAATTGGGTTAAGATGTAGCCTTAAAAAAATTCAACATCCTAACGATGTCACTTAAAAATTCAGAAAATGACCTGATGAGAGTGAAAAGGGTCACTCATCACAATTAAATAAAATGAATAGTAAATATGATATAAAAGAACCTATCCTCAAATTAGAAAATAGAAAATAAATGTAATAACATAATATATTTCATTGAATAAAAGAGAAGGTTGAAATATTCTCTTACCATGAATATGATTCGTTGTGTATATTCCTTGTTCTTCTTGAATAATAAACTTAATTTAATTTTTAAATGATTAAGAACCTTTTTCCAGTTTATTATTCCCTTTATATCACTTATTAACACATTATAAAAATTACATATTTATTTTTGTTAATATTAGTTGTTTTGTCGATTTTGGGTACTTGAGTAAAAAATGAACTCTTTATAATTACGAATTATCTATGTGGTCAAAAGTACATTATCTCTAGAATAGTATTCATGATATAAATATCATTCATATTTATTATATATTTATTTAAATATAGTATATATATTAATTTAAAATAGTTAATAATATTAGGAGAAAAAAATGAAAATCATTGTTCATGGAGACGGTAAGTAGTACATACAAATGAACACTACTTTCATTTCTTTATCATTTTTTAAGGATTTAATATTAAATGATACATATGTATATTATAATTCCATTATAATATCATATTTTATAGAAATTAAATAATATTATTAATTCCATCCTTTATACATTCCATGTACAGAATAAACGAGTCATATCACTTTGAGGGGGCGATAGTCTGCACTTCCTCCAATGAAATTATAACATTTACACATCATGAAAATCATCAAGGAATTTTGGTAAATAAAAATTATAGTATCATCGCGACTATATAAATATAATATATATCATATATTAAAACATTCCCTTCCTAATGGACACCATGAGAGGTGGTATGAGATAATTGAATAATCATCATTTTGTGTGGCAGAAGTTTGTCGTTAATAGAAAGAGTATGTTTATATCCATTATATGGGGTTGTCTAGAAGTGTAGTTAGAATCCATATAATAAAAACATCATATTAATTTAAATATACCATAATTTTTATTAATTAATGGAATAAAGAGGGTTTATGGGGTTGGAGAATGAAAATAAATTTCCGAATCTTGAGAGAAGGCATTACCTCAAATCGGGTATCTCCTTTTGATTTAAGCTAAAAGGATTTCTTGAAATTCTGTCTACCTAAGATAAGGCTTCAAAGAGTAATAGAGGGATATATGGAGCATATTTGGGTTTACTTTGGATGATATATGGTGGTTTAGAGTTGTGAGTAAGGGTTAGAGTTGGTGACATTTTATTATACGGAAGAGGGGTGCATTAGGAAAGTTTGCCACATTATATTATTATAATCTGAATTTAGATTTTCAAATGGTCCAAAACTCATTATATTATAATATAGGATGAGTGTTTTTATATATCCTCTCAACCTATAGTTCTTATTCAAGTATTGGTTTCAAATTAAAAAATATCATTTATCTTTATACTTTAGTTAACTTAATTGACACTTACAATGTCATCTTGTATATTTATACTATATGGTTAATATATATATGATAAAAGGACAACAGAACCCAAAGTGGTTCATTAATGACTTTTTAACCTTATATATTTCATTTGGAGGAATATTAGAAATTTATGACAATTATATCATTTAATAAAATAGTATCTATTTTAAAAAACTTATTATGTCAATGTCATGACCCGTCCATCAGGGTCCTTGATGTGACTATCCCAGGCCTGACATCCATAGACCAGGGGCGGAAGACTAGCACCAAAAAGCGTATTCCCTAAAAAAGGAAGATATTTCATTTTTATCCTGTATAAACACCCAAACAAGAACACAACAAGTTTCAAACACAAGTAAACCATAACGAAAAAAGAGTATTGATTGTAAAAGGGGCCGGAATAAAATCCAAATAGTAAAGGTAAGAGTGAAACTAGAAATATAACACAACTGAAGAAAGATGGAGACAACTATTGGGTCTGCCTCCAAGGTTCCTATCAGAAGGGTGTGTATAGATCGCCTCCTCAGCACTACATGTCCGCCTGTCTCCTCTACATACTGACACATCGTATGGTCCACCGCCAGGCACCATCCAGTCCTGGTACCCTCATCCTTGAACAGCGATGTCCGTCATCTAAACCAAACACAACAAGTTGTGGGTAAATCCCGTGTAGGGGTGAGTATAACGATACCAAGTAGGGACACCGACACCTTCAAGGTCTCACAAAATCTACATTGGATAAACCACAAAGCATTTAAACCAGTGAAAACCTTACATTGGTATATTATCTAACATATACCTATGTTATCAAATATTACCCATCTCATTCATGGAGAACACAAGGCCCAAATCCTCACCAATGTACAAATATTCAATGAAGGAATGATTACCACAACGGTAAGTACCACAGAAGTACTCCACATTGAAGAATACCACAAAGGTATCACTACGAAGGTATGTACCACACAGGTACGCCAAACAAGAGATTACCACAATTTCAAGGACTCAGCTCACACCAGGTATTTCATAGATAAAATAGTAGAGGTGATTAGATGTAACTACTGAATCATCATACTCTTTAAAGAGGCTATGCTGCTGACCCATATCGGATCACTCGGTGCTGACCCACACATGATCGCTCGGTGCTGACCCACACAAAATCGCTAGGTGCCAACCCACATGGGATCGATTAGTGCTAACTCACATGGAAACCCGAGGTGCTGAACCACAAAAGATCACTCAGTAATGACATACACATTATCTCTATTCATTCTTCACGTCACAACTAGCTACTGGGTTCTTTCACTAAGAATGATCATCACCATGAGTGTCCACACCTCAAGCCATTGGTCTATACTCCATGTGACATGTAGCCCCACAAAGAAGTATCTCAAAGGACCACAACTTCATAGGGTTCTAAACACAATAGACGTTACGTCAATCAAACTCTTGGTCTATAAGTTGTTATCCTTTTTATCATGAGGTAGTGGTTGGATTCATGCTCGATCCAACCTGATTGTATCCCAACATTATCCAAATATCATCTTGGGTATACCAAAGGGACCATCTCTCTCTATGGATTCCAACACCATTGATGATTTATCAAATGGATTCTTGGTTCCAAGGTTATATATGATAGAGATAAAAGATCGTAGCTGGTCCGGGTCCGGTCTGACATGTCCCAACCCATCTTAGTTTGGGTCGACTCGGCCCACTTGGTCCGGCCCAGTCCGTGCTGAGCGGCGCTGGGGTCTCGGAGCGGCACGAGGCCGTGATCGCGGTGTGATGGTCATGAGGGTAGTACGGAGGTCGAGAGGGGGGTGAGGATGTGGGGTCCATGAAGGGACGTGGGATGGGGAAGAGGATGCCAAGGCAACGAGAAAATGGGGGCCGCGATGGGCCGCAGGATGGCGAGGCTGAGGCGCGACGAGGCCACGGGCACCGCGGAGTGCAGAACTGTGGAGATACCATGAGGGGATATGGAGGGTTGTAAGGTGGAGAGGCCACGTGGCCGCATGGCAGTAGGGCCATAGGACAGTGGGCCGATGAGGCGGCGGGGTGGTGGGGCTGTGATGTCGCGAAGTCCGCAGAGGGTCGTGGGGTGACGAAGGCTGTAGGGCGGTGGATGCCACCGACGGTGGAGGATGCGGGGTGGTGCCATTGTGTCTTCGCCTTCATCGCGGCCGGCGGTGGTGCAGAACTCCATTCACATGCCCCACTAAGGTTTCATTGTCGTCCACCTCCATTGCGATGAACACAAAAATTAAACAGAATATTTGCGTAGAGGTCGGGCCAGGTTCATTTGGCCAACACTCTCCATAGTAGAGCGGACGAAAGGGGATATAATCCCTTCCTAATTTTTTACATTGAAATATCAAGAACGGTAAGGAGATAAAATTTAGACAACCACCCTACAACCACCTATAATAATTATTCCTTGTCCCAGAAAAAGAAGACATATGAGGATCAACTAGATAGCAAGTCGATCCATGTACTTTGATTAGAAGGGATGAACATGGAAATTGATGATCACACATAGTTAAAACCCTACCTCAATTTTTTGATGAAATTGGTGTGAGAAGGAAGTCAATTAAGGGGAAGAGGGTGCCAACGATCCTCTCTTCTGAAACCATTCATTGATGTCAAGCACGTACGTCGTCCTCTTCCTTGATTTCCGAATAACAATTTTCAATGGAGCTCTACGTTGGATAACATTATCTCACCATGGAACATAGTTTCCAACAAAAATCCTCCCAAAAAAGATGTTCCAATATAATTAAATAAAGTATATTAATTATGTTGGAATGTCGGCATAATTAATTGGCTCATTTTATTGTACCATGTGGGAAAAATTAATTTTCCTAATTCATGAATGGTGATAGAAAAACATAAAGTAGGTGAGTTGAGAGGTTTTCTCTCATTAAAGTTGTTTCGGTGGTCCCCACCTCTAAATAAAAAATGGGGGGTTTTAGGATCAGTGGTCCCCACCTCCAAAAAATACATGTTATAGGTTTTAGTCTAGGTGGTCCCCACCTTTAATCCATCCACAAGGGAGGTTTCAACTTATAAGAAAATAAAATAATAGTTTATTTTATTTTAATTTTGTTTCCCTAAAAATCCCCTAAACTATCATTCACCATCGACCCACTATGGTCGACATGAAGGTCTCATTATGAAAGTAACGGTGCTACGAGTTCAACGATGCTATCAGATTTCAGTTCCGAGCACCGGTTAAAAATTTACAAAAACCTACTCATATGTTTACTAACCTAGCACAATATAAAGTTCAGAAATTCATTCCGGGTACACTGGGCATCGGAATCACGCATCTTCAATTTTTGCGGACACATAAAATTCCCAAATAATAAAAAAATAGAATTTCCAGGTCCTTCTATTATCTCTACCTCAGGGCTTTGTGTCCCCAAAATCCACAAATCAAAACTAGGAAAACATGTGGGGGTACTGAGCTCAATTTTGAGCCTCCTGCTCTTATATGCTCTCCGGGAGGTTCCTTTGCTTCTAGAGAACATGCACTAGAGATATTGCTTCCCACGAAGGACCCACTCATGTCAATACTCAATATTAGCTGTAACCTCCAAAAATGTCACCCCATTTTCGATGTCTAGCTCTCCATGGTCAATGATGTGGAAAGGGTCGTGCATGTGTCTCCTCAGTTAGGATACACAGAAGATGTCATGAACCTGGTGAAAATGATGTGGAAAAGATAAGTGGTAATCCACCTCACCAACTCTACTGAGAACCTTAAAGGGTCTGATTAACCTCAAATATAACTTACCACCTCGGCCAAATCTTTGCAATCCTTATCGGGGTGAGACCCATAGAAAGTCATGGTCACCAATGTCGAACTCTAGATATATCCGTCTCAAGTTGGCATAAGACTTCTTCCAGATCTGTGTAGTCTTAATTTACTCCTATATGATTTTCACATTCTCTGTGGTATCCCATACCATCTCTGGTCCCACTAGTGCTGACTAACTGGGGTAATTCCAGCACAAAGGTGATATGTAGGTTCGCTCATACAACACTTTAAAAGGTGGCATCCTGATGGTTGATTGATAGATGTTGTTTTATGAAAACTACACCAGTGGAAAGTGATCCTCCCAGCTGCGATCGAAGTCAAGGAAAAAAGAGCACTGCGTGTCTTCAAGAGTTTGAACAGTCTGTGCAGTCTGGCTATCCGTCTGAGGATAGATGGCAGTTCTCAAATGATGATGCATCCCGAAAGCCTCTTACAACCCCTTCTACATCTGGTATGTGAAACATGTATAAATATCGGAAACAATCAACAAGGGTACTCCATGTATCCGTACAATTTTCTCCACAAAGAGGCTTACCAAATTCTCTACTGAACCCTGCTATCTGATTGGTTGTAAGTGGGATGACATGGTGAGTCGGTCGATGATCACCCATATAGATTCATGAACTCTAGATGTACATGGAAGTCATGTCACAAAGTCCATGGATATCCCTTACCACTTCCACTCTTGGTCCTCTAAAGGCTAAACCAAGCCTACTGGAACATGATTCTCCGCCTTCATTTGCTGACAAGTGATGCACCAAGAGACAAACTCTGCTACTGATTTCTTCATTCCCGTCCACCAATGTTGTCATTGAATATCCTAGTACATATTCTCCACTCATGGATTTTTTCCCTAGAGGGGATGTGTGGAACTCCCTCAACACTTCTTATTAATGTGACATTGTTATCATGGTACATCCTCAGAAGAGGATGACATGCTCTCCACCTTTAGAAAATCCATCAGGTGAATTTCGTGTGGAAATCTGAGTACATCATGTCTTTCAGTCAGTGACCTTTTGTTGCACCTCCCTGAATCACTGTAAAAGTGGGAGAGTGACTCTAATATTCTGATGAAAAGATGCTCCATCTCGATCCACAATTAATATCTGCAAATCGTCTAGCTACTCTATCGCCTTGCCTAGTTGTTGTATACCGACCTCCTAATACGTGCATCTGCTACAACGTTCCCCATCCTAGGAGTATAGACTATCTCGAAGTCATAGTCCTAGAATAACTCAATCCAATGTCGTTATCTCAGGTTCAAGTCTTTCTGAGAGAAGAAATACATGAGACTCTTATGATCTGAGTAAACTATAAAACACTCACCCATCAAGTAATGTCACCATATCTTCAAGGAGAATGCTAGTGCTGCTTACTCCATGTCATGGGTAGCGTAGTTCTACTCATTTCGCCTAAGCTATCAAGAACCATATGTGATCACTGCTCACACCTGCATCAGGACATATCTAATCCTATTCCTTAATGTGTCCCAGTAGACTACATACCCTATGCCATCCTATGGAAGCCTCAAGGTGGGGGAACTAGTCAGCCTCTGTCTCATCTCTTGAAAACTCTATTGGCATCTCTCCGACCACACGAAGGGTTTCCCATTCTTCATCAATGCTGATAGAGGTGCTGTAACTCTAGGAAATCAAAAAAAAACTCCTGTAGTAACCAGAAAAACTCATGAAACTTTGTACCTCTTTCACACTCATGGGTGGCTCCCAAGCATGTACCACCTCAATCTTCTCTAGATCCACCACTACAAGATAACTCGGACTCTCCACATCAACAACTCTGATGGGAAGGCTAGCCAACTAATGAGTTATTGACTGCACTCTCTTGCGGGTAAGTACATCATGTGCTGCAAAGGCTCTCTTCTCACCATTGAAGGTAAAACTGGTCCCTTCCTTGCAGACAAACCTCACTTTTCACCTAATACAGTCAATATGAGCATGGGATGTAGATAACTAGCCCATGCCTAGGATTACTTCGTAAGGCCTCGACGCCACTACTTGGAGATCCCAGATGAATCTCTCACTTCCTCGAGTAATCTCACACTGCTAGCACCAGTGCGTAATAGTTGAATCTTCTCTCGTAAGAGCTTATAGCTGTTAGGATTGAGCCAACGGATCCATCAGAATCATTCAGCTCTAAAATTGGGCAGTGGAAATAAAATAATTAATGGAACCTATGTCTATAAGTAATGTATCTAAGGTGTAGTATACATAGATCTTACCTCATATCATCTCCAGAGCACCATGGTCATAGGCCTCAACTGTCTGGAGTTGGGCTCACCCCTGTCCACCTACTCCCTGTGGTGAGGGTGGACCATCAGGTGGTGGTGGAATTGACATCTAGAATTGTCTTCAAGTTCCACATGGATGGCCAACTCATCTTCCACGTCCCCCTTCTCCCTTCAGACATCCTCGGTTGAACCTCTACCTCTGTCTTGGCAGTCTTCGACCGTCTGCTGATCATCCGAACGACAGTTCAAACGGTCATGAGACATGTGACCCTACATGCCGCATGCATAAGTCTGCATGTTCCTAGCATGACTGGCCCTGTCTCAGGTGCCCCAAACAACCTACTTTGAATCATGTGGTCATCCACCTATAGGTCTGGTCCTCTTGGAGCACTACAACATCTATATAGTGCCAACTGCAGAAGACTCAGTTGTGTGATATCTAGCAGTGGGCCTCACTGCTGGTTGCAACTCAGTAAGGAAACTCTCCACTATGAGGCATCTCTCTAACAACCCCGCCTGCATTGGGATTCTAAGATAAATCATCGAATCCCTAATCTATCACTTGAAACCCTTCTTAATGTTCTAGGGCCGGAATAATGGGTTCTGAACCATATCTATGGAGTAGCGTAATAGGTCAATAAACCTTTCTTAGTACTGAGCCACAGTCATGCTGCCATACTATAGATGAAGAAGATCATGTATACGCACTGTGTGAAGAGTCGCTTGAACAAACTCTACCCCAAACTAGCTATCAATGTCTTCCCAAATAAGTATCACCTCCTCATGAATCTAGAGCATCATACTACCCCATCATCAAACTGCTACCTATAGAATACTGGAGGAAGGGTTCACCATGAGATTGGTTGGTGTCCCTACCAGTCAGAAGACTCTCACCACAACCTCCAGCCAATCCGCCGTCGGTTGTTGGTACCTATCTTCCCTAAAACTGGGTGTCCTATCGTGCTGGGACTCGTCAAACACACTCCATAGGCATGCACCCTCTACTGTTGGGGATGGTGGTATCAGTGGCCCTGTGGGTAAAGGTACTGATGGTACCTCCAATGGTGCCTCTACTGGAAGAGGTCCCTTTACTGAGGACTCATTTCTCGGTGGTCTATTGGTGCGTATTACTCTCAAAACCCTAGCTAGCTCTCTACATGGATACATACTGAAAATAATCTGTAGTGCCATGGTTAGTATGTTATACTTGGTGACCTGACTCAAATGATCACAAACAAAACTTTTTAAAACACACCTGCAATGAATGTTTTCGTGCACTGAGTTGGAAATCAGAAGTCACAGTCCAAGTTTATTGAATCATTAACCACTGCACCATCAATGTATTCCCTAAACTTATAACCACACTCACCTCAGTTAATACCATTTCATTAATAAACAATGATCACATCCCTTTGTTCTGTGGTAGAACTGACTTCTCTGATACCAATTTTTCATGACCCATCCCCTAAGGCCCATGGTGTGACTACCCTAAGCCTACCTTCCTTAGGCCAGGGGCTGACAACTAGCATCGAAAGGCGAATTCCCTAAAACCAGGAAGAAATTGCCTTTATATCCTATAAACACACCCAACCAAGAACACATAAAGATATGAACACAAGTAAACTGTATATAAAAAGAGTGATAAAAGTAAAAGTGGAGGGAATAAAAGCCCAATATTAACGGAAAGAGTATAACTAGAAATAAAATACAACTAAAGAAAGAGGGAGACAGTTACTGGATCATCCTTCGTGGTTCCAACCTGAAGGGTAGGAACATATCTCCTCCTCAGCACTCCATGTCCGCATGTCTCCTCTACGTACTGACATGTCGTATGGTCTACCTCTGGGCACCGTCCAGTCCTGGTAACCTCAACCTTGATCAGCATTGTCCACCATCTACCCGAAACACAACAAGGTGAGGGTGAACCCGTGTAGGGATGAGTATAAAGATACTCATTAGGGACCTTGGAATCCCCAAGGTCTCACAAAATCCACAATGGATAAACCAAAGATCATGTAAACTAGTGATAACCCTACATAGGTATATGTCCATACATATACCTAAGTTATCAAATATTACCAATATCATTCACGAGGAATGTGAAGCCCAACTTCTCGAGAAATTAAAACTATCCCACAAAGGAAAGACTGCCACAATGGTAAGTACCACACAAGTACGTCATGCCGAAGAATACCACAAAGGTATCACCATGAAGGTAAGTACAAAAAAGGTACACCACATTGAAGAATACCCCAATGGTAAGGACTCAGATCACACCAGGTATTTCTTAGTTATAATAGTAGAGATGATTATATGTTACTATTGAATCTCCTTACTCTGTTAAGAGGCTCTGCTTCTGAAGAACACATGATCTCTCAGTGCTAACCCACCCAAGATCGCTCGGTGCTAACCCACACATGATCGCTTGGTGTTAAACCACATAGGACCCTAGTACAACATCAGACCCAAACATGGTCCTAGATTATTCCATCATTTATTCCAAGAGTGGATCCATGTGGGATCCTCAATCTCATACCCACGGAGGATCCCATTATCATGATACAACAAGTTACTGGGTTCCCGCACTAAGATTGATTGTCCCCGAGAGAGTCCACTCCTCATTCCACTAGTAGACTATCAAACTGGAATGAAGTCCCATGAATAAGTATCTCAATGTACCATCATGTCATAAGGGTTTCTACGCAATAGACAGTGTGTCAATCGGATGCCCGGTCTGTAAGTTATTAGCCTTTTATTTCTGAGGTCCCAATTGTATTCATTATCGATTCAACACGACCATATTCCAACATTATCCAAATCTCATGTGGGGTATACCAAAGGTACTGTATCTCTCTACAGTTTGCAGTTCCATTAACGGTTTTCCAAACGGACTCATGGTGCCAATGTTATGGCCGATAGAGCGAAAAGCTCGTAGCTCATCCGGGTTCAGTCCGGCCCTGTCGGACCGAACCGGTTTGTGTCGAACCAGTCAGCTAGGTCTGGCCTGACCCGTGATCGGTAGCACAGGGGATGCAGATCGGTGGGAGGTGACGAGGAAGACGCGGTGGTTAAGAGGGTCGCACAGAGGCTGTGAGGGAGGCAAGGCCACGAGGGCTTTGAAGGGTTGTCGAACGGTGAGTCCACAGGGGATATGAGGGATGTAGGATGGCGAGGCCGCAGGGGCCATGAAGTGATGTGGCATGGCAAGGTCGCGGGGGTCATGAGGCTACAGGATGTAGATGCTACGGGGGGCAGTGGAGGGCCCCGGGGTGGCGAGGCCGCGGTGGGCTTCACGGTGGTGATGCCATGGGGGTTGTCGGGTGGTGAGGCCATGAGGGCGAGGGGCAGTAGTGGCCACGACCGGTAGGGGCCTCAGGTTGGTGGGGGTCGTGGGGCGGCGGGGGCCGCAGGGCGCCGGGGCCGCGGGGCGGTGGTGACCCCGGGGCGGCGGAGTCCGGGGGGCGACGGAGGCCGCAGGGTGGCGCCGTTGCGCTAGCACCTACTACACCACCGACGGTGGTGCCGACCACCATTCTCGTTCCCCATCGAGGTATGGTTTATGTCCTCTTCTATTGTGAAGAAGACAACAATTAAACATTATATTTGGGCAGAGATCATTCCATGTTTGTTTGGATTTCACTCTCTACGTTAGAGTGGCCTCATGCAGCTATAATCTCTTCTTGATTTTTTTACATTGAGTTATCAAGAATGGTAAGGGGATGAAATTAAAAAAACCACCCTACTACCACCTGCAATAATTATTCCCAATCCCACAAAAAGAAAACATGTGTGGATCAACTAGTTATCTAGTTGATACATGTTCTTTGTTTAGAAGGGATGAACATGGAAATCAATGATCACATATAGTTAAACCCCCACCATGATTGTTCATTGATGTGGGAATGTGAAAGATGTCGAAAAAGGCGAAGAGGGTGCAAACAATCGTCACTTCTGAAACCATGCTTCGATGTCGGGCTCGTACGTCATCCTCTTCCATGATTTCCAATGAACATTCTTCAATGATGTTCTTCATTGGAGAACATTCTCCCACTGAAGAACTTCTTTTCCAACCAAAAGTCCTCCCAAACAAAGAGTTTCCAATATAATTAAAAACGTAGATTAATTATCTTGTCATGTTGGCATAATTATTAGTCTCATTTAATTGTACCACATTGAAAAATTTAATTTCCCCATTTAATGAATGGTGTTGGAAAAACATAATGTAGGGGACTTGAGAGGTTTTCTCTCATTAAAGGGGTTTGGGTGGTCCCAGCCTCTAAATTCAAAATGGGGGGTTTTAGGCCCAGTGGTCCCCACCTCCATAACATACATGTCAGAGGTTTTAGTTTATGTGATCCCCACTTTTAAACCATCCACATGGGAGGTTTCAACATAAAATAAAATAAAATAAAACATTATTTTATTTTATTTTTGTTTCCATGAAAAACCAAAAAACTATCTTTCACCCTCCGCCATTTGTGGTCGAGGCAGAGGTCTAGTTAAGCGAATACTGGTGCTGCAAGTTCAACGGTGCCTTCATATTTCAATTTCAAGCACCTGTTCAAAAGTTACAAAAACCTGCATGTACATTTACAGAACGTATAAGAAAAAAAGTTCAGAAATTCATTCCAGGCACACCGGGCCTTGGAATCGTGAGCCATGAATTTTTGCTGACTCATAAAATTTCCAAATAATTACAAAAAAAATTGCATGGGTTTTCCAGGTCTATATAGTCAATTAGTATAATTTTCTTTTCATGACTTTTTAAAAATCCATACCAACTTGATTATTTCAAAAAAAACATTCATTAATTCAAATATAACATGTCATACTCATCCCTGAAATTCTAGTATGGCATAAAAAGTTTCAAAATAATTTTTTTAATTTTTTTAATATCATGTATTTAAAAAATTAATTAATATGTTAACCACTACATCATCCTTGTGTCCTAAATAAATTTATTTATTTGATGTTTAAATATTATAAATAAAATATCATATTGTCAAAAATCGTTTCATATTTATAATAATTATATATATTCTAATAAATTACATATATAACCCCATATAAAAATTGATTCTGTAAAATATAAATTTTTATCTTCTATTTTCCTTAACATTAAATTAAATGTAATTAAATGATATTTTCACACAGAAGTGGATCCAAGCGGTTGTAAAATGAACCCATGGATGCCCATGATTGAACGTATCACATCAACTAGGATTAGGACATATGTTATGGTAATTTAATATTATTAAAATATTCTTTTACCCTTATTTACCAGCTTTCCCTTTAAACCAGGGTAAATAAAATATTTAATAAAGTTACTATTCCTAATATCTAAAAATAGAAGTTATATATTTAAAAAATTTAAACCACCTGAATCCTAATATGGAATCCATTTTTCTCTATTCAAAACAAATATGTTGCATAAATTAGTTTTAAATTAATTCTGGTTGTCAAAACCAAAATGCGTGTTTTTAATAAGTGAAAACAACCAACATATAGACATGTTTTTATGTCCAATTTCAATGTTAAATAACATAAAATAAACAAATTTGGATTAAATTATTAAAATATAATCCAATTAAATATTAAAACAAAATAAAAATAAAATATATCTATATAAAAAAATTATATTAAAAGGCATTTTTATATTAAAATGCAGTGTTTTCACTATTCATTTAGAAATGCACATTATATGAAAAATTAAAAAAATCCCCCCAAGTAAATTTCAATGTCCCACAATTAAAAAAGAATTTTATTTTTTCAAATATAACTTCTAAATGCTAAAAAAACTTTATTTAAAAATGGTTCTCCATCAAAAAGTGGAGAACCATCTTTTTAATGAATATTAAAGTATTTCATGCATAAAATTTGATTCTTCTTATATTATGCCTCTAAAATTTGTTGGATAATTATAAAAACATTTAATAAACATGTTTATTCATAATTTAGTTAGTCTTTTTCATTCCATTAAAAATAATTACTATGTGTTAACCACCATTTAAAACAATAACAATAACATTTTATTTTTTGATATATCTCAATGTAGTGCACAACATAAGATTTCAAGGAAAACATTTGTTGTGTGTTGGGTATGATGTTAGAAAAAGTGTTCTATTTTACATAAAATTAATAACTTATTCCTAAATATTAATTGAAATGAAGAAATGCATTATTATATAAATACCCGAGTCGTTATATTACCAATATCAAAGTAGTGAATCATTCTAATATCTATAAATCAATAGGCATCAATAAATATTACATGTCACATTATTTAATTAAAAAACATAATTTTCATCATATCCATTAACTAATTGGATTTATTATCCAATTATTTAATTTTTACAACAAAAACATATTAATAATCATTTTCATACATTTCTCTTCCATAAAATGAACTACAATAAACATATATTATTTTAGAAAATATTAAGCCATATTTTAATGACAATAACCACAAAATAATTTCCACTAAACTGAAATTCGCGTCAATTCACCAAAAACCCAATGAGAGTTTCCAGTCTCTACAGGCCTGTGAAGAGAATATAGGAATGAAGAATTAACAATTGGGAATAATTTCACCCAAAAGAGAAAATAATAATCACTTAAAACTATGGAAAACAAACTATCAATACATAAATCCTAATGTAGTAGGAGATGATATAAAAACTAAAAACAAAATATAACAACCCAAACACTTCTCATGGTGGTCCAAAACCACCCACCATTTCTGAAGTCACCAACCCACAATCACCAATTAATGATCCCATAGAGGATGATGGGATCATGAGTACCTAATATAACATAATAAAGGATGAAAACTCCAAAAAGTACAGGAATAATTTATGATATATATCCCAGTAGGGTTCTAGTGAAGTGTCCATATAGTTACTTCATATGTTAATTCAAATTTTCTAAAAGAGGAGTTAATAAAATTAGAGAATGACCATATATTTTAGAAAGGAAAAATAATCCCTAGAAAATAGTTTAAAATAAAGTTGTATTTAAAAATTATGTTTATATATTTGAGAAAATGTTTTCAAATCGATGTTAAAATATAATCCATTTTATCATTTGAAAATATATCATTCCATTGAAAATCATTGGAAAATAATTTCACAATGTAATTTAATATTAGTCAGGAAATTTAAGAACATGAAGTTATTATCTAGTGATTTAAAATATTAAATATTATAGATTCAAGGGGAAAAATATTAATAATATGATTAATTAATAGAAATAATCAATCATGTGAGCCAGTTGTTGTACCAAGTATTGAAAAAGAACTCTGTCATGTATTGAGTATCTTGTATATAGATTTTACTGGAACAAAATATATTTGATGACGATTCCCCCAAATACATTCTAATATAAAATGATCAAAAAAATAAATAAAATTATATATAGTCTCACTTGTTTCAGGAATTCAATTTCCACACACATATGCTTTCATGGTTGAATTGTCGAATCATAAACCATTGGTATTCTCTATGGATCCTCTAGAGAGGGTTTTAGTCCACTAGAGAAGCATTAACATATGTCATATAATTTAACTTGTCATGTAATAATAACAATTAATATTATGTGAGTGAGATAATCATGTTATGAGGATCAAAACGAGGATCACAACATTTCAATAATGGGCTCATGTTCTTATAATTTCAATCATGGTGTCATGCCTTCAAATCATATCTCACAATCACTCCATCACACTCCTATGGGAATAATAGATTTTCAAATACCATCATTGAAAAGCATAATAATCATGTAAGTAACATCAATTTACTTCCACAATATATTATCATCATTATTACCAACCTATCCATCAAACAACATAAATTTTCATTCAAAACTCTTCCACAAAATCAAGGATGTTTTGGGTAAATCATACCGGCATCGTTTAGAAAGTCATTATCAACTCCCAAATGGACATATAAAAAAATATAGTAATTATTATAATGTCTGATATCATGATTGTTTTGAATCTATTTTGAAACATGGGTTTATACCCTATTTCTATGTGAATGAATCACTCATTTAAAATAACCCATGAACTCTCATTTCTAAATCAGGGTAAAATCATTCAATGTGGATTCTTAGTCTTCCAATAAATCCATAAAATCCAAAAAATATGGAAATCTTTAAATACTTAAAATCATTTGAAATACATCAATGAATTTTAGTTTAGATATTAAAACCAGTCATAGGCACCCACTTTTCACAAGTGAACCTTGAAAGAATCATTTAAAGTGTACTAAAATAAGAAAAACATTAATTGATTATAAAAAAGTGAAATCAAATCTATGTCATGTATAATTTATTTAAAAAAGTATCAGAGATAATTTCAAAATGTAATTAAAGGAAAATAATTATATAATTTAGGTTATGGGTAGGAAAATATCAATTTTTCTAATGAGACAATGAATTAATAAATTAAGGAAAAAAAATAAAAACACCTTGTTATAAAATCCAAAATCCATTGACAACTGATCTGAGATTTGTCACTATTGAGGGAGATTATCAAATATGGGAAGAGGAATATAAATATAATTGATTGAAGTTATTTCATAAATAATTAAACATTAATAATCTCTAATCCCATTATTCACAAGGTTGTTATAGAGTCTAGGAAGAATGAATGTAGTGAATGGAAGAAATAAAAATCCAAGAGAGGAAGAACATACCAGTAGAAGATCACTTCTCTAATCGGTTCTGTGGTCATCCTAGAGATGTGGACGCAATAGAAAAAATTCCTTCATATGGATCCAAAAACCAATGGATAAAATTACATTCTATGTGGAGGTGTTTGGTATAAAATACGAGGTTGCATAATTTTAACAACAATTGTCATGGAATTTAAAATAATTTCTCATGGAATCCAAGGTTAGCTCTCATAGATAGTAAAACGTTATGACTAAATTTTCACACCAAATAAAGACAATTAAATAGATACAGAGTTTGGTTATATGTTTTTAAAATACCTAGGCCAACCGTGTTCCATCACCTAGAAAACTCGAAGATATTTCGTGGTTTGGTTGTATATTATGACAACCCATAAACCAACCATGTTCCCTCCTCTGGTTCTTGATTAAAAGATGCTATATTTCTAGGGGATATCCTTGTGGTTTTAATTAATTATGAACCAACCATTATTATGAAAAAAATATTTTAAATCAACTTAGACCTCCAACAAAAACCCTAAATATGATCCACTAAATGGTGAAATAAAAAAAATATCAAAACAAACTGAAAGATTGTAATGAGATGATAAATTATCCCCATCATAAGAACTTATTTTATATAGAAATCATCATATCCAAAATATGATTGACTACAGGATAAAAACTACTCCATAAATGATATTATGATATGGATGTACTCGAATCAGAAGAGAGATGACTCAAGATCATCGAAATTCAAAATAGTTATCTTTATTAAAGAAAGGAATGATAAATAACTAGAAATAACTTGATACCCATCATAGGCCTCTCCACTATTATTGATTCAGGAAATATTGTATATTGATGTAAAATCATGGCCCATAAATATAAATAAGATACTTTACATACTCAACAAGGATAAAATTTATTTGATGAAACCAAAAAACAAAATAGAACAAAACAACTCAAAAATTGGGAATTTCTTTATGAAACAACAGCCTTATGGGCCATATTCAATCAAATTTCCTCAATAATGTCACCAAACACAAATGGATTTATACACCAACGATGTACTAGCTGAGAACCCACCAATTTTTAACACCTATTTAGAAAGCTCCATGGCATCATAAAAATACATTGATAGCTCTAGCAGCACTATCCATCTAGGATCCACATCACTCTAGTTACCCAAGTATTTTATAAGGTACATCCAAGTCCAATTGAAAATATCTCAGAATAAAAGTTCATCACACTAGGGGGCTCTAAAATCTCATAAGGTATATCAACCGTCCAATAAAAATTAATTTCTAACTTTCATGTAATAACAGTAGGATTTCGAGGAACAAAAACCAACACAAATGTTATCTAACACAGATCATAGTAAGAAATCATTGAATGGAAAAACATTAAAGATAAAAAAACCCTAAACATATCAAGTTTTCTCAGAATAAGATCCCATTACATTAGAAAGATAAATAATTCACATCACAAAACTAAAGACACTCTAGAAACAAGTTTCATCATTAATGAGTGGAAATCCATAAGGAAGATCAACATGGGTATCAAGAAAACGAATCTACCCACATGATCAAAACCTTGTTTAAAAGAGATCAACCACAAAGAAGCCAAATTGAGAAACCAAAATCTCTGAATGAAAGGGTTTCCATAAAAAATATCTATGAAATGAAAAAACTATAGTTGTTCACACTCCAATACTAAAAATAAAAATCTAACTAAACTTCACTCAATATTGAAAGCTCCCCCAATTATGTGAAAACATTCACTCCAAATCCAATGAATAGAGCCTTATTATCTTCGACCATCTTCTACCTCACTACTAGAAGCTTATGATCCTAAATCAAAACATCCATTTCTAGTCTCCTAACATAAAAAAACTCTTACGGTTACCCAAATGATCATTTAATTTTAAAAAAATTGATGCATTCAAGAACAACATTTTTGGATGATTAGGTCATCAAATCTAGAAATACATGACATGCCTCTTTTTATTTGGGATATATATGCTTCCATAACCATGAATGAGGTATTCATCCATTCATGCCATTTACCTCACTCTAATTTAGATGAAAATTTCCTTTTATGAATCATCAGATAAGAGGTAAACCAGCATATAGACATGGTATTGACAAGATCCAGGTGAAAATATTGTAAAATATATATCCTTAATAATGTAATTACCAAAAACCTATAATGATTCGAACCAGTGATCCCTGATTTAGTACAATAAAATGTTCATTTTTTATTTATAAATAAAAATTGAAATATAAATAGATAATTTTACATATATGGGCTTTTTTTTGTCTTGGTTTTTGTGAATTATATATATACAATTCATTTATCAAAGTTGTAAACAATATATAAATTAACTAAATTTCATTATGAAAACAAACTATGTATCCGAAACAAATTTATATGGAAAATTCTACAAAACCTATGGAAGATAATTAAAAACATAGCATGAGAATTTATTTTCCAAGTAAGTGGTTTAAACCCATTCGAAAATATGATACCTTTTTAAAACTAGTTTTGTACTATAAAAATAATAATGATTTTCAAATTTCCAAAAAAAAATTCCACTGATTTTTGAAAAACATTAAGAATGATTTAAAAAAAATGTTGGCACTTGAATCATTAGAGGTGTTTTGTGCCTACCAACATTCTTGAGGGATTGGTTAACTACCCACTCCCTATTGTAACACCCCAACCCCAGAATCCCAGAGTCGGTGCATTATTACGTATCATTGGTATGATAAAAAAAGATCAAGTCTCAAAAGACCGATTAGTTTAGTAGGATTGGAAGTAATAGACAAATTCATAAGGTTTAAATTTCATAATAAAATGGAAAACTACAGCAACCTTATTTACATGGACAAGAAAGAGATCCCATAGAATTTCCCACCCTATCAGTCATAATACACTTCTTCGCATCTTGGAAAAAATAAAACATAGGAAGGGGTGAGCTCAGATGCTCAGTAAGGATAACAATATAGTGGAATCATTGATAAATAAACATAAACATTTAAGGAAATATATAATACTAAAACAAAAGGCTTTTAAGCCTAAACATAATCATAATATGGAAAAGATAAATCCAAATAATGACAATTACTTACTCAAATGGATATTCTACTAGCCAAATAATTTCATGCAATATCAATAACCACTTTCATAATAATGGAATGCATAATACCAGACATAAAATACCACATAGTTAAGGCCTTGTTACAAGAGTACAAATAATATTTTTTCAATTACTTGTTCCAAGACACTTGTTTGTCTCACGATACCTACCGATGCATCGAGGAGCTATGGAAAGCTCCACCCATCACTTAATAAGTCAAATGCATAGCTTATATGAAAATTTTTAAACATAACATAAACATTTGAATCAAAACTAGCATTTGAAATGTCAATACTTTATCCATAAACTATTAATGGTGTAAAAATAACACATCCAAATTCAAATATATCACAAAACATTCAAAACAATAAAGAAGTTTTGTATCTTAACAAATAAATTTCAAATAATCATAAAATCCATCAAAGAATGTTGACACAGATGAAATCAAAACCATTTTAGAGAAATATCTATTTCTATTTTGAAATATTTTAAAATTTATATAATTATAAAATGAAAAATTTATTTTGGAAATATTATTATAATCTTGTAACAAAATCTTTGATGATGTTTTAACGGCGGAAAATAGCTGCACCTTCCGTATAAGTTAAAAAAAATATATTCTTATCCTAGTTTTCTTGAAAAGGTTATAAAGTACATTGTTTGGAAAATGATAGAAATATTACTTTCAAAAACATCTTATAAAAAGTCAAAAATGGTATAAATGGTGTTATCCTTTAGTCTAGTATATTGTAAAAATGTTTTGAAATATATTTTTAGGAAAACACGGATGTGGCTGATAAATAGGTCCCCATAGATACTTACGTAAAAACAAACTCTGATATTTACGAAATTGTGAAATTAACCCTAACCTTGTACTTTTCCTTGGTCAAGGTTAGGATAACCTCCTTTTATAATGGTGTAATAATTTTCATCAAATTATACATGAATCACATACTTTAATATGATATCATATATGATGTTTTAGCATTGTTTTGTTAATAATATCATAGTACTATCGTCGTTTCGGGTGTTAACAGATTCATTTTCCTTTATATTATTTTTTATTTGAGTCATATTTTTCTTGGATGGGATGTATTTTATTCATAACCAAAATTATATTAAGAATGTATTAATTATTATTAATCATCAAATGAAAATGAGTCTTGAATGGATATGATGGGGAATGAATCTTATTGTGTTCGTGGAGACTGTAATATGTAAGTACGCATGAGCGACGATTTCATTATTTTGATATTAAAATAATATATAATTTGATGTTATATAATATATAAAGAATCATTATAATTTTATATTTATTATTTACATCCATTACACATCATTATTATACCCATCCAAATAATAATGTATTGAATAACCATTACACCACGACCTAGAGACTGTAAGCTGTACGCACACATGTATGGTGAAATGTCATTAAAAGGATGGATAGAATAATTAATATGTTTGTACCATATTTATAATAACATATTATTATATAGAACATATTGGAGTTTTTATTTTATGATGGAATAAACAAAGAAAGAGGAAGTGGAAGAAGAAAGGAACTTGAAAGAGGTGATGATTTATTTACCTCTTCTTTGGGTTCTCCCATTTGATTTGACCTATGGAGCTCCATAGGTAGGATTTATGACTAAAGTAATGCCTCTAGGATAATGTGAAGACAGTTGAGAGTTTATTTGGGTAGGGTTTGGCCGATCCAAACGGCTTTGAATGTGTGAATTAGAGAGAAGGGGTTGTTCCCTTTTATAAGAGGGGTGGGGGGAACCTTACGAAAAGCTAGAAATATTATTTTATAATAAAATAATTTCTGGTTTCTAGTGGATAAAATGTGAATTAGTTAAAGGATAAGGTGGGTATGGGTCTAAAACCACCCAACCAGTATGTTTTAGTCATGTTTGGGTAACTATATTAACCTTATATTTTAGATTTAACTCTTAGTTAAATAGTTTGACATTTACCATGTCTCTTGGTATTTTTATATTATATGGTTAATAAACATACTATATACATAAAAGAGAACTCCAAGTGGTTAATTATTGATAAACCTATCATTATATAAGTCTATTGACCGAATCATAGATTTTTATGAATAGAATATCAATTAATAATATAATATTTATTTTAAAAACTTTTTTATGTCAACTCTGACACTATTTGGAATATTGTTTTTTATAAATTCATAACAGCATTATTACATCGATTAAAATTCATCTAGCCAACCATAAAATGTCATATTAACCTAGAAAATTAGTTTAATTTATAAAAAATATCAAAATACATTTATTTGGATATTTATAATATCAATTATTTTAATATTTCATTAATTAGGTAATTACTACATCATCATTGTGTCATAAATAAATTAAATTATTTAAGGTCTCAATATATAAATAAATTACCATTATATAGGAAATAATTTTAGCTTTCTAATTATTACTTGTAGTCGAATTTATCTTCTGCGTAAACCTATATTAAAATATTTTAGTTATTAAACATTGATTTTAACTCATTTAACTCTTCTTCGAATTAAAAAATAATAAATGCCTTAATCTACACTACGTGGACCCAAAAGGTTCATCTTTTATTCCTAAGGTTTTTTTCAATTTATACATTTCCACAAGATTTAGGACATGTGTTAGGGTAATAATAATATCATTTTTAACCTTAATTACCCTATTTAGTTTTAACTCTGGTATATAAAAGTAACACATTACTATTCACTAAACATTATTTTCATATTATTGAACCACATTTCACTTACTGATATCAACCATGTGTCTTGAATTTCGAAATTCAACTCACATAAGTGGTAAAATTATGTTTTAGGTAAATTTTCAAATGCTCCTAAGAGGTGGGTAAAATACGGCAAAAAGTTCAATAAAATTTTTATATATATATATAATTATTATAGACTGATTATAATGAATTACATTGAACATATATAGGTATTATGTATCTATTTTGACCAGAAATAAATTTAAATAAAATAAATAATTATTTAAATAAAAATTCGGTTTTAAACTATAACTCAGTGTATTTCACTACTCATCCAAAATTGAATGTTTTCAAAAAATAAAAAAAAATTCACCATAAGCTAATTTGGATATTCTGAATCCAGAAATGAAGTTCATATTGAATTTTAAAATTTATAAAATTTAAAAAAGTGGGAATTACTCTTCCTAATGGCTATTTTTATTGGTTGTGGTGTGTTAGAACTCGAAGTTGCGTACAACACACACTATTGTATTATTCAATTAGAAACGTATCATGGAAGGCTGGGGTGTTACATTCTACCCTCATTCAGATAATTGTTTCCTTGAAATATGTAGAGTCTTATTTCATAAGAAGACTAGGGTATTTCTTCATCATATGTTCCTTAGGTTCCCACCTTACCTCTTCATTCTTATGGTTTCTCCATGGAAATTTTACCAGACGAGCCATCCAGTTTTCAACACTTGTTATCTTGTATCAAGAACCTTGACAGGCTCTTCGCAATAAGACAGATCGGGTTCCAGTTCTATTTCCTCACAGGTGAGTACATGCATTGGGTCAGGTATGTATTTTCTCAATAGTGATACATGGAATACATCAAGAACTTTGGAGTTACTTAGAGGCATTTCCAAACAGTAAGCTACATCCCCAATTATTTCTAAAATATCAAAAGGTTTGAGGTATATTGGACTCTATTTTCCCTTCTTTCCAAAACGTATAACACCCTTCCATGGATATAATCTCAAGAAAACATGATCTCCTACCTAAAATTCCAAATCATTTCTTCATTTATCAGCATAGCTCTTCTATCTACTTTGATCATCCTTGATGTGGTTTTGGATTACCATCACCTTTTCTATCGTTTCCTCCATAATTTCTAGGCCTACAATTTTTCTTTCACTAATTTCATCCCAACAAGTAGGTGTGCGACATCTCATTCCATATAATAAATCATATGGTGCGATCTAAATACTTGAATGGAATATATTGTTATAGGAAAATTCTACCAGAGGTTAACGTTGTTCCCAAATACCTTGAAAGTCAAGTGAGCATGATCTCAACATGCCTTCTAAGGTTTGAATAGTTTGTTCTGATTTTCCTTCAGTTTGTGGGTGGTAGGCAGTGCTCAAACGAAGTTAAGTATCTAGGGAAATATGATGACTTTTCCCAAATCTTGATTTAAAACATGGATCACGATCAGAAACAATCTATAGGGTACTACATTAAGTCTCATAACTTCATTAATATATAGTCTTGCTAGACGTTCAAGTTGTAAATCATCTTTTATAGTATGAAAATGTGCTTACTTGGTAAGACGATCAATAATGACTCATATTGCATTGTTCCTTCTAAGAGTTATTGGTAGTACCAGGAAAAATTCCATCGTATTAATAGCCCATTTCAACTCAAGCATGAGAAGAGGTTTAACGACTCATCTTGGATGTTGTATTCTAGCTTCCACTTCTTGACAAACCATACATCTTGAAACGAAATTAGCAATCTCCCTCTTTACTTTATCCCACAAAAAATGTTCGTTAAAATCTCTATACATCATAGTGCTACAAGGGTGTAGAGAGAAATTGGAACTATGAGGATCATCCAATAATTAACTTTTTAGATCAGGTATATTTTGTACAAAAAGTCTCTTCCCATATTTTAAAATTCCATCATCATACACAAATTCACTCAATCTCCCATCATTTACAGCTTTAATCTTCATTTAAAACTCTTCATCATCATTCTATGAACTATTTATAATTTTTAGTAAATATGGTTTGGAATCCATTTAAAAAGTATTGATGCTTCACCTTCCATGGTTATTCCCATGTCCATCTTTACTAGATCTATGAGAATAGGATCCCATTTGACTCTCATCTTGTTTAAAACTCCATGATCCTTTATGCTCAAATCATCTTCCACTTTAGTTTTCTTCCCCGGGTGGTAGTATATAGTGAAATCACAATCTTTGAGTAGTTCAATCCATCTCCTTTGTCTCATGTTGAGTTCTTTCTATAAAAAAATATACTTCAAACTCTTGTGATCGGTATATATCTCACATCTTTCACCATAGAGATAGTGTCTCAAAATCCTCAAAGGAATGATTATAGATACTAACTTCAAATCATGAGTAGGATAGTTTTTCTCATGAATCATTAACTATCGTGATGCATAGGCAATAACCCTATCATTCTTCATAAGGACACAACCAAGTCCATTCTTTGATGCATCACTATAAATAGAAGACCTATCAATCCCTGATGGTAGAGTCACGATAGGAGCATTGAATAATCTTCTCTTCAATTATTCAAAACATTCTTCGCACTATTTTTTCCAAAATAATTTAATCACTGTATGTGTGATATTTGGCTAATGGGTTAGCCAATTGGGAAAAATTCATTGACGAATCGCCGATAATAACCTGCTAAACCAATAAAACTGTGCACCTTAGTTATACTCGTTGGTTCTAGACATTCATTGATTTCCTTTTTCTTAGAAGTATCAAAAGATATTACATTCTATATGGACATCAAAATAAATATCCCGATGCCATAATTCACACTTTTTAAACTTCCCATATAATCCATGTCTCATAAGAGTCTTTAGGATAATGATGAAGTGATTTTCCTGATCTTCGTAGCTTTTAGAGTATACCAATATATCATCAATAAATAACACTTTAAATTCATCAAGTTATTCCATGAAAACAATATTCATTAGATCCATGAAGAAAGAGGGTGCATTAGTCAATACAAAATGCATTACTATAAACTCCTAATGCCCGTACTTGGTTCAAAATTCTTTTTTTGGGAATGATTTCCTTCTTCACACACAACTAATGACATCTAGATCGAAGGTAAATCTTTGAAAAATATTTAGATCCACTAATTTGGTTGAATAAATCATCAATGCGAGGTAGGGGATACTTGTTCTTTATTGTTATAGCATTGATCCCCCTATAGTCAATACATAGCTGCATAGATCAATCTTTCTTCTTAACAAAAAGGAAAGAAGCTACCCATAGAGAAACACTAGGTAGAATAAATCCCTTATTACTAAATTTATCTTATTTTTTCTTTAGTTAAACTAATTCCACAGTGGCCATTCTATAAGGGGTCTTCAATATGGACATTGATTTATGAATTAAATCAATGGAAAACTAATTTTCTCATTCTGGAGGATATCCAGATAAATATTCCAGAAGCACAACAACATGTTCATTCACAATAGGTACATACTCTATTTGAACATTATTGTCCTCAATCATAGTTATTTAATTATCTTCCTCCCCAATAATTGAATTTTGTAGAGCTATTGGGGGTGTATCGAGATCAGAATAAGTTGGTGATGAATCTGATCTAATGATAAGGTGTTCTTTATCCTCGTCATCGAAAATAGTAACCTCCTTCATCTTACAATAAATTTTTCCATCATGGTCTGAAAGCCAATCCATACTAAGGATTATACCAAATTCAATCATGTGTGTGACGATAAGATAAGAATATAAAAAAAATTTATATGCCCTAATGGGGACTGATTCAAAAAACATTGTTGCAATGATACTTCCCTTAGAAGTTTTGACTGAAAACTCCCTTGTTAAATAAAATTGGAAATATCTAATTTTCATAGCAAACTGGGAAGATATGAAACAATGCGATGATCTAGAATCAAATAAATCATTTTCTAAACTTGATGAGACCATTAAATTACATGCCACTATGTCTCTCAATGATTCATCCTTAGAAGTAGTGGTATCATAAGCTTGGCCTCGATCCCTTGGAATTTTCTGAGGTATGTTCACCTTATGCTAAGAAAATTCATTTACATAATGTCCAATTTCTCTACAAATGTAGCATTCAACATCTATAGCCTCTTTCTTCCACTTGTAATCATGATCTTGGTGGCCTTATTCCCCACACTTGTAACAGACTCTCGTTCCCTTCAGGCAAGTACCATGGTGTTTCTTCCCACATTTACTACATGATGTATATTCAAAATTTCCCTTCATCCCCTTATTTCCATTTCCAGAGTGTTTAGTTGATCTCTTTTTCTTGTGATTTTCTTTAAAGTCATAATACATAGAGAATTATTTTTCTGTCTTGATAGCACATGAGATAATATCTTCATATGACGAGAAGGATTGTGAGAGTATGGCTCAACGGAGAAATGGTTGTAACCCATCAAATAAATGATCAATATTACTTATTTGGTTACGTATATAATCTTCACCATGCCTCGCTAACCATGTAAAGTAACCCTCATACTTAGCAACATTCTCATCCTCATTTTTCCATAGACTCAGAAATTGATTTTCCATATATGATCAATGGTCATGAGAAAAGTATTTTTTAAGAAAATATATTGAAACTCCCTCCATTCCATATTTGATATTTCATCATCTTCCTTTGTGTTTGGAATCAATGACCACCATTGATCAGCATCACCAATGAGGCGTTAAACTGCCATGACAACTTTTTCCCTTCCACTACTTTCAAAGGCATGGAATATTTTCTCTAAGGAATTTATCCATTGCATAGTTACTAGTGGATTTGTACCCCCATTTAATGTTGGTGATTGGTGCCTCATGAAGCGATATGACATTGATCCTCAATGCTACAGATTAGGGTGCTCCATTAGAGTCAGGTTATTATTAATAACCTGAGTGAGTTGTCCAAGTATGGTAATTAGCTAATCAACACCAGTTGCATCACCACCTCCACTATAATTATCATTAGTATGAGGGAATCCCTATATGAAGTCTGTGGATTGATATGGTTTCCATTCCTTCCACTAGGTTCCATTTCTATACAATGGCATAAAATAGATTAGTTTATGAGTCAAAATACATAATTGCAGACTTGTAAAACACTTAAAATAAATTTAACATTTTATGGATATAATCCTTAATCAATAAGAAATTCCATTGAGGAAGTATATATTCATAAAACCTTTATAATGGTTTGTGAATAAAATGAGAATTATCCTATGAATATTCCCTG
The DNA here is from genome assembly GCA_963277665.1 of Viscum album. NCBI lineage: Eukaryota > Viridiplantae > Streptophyta > Magnoliopsida > Santalales > Viscaceae > Viscum > Viscum album. Next base: position 1,425,246,958 of record OY728140.1, on the reverse strand, counting down.
ACTGTGTCGTAACCAAGAGTGCAGCAAGGCCCATTGTCGTGCACTATTTCCCATTCAAGTCTAGCTCAAAGCGATGTTTTCAAGTTTTAACCCCTAGGTACATTTTTTCCAGAGTCGCCTCTACCTGCTTGTTTGCAGACATGGATGTATTTCTTGGAAAACTCACAAAATCTCTACAATACCAAAATTATAGGAAGTTATTCTACACTATTAATCAATGTCTATCTGAGGGATATGTGCTCTAATAAGAGTTTACCTAAATATAGTTTCCAAGTTTTGTACTAAACATTCTATGATACCAACTGTAACACGCCGACCCCAGAAGCCCAGATTCGGTGCATTATTACATATCGTTTGAATGATCACAAAAGATCATGTCTCAAAAGATTGAATATTTTATTCTCCTTGTATGTACTAGATATATTAATAAGGTTTACATTACATACTAAAATAGAAAACTACAACAACATTGTTTCCATGGACAACAATGAGATTCCATAGACTATCCATGTAGGTCAATCATAATACACTTATTCACATCCTGGGAAAAATAAATAAAAGTAAGAGGTGAGCACATATGCTCAGTAAAAATAACTATATAGCAGAATCTTTCATAAATAAGTATAAAAATTTAAGGAAATGTATAAAAATAAAACAAAATCCTTTTCAACATATACTATATTATAATATAATAAATATAAATAAAAATAACTCCATTAACTTACTCACATGGATATTCTTCTAGTCGAATAATCACATGCAATATCAATAGAAACATTCATAATGATGGAATGCATAATGACAAACCTTCATAACCACATAGTCAAGGCCTTGTGCCCAGACTATAATTAAGATTTTTTCAAGGCCTTCTTCCATTACACTAGTTTGTCTCATTAGACCTACCAATCCATCGAGGTTCTATAGAGGGCTCTACACATTACTTACCAAGTCTAATTAATTCTTGATATGAACAAATTTAAACATAAAATAAACATTCGTATTAAAACTAGAATATGATATGTCAATAATTTATCCATAAACCATGAATGGTGTAAAACTAACACATACACAGTCAAAACTATCACAAAAAACGTCAATACTATATGGATATTTTGTATCATAACAAATCATCATAAAATATGGTTAAAATTCATCAAAGGATGTTGAAAAATATGAAATCAAAACCTTTTTTAGTGAAATATCTATTTTTATTTCGAAATAATTTAAATTTCATATAATTATAAAAGAAAACATTTATTTTGGGAATATTCTTTTAAGCTTTTAAGCGAATATTTGATAATGATATAATGTCAGAAAATAGCTTCACCCACCGTATAAGTTAAAAAATAAATTCTTACATTAGTTTTGTCAAAATGGTAATAAAGTAAATTGTTTGTAAAATGATGGAATTATTCCCTTCAAAAAAATATTATAAAAAGTCAAAAAAGGTATAAATGACTTTATCCTATATTATAGTAAATTGTAAGAAATTTTTGAAATATATATTTTAGAAAACACAGATTTGGCAGATAAAGAGGTCCCATTTGATACTTAGTTAAAAACATCCTCGGATAAAAATGAGATTGTAAAATTAACCATTAACTTGGACATTACCATGGTCGAGGGTAGGTTAACATCCTCTATAATGGTGAAATAATTTTTTTTAATTTATAAACGAATAATATAAATTAATATGATATCATATATGATCTTTTAACATTGCTTTGTTAATAATATCTTAGTATTATCGTCTTTTCAGGGTTTTAATAGATTCATTTTCCTCAATATTATTCGATTTGTGAGTCGTATTTGTTATGGTTGGGATGTATCTTATTCATATACATAATTATATTAATTATTTAAACATTATTTTTAATCATCAAATGAAAATTAGTCTTGAATGGACACGATGGGGACTGAATCTCATCGTGTTTGTGGAGACTGTAATCCGTACGTACGCACAAGCAACAATTTCACACTTTTGATATTAAAATAATATATAATTGGGTGTTATATAATATATACATAATAATTATCATGTAATATTTATTATTACATCAATTAAACATCATTACTATACCCATCCAAATAATATTGTATTGGATAATAATTACACCACGACATGGAGACGGTAAGTCGTACGTACGCACGTAAGGTGAAATGTCATTCAAATGATGGATTGAATAGTGAATATGGTTATTAAATATTTTTAATAACATCACAATATATATATAATACTGGATTTATTATTTTATAATAGAAATAACAAAGAAAGAGTAAGTGGAAGAAGAAAGGAACTTGAAAGCGGTCATGAAATATTTACATCTTTTTTGGGATATTCTTTTTTATTTGATTAAAAGGGATCAATAGGTTGGTGTTCCGACTAATGGAAGGCCTCTAGGATAAAGGGATGAATTTTTAGAGGGTATTTGGGTAGGTTTTGGTTTAGAAAAATGGCTTCTAAGGAGTGAATTAGAGACTAGGGGGAGTTCCCTTTTATAATAGGGGTGAGGGGAACCTTAGGAAAAGCTTCAAAATATTATTTTATAATAAAATAATTTTCGGTTTCTAATGCCTCCAATGTGGATTAATTAAAGGATATGGTTGGGATGGGTCATAAACCACCTAGAAAAAAAAAATTAGATAGGTTTGGGTAACTATATTAACATTATCCTTTAGATTTAACTCTTAGTTAAATAGTTTGACACTTACCATGTCTCTTTGTATTTTTATATTTTATGGTTAATAAACATACTATACACATCTGTGAGGACCCCAAGTGTTTCATTAATGATATACGCATCATTATATAAGTGGTTTGGATGAACTTTATATTTTTGGGAATATAATATAAAATAATTATATAATATTTGTTTTGAAAACTCTTTTATGTCAATTTTGACACAATTTGGTATTTTGTTTTTTCTAAATTCATAAATTCATTATTAGTTCAAAAAAAATTCATCTAACCAACCCTAACATGTAATGTTAACCTCTAAAATTTATGGAATTCATAAAAAGTCTTTAATTACATTTATTTGGATATTTATAATATCAATTATTTTTATAATTCATTAATTAGGTAATTACTGCATCATCATTGTGTCATTATTTAGATAAATTATTTAATTTTTAAAAAATATAAATAAAATACCATTATGTAGAAAATAATTTTATATTTTTAATTAATATTTATAATTTAATTTATCTGACATGTAACCCAATATTAAAATGTATTAGTTATTAAACTTTGATTTTAACTCTTTTAACTCTACTTTGAATTAAATAATTATAAATGTCCCAATCTAGTCTACACGGACCAAAGATATTCATATTTTATTCCTAAGGTTGTTTTTTGACGAATTATACTTATCCAATAGAAATATTACATGTGTTAAGGTAATAATAATATCATTTTTACCCTTAATTAACCTATTTACTTATAACGGTGGTAAATAAAAGTAAAAAGTTACTAATAAAAAAATTATTTTCATCTTATTGAATCATATATCACTTACTGATATCAACCGTGTCTCTAGGATTTTTGAAATTCAACTCAAAAAAGTTGTAAGATTAATTTTTAAGTAAATTTGCAAATGCTCTTAGGAGGTGGGTAAAAGAAGGTAAAATGTTCAAAAGAATTTTTATATATCTAAAATTATTTTAAACTGACTCCAATGAATTACAATGAACATATATAGGTATTAGGTATCTATTCTGACCTAAAATAAATTTAAATAAATATTCGATTTTAAACAATAACTCCGTGTTTTTATAATTCATAAAAAATTGTTAGTTTTCATATATACACCAAAAATTCACACTAATCTAATTTAGATATTTCAAATAAAAAAATGAAGTCCTTGTTGAATGATACACTTTTTAAAATTTAAAAAAGGGAGTATTACTATTCATATTGGCTAGTTTGATTGGTTTTGGTGTGTTAGAACTCGAAGTTGTGTACAATACACACTATTGTATTATTCAAAGAGAAGTGTATCGTGGAAGTTTGGGGTGTTACACCTATCCTGTTTAAAAACATGATGCTCTTAATTTTATAATAACATATCAATATTTCCGTATGTGTATGTACATTTTTCACTGGAGATTATGATTTTAAAACACTGTAACATATTTTCATTCATTTAATATTTTTAAAGTTACTTTTGTAGGAGGACATATGCTATATTTGGAGAAAACAAATATCATCATCTTTCAACAATTCATAAATTCATTGAATTTTAATTGAAAACTATGTATAAAAATTTCATTCATATAATCATAAAATACATCATCTACAAAATAAAACAAATTTTAAACATTATCACTTAAATATTAACCGTTAAATAAAAGTACTAAATTCCAATCACCTTAATGGATTTATATACATAAATTTAGAGTGTGAAGGTCTAAATTCATATAATAAAATAACAGAAATTGTACAATTACTATTTACAAATTATAATTCCATTAATAAATAAAAAAATCAAAGAAAAATAATTAGTATATTACATATAAATTATAAAATTAACATAAACATTTTAGTATTCCATAATTTTCAATAACAAATTAAGTATTGTAGTGAAAAAAATTATACATGAATTACATTCATAGTCAAATAATGCACTAAAAATTTCTATTACATTTCTAGATAATCTCATTTTCGCATGAAATAAATGAACATGAAAAATTGACATAAAATCATAATTGGAAATCGTATAATAATTATCAAAGAATATATGTTAGAAAATATTATTATCACCTTATGTTATCCCCTCCTTAATTGGATGAAATACATATAAATAGGATATATATATATTATATACACAAATCAAAAATTAAAATCTGAATAATATAATATTTATGTTTCAGAAAATATTATATATATATATATGCAAGTTCTTTAATAATAGTGATATGAAATTTTAAATACACATATATAGTAGTTTTATTTAAAACAAAAGATAATATCCCATGAAAATTCATAAATACATTCTAAATTGATTGATTATAAAAAATATAAACAATCCTTTAATATAAACTAATCCAAATCATTACTGAAACATTAAAATATCACATAGAATATATACCATAAAAAATTGTTAGAGAGGTGGGTGTTTGTGTTGGGTCATTTAAATGAGAATGTATATACAAGTAGCATTGCATATAATTTTATATAAATTAGTAGTGTTATATGAGGATAATTATTTGTAGCGATTCCAAATTTTGGATTCATCTAGATTTGAAATTAAATATAACATATATATATTTGGATGTTTTCCTTCATTGTTGTATGTGTGAATTAAAAATGGATTCTATCTTGAATTTTGTAGAATTTTAAAAGGTTGTTTGTTTATCTAAAGTAAAAATAAAACATGGTACCCAAGTTAATTGAATTATATATATATATTAATCTTTCTATGGATGCAAGACCGAAGGATATTTTCAAAGATCTCTAAAAAATGAAAGCTGAATTATAACAGAGTAATCTATGTGTTAAAACGATTTAAATAAGAATAAAATATATAAAATATATATTCATTTGATGAAAAACCCAGCATAATAATGTTATTAAAAGAATTAAAATGACCAGATATGGACATTAAAATTATATAAAATGATGCCAGTAATAATCATCCACACCAATACTAAAATAGAACCACTAAATAAGTAAATAATGAATAGATAAATGAAAGTCCACAAATAGTAATAAATTTATGATACTAAGTGAAGAATAAAACAAAAGAAAACAATAACTAAATCTCTATAATATGAAAAGGATTATTGAAATAGGATGGGAAATGTAAAATAAGACAATAACATATAAATTTTTGTAATAAATATATATTATTTTTTGTAAATGTATATATTAATTTCATTCTTAATTACTTTTAACATATAAAAAATATTAAATAAATATTTTATTATAATAAAATTAATATTTAAATTATTTGGACGTTGAATTCATCTCCAATTTAATGAATTTCTCGATGATAATTTTTTCATTGTACTTAAAAAAGTTTTGAATTTCCATATGGACTGAATGTTACCATTTTATTATCTGAGTCACATTTAAGGAAGTAGTGGGAAACCGATCTTGGTCACGATATCCAGATAAATAAAAAGAATAGAAATGACCGAATTTTTAAAGACATGTTTTTGACTTTTTTGTTTACATACATCTTTAAAGACTCTCTTGTAATGAATAGGCTTGAGTATCTGGTTCATCCATGATGTGGTCTTCAAAATTATATTCCATATTTTCCAATAAATTATTACATTATTCCATATTAGTCTTCCTTTCATTGAGTCCATGATCCGAAATGTTATTTTTCTTATTGATCGAATCACAATAATCCCTATTGAGGTCCACTCAATGTTTTTTCTCAATAAAACACCTATATAACCCCTATGTTAAATTGAGCTCAAATTCCACCTCTAAAAATTATTTCATGGAATGAATGATGAGATATCAATATTCTAATATTTAACATAGCACCTCATAAGATATTCTGACTGAATATTTAAATCCTTCTAGCATCGTAAACAGATCCACCATCTTGTGGATAGCCTGTTTTGTTTCCTTGACTTAACCAAAATATATCAAAAAGTAATAATTCTAAACTATTGAACTATATTTTCAACCTGAATATGGTCCTTGGTATCAATTTCAACAACCTTATTGTTTTTGGTAGACCTATTCCCTTCGGTTTCTGTAAATGTCAATAGTCCTTCCAACATGTTTTCTTATCTCTGTTTAGAAAAATGTTCTTCCTTGCATCCCAATTGTTTTCCTTCGATTCTTATTCTTTGGTTATGAAGACATCTATAATTACCTTCAACCTCATGATCCCATAAGTCTTGTTCTAAAAATCATCATTTAATCTATTTGGAAAGAGGATTTAATTTAATGGGATCATCATTGGTGTTTTTGTTTGGGTGTTTTCTTTCATCGCATCCCCTTGATCAATTGTCATTCCATCAACCTCTAGGTTTCCAAAACAGTTTCCAACCTCAATGATTGGGTATATCCCACTTTATTTCACCATGGTTATAACCTATACCCACTACATGATTCCATCGCAAGGAACAATACAAGAAATCTCTATCATACCTTCTTCCAATGAATCCACCATGAACATATCACCGTCTTTTTCTCACACTAACTCTTAAAATATTAATATTCAATCTAAATTTGAGTTATCCAATATACTAGTAGAATACACTATATTAAAATATATATTCAATCGTCTAATGTCTTTGACCACCATTATATGAAAGGGAAACTGATGTGCTTCCATCATAAGGATAATATTATATTTTACACTATAAATCACATGTTCAACTAAAATACCAAATAGAAATTTGTATCCTTAAGGCTCTTCATTAACTTTTTTTTTTCAAACACGACTAGCCTATAGCTTCCTTCTGGGTTTAATAGTGCCACAGATCTGGACTATCTCCATAAAACATTCACTAGAATTTGAATTCCCTCTTTATAGTCCTGCACCAAGCTTATTATTTCATCCACATATACACACGATGATTGTTTGCCAAAATTTCATTAATAATAATAAAAAATATACCCAGGAATCAAAGAAAACAAATTTATAATTTCAAAATTCTTCCCTAATAGATATCAATAGATAATAAGTTCCCCACTAGACATATCAACTTCAACATAAACCCAAGGATAAATTGAATTCCTAACAGATGGAGTTCTACATTATGAGAATAGGTATCATCCCATGAGATTCACTAACTTTAGAATTGTCAAGGAATTTAGAAATTAGAGTAGTATTTTAAGAATTATAACCCAAATAGTCGTTTATTGGGAGAAGAACGTAATATGAAAGTCATACTTACTTCTAAATAGGAAAATTCTTGATCTATTAATAATTTGAGGGGCACTAGTCCATGACTGAATCAGGTAGATCTCCATTGAAAACCGAATCATGATGAGTAAGCTATATAAATGACCCATCATATATTGATCATGCATACCCTATGATCTTAAAATAATCATGTCAAATATGTCCATTAACATATTTTGATTGATGAACGGAACTATCAGTGTTAATTACTGAATAAATGAAGCCTCATTTGACAATAAAAGTGAGAGGGAATGCTATGGTAGACCATTACACAAATCAGGAAACTCATAGAAAAGAGAAATATTATGAATGAATAGAAAGATATATGGGTAATATAAGGGGTAAAAGGGATGTTTTGGATCACCCTTGAAGGAAGAAAAAGGTATCTCCCCCATAGGAGGAATTATCTTAGTGGATGACATCATCAAGGTCTATAGAGATAAGTATTGCACAAAAGGTCTAACACTCTCTGTGGATTTATATCTTCATCACTTAGAAATATATAATTTCTTAGGGTAATTAATTATCTTGAAAAAACTATATCTCATTATTTTTTCCCTCAAGAAGAAACATCTAATTTTCAAAATGTTCTTGACCATAGATTTGATACCAACTATGAAGTCCTGAACCCACTATTTTGAATTCAGTACATTAATATTCTCTGTATTTTTTTTAAAAAGTCAAATGAAAATTACAAAGATAATTTCAAATGATATATCATTTATTGATCTAGGTTTTGGAGAATTATACATATTACTTTAATTTAACAATGTTGTAAAAATATAAAATAGAAAATTTTAATTCACTCATACATCATAAGTCAAGTGACCACATTCAAAAAACTAAACTAATCATATGGAAAATAATTTAAAATATATGATGATCTTTAATTTTACTATGAAGGGGTTTAAAACCAATCGAAAATACTAATCATTATAAAATAATATTGTACATTGAAAAATAGTTATTATTTGAAAAATTATCTAAAAATAATCCCTTGATTTGTTGAAAAGAATTATGAATGATTTTTAAAACAAAACCATGAGTCCACATAAATCATTTAAGGATATCAAGGCCTTCCAACATTTTAAGGGTCATGTTCACTCCTAAATCCTAATCATATTTAAATGTACATGTGCCTAATTTTATAAAAACATTTTAATCATTCTTTATATATATATATAAATTTCTCAAAAGAGTTTATTATTTTAAATCATGGTAACATAATTTCATACATTTATATAATTGTTTATAATTAATTTCTGAGTAGGAGATATTGTAGATTTGGACCAACACAATAAAATCACTATTATGGATATCATAAACTAATTTAATATTAACAAAAATATATTTATTAAATTTTCATTCATATTCTAATAATATAAATTTTGTAAAAATAGAATTAAATGTGGAACATTTTAATTTAAAAATGTATCCTTAAATAAATTTACTAGATACAAATTTACATAATTATTTTTTATACATAAATTAATGTTGTGAAGGTATATCTACTTCTCATAAAATAAAATTTATTTTAAAATTACTATTTATATAAAATAATTTTGTTTAACAATATAAAAATAATCACAAGAAAAATAATATATATATATATATATATATTAAAATTAAAATAGTAGCATTAACATTTACTGTTATCATAATTTTAAATAATAGAATCACTATAACCATGACATAAAAAAATTCCATACATTAATTGCATCCACATTCAAATCAATAATTCAAAATTAGCATAACATTGTAGTTAATAACTTGGTCACAAGAAATAGATGAACGTAGTCGCACAACAAAAAATCATAAATGGAAGATGTATAATAATAATCATAAAATATATTGTAGAAAATTTGATAATTCCAGTATATAATCACCTCACTAATTTGAAAAAATACATTGTAATCAGACATATATATAGTACCTATAGAAAAATCATGAATTTATATCCTATAAATATAAAGAGGGTTTTTTTGAAAATATTACATACATATATGTACATTATCAAATAATAGAAACATAAAATTTGATACACACACACACAGATATATATAATAGTTTAAATTTAAAAAATATAATTCCAATTGGAAAACTATATATTCAACATCATATGATAGATTTAAAAATAATAAAATCAATCCCTTGTGTTAAATTTAACAAATGCCTTGCCAAAGAATGGGAAAATTACATGGAAAATGAACCATATAATAACTGAGGGATAGGTGTGGGTGTGTGTGTCGATTCCTATTTATTTTAATTTAAATAAGACAATTATTGTGAATAATTTTATTACTTTAACTATTGTTTTGTGGAGGATAGGTATTTTCAGGTCATCTAATTGTTCAATTAATCGTGTTTCAAAATTAAATAATAAATATATATAAAATTTTTTCCTTCATTATTGTAATAATTAATTGTCTAGAGATTTAATCTTGACCTATACATAATCAGATAAGTGTTTTTGCTTTTGTTTATAATAAACAATACTTGGTATAATACTTGATTGAATTATATATTTAAATCGTACTATGGAAGATGGAACTGATGATATTTTCAAAGATCTCAGGACAATGACAGTTACATGCTTGTGAGGAAAGTAGATTATTCATATTATAAAAAAATAAATTAAATATATTATATAAATATATATATTTTCATCCAAGGAACAATAATCCTATGAACATGGATGAAAAATTAAAACTCACTAGATTTATACTGTGAAATTTTATAAAATGGTACCCAAAAGATTCATAAACAACATCACTAAAATCGATCCACAAAAAAAGTAAATATTGAATCGAGAAAAGATAACCTACAATAAATAAGGATTTTCTGACCCAAATTGAAAAAAAATTAAAAATAACAACACATCGATATTATCTAAAAATAATTTTGAAAAATGATTTATACACCTAAAATAATTCCAAAAGACCAACGTTTTTTAGGTTAGAGAGGATCAAAATTTCATTAGATCATATATCCCTTAGAAATGAAAATGTAACTCATGATCGAGCCCACATTGAAAAACATTGTTCTTCATAATCCTTTACCAGTGGCCAAAGATCACTCAGACTCATCCTGAACAGTATATCTTCCTTAGTTGGAACCACTGATGCTTGATCTCTATTGCACTAGGTTGAAAACATAGTTGGTTCTGCAACATCACTTGACTCTATGATCCCCTTTCTGCAACGTACTCTATTCACCGACCCCATCCAAAACCTCAAAGCATAATTATTCATTCATTCTATCTCACTTTTATTGTATTTTTCATTATTTAAATACTAAAAATTATTATTATTATTTTATTATAATTTCAAAATTTACGAAATAATTTATAAACAAGATAATAGTACTCATATCTTAATATAATATATTCATAAACATTATATGTTTTATAAAATATAAAATTTCATTTAATATTTAAATTTTTTTTTCATATATTATATATCCAATTAATACTATTATAATTTCTAAAATTTTACTCGATATAAAATTTAAAATAAATTACGATTTTCATATTATTATTATATGAAAAATATATCATACTAAATTTATTTCTAATAATGATAATGGTTTACTTATTACCCTAAATATCTAAATAAAAGGATAAATATTATTTGTTAATTTTTTATAAATTATTTTTTATTTAACGTTTCTAATTTTCTTGATTTCTTTATTCCAATCATTAATTTTACATAAAAAATCATATAAATAAAATAATACCACATTTATAAAAATATTATTTGTTTATAATATCAAATAAAAATAGTTTTTTTGAAAATTACTTTTTTATTCGAAATATTATATATTATATATTTTCATACTATGAGGATATTTTAAGAAAAATACATTTTTATAGAAAAAATTTTTCCTTTTAAAGTGATATTTTATGATTTTAATAAAATATATTTTTGATTATAAAAAATATCATAGATTTATAAAAGTACATATACAAGTCATTATTAATTTATTTTAACTTATAAACAAGTTATTAATTATATAATTTATTGAAACATTATTATTTTTAAATTTGTGGTGATGTTGCACAACTATAGGTAAGAAACATTTTAAATTTGAGAATTGCTTGGCATAATTCATAATTGAACCTTAATCTTGACTAAAAATAAAAAACATGGATACTTTATCCTTTTTCACTTCCAAGTATATTACCACTAAATGAGAAAAGACTTAAATACTTCCAATGACATTGATTCATATAAGCAAGAGGAAGTCAAACCTTCAAACCACTTCTATCATTGTCCCTCAAATATGTTGTTGATATAATTGATCTTCAGATAGTTAAAAGTCTTGAGAGAATTGAATATCCAATAAAATTATTAAATCCAATTTACAGTCTCAATATAACCATATTAATCATTATAATGAGGATTGAAATTCAATATTTCTAGGATGGTGTCCATTGCATAGAATGTCTCTGAATCCACAACTTTATTTTGGGTTTGGTAAGAGTTTTTGTTGGAGTTGTCACATCCATAAAATTAAAAGGGCAAGTCAAATGATTGGATTAAAAAACTATCTTTATATCAATCATGGAAAACATAATGAGACACATTTATGGTCATAATAAGACAAAGGCTTATCAACTCATGAATCAAAGAAAACTCAAGAAGAGAAAAAAAAGAAAATAAATGAAGTTATGACCCACATTTATCAAACCATCATGTACTTCAACGAAAATTATATTACCCAAATTGTAAAACATTACACTTATCTTCAAAAAATTATGTCCTAGTAAAAATTCATTACCATTCAAAAAATCCATTACCAGATCAGGAAAAAAATTTCATAGTTTCAAATGTGTTAATACCATTTTCCAATTACAATTTACATTAATATTTGAAACCTAATGAAAACCAAATTCATTTTTTGAATAAATGAGTATTTTAATATCAATATTCAAAACTGAATATTTCATAAACTAATATTTTGGTAATTGGAATAATTCTTCAATAAATAAAATAAAAATTGGATTTAAGAGAAAATTATGTTTTCTAAATTGGCATAAAAACATCAACGTTGGATTGCAAAAAAAACATCCAAATAATAGAATGAAACAAACCACATACATAAACCTCCTAACTAACATAACACTAGTGTTTTCACATTGAAGTAAACTGATAAGGTGTCATGTTTATAACCAGTTTATAACTATCAACAGATTTTCTTAAATAGACAAGTAAACCAAACTAAAAGCAAAAAACTATTCATTGATTTTTTTCTAGATCAATCAGATTTACTCCTCATAGATGACTGTATTGGGAAGACATTGTGTGGTTGTGGTCATCAATATATTCAAATTCCTAAACTCATAATATTTTCCCAAAATAATACATAATATTATAAGTAATATAAAAATTAATCATCATAAGTAAACCAATAATTAAAAATTACAACCCTTTTGTCTCTTCCCCTGTTATACATGTCAAATCATTAAGGGATGGTGATAAATAACCCACTCATGACTACTTCTTGAATCCTAAAATTTCTATCATCACTATCCCCCATGACTTTTATTATAATAACATAAGGAAATTCAAATAAAAGTATGTTTTTTCTTGGAATTACTTACATTGAATCGATTTATATTGAAAGAACCCAAAATTAAATTGAAATTAACATTCAATACAATTCACTAGTAACCTAAAGATCATTCGTGATCTCCATGGGATAGAGGAAAAACATGAGAATTAATAATTAACTATTGGGACAGATTTCATGCACAAGGAAAAATAATCAACATACAATGTGAAAAAAAATTATAAATCAATACATTCATATTAGATTAAAAAGAGAAACTAGAAAAACTAAATGTGGAACATATTAACAAGAACCTATATGTTGTAGGCCCATGAACACTAGCCATGTCCCAAGTCACCCAGCCTCAGTCACCCAAGTCCAAACCCACAATAGAAAATTATAACATGATAACTTGTTATAAAATCATTAAGGCTACCAATACAAAATGATACAAGGTGACATTGAGATATAAATCATACTAGGATTCCACTAAAGTGTCTATATAGTAACATCATACGGTAATTCAAATATTTTTATTTGAAAATTTATAATATTATTTCATGTTTTTTCTCTCATAAAAGAAAATAAATCCCTATAAATAAATTTACACAAGAGCTGGACATAAATAATTAGTTTAAATATTTCAAAAACATTTTCCAATATATAGTTGGAAAATAATACATTTCATCCTTTGAAAATAAAATCATCTCTCCAAATTCACTAAAACCCATATAAATATGTAATATAATATAAAAAATGAAATATTGAAATTAAAACATAATATTAGGATCTATATAGGGGTCAATACTATTGGGTTATGGTGCATAATATTAATAAATAGACCAATAAATAGAAACAGTTAATCAAGTGAGGAAACTGTTATGCTATGAATTGACAAGAAATAATATCGTTTGTCAAGTATCATGTATATTGATTTCATGGTTTTAACCTAGATATGATTTTGAATTTACCATAGAAATACAATAAAAATCATAATGACTAATCACTGGGTTTACATCCCTCCTCATAGTTCCCATGAAAATAGTTCTATTCACACCCACATTTCGGACTACATAACCAAAAATTTATCCACTGATGTTCCATGAAAATATATAAAAGATGTTGTGATTCCAATAGTGATGAATAAAAAATTTTCAAATTGTATAAAAACACATGTTTCCATTACTTGTTTGATGAGGTGAGGGAGATAATATTTTTTATGGGGACCACGATGTCGATCCTTATCAATATCAATTTTGGGATACATCGCTAAACATTTCATTCCTGGGATCATACCCACAAATCACCTCTCACTCTCACCACAAGCTCCATCATCTGAATAATAAATTTTGAAAACCTATTAATTGGATGAAAAATATTCACATATTCTACATAAAGGATCAATACCAGGATAGTACTATTATATAGTGGAAATTATGACATCAAATTCTATTACATTCCATTGAAATACGATCCATAAATATAACAATAAAATTGGTAATCATACATGATTTATTTCACAAGTCATTATCAACTACCAAACTGTTCATCAAATAATGAATTTCATGCAAATTATGTTTAACAAAATAAAAGGTTATAATTATTTTTAAAAAATGGGTTTACAAACACTTTCATTATGAATAATTTAATCATTTCAAACAATCCAAGAAACCCTATTTAAAAAAATGGGAATAATCTTTCAATGTCTGGTCTTTTCCCTTGCATGATTCCATAAAATTAAGTCTCTATAAATGAATCCCATATTTCAACCCATTTTATGTTATTCATATCTATTCACATTATAAATCAAAATTTTGCTTAATACATCCCTTCACACAAGGAATCCTTAATAATTTATTTGAAGATGAATTATAATAAAAATATAATTCATTAATTTATTATACCATTAAGATGATCCCTTTAAATGGTAAATTTATTTTTAAGATGATGAATAAGATTTCATAAGGAAATTAATTATTAATAATTATATAAAAACTATTATAAGGAGTCACATATCATTAAACTATCATTAAAAATGGATTAAAAAATGATGTAAAACCATATAAACCCATACTTGGAAAATAATGAATCTTACCGTAATGGATCCAAGATGGGTTGGCTCTTATATAGATCACAAAATCATAGAAGATCCTTCTCTATAGAAGTAATAAAATATATTATATCCATAATTCAACATCAATATTCCATCATATAAATATTTATAAGGATTATATATCATATATGCTAAAAAAATACATGATAACTGAATATATTAAGAGAAAATAGAAGATGAACATATCGAAATAATATCACCACTTTGTCCAGCCCTAAAATCCACTAGGTTATGAATCCGGGAGATAAAAATTCCTATTTATTGATCCAAATACCAAAGGACAAAATTATTTTCAATTATGAGGTGTTTGAGTTGAAATGGGGGAATTGGGATTTAAATTACATTTTTTGGGTCATTAAATCTGTATTCCCATGGTTTCCTATTAATGAATGTACAATTAATACTAATAGTATGCCTTGCCATGTGACCAAAATCAATACACTAGAAGAGATCGACAATTTGGTTTCAAATATTGAAAAACTATTTTCCCTCACTATGACTATTGAAAGAGGATTCACTATTTTTTCACTGGGTTCGAAAAAACATGTTCTAACTATGGACCCTCCTCTTGATCTCAAAAAAGGTGCATGATTTCCTTGGAAAGGCTGTATGATTTCCACTTGTAGTGATAATACAATTCCCAAGTCTATAGACCATAAAAATCAATATCTACCACCATTTAAAAACCAAAAAAATATACTACAAAATAATAAACTAAACCAATATTCAAAATAACATGAAATCAGGTCTTGACATGTTACATTTTGTGCTCTTATGTTCAATTCATGATGAGTTATAAAAACATTACACCCATTGATAAATGGTGATTTCCATTAACAAACAATATAATTATGAAAACAAATAAAAAGTTATTTTTTCATGGGAGACACAGTCAATAGTTAATCCAAATACAAAAAATACTTATGAATTTTAAAATTCAATGTATGAATATTTTTTATTTAATTAATTTTATATCAGTAAATTTGTTTTCAACCATGTAGAAAACTATTTCAAATAAAATTTAATCAACCTTATCAAAGGAATTGAACAATGAATTATACATATAATTTTTTTTCACCAACGAAAATGTATAATATAATTTTATGATATATGTGTAACTACAAAAATTGAGAAAACATATACATGTATGAAATACATATATGATGTATTCACTTATAAAATCATTGTCATACATGACCATGTGATGTTCCACATACCACTCTTCATGGATTTATATATCTAATGTGTGTGGTCATGAAATTAATCATTCTTGGGTTTGGGATGAAAATTTATGGCCAATTTTTTTATATGTTTCATCTTCATCAATCAATGTTTGGTTATGCCTCATTCTCAAATTATCAAATGTATGAAATAAAAATGTATACATTATTTATTCATTAACCATTTATAATGTGTATTTTAAGTGGACTAATTTTTAATACACAATACATCATTATTTACATGTATTCATTTAGTTATAAATATTCAGTGAAATGAAATGGGTCCACAATAAGTATTTTAGTTGTTATGCGGATAGTTAGATGAGTTATGCAAATGAAAATGGATAAAAGAAAAATTTTCTATAACTCAAAAACCAATTGATGGTGCCTCCTCCAATATTTTTTAAATAGTTACTTCGAAAATACTTGCAATCAGCGAGGGATCTTTCCAGCTATTTTCTCTAATAAACCGTAGATGTAGTACAGGTTTTGTTATATATGTTTCTTGACGGATCTTTATAGAAATTTTCTCTAATAAATAGTAGATTTAGTTCTGGTATGATACATCGATCCACATAGTTATGTTGATATTTTGAATAATCATTTCTATTTATTTAGAAATATATAATAATTCAATCCAAAACATTTCATATATATTTCTAAATGTGAAATATTCAAAAACAACAGTGTAATAATTATTTAACCAATAATGAAAATCAAATAATATTTGTTTCTTCTTCTTATTATAATTATAGTCAGTGGAAACATTATAAATCTTCCATGATATCAACTATCCTATAATGAATGAAAAAATTAAAATATTTAATTTTTTTAAGAACATATGTTACTGACGCACACTGAGGTGGATTCCTAATAGAAATATTGTAGTCAAACCATTGATGAATATTCATTTATCTATAATCTGTGTCATGAGTCTTATATTTATGATGAAATAGAATCTATGATGACATTTAATCCTTACGAATCATTTATTCTATATTAAAATGTCACATGATTGTTTTCTATTTAGGATCAAGCTATATTTCATTACTAATGTGGAAATGTTTTTACCATCCACTTATGTTTAGATCATATATGAAACATGTCTTTCAAAGAAGCATCATATGTGTGAACACTCACATTCTAACAAAATATAAATTATAAAATTAATGGTTTCAAGTAAAAATCATTATAAGTTTTAGGATGATATGGTATATTTATAATTATACCAAAGAAAGTTATTTATTTTTTCATAAAAATTGAAATATTATGTTTATAAATTTGAATGAAAATCGACCATATTCTTATTTAAGTAAACATGTGACCAAAATAGATTAAAATAGATACATGATACACCCAACCAGAAAATACACACCATAGAAGAATAATCGAGACACAAGGCATAAAATTTATACCATAATAAAAAATAAACATGATAAATATAATTATCAATGTTCTCAAATCCCTTGGCACTATTCCATCGTATTTTTTTTGAGATTTCATCAAACTAAAAACAATTATTTCTGTGTAATCAATTAAAAGTGTGACATTACTTTCTAGGGAAATAAGATAATGTTCCATATGATTTTATCCTAAATTGATATATTCTAAATTCTTTAAAATAATTTAGGCCCATTATTTCCACCATTAATAAGATAAAATACTTCATGAATTCAGTAATTTTATTTGTAAAATTCTCATGTTAATCAATAGACATCCATGTCATATAATAAATTAAGGAAATATCTATATCATTGGGATAGAATTAATTTTGATTAGTAATATTGTAACCAAAATAAATATTATCAATTACATTTATTATTTTCCCATGATACATTTTTATTAAAAATCACATCATTTTGATTTTATCACAATACCAATATAAAAGATTCCAGATATACAACAACATTTTTATTACCCTCCCAAATATATAAATTTCATTAGTTTTATCATGAATATTGTTGGTCGGAGTGGATACTAAAGAGGGGGGTGAATTGAGTTCCAATTAAAATTTCTATTAAAATATTGTCTATTTAAAATCCCCCAATTTATAAAACAAGTTAAGCTGTAGTGAATTTATACATATTGTAAATGTTCACTTAGATTCTCGAAGATTGATTAGGTCTCAGTTAATTTAACCACAAGATCAAACTAACTTTTGAAACTAACATACTGATTTACAATAACTATAAACACTTGGTAATTTAAATATCAAAGTAGCTTTAAAATAGTTTTGTATTTAAAATTAATAGCAGCGGAGTATAAAAGATATATATAGTATACTCTAAACTTAAACTAAAGATGCACAATAGATGTAACAATAGGATCAGTTTCAAACCGAGACTTAGCCCTCTCAAATTTATATAAATTTCATCCACACCCTGGATCAGGGTTAAAAACAGTTTACACAACTGTCCAGGCCATGCAGGGACCTCTACTACTATTCTTCGTGGGATGAAAAATAGAGATCAGGCCACACAAGGACCTCTTCCACGGTTTACATTGGTAAACAAGAGTTAATAGTTTTAGAGTGAGGATTTTGATATCCTTTAGTTGAGTGTAAGAGACATTGTGTGTGTGAGAGATATACAGAGTACACCGCACTACTCGAAAGTAAATAAACAAATCAATTTGAGAGAATATATAAGAGTTTAGAAAGATCTAGTGATTAGCAATGCAGCTCTGGACTCGTTGGATTCAGCAGAATTGCTTCATAGTCCTTCTCTAGTTTTTCTGTTGAAAAACAGAGTGTCGTAGTTCAGCTTATGTTCTACAGGAGTGAAAATTATCTCTTGATTCATCATGTGTTTTTCAGTGGTGTTGGATTGCACTAATGAGACTTCTTTGAAAGTATTGAAATCTCCTTCTTGCTCAGGATTGTCCTTTTGGTTCATTACAGTGCTCTCGGGCGTATGTAAGTTCTTCTCGTTGTATCAGCACACTTGTGCACCACTACTTACACTTGTTATGTGTACTGCTTCTCAATCTTCCTTATATTCAACTCTTTCTGGCAGTAAGAATGATTCCCTTTTCATACGTACGAGATAAGGTTTCCTGACATTCCAACAACTATCATAAAAAAATATTAATTTCATTAAAAACATCAAATATGACTATTAGCATTATTTAAATAATATTGACAAAAAGTTATGAAACAATGTCACAGTTATTATGTAAATGGTGACTTCTTCACGTTATATTCTTCACAGTATGTGGTTCGCGATATGTGATTCACGGTGTGTCGGTCACGGTGAGTAGCTCACAGTGTGTCCATCACGGTGTGTCCTTCACGGTGTCTTGGCCATGGTATGTCCTTCACAGTGTCTGGGTCACGGTGTGTCTATACTTAGACAATATCTGTATTTAAACTTAAATAGTAATATGCAAAATATGGATTAAGCTTAATCATTAGAGATTAATAGAAGTTAAAACATAAATATAAAGGCTTGATAATATGAGTGAGATTTTTGATCATGCATAAGACTTGTAAATAATAAAGAGAGTAATTAACATCAATAAGATTTTTTATAATTAAAACATGATGTGTAGTTATTATTGAGGCTGAAGAGCATTAGCATGATGTGTAATTAATATTGAGATTAATTAGAAGGAATAGGATTTGTGATCATTAAAACATGATTAATACATGAGGAGTCCAACAATCTCCCCCTTTTTGATGATCACAAATCATGTATAGTCAAAATATAAATGAAATGTAACATAGCATATCTCATTATAGTACTGATACTTGTTGTTTTTCTCCCCCTTTTGGGATTATGAAAAACAAGAGAAAATGAAATGAAACAATGCATTTTTCATTAAAAAGCATTCAGAATAGATCATACAGAAGAAATATAAATAGGAAACAAGAAATGACATCCAATCAAAAAGAAAATAGTCTCCAGACTCTTCAGGGATCCACCTTTTCCTTTCCTTTAGCAGCTGCAGGAGCTGGTGCTGACGTAGAAGAAGGCATAGATGTGGTAGAAAAAGATGGTAAGGGTAAACCTTCAAAAAAATATGGACCCAAAGTAGGGGCAGTAGAAGATCTAGGTTGTGGTTAGTCAAGAATTACTGGCCAGATCTGAGAAAGGGCTTGGATGACTGACATGACAGTTGAGGCTAAGGCAGGTAGACCGGGTCTAAGGGGTGCAACAGCTGGAGCAACTATAGCAGTACTCTTCACATGATGATATGGATTCCAAATATGGATGAAATCAGAAATGATTTCCCCACCATATTGCATATCCTTTTCAAACTTTCCCTTATTCTCCATGAATTTGTCCAACAATCTGGTGAACTCTGTAAGTTTCTGAACATGAGCTTTAAAAGATTGGGTTACAGGAGGGATTTTCAGGTTTTCCACAAGATATCTAAACTGATCTGTCATATAAATTTTTTGGAAAATCTGAGTGAGATAAAAATCTATTTTCTTAGTGATCTTATATTGAGAATCATTGGATATCTTAGAAGGAATTCTAACCAAGTCCAATGCTCGATCACTATTCTTAACCACTTCTGACAAAGAAGATAGATCCAAGCCACTTAATTCATTCTGACGTTCTTCCTTGATTATGGATCTCAGCAGAGAATCATCCAAAAGTGGAACAGAAGGTTGACCTAAAGCAGGAGAATCTTTTACAGCTTCGGATAGAACTTTGAGCTATTTTAGAACTTTTTGCAGGCATCCAGTGTACTCATCTGTGAGTATATTTAGATTTTATACAAGCTCCCGCATAGGTTCCAGCATCTTGGTGTGCCTTTTTTCAGTCATTTCATCAAAAGATAGTAGATATGGATTTACTTGAGACACCATTTCCCTAGAAAGGGTGGAATCAGTTGGCTCAAGAGAAGCAGCAATAGGTTGCGGGGCAGAAGAAGGAGCAGTCACATGCTCTGATCTTGAAGGCAGTTCTGATTGCAGGTTTTCCACCAAACCTTTCAAATTTGCAACATCAGCACTTATCAGCTTATTTTCAACTCTGACTTCTTGAATTTCTCGGATCATCCTTTCTTGAATATGCATTATAATATTTTACAAGAGAATTGATGCATCTTCTTGACTCAGTTGAGTCACTAGACGAGGTTGAGAGGATAAGATATTCTCAACTCTAGATAATAGAGTCTCTCCAAAAACAATCAGGTCATTTTTAATCACAAAGGAGTGATTCTAGGGTAAGAGTGCATGTGAAGGTAGAGGTTCGGGTTCTGGTACTGGTTCTGGATGAGCTATAGACTTCAGTTGAAACAGAGAAGAAAGATTCATTCTAGATGTAGTCACCTGTTGTGACTCATTCACATCATAAAACTTGAGAACTATAATGAGTGTACCCAGAATATGTGATAGTAGGTTGGGAAGCTTCAATAGATCCAGCTTCCATAATCTAAAGGTTTTGAGGTTCCTCCCCCTCAAATTTTTCTTCCATTTCAGATACTATAGGCTCAACAACATGATCAACATCCACATTATAATCTCTAATCTATTCAGCAAACACTTTTCTTGACAACTGAACGACAATTTCCATCCTCTCTTCACCAGAGGGAATTATCTCAAGAACCGATTGTTCCACTGGTTGAGCTTCCAGACTTCCTATTTTTCAACAGGAAGATCCTCTTCAACAGGTTCTGTCTCTATGGTTGCTTGCTGTTATGAATCAGGAAAAACCAATTTTCTTACAGCATTAGGATGAGTTTCTGTATTGACATCCTCACTAGAAGTTGGAGCTTCATCTTCTCTCAAACCAACAACAACTTCCTATCCTTGAGGTATTTCAGCAGGGATAACAATAGAGACAACATCCCATTCTTTTTCAACAGGAACTATTTCCATTGGAGGTCTTCCACCTTCTTCTCTAGGTGATACTTCAGTTGCTACATCCTCTTCTTCTTCTTCTTCATCTGAATACCCATCCACTTCATCTGGTTCCAAACCAGGTTCAGATAGATTCTTAGGTCTTCTTGGATAATCAGCAGGATTAAACTTTTTATAGAGTTGGTCATTATCCTCAACCCATTGCTTCTTCCAGCGGTTCCATATTATCATCATCTGTTTGATGATAGGCTTGGATAATCCGAAATCAAATTCCTCTAACTTTTCTTCATTCATTCCAACCATCCATTTGGCAACTAACATGGCTGAAATCATCCTTGAGTAAAACAAGGAGGTGGATTTGGAAGTGACTTTGATCATCTCATAGATATGGTTAATAACATACTTGAATGGGTTGATATTATGGCCATTATTCAACAGCTGAATCAGGAACACATCCAGATACTTCATTACAGAAAAATCCCCTTTTCTCAGGCTAATCAAATTCTGAACAAATTTGAAAAGAAGTCTAGTCTCCCCATCTAATTTAGCTGATATGGCCTATTACTTGGTGCCATTACTAGTTAGAATTTCCAAGTCATTTTCCAGATTGATGATATCAAAAGATGGAGGAGGGTCTCTCTAGTAGTCTTCACAAACTCCTTCATGTGGAATTCTTAGGCATGCAGCCCACACACTCGAAGAGAAGGAACACTTCTGACCATTGATCCAGCTGGTCACCATAAAGCTTCCTCCCACATCAAAGGGAAACATCACATATTGGTAGAATTGAGATACCAGCCTCGGGTTATAATGACCCTGCCTTAAATATTACTTAATATTGAATTAAATGAATAATTCCCATTGAGGAACTTTTCAGGTTTAGAGTTTTAGAGAATTAGGAAATAACTATTACATCTCAAAAGATTACAAAGTAGACAATCCTACTATGCTTCCATAAAATAAAAACTCTTAAAAAAACTTGTTTAGTTCCATGTTTTAGATAGCATGACGTTTCCTTGTTCCCATCCTTGACTGTATTCCACATTATGTCTTGTGAAAAACATTTCGAGAAAACATGGGATGAGCATAAAAAGCCCAGTAAGTGTTATAACAATACGGAAGAAAACATTAGTCCATGTATACATAAGAATCAATGAAATCATACATTACTCATAAAACATAAGCAATTTAACATACCTCATGAAATCATAAGATTTACGAATAACTCATATAAATCATAAGACATAAAGGTAACATGGGGCATTCATATCATTCTTACGTAGGGATTAACCCTCATGGTTATGTTTGGAATACCCATCACAGTATATTTTCTATATCTCTTTAGAGAAACCATAACATTTAACCCCTTCGTGTTACCCAATGCATTGAAGATCTATATCGGGCTCATCCACCATTATTTTTTCACAGAACCACCCGTTTCCATAAATAATGCCCATGAAACATAACATAATCATAACTTAAGCATAAAAGAAAGATAACATTCCCACATTCCAATAACAATATAACATTTTAATATTTTTAAATAATGAATCCATTAAAAAACCATTTTCAAAACCAATTAGATCATTTAATAAAGAGATTATTCAATCAAAGTGTCTCATACCACATTGAAGCTTTTAACATTTTAAACCATTAATATCCATATAAATAAATCTTTAAAACCTTTTTTAAAACATGGATATTAATAAGAACAAATCATTAAAACATTTAAAGCGATATTTTAGTTAAAGGGTTTTTACCAAAATTAGAGACACTTGAATACAATAATGGAGGAATAACATTTAATACGAACTTTATAATAGCATGAGAATAAATGGATTCATGATATAATATTCAAAAGGACAGTATATACACCACATAAGATTGAATTTGTGCATAACAACAACAATGTCTCAATAGAAATTTAAAATGAGATGAAATCCCTTATAAAGAAGGTATCCTTAAATTAAGGATAAATCAATCTCAAAATTATGTGTAACAAATATAAATACACCCAATATAAGTGGATATTATGTGTAAAACAATCAGAGGTCATTCAAAAATATTCAAAGGATGGCATATTCAATAACAACATGTTGAACCCAAAGAAATCGAAATTGGGTTATAAAGTTCCCTTGGTAAAATTCGACAGCCTAACAACGTCACATTAAAATACATAAAATTAGTTTATGAGAGAGAAAATTTTATCTCATCACTTGGACATATAATTTACATTAATAAGGATATAGAAGAACATATCTCAAAATAAAAATATGTAAATTAAAAGACATAACAAAAAAGTCTTTTTAAAAGAGGAGTGTGAAAGGTTCCCTTACCGATTTGGATAACTTTCGAAATGTACTCCCCATGAAAGAAGGGTCATACAATGAAGATGTAACTACACATTAATGAAATTATATTATACAAATAGTAAAATAATCAGAATTACATACACCACACAAAAGGAAACAGTGCCCAATGTAGCATGAATCTCACGGGAATAAAAAGTGAGATGAAAATCCCCTTATGAAAATTCGGAAGCCTAAGGACACCACATAAAACATCCAAAAATGGATTGATGAGAAAAAATATGGTTTCTCATCATATTAACATTATCTTTACAGCCATAGTAATACAAAATAACATTCCCCAACATAAGAAAGCGGATCTTAAAGAATGTTACATAAAAAGAGTACTTAAAAATAAAGAGAGAGGTAGGATCCCTTACAAATATTCGGCAGCCTAACTGCACCACTCAAAACTTCCAAAATGTATTGATTATATAAAATATGGTCTCTCGTCATATGAACATTAAAAATTACAGTAAGAGTAATATAAAATAACATCCCAATCATAAGAAAGATGAGCTTGAAAGGAATGACATAAAAGAGTGTACTTAAAAAGAAAGATGGGTAGGATCCCTTACCTCAATTATGACTTGTCTTGTTCGTTTCTTTATATTACTGAATAATAAACATTCGTTAATTTATAATTTATTAAGTACCTACATTAAATATTATTATTCAGTTCACATCACATATTATAATGTTATAATAATTGGTTAATAATGTTAGTTCACATCAGACGTTTTTGCGGATGTTTGGTAGATGAGTCAAAAATGAACTTGTTTGAAAATGATTGCCAATGTAGTAATAAGTAAATCATTTCCAGAATATTATTAATGATTAAAATATCATATATATCTAGTAAATATTTATTTTATACTATTCCATAACATTTGGAGATAAAAAGTGAAAAGCATTGTTCATGGAGACGGTATGTCGTAGGTACGCATGAATGCTACTTTCATTTTTTTGTCATATTAATGGAATTAAAAATAAATGAGATATATATATATTATAATTCCAGTATAATATATATGTTATATAGGTCATATATGTTCATTAATTTTATTCTTTATACATTCCATGTATTGCATGAACGAGTCAGGTCACTTGAGGGGGCTGTAGTCCACACTTCCTCGTATGAAATTATCACATTTGCACAACATGAAAATAATAAAGGTATGTATTAATTATAAAATACAGAAGAATATAGTAAAAATAAATACCATATATATCATATATAAAATACAGTGACATCTTAATGGTCACCATTAAAGGTGTTAAAGGAATATTGAACAATCATCGTTTCGTGAGGCAGAAAATCGCCAACCACAGAAACAATATGTTTTTAACCATTAGACGATGGTGTGTGTTGGTGTAGCTCTAATACTTCTTATAAAAACTTCCTAGTATATTGAATATACTTCTGTTGTTACAAAATAAAGAAATAAAATGAGTTTAGGGGGTTGGATAAGCAAAATAAAACATAAGAACACAAGACAAGACACTACCTTCAAATCGGGTAACTCTTATTGATTTGAGATCAAAGGCTTCCTTGGAAAGACTTATGACCAGATTGAGGCTTCTAGGTGTAATAGAGGGATGTGTAGAGACAAAATGGGCAGATATTGGCCAAGAAAAATGCTTGAGAGGTGTGGGTAAGGTGGTAGATGTGGTGGCCTTTTATAAGAGGAGAGGAGGGGAACTCTTGAAAAGTCTTGAAATGTAACATTAATATAAAATGATTTTTGGATTTGAAAGGTCCCACAATTATATATTTCGAGGATGAGGTGATAAGGTTTCGAAATCCACCCATAAAATTGGTTTTTGACAAGTTTAAGACTTAGATTTCACCGTATAGTTTCATTTTATTTAAATCACTCATTTATGAGGTAATCACTAGATCATCACGGTGTCATAAATAAATTAATTTATTAAATGTCTAAAAATTATAGAAAAAATGTCATGATTTAGGAAATATTTTTATCTTTCTATTGAATACTTATAGTAAAAAATATGACTTCTATAACACTATGTAAAAATTGTTTTGGTAAAACAACACATGTTTGTGACATTTTAATTTTAACTTTAAATTAAAAGTTATTAATGTCATTTTACTACCAAATTGGCTCCATGGGGTCCCCAAGTTGACTAATGGATTTTATTGGTCGGCCATGACTCATCCAATAATGTTAGGATATGTTTCAAGGTCATTTCGTATTATTATAATATTATCTTTACCTTAAATTACACTAATTACCCTTAATCGCGATTAATAAAACTTAAAAGTTACTATTCACCAAAAAAATTATTTTAATCCCATTGAACCACATTTTACATCCTAATGAAAACCATGTATGTCGAATTTTTGAAATACAAATCACAGAAGCGGTAAAGTTTCATTTAAACAAAAAATCAGTTTTTAAACTACCACTTAGTGGTTTCACTATTCATCAAAAATTGATGTTTTTCAGAAAAATACCAAAAATTCACCACAATCTATATTTGATATTACTAATTTAAAAATGATTTATATTTTACAAAATTAAAAACATATAAGTTGAATTAATTAATTTAATAATTAATTCCTGTTGTCAAAACAAATAGTGTGTTTTCAAGAAACAATATCTATTAAAAGATTAACACTAGTTTAAGTCCAATTTCAAAGTGAAATTAATTACAATTACCATTATTGAATTAAATGGTAAAAATATCTTCTAAATACACTTTAATATCATTTAAAAATAAAATCTATCCATAAAAATAAATCAGATTAAAAGGCGGTTTTGAATTAAAATGCAACATTTTCACTAAAAATGATCTTTATCAGAAAAATAACAAATATTTATACAAAGTAAATTTTGATGACCAGATTCTAAAGAAAGATTTTATTTTGTCACATATAACATATAAAATTGTCAAATGTATATTTAAAAAGGGTTCTCTATCAAAAGGTGGTTAATCAGCCATTTAAAGAATATTAGAAGATTTATGCTTAAAATTGGATTCATTTGAATTTTAAGCCTCTAACATGTATTGGATAAAAGTAAAAATATTTGACAAACATATATAATCATTTTGTAGTTATTTTTGTTCATTCATGCCATTACAACGGCTATGTGTTAACTACCATTTAAAATAATATTATTTTATTATTAGAGTGCAATGTAAGATTTCATCGAAACTCGTTGTTGCGTATTGGGTACACCATCGAGCATAGCGTTCCCTTTAAAGTAATAATAATATTTTGTTCACAAATATGGATAAATATGAAAATGTCATATTATTTATTTACCTGGGGTGTTACATCCTTCCCCCCTTTTGGGAATTGCAATCTCGCAATTTTAAAATTGGGCTTGAAAACATCATTGAAAATCCCACATCAGAACAAGAGTTAGTAAAAATATCACTTTAAAATAAAGAAATAGAAGTACAAAGGTCACCCAAGTTAACCCATACTAGGATTCCATGTAGGAAAACATGTACATGTAGGAGAAAACAAGGGGTCATGTTCTGATGTAGAGTGATAGAAAACATGTTTAGGAGAAAGTTAACCACATGAAAATCACAAACTTGTGATGGGTTAAAAGGTATTTGATTCCCTAGTCGGAAACATTAACTAACAACATTTTTGTTTTAAGTTACTTTTCATTGAGGAATTTATTTATGAGATTAACTAAAACATAAGGAAACAGACTTACTTGTCATGTTGAATTTCAACTTTTACTATATTTCTTACACGAACTCGTGTTTTCTCTAAAAGATGAGTATTTAGGATGACTTGTTCACATTGAGAGAGCTATAATCAACTTCAAGAGAATCACCTAATCTACAAAAGAGAACTATATACTTACAATATCTTTAGACCTTAACCAAAACTAAAACCAAAAAGGTTAGTATACGATCAGATAATACCCAAAAAGGATAATCCTTTATAAAAAAAATATATTCTTAATCTCCAAAATTTTCCAAACAATACCCAAAGTTCAAAAAAGACCATTCAATAAAAATCGATCCATAAAATTCTTCAAAGTAAAAAAAACTAAGACTGAAACCCAAATCTATGATTTAATCACACAGTCATCCAAGATAAACCTTAACATTTATGTCCAAATAACATCATTTACTCTTAAAGTCTCATAATGAAAAGTAATTAACCTAATCACAAAGCCTCCATGATAGGTTAATAATTTCCATAGATAACCCAAAATCAACTTTGTCTAGATTCATAAGATCATCAATCGAAATAGAATTAGTCAAAATAACCAGAGACTTCCCGTAGTCCTGTGGTAGGCGATAAATACCAGTCACACTTTGGTTTTGGGTTCGATTCTCATAGATTTGTCAGACGCGACAGGTTGTCACGCGGTCTACGGGTTGTCCTTATTCCAACACTACATAATTCTTATAACATTACCCAAAATGAGATAAAATATTCAAAAATAACCATAACATAATTTATCCTCAAGTTTATCTCATGTCGTTCATATTCCATCATAACATATAGTAACCCATAATTACCTCAAAAGTAAGGATCATATAAACCCTAATGGTTACATTTATAATTTTTACCTGAAAATTCACGTCCTGTTGGTTCTCTCGTAAATGATGCATGAGAGAACTCACCAAGGTTCAAGTGGTTTATCATTACTCTTGATAGTTGGTATAGAATAACCATGGGATTTCCCATTGAATCCCCCATTTCATCTAGTCTCTTAATCAGAGAACCACCACAGCTTCCTTAAAATATAGTTTTACTTTGGCACCTGCTAGATCCATCCATTTAATAAAACAAAAAATGTCAGTGTGAGTATATCAAAAAATCATCATGTACTAATGAGGAAGATAAACACTAAGATATACTTACTCATTCACTTTATCAAAAAACTATTACTCTTTCGAAAATCCTAACCATTATGGTAATGTCACTTATGCTTAGAGAATACCCTAACCTCTAAAGTTATATAAACCGTCCTCTAATACCAACTATAAGGCCCTGGCCTTAAACATTAATTAATATTGAATTAAATGAATAATTCCCATTGAGGATCTTTTCAGGTTTAGAGTTTTAGAGAATTTGGACATAACAATTACATCTCAAAAGATTACAAAGTTGACACTTCTACTATGTTTCCATAAAATAAAAACTCTTAAATAGAAACTTGTCTAGTTCCATTTTTTACATATCATGACGTTTCCTTGTTCCCATCCTTGACCCTATTCCATATTCTGTGCTATGAAAAATATTTCAAAAAAACATAGGATGAGCATAAAAAGCTCAGTAAGGGTTATAACAATATGGAAGAAAACATTAGTTCATGTATACATAAGAATCAATAAAATCATAATTTACTCATAAAACATAAGCAATTAAACATACCTCATGAAATCATAATATTTACGAATAACTCATAGAAATCATAAGACATAAAGGTGACTTGGGGAATTCATTACATTATTACATAGGTAGTAACCCTCATGGTTACGTTTGGAATACCTAACACAGTATATTCCCTAAATCTCTTCGGATAAACCTTAACTTTTATCCCCTTCGCGTTACCAAATGCATTGGAGAGCTATATCGGGCTCACCCACCCTTAGTTTATCACAGAACCACCCGTTTTCATGAAAAATTTCCACGAAACAATACATAATAATAACTTAAGAATAATGGAAAGATAACATTCCCACATTGAAAAAACAATATAACATTTTTAGATATTGAAATAATGAATCCATTCAAAAAAACCATTTTCAAAACCATTTAAGACATTTAATAAAGGGATTTTTGAATCAAAGTGTCCCATACCACCTTGAAGCTTTTAAAATTTTAAACCATTAATTTCCATATAAATAAATCCTTAAAACCCTTTTTAATACATGGATATTAATAATAACAAATCATTAAAACATTTAAAGTGATATTTTAGTTAAAGGGTTTTTACCAAAATTAGAGACACTTGAATATAATAATGGAGGAATAACATTTAATATGAACTTTATAATATCATGAGAATAAATGGATTCATGATATAATATTCCAAAGGACAGTATATACAACATATAAGAGTGAATTGGTGCATAACAACAATGAAGTCTCAATAGAAATATAAAATGAGATGAAATCCATTATAAAAAAGGTATTCTCAAATTAAGGATAAATCAATCTCAAAATTATGTGTGAAAAATATAAATACACCCAATATAAGTGGATATTAATTGTAAAACAATAAAAGGTAATTCACACATATTAAAAGGATGACATATTAAATAACTACATATTGAACCCAATGAAAGCAAAATTGGGTTAAAAAGTTCCCTTGGTAAAATTCGACAGCCTAACAGCGTCACTTTAAAATTCATAAAATTAGTTGATGAGAGAGAAAATGCTATCTAATAACATGGACATAAAATTTAAATCAATAAGGATATATAAGAACATATCCCAAAATAAAAATATGAAAATTAAAAGACATAACAAAATATGTCTTTTTAAAAGAGGAGTGTGAAAGGTTCCCTTACCAATTTGCGAAAATTTTTAAACATACAACCCATGAAATAAGGGTCATAAAATGAAGTTGTAACTACCCATAAATGAGATTATATTATACAAATAGTAAAATAATGGGCTGTACATACACCACACAAAAGTAAATAGTGGCCAATTTAGCATTAATCTCACGAAAAAAAGTGAGATGAAAATCCCCTTATGAAAATTCAGCAGCCTAACAGCACCACATAAAACTTAAAAAAATTGATTGATAATATAAAATATGGTCTATAATCATATTTACATAAAATTTATAGAAATAGGAATATAAAAGAACATCCCCCAACAAAAGAAAGAGGAGCTTAATGTAAGTTTCATAAAAAGAGTACTTAAAAATTAATAGAGAGGTAGGATCCCTTACGAAAATTCGGCAGCATAACGGTGCCACTCAAAACATCCAAAATGGAATGATGAGAGAAAATAGGGTTTCTAATCATATGAACATAAAAATTACAGTAATATTAATGTAAAATAACATCCCAATCATAATAAATAGTATCTTAAAAGGAATGACATAAAAGAGTGTACTTAAACAGAAAGAGAGGGGTAGGATCCCTTACCTCAAGTTTGACTTGTCTTGTTCATTTTGTTATATTACTGAATAATAAACTTTGGTAAATTTCTAATTTCTTAAGGAACTCATTTAGATATTATTATTCAGTTCATATCACATATTATAATGTTATAATAATTGGTTTATAATGTTTGTTCATATCAGACGTTTTTGCTGATGTTTTGTAAATGAGTCAAAAATGAACTTGTTTGAAAATGATTTCCCAGGTAGTTATAATTAAATCATTTCCAGAATAGAATTAATGATTAAAATATCATATATATCCATTAAATATTCATTTTATAATATTTCATAACATTTGGAGATAAAAAATTAACAGCACCATTCATGGAGACGGTAGGTCGTACGTACGCATGAACGCTACTTTCATTTTTTTTTCATATGAATGGAATTAAAAATAAATTACATATATATATATATATATTATAATTACAGTATAATATATATGTTATATAGGTCAAATATGTTGATTAATTTCATTCTTTATACATTCCATGTATCGCATGAACGAGTCACATCACTTGAGGGGGCGGTAGTCCACACTTCCTCATATGAAATTATCGTATTTGCACAACATGAAAAGAATAAAGGTATTTTTTAAATATAAAATAAATAATCATATAGTAAACATAAATACCATATATATCATATATAAAATACATTGACATCATAATGGATACCTTTAATGGTGTTAAAAGAATAGTCAACAATCATCATTTCGCGAGGTAGAATATCACCAACCACAAAAACAATATGTTCATTAACCATTAGATGACGATATGTGTATTTTTAGATCTAACAATTATCATAAAAACATCCTAATGTATTTAAGATACTGGTGTTGTTACAAAAGAAAGGAATAAAAATAGGTTACGGGGTTGGAGAAGCAAAATAAAACATAAGAACACAAGAGAAGACACTACCATTAAATCGGGTAACTCTTTTTGATTTGAGCCCAAAGGTTTCCTTGAAAAGAATTATGACCAAATTGAGGCTTCTAGGAGTAATAGATGGATGTGGATTGACAAACTGGGCAGGGGTTGGCCGATCCAAAGTCTTGAGAGGTGTGGGTAAGGTGGTAGAGGTGGGGGCCTTTTATAAGAGGAGAGGAGGGGCACTCTTGGAAAGTCTTGAAATGCAACATTATTATAAAATGATTTTCGGATTTTAAAGGTCCCAAAATTATATATTTCTAGTATAAGGATATATGGTTTCTAAATCAACCAATCAAATAGGTTTGTGACAAGTTTAAGACTTAGATTTCACCTTATCCTCACATTTTATTTAAATCGTTCATTTATGAAGTAATCACTACATCATCACAGTGTCATAAATAAATAAATTTATTTAATGTCTATAAATTATAAAAAAACTATCATGTTGTAGGAAATATTTTTATCTTTCTAATGAATATTTATAGTCAAAAATATGACTTGTATAACCCCATGTAAAAAATGTTTTAGTAAAACAACACATGTTTGTGACATTTTAATTTTAACATTAAATAAAATGTTATTAATGTCATTTTCCTAACAAAGTGGCTCCATGGAGTCCCCAAGTTGACCCAGTGATTTTATTGGTCGGTAATGACTCATCCAATAATAGTAGGACATGTTTCAAGGTCATTTCATATTATTATAACACAATCTTTCCCTTAAATCACATTAATTACCTCTAATCGCGATTAATAAAACATAAAAGTTACTATTCACCAAAAAATATTTTAATCCCATTGAACCAAATATTAAATCCTAATGACAACCATTAATGTGAGATTTTTGAAATTCAAATCACAAAAGTCGTAATGTTTCATTTGAACGAAAAATTAGTTTTTAAAGTACCACTTAGTGGTTTCAATATTCATCAAAAATTGAAGTTTTTCAGAAAAATACCAAAAATTCACCCTAAGCTATATTTGATATTCCGAATTCAAAAATTATGTCCATTTTACAAAATTGAAAAAATATACGTTTCATTAATTAATTTAATAATTAATTCCCAATGTCAAAACAAATAGCGTTTTTTAAGAAACAATATCTATTAAACGATTAAAACTAGTTTAAGTCCAATTTCAAAGTGAAATTAATTCCAATGACCACTATTGGATTAAATGGAAAATATATATTCTAAATAAACTTTAATCTCAATTAAATATAAAATCTATCCATATAAATAAATCAGATTAAAAGGAGGTTTTAAACTAAAATGCAACATTTTCACAAAAATGATCGTTATCGGAAAAATAACAAAAATTTACAGAAAGTAAATTTTGATGTCCATATTCTAAAGAAGGATTTTATTTTTTCAAATACAACATATAAAATTTTCAAATTTATATTTAAAAAGGATTCTCCATCTAAAGGTGGTTAATCAAACTTTTAAAGAATATTAGAAGATTTATACTTAAAATTGGATTCATTTTCATTTTAAGACTCTAACATTTATTGGATAAAAGTAAAGATATTTGACAAATATATATAATCATTTTTTAGTTAGTTATGTTCATTCCCACCATTACAACAGCTAGGCATTAACTACCA
Source organism: Viscum album (assembly GCA_963277665.1). Taxonomy (NCBI): domain Eukaryota; kingdom Viridiplantae; phylum Streptophyta; class Magnoliopsida; order Santalales; family Viscaceae; genus Viscum; species Viscum album. The sequence continues at coordinate 1,425,212,380 of OY728140.1, read as the reverse complement.
TTTAAAATAATATTATTTTATTATTAGAGTGAAATGTAAAATTTCAAAGAAACTCGTTGTTGCGTATTGGGTACGCCATCGAGCATAGAATTCTTTTTAAAGTAATATTAATATTTTATTCAAAAATATGGATAAGTATGAAAATGTCATATTCATTATTTACCTGGGGTGTTACATGGTTAAATCGGTCTATTTTGTCCAGAGAACCATTCAAGCCATCCTTGTTCTCTTAATACTTTCAAAACTAACGACTTGCTAGACAAAAACCACTCATGGAAAACATCTTTTTCAGGTAAAATAGTACGACTTACCAAGTTTGGGTTTAGAGGTCCTTCAGGAGCTCTCCTCGGTATACTCTTCTGTTTCATAGAGTGGTGCTTCTCAGATGAGGGTGAAGATGGACGCTTCATCCTTAGCATCCACTGAAGGTTCGGGCGAGAGGGAAGAGAATGTTTTCAAGAATGAGAAGGTTCAGGAGAGAGTTCGGGTAAGGAATCGAATGAAACCCTTAAGTTTTATCATTTGGGAATATCAATGGTCATAAAAACAAAAACGTGGGAAATCATGTAGTAGTGAAAAACAATTACCACGATACGGGTTAAAATAATAATATAAAAAAATTTCACGGTGAGACCGTGAGTAGGCATTACGGTGTGATGAAAAACAGTCATCATAGTGAGACCGTTGACAGTCATCACGGTGAGATAGTGACCATTCTGTGTAGTCACGGTGAGACAGTGAGTTAACAGACCGTGAGCACAAGATCTTAATGGTGAGACCATATGCATGAAACAGTAACTGTAAAATAGTGAGCATGAAACCGTAAAGTATAATACAGTAAAGTATTGAGCATTAAGATCAGTAAGATATCTATTTATGATTAATCATACCATGATCATGTATGATGTAGTGTAATATTTCAGAATTTAAGGGTTTAGTGAATATATTAGCAAGTTGATATTCAATACCAATGAATTCCAAAGTGATATCACCTTTTTGATAATGATCTATCAAAAAGTGATGTCTTACATAAATATGTTTTGTCCTAGAATGAGAAATAGGATTCTAAGAAATATAAATAGCCCTTGTGTTGTCACAATTTATTGGGACATGTCTAAATTGATATCCATTGTCTAGTAATGTGTGTTTCATCCCCAAAATTTGCTTACAACAACTTCCAGCAGCTATGTATTCATCTTCTACAGTAGATAATAGAACAGAATTTTGTTTCTTACTACATGGTGATACTAGTGACTTGCCTAAAAGATGAGATGTTCTATAGGTGCTTTTTCTATCTAACTTACATCCAGCAAAATCATCATCAGAATAACTAACTATTTCAAATGATTGTACTTTGGGATATAACAGTCCTAAATTCGGAGTGTGTTTGAGGTATTTGAATATTCTCTTTACAGCATTTAAATGTGACTCTTTAGGGTTTGTCTGAAAATGAGCACACATACACACAAAAAACATAATATCAGGATGAATTTCATTCAAGTATAGTATACTTCCAATCATTCCTCTATAAGTGGTTTGATCAACAGATTTACTATCTTCATCAATATCCAACTAATAGGTGGTACTCATGGGAGTGTCACTACGTTTTGTGATATCCAATCCAAAACGTTTTAAAAGATCTCTAGTATATTTACATTGAGTTAAAATAATTCCATTATCATTTTGAGTGATTTTAAATCAAAGAAAGAATTCGAGTGTACCCAATAAACTCATTTCAAATTCATTTTGCATCATTTTAGAAAAATCAGTACATAGGGAATTTCATGAAGATCCCAAAATAATATCATCTACATAAATTTGTACAAGTAAAACATCTTTAGAAATTCGTTTTATAAAAATTTTAGGGTCAATTATACCTTTTTTAAAACCTTTAGAAATTAGTAATGTACTTAATCTATCATACCAAGCTCTTGGAGCTTTCTTTAAACCATATAAAGCTTTTGATAATTTGAAAATATGATTTGGAAATTGAGGGTTTGAAAATGTAACATCATAGGTAAATAAAGAATAAATAATTTTCATATTTATTAATATTTTTGAATTAAATATTAATTTTACTTTAAAGGGTTTGCTATGTTCGATAGCGTACCTGATACGCAATAATGAGTTTCTTTGAAATCTTACGTTGTGCACTAGTAAAATAATAATATTATTTTAAATGGTAGTTAACAGGTAGCTGTTTTATTGGCGGGAAAGAATATTAATAACTAAAATATTATTATATATGTTTTTTAAATGTTTTTACATTTATCCAATAAAAGATAAAAGCTTAAAATAAGAAAAGAATTCAATTTTAGGCATAGATACTCTAATATTCACTAAAAGATCGAAGTATCACCTTTTGATGGTGAACCCTCTTTAAATATAGTTTTCGTAACTCATATAATTTATTTTCGACCAAATAAAACTCTTATTTAGAATCGGGACATCAAAATTTACTTTGTGTAAGTTTTTGGTATTTTTCCGATAAAGTTCATTTTTTAATGAATAGTAAAAAATGTTGTATTTTAATTCAAAACCTCTTTTAAATATAATTTATTAATATGATTATATTATCTTTTGAATTGGTTTTAAAGTGAAGTTAGAATATATTTTTACCATTTAATCCAATAGTGGTCGTTGGAATTAATTTCACTTTGAAATCGGACTTCAACTAGTGTCAATCTTTTGATACATTTTGTTTCATAAAAACCCGCTATTTGTTTTGACAACAGGGAATTATTTATTAAATTAATTAATGAAACTTATATGTTTTTAATTATGTAAAATAGACATCATTTTTGAATTCAGAATAACAAAAATATCTTAGGGTGAATTGTTGGTATTTTTCTGAAGAATATCAATTTTTGACGAATAGTGAAACCACTAAGTGGTACTTAAAAAACTGATTTTTTCATTTAAATGAAAATTTACCCCCCCTATGTTTTTAATTTCTAAAATCCGACATACATGGTTTTAATTAAGAATTAAAATGTGGTTCAATGGGATTAAAATAATTTTTTTTGGTGAATAGTAACTTTTGAGTTTTTAATCGCGATTAGAGGTAATTAGCGTAGTTTAAGGTAAAAATAATGTTTTAATAATATGAAACGACCTTGACACATGTTATACCCTTATTGTATGGGTCATGTCCGACCAAGAAAATCCATGGGTTAACTTGGGGACCCCATGGAACCACTTTGGTAGGAAAATGACATTAATAATTTTTTATTTAAAGTTAGAATAAAAATGACACAAACATGAGTTGTTTTACTAAAACAACTTATAAATGGGGTTATACAAGTCATAAGTTTTACTATAAATATTCATAAGAAAGATAAAAAGATTTCCTACATCATGATAGTTTTTTTATAATTTTTAGACAGTATATAAATTAAATTATTTATGACACCATGATGATAAAGCGATTACCTCTTTATTTAAAGATTTAAATAAAATGAAATGATAATGTAAAATCTAAGACCTACACTTGTAAAAACCTATTTTATGGGTGTATTTAGAACTCTAATAACCTTATACTTGAAATATATAATTTTGGGACCTTTAAAATCCGTAAAAAAATTTATAATAAAGTAACCTTTTATAACATTCCTTGAGTGCCCCTCCTCGCCTCTTATAAAAGGCCCCCACCTCTACCACCTTACTCACACCTCTAAAACATTTAGATCGTCCAAACCCTGCCCATTTTGTCTCTACACATCCCTCTATTACTCCTAGAAGTCTCACATTTGTCAGAAGTCATTCCAAGGATGCCTTTGAGCTCAAATCAAAAAGAGTTGCCCGATTTAAAGGTAGTGTCTTCTCTTGTGTTCTTATGTTTTATTTTGCTTATCCAACCCTCTAAAATCTATTTATTCCTTTATTTTGTAATAAAACCAGTATCTTCAATATACTAGGATGATTTTATGATATGTATTCGAGCTACAACTACACACACCTTCATCTAATGGTTAACGAACATAATGTTTCTGTGGATGGCGAATTTCTGCCTCACGAAACGATGATTGTTCAATATTCATTTAACACCTTTCATGGTGGACATTAATATGTCATTATATTTATATATGATATATATTATTTTTATGTTTTCCTTATGCTTATTTATTTCTAATTTATGGCATAACTTTATGGTTTCCATTATGGGTAAACGCAATAATTTTATTTTAGGAAGTGCGGACTACCGCCCCCTCAAAGTGATTTGATTCGTTAAAGCCATATGTGGGACGTATAAATGATGGAGTTAATGTTATTATATATTATGTTATACTGGAATTATAATATACCCTTATATCATTATGATTTCACCCCATTGAATACGAAATAGAAATGAAAGTAGCGTTCATGCGTACGTACGACTTAACGTCTCCATGAATGATGCTTTTCATTTCTTACCTCTAAATGTTATGTACTATTATAAATACATGTATATGATGGATATATATGATATATATGATATCAAAATCATGAATATCATTTTCGATATAATGAACCTTTGACCACATAAACAACATGTAATTGTAAGAAGTCCATTTTTGACCAAAGTTCCAAATATCGACAAAATGAACATTATTAAATTAACTGATTACATAACATTTATAACATGGAAATAAATTATATAAAAGGAATAATAAACTTGAAAAAGGTTCGTAAGAATGTAGAAATTAACATTAATTTATTATTCAGGAGATTAAAGAGCAATCGAGTCACGTCGAACACGATGTAAGGGACTTCATCTCAATATCCTTTCATTGAGGCATGTTTTGTTCTAATACAAGACTTTCTTTTATAAGTTGTATAAAAAACCTTTGAATTTTTATTTCATTCAAAGGGAATATTTTTCTATGAAGCATTTTACTAAACGAAAAAAAGTAATGTTTATTTTAACTTACGCGGTGACAATGACCTTTTCTGCCACTGCGAGTATTATTTGGTCTTTGGATTCCTCAACAAGCCGTAATGTTTTTAAAATGAAATGAATACCATATACTCTTTTATCTATTTTGGTATTGAAAATGGTTTTTATGATGAACACTTTATGTCAAAATTCTTAAGTGATGTATTGTGATCGAAATGTGGAAATGTTTTCTTTCCATTATATTTGTTTTATGTCAAATGATTTTATAATGGTACTTGGACATTTGACAGGTGGTTATGTGATAAACCATATGATGGGTGGTGCCGTGAATATGAGGATGGGTGGTTACATTATAACCTCCAATGCATTTGGTATGGAATTCGGCCGTATGGCTATTCCATTAAGTGACATATGTGGAAATCGACCGTATGGTTATTACATTTAAGTATGTTTATGTCCCAAGTTACATTTATATGTTATGTGTTCATTATATGGGTTTTATGGAAAAATTTTGGTTAAAAAAGGGTAAGTAATGATATTTTATTCAGTGAAGAGTATTTACTACTCCATAAAGGTGAAAATTATTACTTTGATAAAGTTTTCATGGTTTACATATTGTTTTGAAAAAACTAATAGTTTTCATTCCTTGTGTATCCCTTACTGAACTTTTTATGCTCACCCTAAGTGTTTTTGAAATGCTTTTCAAAGGACTTAATGTGGAGTAGGATCAAGGATGGGATCAAGGGAAAGTCATGCTATACAAAACATGGAAGTAGACATGTTTCTTTTCAAGAGTTGTTATTTTTATGTAATCTTAGTAGAAGTGTCTACTTTGTAATCTTTTGAGATGTAATATTTATGTCCTAATTCTCTAAAACTCTAAACCTGAAAAGATCCTCAATGTGAATTATTCATTTAATTAAATATTAAGTAAGGTTTATGTTCTGGGCCTTATAGTTAGTATCAGAGGTCGGTTTTGACAACTTTAGGAGTTATAAAATTGTTAAATTATAAATTAATTTCTAGTATGATTAAAATGATATATCATTTATAGAATACCATGTTGCTTCGCCTAAGCTATTTCTGTGTTAAGATTATCTTTTCATAGAGGAAACAGATCATCTTTTCTAGGAAGGCATATAGAAGGAAATGTCCTTCCATATCAACATACTATGATAGTCAGAACATGAATTGCATAGCTTTTTGCAGTGATGGCTTAGTTGACTCAGGTGAAAATGTTGGCTATTTTTATTGATGTAATTTTGGTATATTCCAAAGGTAAAGAGGAGCATGATATTAATTTAAGGGTTATCTTGCAAACCTTAAAAGAAAAGAAACTGTATGGAAAATTCAGCAAGTGTGAGTTTTGGTTAGACCAAATTTCTTTCCTTGGTCACATTATTTCAAAAAATGGCATAACTATTGATCCTGCTAAAACATAGTTTTTTAAGAATGGCCAAGACCCAAAAATGTAACCGAGATTCATAGTTTTCATGGTTTGGAAGGTTACTATAGATGGTTTGTTGAAAAGTTTTCACGGTTATCTAGTCCAATAACTAAGCTAACTCGGAAGGGTGTTAAGTTTATCTGGACAAAAGAATGTGATGATTGTTTTCAGGAGTTGAAAAGAAGATTGGTGAATGCTCCAGTTTTGGGACTCCTTCCAGGAATGGTGAGTTTGTTATATACAGTTATGCTTCATTGAAAGGACTTGGTTGTGTCCTTATGCAGAATGATCAGGTAATTGCATATGCTTCACATCAGTTGAGAACTCATGAGGTAAATTACCCTACACATTACTTGGAATTAGCTGCTATTGTTTTTTCTCTAAAAATTTGGAGGCATCACTTGTATGGAGTAAAGTGTAAAATATATACCTATAAATAATGTTTAAAGTATATATTCACTCAGATAGAATTGAACATGAGATAGAGGAGATGGCTGGAATTAATCATGGATTATGATTGTACAATTCATTACCATCCTTGAAAAAGAAAATAAGGTGGCTGATGCTTTGAGTCGAAATAGTAATTCTTCATTAACTATGCTATGTTTGGAACGAGATAATTTGGTTTTTGATTTGATGAACTTTGGAATAGGAGTTTTTGGTGCAGGAAGATCTTCTATTTTGTTTTAGGTATCAGTGAGATCATCTCTATCAGACAAAATTAAGCAAGCGCAGAAGAAAGACAGTGGGTTAGAGAAAAAGGTAGAGCTGGTTCAGAAGGGTAAGTTTCCTGAATTTAATATTGATAATGATTGTGTTTTGAGGTTTGGGAAGAGATTATGTGTGCCTGGTGATTCACAGTTGAAGAATGAGTTGTTATGTGAGTCTCATAGTTCCCCATTTTCAGTTCATCCTGGAAGTACTAAGATATACAGAGATCTGCGGGATTATTACGGGTGGGATGGAATGAAAAGAGATATTGCTGATTTTACTGTCAAGTGTTTGACTTGTCAGCAGGTTAAAGAAGAGCGAAAGTTACCGAAATGGATGCTTCATCCTTTACCAGTGCCAGAGTGGAAATGAGAAAATATATCCATGGAATTTGTTGTGGGATTAACGAAGACATCTCGAGGTAATAATGCAATCTGTGTTATTGTTGATCGCTTGACTAAATATGCTCATTTCATTCATATTTGAGATACTTTCTCTCTAGATAAACTTTCTCGATTGTATCTTAAAGAGATATTTAGGTCGCATGGAGTTCCCCTATACATTGTATCTGATCATGATCCCAGGTTTACTTCTAACTTTTGGAAAGGCCTTCAGATGTCGTTGGGTACTGAATTAAATTTTAGTACAGCTTTTCATCCAATGTCAGATGGACATTCAGAGTGAACAATTCAGACTTTGGAGGATATTCTACGTTCTTGTTCGATGGATTATCAGGGATGTTGGGACCAACATCTTTCTTTGGTTGAATTTTCATATAATAACAATTTTCCTTTGTAGTAAACAGATGCATCCATTTGAGGCATTATGTGTCGAACTCCAGCTTTTTGGGATGAAGTGGGTGAAAGGAAGCTGATGGGACCAGAATTGGTAGAAGAGATGGCAGAAAAAGATCAGTTGATTCAGAAACACATGAGAATAGCTCAGAGTAGGCAGAAGAGTTATGTGGATAACCAAAGGTAGGATCTATCTTTCGAGGTAGGTGATCATGTTTTTCTCAAAGTTTCACCATGGAAAAGTGTGATGTTATTTGGTCAAAAAGGAAAGATGAGTCCAAAATTCATTGGACCATATGAAATTATGGAGAAAGTAGGATCAGTTGCTTGTCGAGTGGCTTTACCTCCAATTTTATCTCAGGTACACAATGTTTTTCATGTTTCGATGTTGAGAAAGTATATTCCAGATCCATCTCATGTTTTGAGCCCAGAGGTAGTTCAGTTGGAAGAGAATATCTCTTATGAAGAACAACCAGTCCAGATTCTTGACTCTAGAGAGAAAGGGATGTGGAATAAGGTAATTCAGCAGGTAAAGGTTTTGTGGAAAAACAATATGGTTGAAGAGGCAATGTGGGAATCTGAAAATCCTATGAGGGATAAATAACCCCACTTATTTTGATAAGTGAATAAAATTGCGAGAACGCAATTCCCAAAAGAGGGGAAGGATGTAACATCCAAGGTAAATAAACAATAAAGAATTTTCATATTTATTAATATTTGGGAATTAAATATTAATTTTACTTTAAAGGTGTTTCTATGTTCGATATCATACCCGATACACAACAATGAGTTTCATTAAAATCTTACGTTGCACACTAGTAATATAATAATATTATTTTAAATGGTAGTTAACACGTAGCCATTGTATTGGCGGGAAAGAATAGAAATAACTAAAATATGATTATATATGTTTTTAAAATGTTTTTACATTTATCCAATAAAAGATAAAGGTTTAAAATAAGAAAAGAATTCAATTTTAGGCATAGATACTCTAATATTCACTAAAAGGTTGAACTATCACCTTTTGATGGCGAACCCTCATTATATATAGTTTTGGTCACCCTTATTCATTCTTTTGGACCAAATAAAACTCTTCTTTAGAATCAGGACATCAAAATTTACTTTGTGTAAATGTTTTGTATTTTTCCGATAAAGTTTATTTTTTTAATGAATAGTGAATAATGTTGTATTTTAATTCAAATCCTCTTTTTAATACAATTTATTTATATGATTATACTATCTTTTTAATTGGTTTCAAAGTAAAATTAGAATATATTTTTACTATTTAATCTGATAGTGGTCGTTGGAATTAATTTAACTTTGAAATCGGACTTAAACTAGTGTCATTCTTTTGATACATTTTGTTTTATAAAAACACGATATTTGTTTTGACAGCGGGAATTAATTATTAAATTAATTAATGAATCATATATGTTTTAATTTTGTAAAGTAGACATCATTTTTGAATTTGGAATATCAAATATAGCTTAGGGAAAATTTTTGGTATTTTTCTGAAAAACTTCAATTTTTGATGAATAGTGAAAACACTAAGTGGTACTTAAAAGACCGATTTCTTTCGTTTAAATGAAATTTTACCACCTCTGTGTTTTAAATTTCAAAAATCCGACAGAAATGGTTGTCATTAAGAAGTAAAATGTGGTTCAATGGGATTAAAATAATTTTTTGGTAAATAGTAACTTTTACGTTTTTAATCGTGATTAGAGGTAATTAGTGTAATTTAAGGTAAAAATAATATTTTAATAATATGAAATGACCTTGAAACATTTTCTATCCTTATTCGATGTGTCATGGCCGACCAAGACAATCCATGGGTCAACTTGGGTACCCCATGGAGCCACATTGGTAGGAAAATGACATTAATAACTTTATATTTAAAGTAAAAATAAAAATGTCACAAACATGAGTTGTTTTACTAAAAAAAATTTAAATGGGGTTATAAATGTCATATTTCTGACTATAAATATTCATTATAAATCTAAAAATTTTTCCTACATTATGATATTTCCATATAATTTTTAGACAGTAATTAAATTAAATTATTTATGACACCAGATGATGCAGCGATTACCTCATTATTTAACAATTTAAATAAAATGAAAATATAATGTAAAATCTAGGACCTAAACATTTAAAAAGCCTATTGTATTGGTGGATTTCGAACTCTTATCACCTTATACTTGAAATATATAATTTTGGGTCCTTTAAAATCCGATAAACATTTTATAATAAAGTAACCTTTTATAACATTCCAAGAGAGCCCCTCCTCTCCTGTTATAAAAGGCCCCCACCTATACCACCTTACTCACACTTATAAAGCCTTTGGCTTGGGCATACCCTGCCCATTGTGTCTCTCCACATCCCTATATTACCCCTAGAAGCCTCACTTTGGGCATAAGTCATTCCAAAGAAGCCTTTGAGCTCAAATCAAAAAGAGTTACCAGATTTAAAGGTAGTGTCTTCTCTTGTGTTCTTATGTTTTATTTTGCTTCTCCAACCCCCTAAAATATTTTTATTCATTTCTTTTGTAACAACACCAGTATCTCAAATATACTAAGATGTTGTTATTAGAATTATTAGAGATACAACTACACACACCTTCTTCTAATTGTTAAAGAACATAATGTTTCTGGGGATGGAGATTTTCTGCCTCACGAAACGATGATTGTTCAATATTCTTTTAACACCTTTCATGGTGGCCATTAGTATGTAACTCTATTTATATATGATATATATTATGTTTATGTTTTCTTTATTCTTCTGTATTTTTAATTTATGTCATAACTTTATGGTTTCCATTATGGGTAAACGGGATAATTTCATTTTAGGACGTGCGGACTACCACCCCCTCAAAGTGATTTGATTCGTTAATGCCATATGTGAGACGTATAAAGGATGGAGTTAATGTTATTATATATGATTTTATACATTAATTATAATATACACTTATATAATTATGATTTCATCCCATTGAATACGAAATTGAAATGAAAGTAGCGTTCATGCGTACGTACGACTTACCGTCTCCATGAATGGTTCATTTTATTTCCTACCTCTAAATGTTATGTACTATTATAAATACATGTATATGATAGATATATATGATATATATGATATCCAAATCATGAATATCTTTCTGGATATAATGAACCTTTGACCACATAAACAACATGTAATTGTAAGAAGTCTATTTTTGACTTAAGTACCAAATATCGACAAAATGAACTTTATTAAATTAAATGATTACATAACGTTTATAACGTGGAAAAAAGTTATATAAAAGGAATAATAAACTTGAAAAAACGTTCTCAGGCCAGTATAAATTAACTTTAGCTTATTATTCATGAGATTAAAGAGAAATCGAGTCACGTCGGACACGAGGTAAGGGACTTCGTCTCAATCTCCTTTCATTGAGGCATGTTTTGTTCTAATACAAGACTTTCTTTAATATGCTGTATAATACACAATTGACTTTTCATTTCATTCAAAGGGAATATTTTTCTACTAAGAATTTTACTAAACGACAAAAAGAAATGTTTATTTTAACGTACGTGGTGACAACGATCTTTTCCACCGCCACGAGTATTATTTGGTCTTTGGCTTCCCCTACAAGCCGTAATGTTTTTAAAATGAAATAAATAACATATACTATTTTATGTATTTTCTATTGAAAATGGTTTTTATGATGAACTTTTTATGTCAATATATTTAATTGATATATTGTGATCAAAATGTGGAAATTTTTTCTTTCCATTTTAATTGTTTTATGTCTTATGGTTTTATAATAGTACTTGGACATTTGACGGGTGGTTACGGGATAAACCATATGATGGGTGGTGTCGTGAATTCCAGGATGGGTGGTTATGTTATAACCTCCAATGCATTGGGTATGGAAGTCGGCCGTATGGATATTCCATTAAGTGATATGTGTGGAAGTCGACCCTGTGGTTATTCCATTTAAGTATGTTTATGTCCCAAGTTACCTTTATATGTGATGTGTTCGTTATATAGGTTTTATGGTAATCTTTTGGTTACAAAGAGGGTAAGTAATGATATTTTATTCAGTGAATAGTATTTACTAATCAATAAAGGTCAATAGTATTACTTTGATAAAGTATTCATGGTTTACTTATTGTTTTGAAAAAACTAACAGTTTTCATTCCTTGTGTATCCCTTACTGGGATTTTTATGCTCACCCCATGTTTTTTTTAGAAATGTTTTTCATCGGACTTAATGTGGATTATGGTCAAGGATGGTATCATGAGATAGTCATGCTATATAAAATGTGGAACTAGAAATGTTTCTTTTTAAGAGTTGTTATTTTTATGGAAACTTAGTAGAAGTGTCTACTTTGTAATCTTTTGAGATGTAATAGTTATGTCCTAATTCTCTAAAACTCTAAACTTGAAAAGATCCTCGATGTTAATTTTTTCATTTAATTCAATATTAAGTAAGGTTGAAGGTCGAAGCCTTATAGAAAATCCAGGTGGATGTTCAACAAAAATATCCTTAGTAATATATCCATTTAAGAATGCACTCTTGACATCCATTTGATATAGTTTGAAATTTAGATGTGCAACATAAGCAAGTAAAATCATAATAGCTTCTAATTTGGGTATATGAGAAAAAGTATCCTCATAGTCAATTCCTTTCTCTTGACTATAGCCTTGTGCAAGTAGCCTATATTTGATTCTAACAATGATTCCAGATTCCTCTACTTTACTTCTAAACACCCATTTAATGCCTATGGTGAAAGTGTCATTAGGTCTTTCAACAAGATTCCACACTTTATTTCATTAAAACAGATTGAGTTCTTATTGCATAGAAATTACCCAAAATTCATCATTAATAGCATCATTAATGTTTTTAGGTTCAAGCTATGACAAGAAGGCTTGATGTTCAACCTGATTTCTAAGAGATGCTCTAGTCTGAGTCCCTCTATCAAGATTTCCTACAATAGAATCTAATGGATGATTATTTAGAATTCTAGTTGATCTAGTAATGGTTGGACTAGAAATTTCAGGTTCTTCTCTAGGTTCGGGATCATTAGAAGCAGATTCTGGAATAAGTCCAGAGCTGGTTGTCTTTATAGAAGGTTCATTGATTTTATCATTAAGGTCCAGAATAGATAAATCTTCTTCATGATTTTCTAGAGAGGTTTTAGACTCATGTGGACTAGTTTCATCGAATTTAATGTGAACAGATTCTTCCACATACTTGGTTCCCTTATTGAAAACTCTATAGGATTTTCTGGTTAAAGAATATCCTAAAAAGATTCCTTCATCACTCTTAGAAGAAAACTAATCAATATTATATTTTTTATTTTGAATAAAGACTTTGCAACCGAAGACTCTAAAGTAATTGACTTTAGGTTTTCTATTATTCCACAACTCATATGGGGTCTTCTTAACAACATGTCTAATTAAGACTCTATTAATAATATAACAAGATGTATTTACATCTTTATCCCAAAAGTAAATAGGCTGGTGATATTCATTAAGCATGGTTCTAGCAATTTCTTGCAGAGTTCTAGTTCTTCTTTCTACTACACCATTCTACTGAGGTGTCCTATGAGATGAAAAATTATGACTATAGCCATTTTGTGAGCAATAGGATTCAAATTCATGATTTTCAAACGGACGACCATGATCACATCTTAGAGTTTTAATCTTAATCCCCCTAAGTGTTTCTACAAAATTGGATTATTTAACAAAATAAGAACAAGCTTCACTTTTGTGAGCTAAGAAGTATACACAAGTATATCTAGAAAAGTCATCTACTAGGACATAGACATAGTGATTCCCATTTAAGCTAGAAAATCTAGATGGTCCTAACAGATCCATGTCAACCAACTCGAGAGGTTGAGAAGATGAGGCTTCTTTCTTTGGTTTGAAAGAGATTTTGGGTTGCTTTCCCGTTTGACAGGGATTACACACTTTGTCATTTGGAAACTCAAGTTTGGGTAAGTCTCTAACCAAGTTCTTCCTAGTTAGTTTCCTAAGTTAGTGTATATTTTAGTGTCTTAATCTTCTATGCCAAAGACAAGACTCTTTATGAAAGGCATTTAAACAGGTAACATTTTGTTTAGCTAAGTAATTTAGATCAACAACATAAACATTTTCATTTCTTAATGAAAAAAATACTAAAACATTTTTAGAATTAGAAACATTACAAGAATCATTTTCAAACATGACATTAAAACCATCATCACATAATTGTGAAATACGTAACAGATTATATTTCAGTCCATCAACAAATAAAACATTAGAAATTAAAACTGAATCAGTGTTACCAATTTGGCCTAGGTCAATGATCTTTCCTTTAGAATATTCACCAAAGGTGACATAGCCTCCATGAACCTTTATTAAACTCTTGAAACATGAGTAATACCCAGACATATGTCTTGAACATCCACTATCAAAATACCATTTCTTCTTGTGGGAACTCTTTATACAAGTTTCCTACAAAACAGTTTTAGATAAAGTATGATTTTGGTACCCATATCTTCTTTGATCTAGACAGGTTATCAATCAATGCTTTTGGTACCCAAATTTGTCTTATGGGTCTAATATAATTTATAGAATCAATAGATTTTTAAAGATAAAATCTATTTGATTTATAACTATGTGAATAACTTGTTGAAGCATAGGGATTTCCAGAACTAGAACTAGCAGTATTCTGTCCAGATTTAGGAATAATGGTATTCTTAGTAAACTGTCTCTGTCTAGGTTTGTAGCCTATTCCAGTAGTTTATTTTGGTTCCACGAGATTTCCTAGCATTTGAGTTAGTGCATCCTTCCCATTTGTGAACTTCTCTAAGTCATTTCTATGTTTATCATTAGACATTTTCAATTCAGTGTTCTCCTTTAATAGTTGAGCATTCTTCACTTTTTCAATAGTAAGTTCAGTTTTAACAGTTGTAGTGAGAGCATGTTGTTTCTTTAATGATTTGTATTTATCCTTAAGTTCATTGCATGTCTCTTCTAGCATATTACAATATTCAAATAATTCATCACTTGTCATGTTTTCAGAATCCGAATCAGATTCCGCATCATCTTCAGAATAATAAGAATTAAAAAAAAAGTATCTAAGGTTACCTTAGATGTGTTTTTCATGAAACACATGTTGGCATGATTCTTTTCAGAATCATACATTTCAGATTCACTTGCGCTGTCTTCAGAAGCACTCTAGGTAGCCTTCATAGCTTTCTTGTACTTACTTTCCTTGTAATCCATTTTTCTTCTTGAATTTTAGCTTTGGGCAGTCTGTCATAATGTGTCCTTTTCTTTTTCACTCAAAGCAAACAAATTCCTCACTTTTATATTTCCTTTTCCAGACCTTCTTCCAAGGTCCCTTATTGTCATACTTTAGTTTTAATTTTATTTTCTGAAAATTTCATCTTCCTATAAAATTTATTAAACCTTCTGGCTATCTGAGCCATTTCAGCATCACTATCAGAGTCTGAGCTTTCACTTGTTGAACTGTCAGTTTGTATTTGATCTTTTTCTTTGTATTTGTTCTTTGAAGCAGTAGTCTTTAAAGACATTGATTTCGTTTTTTTGTTTATCCACTTCCTCTTTATTCACCTTGAGTTCTTCCTCATACATCGTAAGCTTAACAATGAGTTATTTGACAGGTAGACCACCAATGCCATCAGACTCTCTGATTGAAACTGATGTGCCTCTCCATCGGTCTGGTAAACATCTCAGTATCCTCATAATTTGTTCCTTTGCTAGAACAACTTTACCAAGTGAATTCATTGTATTTAATATCTCATTAAACCTGAGATACATATTAGAAATAGGTTCATCAGTTTTCAATTTAAAGTTATTATATTTAATAGTATATGTATTCAATATAATTTCTTTAACATTGGTTGTTCCTTTCATGAGAAACACCTAAAGTATCCCAAATTTAAAAGCAGTTTTGCAAGAAGATATTCTATTAAACTTATCATCTCTTAAATCATAGTACATGGAATTCATAGCTTTACAATTATTATTGTAGGCAGTATTTGTAGGTTCATCCCATGTTTTTCTTTCAGTTTCTGGAATTTTAGAGTGAGATTGTATAGCAGTCCAAATATCAAAACCCATTCTTTCTAAATGAATTTTCATTTTAGGCTTCCACTGGGCATAGTTTTTACCATTAAAGAAAGGTGGCATGTTTGTAGAAGCACCCTCTAGTCTATTGTCCATAGATAGATTTTATAAAGTATAATTAAAGAGATAAAATTTATATCTAATAGAAATTTAAGATCTTTAAAGATGCAACTAAAATCATAGTTGAAAAACAGAGTATTTCAAAAATCATTAAACAAAAACAACCTTTGATACCAAATGTTGGTCAAAGTGGATACTCAAGAGCGGTGTGAATTGAGTTCCAATTAAAATTTCTGTTAAAATATTGTCTATTTAAAATCTCCCATTTTATTAAACAAGTTAAACTATAGTGAATTTATACATATTGTACATTTTCACTTAGCTTCTCTATGATTTATTAGGTCTCAGTTAATTTAACCACAAGATCAAACTATCTTTTGAAACTATCCTATTTATTTACAATAAGTTTAAACACTTGCTAATTTTACTATCAAAGTAGCTTAAAAATAGTTTTTTATTTCTAAGTAATAGCAGCGGAGTATAAAAGATACATGTAGTATACTTTAATCTTAAACTAAAGATGAACAACAGATGTAAGAAGAGGTTCAGTCTCAAGCTGAGACTTAGTCCTCTCAAATTTATATACATTTGATCCACACCCTAGATCAGGGTTAACAACAATTTACACAACTATCCTGACCACACAGGGACCTCTACCACTGTTCTTCGTGGGAAAAAAATAGATATCTAGTCACATAAGGTCCTCTTCCACAGCTTACGTGTGTAAACAAGAGTTAAGAGTTATAGAGTAAGGATTTTGATATCCTCTAGTTCAGTGTAGGAGACAGTGTGTGTGAGAGATATACAGAGTACACCACACTGCTCAAAAGTAAATAAACAAATCACTTAGAGAGAATAGATAAGAGTTTAGAATGCTCTAGTGATTAGAAATGTATCTCTGGACTTGTTGGATTCAGCCGAATTGCTTCTTAGTCATTCTCTAGTTATTATGTTGAAAAAGAGAGTGTCATAGTTCAGCTTGTTTTCTAATGGAGTGAAAATGAACTCTTGATTCGTCGTGTGTTCCTCACTGGTGTTGGATTGCACTCATGAGAGTTCTTTGAATGTCTTGCAATATCCTTCTTGCTCAGGATTGTTCTTCTGGTTTAGTACAGTGCTCTCGGGCCTATATAAGTTCTTCTTATTGTATCGTCACACTTGCGCACCACTGCTTCAACTTATTACATGTACTGCATCTCAATCTTCCTTATATTCCACTTTTTCTGGCAGTATGAATGATTACCTTTTGATAGGTATGAGATACAGTTTTCTGACATGCCAATAACTATCATTAAATAACATTAATTGCATTAAAAACATCAAATATGTCTGTTAGCATTATTTAAATAATATTGACAAAAAGTTAAGAAATGGTTTCACAGTGATTATGTAAATGGTGTATTCTTCACGGTATAGTCTTCAAGGTATGTGGTTCACAGTAAGTGGTTAACGGTAAGTGCTTCATAGTAAGTGCTTCATGGTGTGTCGGTCACGGTGAGTAGCTCACGGTGTGTCCTTCACGGTGTGTCCTTCCCGGTGTCTGGATCACGGTGTGTCCTTTATAGTGTCTGGGTAACGATGTCTGGGTCACAGTGTGTATATACATAGACAAATATCTGTATTTATACATAAATTGTAATATGAAGTATATGGATTAAGCTTAATAATTAGATAGTAAGAGATGTTGAAACATAAATTTAAAGGCTTGAAAATATAAGTGAGATTTGTGATCATGAATAAGACTTGTAAATATTAAAGTGAGTAATTAACTTCAATAAAATTTTTTATAATTAAAACATGATGTGTAGTTATTATTAAGACTGAATAGCATTAGAAAGATGTGTAATTAAGATTTAGATTATTAGCAGGAATAGGATTTGTGATCATTAAAACATGAATAGTACATGAGGAGTCCAACACATATCATATAATTATCTTCATTGATTGTAAAAAATTATATCTTAGGATGATTATTAAAATTAAACTAATCAAATGTAAAATTTTATATTAATTTTATATCATTTTAATCATGAAAATAGTATGGTTTTCTTTTCAGACTATTGCAAAACCATAAAAATAATTTATTTGTAAAAAATTATTTTATATAGTATAAAAGTTATTTTTGACTTAATTTTGGTTCTCTAATTGTATTATAAATAAGAACGCATATAAGACCTCTATATGAAGCATTGATAAATGAAAAATCTAAGAAAATACATTTTTTGGTAAGATCAGTTGATATTATATCATTATAATAAATCTAAATTCAATCAATTTTGTTAATTTTTTTTTATTAATTTATAAATTGTACAATACAAAAAAAATTCATAAAAATCATTAATTATTTGAATAAATATAACGAAATAAATATATTTATACCACTAATTAAAAATAAAATCAACTAAATGTAAATAAAAATTCATGTTTAGTGTTGACATTATTATAATTATGATTACCACCATTAAGAAAATATCAATAAATCACTTCTATATATATATACATGTTATTTTTATTTTTAATAATCATAGAATATGTTACTAATAATGAATCTTTTGAAGTGGTGTAAATACATAATTTCATTATAGAATAAAATTGTAAATAACTGATATTTATTTTGAAAATATGTCAAAAAATGTTTTCTATTCTTTTATCTTTTATTAAATTTCAAATTTTAATAATATAACATTATTTCATATTATTTTCTTAAAATACATCTTCAATTAAAATTATGTATATCATAGTTTCATGTCATACTATATATATTATATATGTCGTAATATACGAAAAAAAATAACACATATTTCTTACTTTCTAAACTACATGATAGATGGAAGTAATTTTTTTTACTTATACAATCTTGAAAAATATAGTATAATTTTATTAATTTTATAGTATATATTTTTTAAATTCTCATGGAGTATAACTTTTTTGGAAAAGTATTAAAATGGAATTACTTATTTTATTTTCTACGTTTTAACAATGTAATTACATTTTGATATTAATAATAATAATCCAATATAACTAAAAAATCAATGGACTACAAAAAAGAACAACATTTGATATTGAGTTAAATCCATATTTCATAATGTATAAATTATAATCTTGAGTTGCTTTAAATATTTATAATTTATATATAAATACATTAATTTATCTAATAAAATATAAATTACATATATTTTTTTAAGTCATGTATACCTCAAATGCATTGGAATATTAGCAAATACCAAATCCATTATTTATTGAGTTATGTTTTTAGAAAAAAAATAAAAATTAAATGAAATTTTACGATAAAAAATTAACTATTGAATTCAATTCCCCTATGAATTATTACTCGAATTTATAAATTAATAATTCGACTTTCCCATGTAATCCACATAAAAAAAATATTGGATATAATCTTAAAGAACACTCATACCCCACATTATTCAAGGAATTATCCATGTATATATGATAATAAGGTCTATTGTAATTCAATGAATGAGATACATATTATTTAGTCTGTATTTCTATAAATCAAGATCCAATTGTTGTAACAACCTAGAACCCAGAATCCCAGAGTTAGTGGTCATTTTATTAAAAATTAATTGATACAAAAATCCACATCACTGAGTAATGATCCGCTAATTGTTCATGAAGAAACTTGATTCATACATGGTTCCCTAATTATATTTTTTATTATATATTGTAGAAAATAAAAGAAAAAACTAATGTTTGTCGCATATTTATTGATCACATATCCATAACATTGGGATATAAAATATATAAAATGGTGAGTTCAATTATTCAGAATGGTAACATATAGTGGAATCATGAATATATAATATGTGAATCTAAAATATTTATAAATATAAAATATGGAATGGTGACTAACTAAAGTACTCATTCAATCAATAAATTGAGAATGAAAATGCATCAATAGCTAATGTCATAATGAAAATCTGATACAAATTAATAACTGAATAGTGTATAAAAAAATAATTATCAATTGGATTTCATTTATCTAGAGAACGAACTCTCATACCATCAAGATGGGTTAAGTATGTGGTTTGAAAATCATATAATTCTATTTAGAAATATACGTGAAGGGTTTGTCACTAATTAATTTGGCTCATGAGACTAGTCGATGCATTGAGGGTCCATAATCTACCTCACCAATAACTAAATTTCAATTAATTCCAAATACATATAATTAATTCAAGAAAAATATTCCTTATCATTATCTCTGTGGAATAGAGGAGTCAAATTCATCAATGTTTCCGTAGTTAAAATAACATTCAAAATAAACATCGTATGTAAAATTTTATATGGATAAGATAATAATAATATCACAGATGAATGATTACTGATATTTAATATAATTATAATTTAAATTGAAAAATTATATTAATGGTTTAATAGATACACCACATACAAATTATTAGTTGCATATTGAAAACTATGTCTTATTGAAATCGAAATTGAGACAATGTCCCTTACCTTATGTATGAACGTGTTCAACACTTGATTTTAATATCCAAGATAATTATTTAAAATGTAACATCCCAGGTAATTAAAGAATAAATAATTTTCATATTTATTAATATTTACGAATTAAATATTAATTTTAATTAAAAGGGTTTTCTACGTTCGATAGCGTACTCTATACGCAACGATTAGTTTCTTTGAAAACTTATGTTGCACACAAGTAATAAAATAATATTATTTTAAATGTTAGTTAACATGTAGCCGTTTTACTGGCGAGAATGGATAGAAATAACTAAAATATGATTATATATGTTTTTAAATGTTTTTACATTTACTCAATAAAAGATAAAGGATAAAAATATGGAAAGAGTTCAATTTTAGGCATTTGTACCCTAATTTTCCCTAAGGGTTCACTTATCACCTTTTGACGGCAAACCGTCATCTAATATAGTTTTCATCAATCTTATAAATTCTATTGGACCAAAAATAACTCTTCTTTAGAATAGGGACATCAAAATTTACTTTGTGTAGATTTTTGGTATCTTTCCGATAAAGTTCTTTTTTTAATGAATAGTGTAAAATGTTGTATTTTAATTCAAAACCTATTTTTAATATAATTTATTAATATGATTAGATTATATTTTGAATTGGTTTTAAAGTTAAATTAGAAAATATTTTTACCATTAAATCCAATAGTGGTCGTTGGAATTAATTTCACTTTGAAATCAGACTTAAACTGGTGTCAATATTTTGATACTTATTGTTTCATAAAAACACGCTATTTGCTCTGACAGCGGGAATTAGTTATTAATTAATTAATGTGACTTATATGTTTTTAATTTTGTAAAATATACTTCATTTTTGAATTCGTAATATCAAATATATCTTAGGGTGAATTTTTGGTAATTTTCTGAAAAACTTCAATTTTTGATGAATAGTGAAACCACTAAGTGGTACTTATAAAAACTGATTTTCCGTTTAAATGAAATTTTTCAATCATTGTGTTTTTATTTTAAAAAATCCAACAAACATAGTTTTTATTAAGAAGTAAAATGTGGTTCAATGAGATTAAAATAATTTTTTGGTGAATAGTAACTTATTAAGTTTTTAATCGCGATTAGAGGTAATTAGTGTAGTTTAAGGAAAAAATAATGCTTTAATAAAATGAGATGATCTTGACACATGTCCTAACCCTATTGGTTGTGTCATGGTCGACCAAGACAACCCATGGGTCGATTTAGGGGACCCCATGGAGCCACTTGGGTGAGATAATGACTTTAATGCCTTTTTTAAATAAAAGTAAAAATGACACAAACATAATATGTTTTACGAAAACAATTTTTACATGGGGCTATAAAGATCCGATTTTTGA
Source organism: Viscum album (assembly GCA_963277665.1). Taxonomy (NCBI): domain Eukaryota; kingdom Viridiplantae; phylum Streptophyta; class Magnoliopsida; order Santalales; family Viscaceae; genus Viscum; species Viscum album. The sequence goes on along the minus strand of OY728140.1, from coordinate 1,425,190,536 downwards.
TTATAAATATTCATTGGAAAGATAAAACTATTTCCTACATCATAGAAGTTTTTTGTAATTTTTAGACTTTAAATAAATTAAATTATTTATGACATCATTACGATGCAGCGATGACTTCATTATTTAACGATTTAAATAAAATAGAAAGATAATGTAATATCTAAAACCTACACATGTCCAAAACCTAATGGATGGGAATATTTCGAAGCATTATCACCTTATCCACGAATTATATCAATTTGGGACCTTTTAAAACCGAAACACATTTTCAAATAAAGTAATATTTCTTTACTTTCATAAAGTGCCCCTCCTCTCCTCTTATAAAAGGCCCCCACCTCTACCACCTTACACAAACTCTTCAAGCCTTGGGCTTGGACAACCCCTGCCCATTTACTCTCTCCACATACCTCTTCTAATCCTATAGTATTCCCTTTGGGCAGAATCCTTTCAAAGGAAGCCTTTAGGCTCAAAACAAAAGGAGTTACACTTTTAAAGGTAATTCATTCTCTCTTGTTCATTTGTTTTATTTTGCTTCTCCAACCCCCTAAACTCTTTTTATTTACTTCTTTTGTAACAACATCCTAGTATACTAGGATGTTTTTATAAGATGTATTCGAGCTACACTCTCACAAAACTACATAAAATGGTTAAAGAACATACGGTTTCCGTGGATGGCGAAATTCTGCCTCCCGAAACGATGATTGTTCAATACTCATTTAACACCTTCAAAGGTGGCTATTATGATGTCACTATTTTTATATATGATATATAATATGTTTATTCTTTCCTTAAGCTTCTGTATTTTTCATTTATGGCATACCATTATTTTTTACATTATGGGTAAACACGATATCTTCATTTTAGGAAGTGCGGACTACCGCCACCTGAAATTGATTTGATTCATTAATACCATATGTGGGATGTGTAAAGGATAAAGTTAATGATATTATATATTTTATTATACTTGAATTATAATATAATCATATATAATTATGATTCCATTCTATAAAATACGAAATAGAAATGAAAGTAGCGTTCATGCGTACGTACGGCTTACCGTCTCCATGAACTGTGCATTTCATTTAATACATTTAAATGATTATATAATATTATAAATACATGTATATGCTGGATATATATGATATATATGATATCCAAATCAGGAATGTCATTCTGGATATAAAGAAACATTGACCACATGAACAACATGTAATTGTAAGAAGTCCACATTCGACTTAAGAACCAAATATTGACAAAACCAACATTATTAACTTAAATGGTTACATAATGTTTATAACATGGAAATAAGTGATACAAAAGGAATAATGAACTTTAAAAAGTTTCTTAATCAAGTATAAATTAACTAAAGTTTATTATTCAGGACGTTAAAGAACGATCGAGTCAAGTCGGACCCGAGGTAAGGGACTTCATCTCAATCTCCTTCCATTGAGGCATATTTCGTTTTATACACAACTTTCTTTTATACGGTGTATAAACCCCTTTGACTTTTACTTTTATACAAAAGGAATCTTTTTCTAAGAAGCGTTTTACTAAATGACAAAAAGGAATGTTTTTTTAATGTACGTGGTGACAACGACCTTTTTTCGCCACCGCAAGTATTATTTGGTCTTTGGCTTCCTCAACAAGCTGTAATGTTTTTAAAATAAAATAAATACCATATAATCTTTTATGTATTTTGGTATTGAAAATGGTTTTGATAAAGGATTCTATTATGTCAATATATTTATGATATATTGTGATTGAAATGTGGAAATGTTATCATTCCTTTATATTGGTTTTATGTTTTATGATTTTATATTGGTACATGGACATTTTAACAGGTGGTTACGTTATAAACCTTATGACGGGTGGTGCCGTGAATACCAGGATGGGTGGTTACGTTATAACCTCCAATGCATTTGGTATGGAAGTCGGCCGTATGGCTATTCTATTAAGTATGTATGGAAATTGGCCGTATGGCTATTCCATTAAGTGATATGTGTGGAAGTCGACCGTATGGTTATTCCACTTAATTATGTTTATGTCCCAAGTTACCATTATATATGTTATGTGTTCTTTATATGGGTTTTATGGTAATCCTTTGGTTACAAAAAGGTAAGTAATGATACTTTTTTTAGTGAAGATTTTTTACTACTTCATGAAGGTGAAGGTATTACTTTGATAGAGTAAACATGGTTTACTTGATTTTGAAAAACTAACAGTTTTCATTCTTTATGTATCCCTTACTGAGCTTTTTATGCTCACCCCAAGTTTTTTTGAAATTTTTTTCACAGGTCTTAATGTGGAATAAGTTCAAGGATGGGATCAACGGAATGTCATGCTATATAAAACATGGAACTAGACATGTTTCTTTTAAGAGTTTTTTTTATTAGGGAAACTTAGTAGAAGTGACTACTTTGTAATCTTTTGAGATGTAATATTTATGTTCTAATTATCTAAAACTATAAACCTGAAAAGATCCTCAACATGAATTATTCTTTTAATTCAATATTAAGTAAGTTTTAAGGCCGGGACCTTTTATAAAATATATTAATTATTTAAATAATAAAATACTCTACAATTATAGGATTCATTGTTATTTCGTTATGTTCATTTGTGGACTTATTTATGATTTATAGTGTTTAATTTCATCATTCATGAGTATTCATTTTCTTGGTTTTGATGATCAGTTAACCTGTTTTTACGTAAATAAGTTCTTGTAAAATGGGTATATTTCTCCATAATTGAAATTATAAGTTAGTAATTGAAATTAAAAAAAAATTAGTGGTGTTATATATTATTTTGTTTCCAAATATGAGAATGATTCAATCGATAGAACTGGAACGATATTCGATTAGATAATTTTGGGGGGGGGGGGGTTTGATCGTCACGTAATCGTTTTGTCTTATTAATTAATATAATTTATATACATTGGATCATGAATAAATATTATCATATTATATGTATAATAAAATATAATTTAACAATAATTATTATTTTAGGATTATTCTTGATGATGTGAATGGAAAATAAAAATTCATCATCTATGATGTCATGAAATTAATGCAGCATAGATGATGACTTCATTTATAAAAAAAGGATAGATTGAAAAATGAGTTTAATGATGAATACTACATTAACATGATATCATTATAGTATATAAATGATTTTTAATTTATCATTTATTTATGTATAGGGGAGATGAGTCCCGAATAAAAAATAAATAAAATCGAAAAGAAAATAAATGAAAAGGAGGTATATTTTTATCTCTTGAATTATTCTCCTTGAGAACCTCCTTAAAGAGATTAGTTTTAGTATCTTTATGAGACCAAGAGATCATGGATGTTGGGGAGGTCCATTGTAAGAGTATTGGGTATAACATGTCTAAGGATCAAATTGAGGATTCTGTGAGGATAAGAGGTGGTGAGGGGTGGTAATTATATTTGGGGATATGGTTGTTTTCTCATTAATTTTTTCATTAGTGTATTATTTTGGAGAAAGACTATGATTAGTTTGAGAATTATCAGCGAATATGTTAAAATAATTACATTGAGTTAGTGATTATGTCATCAAATCACCCTCAAATCACATATAACTCAAAAACTCATGTATTAATCATTTATTGTAAATTATCATATTTTACTATTCATAAACAATTCAAGTATTTTAGAAAAATACCAAAAATAAACTGTAACTATTTTTATGTGTATAATTTAAAAATAATCTTCATTCTATTATATTTATTTTATAAATATGAATAATTTATATTTTAATTTAAATAATCATTTACTAAAAAAACAATTTTAAAACTATAATAGATATATAACCCTTTGAAAAATTTACTAAGGTATCATAAAATTATCTTATAATCATAATACATAAATATATTACATTAATATTCTATTTTATAAAAAAAATATTTAGAATCATTATATTAATTACAAAATTTTTAATAAACATTTATGTTTTATAAGAATACTAATCCTTAATTAATAATTTAAAAAAAAATATTTATATATACTATGATATAGTTATATATTATTACAATTTATATGATTTATTAATTTTATTTATACATTCAAAGGTGATTTTACTATTCCATTGATCAAGTTACTATTCATAATTGTCACATTAGTATTCCAAATGTCATGTTACTATTTCATTTGTATATGTTCTTAATCACCAAAAAAACTACTTATTATATTTATTCTTCATTTATGAATTTTGCTCTATGTTCTCTATATGATTTTATATTATTTACCCTGTATGAAATAATTTTTGATATCAATTTATGCTATTGAATTAAATGAATTTATTTGAGAAGATATATACTGTGAAATGATGGGTTGTAATATTTTTCACTCATATTGAAATTTCATCTCCAAAATTATCATGAATATTAGATTCTAAATATATGAGGGTGGTTTTTATTCATAGCATCCTCAGGTTACCAAGATTATTATTAAATTTTGTGGTTTCTTTAACAAACTTTTACCAATCTAGTCATCCTATTTCTCAAAACACGCTATCTGGTGTCAGTAATCTCGATAGTCTCCTCACGGTAAGATAAATTTGGTTCCAAATATATTTATTCATTTGTGAGTACATTCATTGGTCTTACATATAATTCTTTAAGAATGAAACATTAGAAACATCATGAACATTAGGAAGACTCGGTGGCATTTCTAAATGGTAAGCTACAGCTCCAATAATTCCAAAATTTTAGTTGGTCTGACGTACCTCAGGTATAGTTTCCGGTCATACTAAACCATAAAATTCCCATCCATAGAGGTACATTTAGACAAGCATGATCTCCCTCTTGAAATTATGAATTCTTTATCTTCTTGTAAATATAACTCTTTTTCCAACATTGGGGTTTCTTTAATATGATCCAGAATTTTCTTTCAATTAACATTTTCTCTTTAATATGTTTTGGGCCTATAATTTTCTACTCTCGAACATAATCCCAAAAAGGTGGAGTTATAAATCTCATGCCATATAATGATTAATATTTAGAAATTTGAATAATAGAATAGAAACTATTATTGAAGGAAACAACTACAAAAGGTAATTACAAATCCCACATACCATGAAGTTGAAGTAGGTGTTATATCAACAGTTATTCCAAAGCTTGAATAGACCTTTCAGACAATCCATCTATTTGAGGGTGATATGTAGTACTCATATGAAGCTCTGTATCCAAATAAATCTTAAAACTCTTATATTTTTTATGGAAATATGGGATCTTAATCGGACACCATTGATAGGGTCTTACCATGAATACATACAACATCTTTAATATAGAGTCTTAAAAGAAACTCAAGTGGTAATCCTTCTCATATAGCAAGTAAATGAGCCAATTTGGTATGATTATCAAAAATAACAAATGTTGCATAATTCATTCTAGGTGTCCTTAAGAGTCACGTGAAAAATCCCACCATAATTTCATCCCACCATAATTTCATCCCACATCCAAATAAGAATATGTAGATGTTGGATAAACCCTCTAGGATGTCATCTCCCAGAATTCACTTGTTGACAAACTAGAATCCTATATAGATATTTAGAATTTTTTTGCATTATATTATCCATCCAAAATTGTTCCATCAGATCTCTATAAATCGTGGGTCAAACATGGTTTCTAGATAAATTTGAGCAATAAGAATAATCTAATAGTTCTCCTTTTAACCCAGTTATTGATGGATCAAATAACCTCATTCCAAATATCAATACTCCATCCTCATACAAAAATTATTCCAATAATCCTTCCTTAATAGCTATAATTTTATTTTTAAGGTTCTCATCATCAGATTGGGGACTTTTAATCATTTCCATTAAATATGAAAAGAAATAATTAGAAAAATGAATGATGTATCCCCTTCCATAAAAAAAACTATATCCATCATTACTAGATCCATTAACATATGATCATTCTCAATACTCATTTGGGTTAGATGTCTGTAACACCCCATGGTTCCACGATACACTTCTCTTTGATAAATACAGTAGCGTGTGTTGCACACAACTTCGAGTTCTAACACACACCACAACCAATCAAACTAGCCATTATGAATAGTAATACCCACCTTTAGAAATTTTATACATTTTATATTTAAAAAAGAACTTCATTTTTGGATTTGTAATATCTAAATTAGTATATGGTGAATTTTTTTTATTTTTCTGAAATCTTTCAATTTTTGATGAATAGTGAAAAACACTGAGTTATGGGTTAAAACCGACTTTTTATTTAAATTTTTTTTAGGTAAAAATAGATATGTAACACCTATATATGTTCAATTTAATTAATTGAAGTCATTTTATAATAATTTTAGACATATAAATATTTTATTGAACTTTTCATCATCTTTTACCCATCTCCTACGAGAATTTGCAAATTCACATAATAGTTAATTTTACCACTTCTGTGAGTATAATTTCGAAAATCCAAGAGACACAGTTAATATCAAGGAGTAAAATTTGGTTCAATAGGATAAATATATATTTTGGTGAATAGTAAATTTTTACTTTTATTTACCATGGTTTAAATTAAATAGAGTAATTGAGAGTAAAAATGATTTTATTTTTACCCTAACACATGTCCTAATTCTATTTGATAAATATAATTCAACCGAAAACAACCTTATAAATAAAATATGAACCTCTTTGGTCCACTTGGATTTGATTAGGACATTTATTATTATTTATTTCAAAGAAGAGTTAAAAGAGTTAAAATCAAAGTTTAATAACTAAACAATTTTTAATATAGGGTTATACCTAAGATAAATTAGATTATAAATATTCATTAGAAATATAAAATGATTTCCTACATAGTGGTATTTTATTAATAATTTATAGACATTAAATAATTTAATTTATTTATGACACAATGATGATGCAATAATTATCTTATTAGTAAAATAATAAAATAATTGATATTATAGATACCAAAATAAATATAATTTGAGACTTTTAATGAATTACACGAATTTTATTGGTTAATATGACATTTAGGATTGATTAAATTAATTTTTTTTGAATTAATAAACTTATTAATACCTTAACAAAAATCAATTATTAAATAGTGTCAAAAATAGACATAAATGAGTTTTTAAAATAATTATTATATTATTAATTGATATTATATTCTTAAAAATCTACGATTCGGCCAAAGTACTTATATGATGATAGTTATGTCATTAAGTAACCACTTAGGGTTCTCTTGTACGTTTATTGTAATTTAATTAACCATATTATATAAAAATTAAAAGAGACATGGTAAATGTCAAACTATTTAACTAAGAGTTAAATCTAAATGATAAGGGTACAATAGTGACCAAAACATGTATAAACCCTATTGGTTGAGTGTATTTAGACCCATAAACGCATTATCCTCGAAATAAGTCACTTTTTAACCATTAGAAACTGATTATGAATTTATTGAAAATTGTTATTTCTAGCTTTTCCGAAGGTTCCCCTCACCCCTCTTATAAAAGGGAACTCCCCTTCTCTCAAATTCATACCTTAGAAGCCCTTTTGTTCGGACTTCCCCTACCCAAATATCCTCTAAACATCCATAACATCAACCTAGAGGCATTAGTTTGATCAGAAATCCAACCTATGGAGTCCTTTTGATCAAATCAAAAGGAAGAACCCGAAGACGGGGTGATATTTTCACCACCCTCTTTCAAGTTCTTTCTTCTTCCACTTATTCATTTTTTGTTATTTACATTTTAAAATAATAACTCCAGTTATTATATATACTGTGATGTTATAATAAATATGTTACAACCATATTCAGTATTCTATACATCCTTTGAATGACATGTCACCATACGTGTGTATCTACAGCTTGCCGTCTCCACGTCGTGGTGTAATTGTTATTCAATACATTATTCTCTGGATTGGTATAATAATGAAGTTTAATTGATGAAAATAATGAGTATAACATGATAATTATTCTATATATATGATATACTATCCAATTATATATTATTTTAATATCAAAAGAATGATATTGTCCCTCGTGCATACGTATGGACTACCATATCCACGAACGCGATGAGATTCATTCCCCATCGTATCCATTCAAGAATAATTTTCATTTTATGGTTAAAAATAATTTTTAAATAATTAATATCATTCTGGATATGAATAAGATACAACCCGTCAATAACAAACACATCTTACGTAACAAAGCATATAAATGAAAAAGAACCTGTTTACACCCAAAACGACGATAATACAAAGATATTGTTAACAAAGTAATGTAAAAATATCATATATGATATCATATTAATGAATATGATTGTTGTATAATTTAATAACAATTATTTAACCATTATATAGGAGTTCAACCTACCCACAACCAAGGAAAAGTTCATGTTAAGGGTTAATTTCACAATCTCTTTATTATACGACGTTGTTTTTACGTAAGTATATATGGGGACCTCTTTATCATCCACATCCATGTTTCTTAAAAATTTATTTCAATTTTTTTACTATTTAATAGAAAATGGGTTAATGTCATTTATACCCTTATGTGTTTTGAAAATAATTTGTCTTTCATTTTTAAACAAGGTCCTTTTTATCATTTTTGACAAAATTAAGGTAAGAATGTCTTTTTTTAACTTATACGGTGGTTGAGACTACATTACACCATTATAAAATCATTGAATCTTAACATACATGATTATAAGAATATTTTCAAATTAAAAGTTTTTTTATAATTATGTGACTTTTAAATGATTTCAAAAAAAGATATATTTCTCTCAAATAGTTTTGATATCATCTCTGCCATCATCCGTTGATGAATTTTAAGCTTATTTGAAGTTGATTTATTATGATACACAACTTTTTTATTATATTGTAGGTTTTGTGATATGTTTGACTTTGGATGTGTTATTTTTATACCATTTATGGTTTTTGGAGAAAGTGTTGACATTTCGTATGATAGTTTTAATACAAATGTTTATGTTTTGTATTGACCTTTTCATATGGGAATGCATTGGACTGAGTAAGTGACTGGCAGAGCCTGCTATAGCTCCTCAATGCATCGGTATGTCTAATGAGACAAACTATTGTCTTGGCAAAATGCCTTGACAAAATCTTATTTGTAGTTTTCGAACAGGTCTTGACTATGTTGTTATGATAGTCTGGAATTATGCATTCTATTATTATGAATGTTGTTATTGATATTGCATGTGATTATTCGACTAATAGAATATACATGTTATTAAGTAAATGGAATTATTTCATTTTATTTTTTCCATATAATGATGAATTTCATGTTTTAAAGGATTTTGTTTTAGTTAAACAATGCCTTAAATGTTTATGCTTATTTATGAAATATTCCACTATATTTTAATCCTTACTGAGTATCTGAGCTCACCCCTTTATTTTTTTTTATTTTTACCAGGATATGTAGAAATATTTTATGACTGACCTGCAGGGATAGTCTGAAGGGGATATGAGTGTGGACTATGGAGACTATATTATTGTAATTTTTCACTTTATGATGTAATTTAAACCTTATGATTGTATCTAGTGATTCCAAGGATACTAAACTAATCTATCTTTCGATACATGATCTCTTGTGATCATGAAAATGTTATGTAACAACGCAACGACTCTGGGTAACAAGGGTCGGGGTGTTACTGTTAGTATCAGAGAATGTTTAGTACAAAACATGGAATCCATATTTAGATAAATTCTGATTAGAGCACATAGACCTAAGATAGACTTTGATGATTAGTATATAATAATTTCCTAAGATTTTGTTATTGTAGACATTTTGTGAGTTATTCGAGAAATACATCCCTATCTAGATATGAGAAGGTAGAGGCGGCTCTATCACAGATTTACATAGGGGTAAAACCCGAAAAACACCACTTTGAGCTAGAATCAAACGGGAACTGGTCCATGAAAGCGGGCCTCGCTGCACTCTTGGTTACGACACTCCTCAGAGATATGCATAAGATAATTCTTATTTTTATTAAAAACCATTATGAAGGGTTTATGATTATATACTTCCTCAAAGAAAACATTTTTTATGATTATGGGTTATATCCATAAACTGTTCAATTTATGTTAAGTGCTTTACAAGTTTGGAATTATTTATTTCGAGTCATAAACTAATATAGTTTATGCCATTGTTTAGAAGTGACGCCTAGTGGAAGGAATGTTAACTCTATCAATGAATGCACTCCATGTAGGTATTTCCCTCCTGCTTAAGATAATTATAGTGTAGCTGGTGATGCAACTAGTGCTGATCAGCTGATCACCATACTGAGACAACTCACTTAGGTTATGAATAATAACCTTACCTGTATGGAGAACCCTAATCCACAACATGGAGGATCAATGTTAGATCGTTTCATGAGGAAAAAACCACCAACATTCAATGGGAGTAAAAATCCATTAGTATCAGAGCAATGGATAAGTTCCCTAGAGAAAAATTTTCATGCTTTGTGGAGTAGTGAAAGGGAAAAAGTTGTTATGGAATTTTATCACCTCACTAGAGATGTTGATAAATGGTGTTCATTGATACAAAACACAAAAGAAGATGATTAAGTATAAAATATGGAATAGAGGGAGTTCAAAGATCTTTTCATAGAAAAATACTTCCCTCGTGACCATCGAGCATATATGGAAAAGCAATTTCTGAGTCTGAAACAAAAGGAGGATGAGAATGTCGCAATGTTTTAGGATAACTTTACAAGGTTAGTGAGGTATGGAACAGATTATATACATAACCCATGTAGTATGATTGATAGTTTATTTAATGGGTTAAAACCACTTCTCTGTCGAGCATTAGTCACACAATCTTTCTCATCGTACGAAGATATTGTCCCATGTGCTATGAATATAGAAAAGGAATTTGGTAACTCTTGCAACTTTAAGGAAAATCATGAGAAGAAGAGAACTTCTGATCACTCTGGGAATGGAAATAAGGGGAATAAGGGAAAAGATGAATATCCATCCTGCAGTAAATGTGGTAAGAAACACCCTGGTACTTTCTTGAAAGGAATGGGAGTTTGTTACAAGTGTGGTGAAAAATTCCACCAAGCTCATGATTGCAAGGGGAAGAAAGAAGCTATCGATGTTCAATGATACAAATGCAGGGAGATGGGACATTATGAAAATGAAAGTCCTAATCGTCAGGGGAACATACCTAAGAAAATGCCCAGGGATCAAGGCCATGATTATGCTATCACTACTGCTGAGGTAAAAGCTCCGAAAGACGTGATGGGATGTAATTTAATGTGTTCCTCAAGTTTAGAAAATGCATTATTTGATTCTAGATCATCGCATTGTTTCATATATTCCCATTTTTCTACGAATATTAGATATTTATAATTTGATTTAACAAGGGAGTTTTCAGTTAAAACTCCTAAGAGAAGTATCATTGCTATAATGTTTTGTGAATCAGTTCCCATTAGAGCAAATAAATGTTCATTATCTGCTGATCTCATCGTCATACCTATGATTTAGTTTGATATAATCCTAAGTACGAATTGTCTTTTAGACCATGATGTGAATATTTATTTTAAGAAGAAGGAGGTTGCGATTTTTGATGATGATGCTAAGGAACACCTTATCTTTAGAGCAGAATATTCACCACTTAATCTTTATCTAGATCCAACCCCATTAGCTCAACTAAATTTAATTATTGGGGAGGAAGTGAATGAAATAACTGTGGGTGACGAAAGGAATGTTCAAATAGATGATATAACTATTGTGAAAGAATATGTAGATGTGTTTGCAGAAAATTTACCTACACATCCTCCAGAATGAGAAATTCAGTTTTCCATTGATTTAATTCCTAGTTCAAGGCCTATATCAAAGACCCCATATAGAATGGCCACTGTGGATATAGTGGAATTAATGAAACAACTATAGGAATTGAGTAATATGGGAATTATTCTCCCTAGTGTTTCTCCATGGGTATCCCCTATCCTTTTTGTTAAGAAGAATGATGGATCTATGAGGTTATGTATAGACTACAGGAAAATAAATGCTATAACAATAATGAACAAGTATCCCCTACCTCGCATTGATGATTTATTCGACCAACTGCATGGAGCTCAATACTTTTCAATGATTGAACTTCGATCTGGATACCATCAGTTGTGTGTGAAGAAGGAAGACATTCCGAATATAGCATTTCGAAACAGGTACAGGCATTACAAGTTTACAGTAATGCCTTTTCGATTGACTAATGCACCCTCAGACATCCTGGATCTAGTGAATATAGTTTTCAAGGAATAAAAAAATGATTTTGTAGTGGTATTTATTAATTATATTTTGGTATACTCTAAAATCTACTAAGATCATGAAAATAACTTGTGCATTATCCTGAAGACTCTTAGAAGACATGAATTATATCAGAAGTTTAGCAAGTGAGAATTCTGGCTTTAGGAGACTTATTTATAGGGCCATATTTTCTATAAGGATGGAATGTTTGTCGATCCTGCTAAGATAAGAGCAATCCAAGAATGTCCAACACCAACGAGTATAACCGAGGTACGCAGTTTTATTGATTTAGCATGTTATTATCGACGTTTCGTCCAGAATCTTTCCCGGTTGGCTAACCCATTAAAAAATCTCACACGTAATGGGGTTAAATTTATTTGGAAAAAAGAGTGTGAAGAATGTTTTGAAGCAATAAATAGAATATTAATCAATTCTACTATATTGACTCTTCCATCGGGGAATGATGGGCTTCTTATTTATAGTGATGCATCAAAGAAATGACTTGGTTGTGTCCTTATGCAGAATGATAAGGTTTTTGCCTATGCATCAGGATAGCTGAAAATTCATGAGCAAAAATATAATACTCATTATCTTGAGTTAGCAGTTGTAATCTTTGGTTTGAAGATATGGAGACAATATCTATATGGTGAAAAGTGTTAGATATATACTGATCACAAGAGTTTGAAGTATATTTTATCACAAAATGAAATCAACATGAGGCAAATTCGATGTCTTGAACTACTCAAGGATTATGATTGCAAGATACACTACCACCTGAGGAAGGAAAATAAGGTTGAATATGCTTTGAGAAGAAAGGATCATTGAGTTTTGAACATGATGTGAATTTAAAGGGATCATATTTTCATGGATCAAGGGACGATGGATATGGGAATTACCGTGGAAGGTGAAACATTGATAATTTTTTAAATTGATTCCAAACCATCTTTACTAGAAAGGATTAAGAGTTCTCAGACCGATGATGAATAATTTCAAAAGAAGATTAAAGCTGTGAATGATTGGAGATTGAGAGACATTTCATATAAAGAAGGAATTTTGAAATTTTGGGAGATACTTTGTGTTCCCAATATACCTGATCTAAAAAGGGAATTGTTGGATGATTCTCATAGTTACAATTTATCTATACTTCCTTGGAGAACCAAAATATATAGATATTTGAAGGAATATTTTTGGTGGGACAACATGAAGAGGGAGATTGTTGATTTTGTGTCGAGATGTATGGTTTGTCAACATGTGAAAGCTGGAAGACAATGCAACCTCTTCCCATACCTGAGTGGAAATGGGAAAATATCACGATGGACATTGTCATGGGGATACCAAAGACTCTTAGAAGAATGATGCAATATGGGTCATTGATGATCGTCTTATCAAGTCAGCAACCCTTCTTGCTATAAGATAAGATCTACCACTTGAATGTCTAGAAAGACTATATAATAATGAAGTTTTGAGACTTCATGGATTACCCCTATCGATTGTTTCTGATCGTGATCAACATTTTACATCAAGATTATAGAAAATTATTCAGAAATCCCTTGATACTAAACTTTTTTTCAGAACTGCCTACCACCCCCAAACTAATGGAAAATCATAACGGACTATTAAAACCTTAGAAGACATTTTGAGATCATGATCACTTGACTTTCAAGGTATGTGGGGTCAATATTTACCTCTGGTACAATTTTCCCATGACAATATCTTCCATTCATGTTTTCGGATTGCACCATATGAAGCATTATATAGAAAGAGCTGCCGCACAACTACATGTTGGGATGATGTTGGTGAAAGAAAACTTGTAGGCCCAGAACTGGTGGAGGAAACGATAGAAAAGGTGAAGTTAATCCAAACCCACATCATAGCATCTCAAAGTAAGCAGAAGAGCTATGCTGACAATCGAAGGAAGGATTTGAAATTTCAGGTTGGAGATCATCTTTTCTTGAAGGTATCTTAATGGAAGGGAGTTATAAATTTTGGTAAGAAGGGTAAATTGAGTCCCTGCTACATAGGACCTTTCTAAATTCTAGAACTAATTGGGGCTCTAGCTTACCATTTGGCAAAGTAGCCGAGTCTCTACAAAGTTCACGATGTGTTCCACGTATCACTATTGAGAAAATACATGCCTGACCCAACACATGTACTCACTTATGTAAAAGTAGAACTAGAACCTGATCTATCTTATTGTGAAGAGCCTGTCAGGATTGTTGATATGAGAGAACAAGTTCTTAGAAACTGTATGACTTGTCTGGTAAAAGTTCTATAGAGAAACTATAAGATGGAAGAGGCAACATGGGAACCCGAGGAACTTATGATGAAGAACCATCCGATTCATTTCATGTGGTAGTATTCTATAAATTTCGAGGACGAAATTATTTGAAGGAGAGGAGAATGTAACACCCCAAGAATCCACGGTATACTTCTCTTTGATTAATACAATAGTGTGTGTTGTACGCAACTTTGAGTTCTAACACACACCACAACCAATCAAACTAGCCATTATGAATAGTAATACCCAAATTTTGAAATTTTATACATTTTATCTATAATAATGGACTACTTTTTCGGATTCAGAATATCAAAATTAACTTGGGGTGAAATTTTGGTATTTTACGGAAAACATTCAATTTTTGATAAATAGTTAAAAACACTGAGTTATTGGTTAAAAACAACGTTTTATTTAAATAATTATTTATATTATTTTATTTTATTTTAGGTCAAAATAGATACTTAATAACTATATAAGTTCAATTTAATTCATTGGAGTCAGTTTATAATAATTTTAGACATATAAAAATTTTATTGAACTTTTCACCCTCTTTTACCCATCTACTAGGAACATTTGCAAATTAACATAAAACGTAATTTTACCACTTTTGTGAGTGGAATTTCAAAAATCCGAGAGGTATGGTTAATATCATGGAGTAAAATGTGGTTCAATATGATAAAAATAATTTTTTTTGAATACTAACTTTTTACTTTTATTTACCACGGTTAAAAGTAAATATGTAAATTAAGGGCAAAATGATATTTTTATTACCCTAACACATGTCCTAATTCTATTGGCTAAGTATAAATCGACCAAAAACAACCTTAGGAATAAAAAATGAACCTATATGGTCCACTTGGATTTTATTAGGACATTTAGTATTATTTAATTCAAAGAAGAGTTAAAAGAGTTAAAATCGAAGATTAATAAATAAAACATTTTTAATATCGGGTTATACATAAGATAAATTAGATGATAAAAATTAATTATAAAGACAAAAATATTTCCTACATAATGGTATTTTATTTATAATTTTGAGACATTAAATAATTTAATTTATTTATGACCCAATGATGATGTTGTAATTATCTTATTAGCGAAATATTAAAATAATTGATATTATAAATTCCCAAATAAATATAATTTGAGACTTTTAATGAATTACACGAATTTAATTGGTTAATATGACATCTTGGGATTGATTAAATGAATTTGGTTCGAATTAATAATGTTATTAATAATTTAAAAAAATCAATTATTAATTAGTGTCAAAAAATGACATAAAAGAGTTTTTTTAAAAAAATTATATTATTAATTGATATAATATTACTAAAATTCTAAGGTTCGTCCAAAGGACTTATATGATGATATTTGTTTCATTAATGAACCACTTGGAGATTCCTTGATATTTTATAGTATTTTTATTAAGCATATAATATATAAATACATAGAGACATGGTAAATGTCAAACTATTTAACTAAGAGTTAAATCTAAAAGATAAGAGTAAAATAGAAACCCAAACTTGTATAAAACCTATTTGTTGAGTGGATTTCGACCCATCCCCGCCTTATCCTCAAAATAAGTCACTTTGAAGCCATTATAAAAAGAATATAAATTTATTTTAAATTAATATTTCTATCTTTTCCTAAGGTTCCCCTCACCCCTCGTATAAAAGGGCAGACCCACTTGTCTCAAATTCATACCTTCAAATCCTTTTTTTCAACCAAAACCTCCCCATATATCCTCTCATATTCCATCCCTTCAACCTAGAGTCCTTATTTTTATCATAATGCAATCCTACGGAGTCCTTTTTATCAAATCAAAAGAAAGAACCCGAAGAAGAGGAAATGTTTTCACCACCCTCTTTCAAGTTCCTTTCTTCTTCCACTTATTCATTCATTGTTATTTCCATTATAAAATAATACCTATGGTATATTCTATATACTTTGATGTTATTATAAATATGGTAAAACCATATTTAGTATTCTATCCATCCTTTGAATGACATGTCACCATACATGCGTACGTATGGCTTGTCGTCTCCACATCGTGGTGTAATTGTTATTAAATACATTATTATTTGGATGGGTAAAATAATGATGTTTAATTGATGTAAATAATGAGTATAACATGATAATTATTCTTTATATATGATATAATATACAATTATATATTATTTTAATATCAAAATAATGATATTGTCACTCATGCATACGTACGAACTACCGTCTCCATGAACGCGATGAGATTCATTCCCTATCGTATCCATTCAAGACTAATTTTCATTTGATGGTTAAAAATAATTTTTAAATACATAATATCATTCTGGATATGAATAAGATGCAACCTATCCATAAAAAACACAGCTTACGTAACAAATCATATAAAGGAAAACGAATCAGTTAACACCTGAAACAACGATAATACAATGATATTATTTACAAAGTAATGTAAAAAGATCTTAAATATTATCATATTAATGTATATGATTCTTTTATAATTTAACAACAATTATTTCACCATTATACATGAGTTTAACTTACCCTCAGCAAAGGAAAAGTACAAGGTAAGGGTTAATTTTACAATCTCTTTATTATCCGAGTTTGTTTTTATGTAAGAATCAACTGGGGCCTCTTTATCATCCACATCCATGTTTCGTAAAAATGTATTTCAAAACATTTTTAATATTTAATAGAAAATGGGTTAAATTCATTTAAAATCTTATGTGTTTTGAAAGGATTCTTTCTATCTTTTTCCAAACAAGGTCCTTGTTAACCTTTTCGATAAAATTAAGGTAATAATGTCTTTTTTTAACTTATACAGTGGGTGAGGCTATTTTCTGCCATTATAAAATAATTTAAGCTTCCCTTACAATATTATAAGAATATTTTCAAAATAAATGTTTTAATTTATAATTATGTGACTTTTAAATGATTTCAAAAAAAAATATTTTTCTCTAAAATATTTTTGATTTCATCTATGTCATCATCCTTTGATGGATTTTAAGCTTATTTGAAGTTTATATATTATGATACAAAACATTTGTTTTGTATTTAAGGTTTTGTGATATGTCTGACTATGGATGTGTTATTTTTATACCATTCATGGTTCATGGAGAAAGTATTGACATTTCATAGGATAGTTTTAATAAGAATGTTTATGTTATGTTTAAACCTTTTCATATGGTAATGAATTGTACTTAGTAAGTGATGGGAGGAGCCCGCTATAACTTCTCGATGCATCGGTAGGTCTCATGAGATAAACTAGTGTCTTGGTACAAGGCCTTGAAAAAATCTTATTTGTAGTCTTGGCACAAGGCCTTCACTAGGGGGTTATGATAGTCCGGAATTATGAATTCCATCATTATGAAAGTGGTTGTTGATATTTAATTTGATTATTTGACTAGTAGAATATCCATGTTATTAAGTAAATGGAATTATTTCATTTTATTTTTTCCATATTATGCTGAATTTCAAGTTTAAAAGGCTTTTTTTAGTTATACATTGCCTTAAAATATTAATCTTATTTATAAAAGATTCCCATATATTATTATCCTTACTAATCATCTGAGCTCACCCCTTTCTATGTTTTATTTTTCCCAGGATGTGAAGAAATATTTTATGACTAACCTACAGGGATAGTCTGAAGTGATATGGGTGTGGACTATGGAGACTATATTATTGTATTTTTTTTACTTTATTATGTAATGTAAACCTTATGAATGTATCTAGTGATTCCAAATCTACTAAACTAATCGGTCTTTCGAGACTTGATCTTTTGTGATCATGCCAATGTTATGTAATAATGTACCGATTCTGGGTAACTGTGGTCGGGGCGTTACAATGTCCACGATTCATTCTATATAATGCATTAGATATATTATTTGACATTACTGGATTTTAGTGTATTTGGAAAATAAAAATATTTGATCAACGTGAGCCCTATTATCTACCTCATGTTGAGTTATTTCTATGTAAAAGTGCATTTCAAACTATTTTTATCTATATATATTTCAGATCATTTTCAATTGATGTAGTTTATCGACATTTTCTGGGGAAATATTATCGATGCTAACTTAGGATCAAGAGTAGGATAGTTCTGTTCATGTGTCTTCAACTACCTTGATGAATTTATAATAACATTATCATTTTTCACCAGAAAATAACTTAGTCTATTTTTTAAAGCATCAATATATATAAAAAACTAATAATTTCTAGATAGAAGAATCAAAATTAGATCATTGACCAATCCTCTCTTCAGTTCATCAAAACATTTTATATATTCTTTTTTATATAATAAAATAACCCATTTACATGTCATCTTGGTTAGTATGTTATCTATTTGGGTAAAATTATATATGAAATACCGACAGTAAACTGTTAATCAAATAAAAATATATACCTTAGTTATGTTAGATGGCATAGGTCATTCAGGGATTGCATTTGTCTTTATATGATCAACTGAGATTCCATCCTTAGAGATCATATGTATCGGAAAAAAATCATTTGAAGCTATAATTAAAACTTATTATATATCGCATATAACTCTTTTCTAATAAGAGTCTCTATAACAACCTGAATTTTATTCTCATGTTCCTCATATATTTTGGAATATATCAAGATATCATCAATATAATCCAGCACAAAATCATGATGATATCCCTTCAAAAATATATTCATCACATCCAAGAAAAGAGGATGTGAATGAGTCATTACAAATGAAAATAATGTAAACTCGAAATAATTCTATATTTGTATTATATTCACACCTCACACACAATTAATGATATCCATATAAATGTTCAATCTTCGTAAAATATTGAGCGCTGCGATGTTGAACAAATAGATCATCAATGTGGGGTAGAGGATACTTATTCCTTATTGTAATATCATTTATTTCTTGATAACCTACCAAAAAATTCTTGGTTAGTTAATTCTTCATGAAAAGGATAATATGGGCTCCCCTTGGAGAAACAATAGGGTGAATAAATCCTTTATCACCCAATTCCTCTATATTTTCATCATCTCCACCAATTACATAGTGTCCATTTTATAGAAAGCCTTTGATATACGTATTCCACAAGTAATTAAATCAACTGTGAAATTGAATTATAGCCCGGTAGGATATCTAGGTAAGTCCTTTGAAAATACATCAATATATTCTTACAAATTTGTTGCATCCTAAATTAAAAGACTAATTTCCTCATCCTGAGATGATTTTTTCTAATCCAAAACAAAAATTTCATTTAATAGAGATAGTGGAGATTGATGTGGCTAAGAAAAACACACACTATGTATTTCTTATAATGGTCCAAGCTCTATGAAAACACACACTATGTATTTCTTATAATGGTCCAAGCTCTATGACCCTAAACTAAGATCTCTAATCCTTTTTTCCCACACGATGTTAAACTGTACTTTAAGAACTATGTATTGATTGATTCTCATCCTTATGGGATACGTAGTGAAGTCCAACATTTCAATTCAGGACCCAGCCACAACATGATTATGGTTATAATTTATTTATTTATCTCTATATACAATAGAGAATACCCATTTTATGTTTCATAATCCTAACCTTAAATATTTTCAGATCTTCATAACCCTTTTTATGACTTCTAGTCACAAAATTGTCAAACTTCTGAGAATTATTTTGCCTGACTATGCAGCATGTGACCATAGGTGGCCTTGCATAAATAGTCTACATAACAGATTTGTTAATCAAAAGATACTATTATCTGATTATGCAGCCATTTTCATTAGGTGGCCCTGCATAATTCAACCCCCTAACAGGTTTTTCGGATAGTGGTAACTTCATTCTTGGGAATAATGCCTCTTTCTTCCTTATTTTTCATAAATGAATGTATGTAGGGATCCGCAAAAACAGCCATCCTTAACATATTTTTCCCATATCTTTTTTCATGATCTAAAAGTTTACAAGTATATGGTTTATATTATCCTTCCCTACGTTTGGGTCAGACCATCGTAGGAGTGATATCTATTAAATTCTTCGATAATCTGGTTTGGACATATCTTCTCCATATCCAAGTACCTCTTTCCATACAGCAAACTCTATACTTTGGAAAATTTGAATCTCCATAAAATTTCACTGGCTTTTAGCACCAGGAATGTAAATTTCTGAGAGTTATTTTTCCTAACTATGCAGCACTTGCCCATAGGCGGCCTTACATAAACAGTCTACATAACAGACTTGTTAGCCAAAAGATACTATTTTATTTAACTATGCAGCCAATTCCCTTAGGTGGCCCTACATAATTCAACCCCATAACGGGTTTGTTAAATAATGGTAACTTCATTCTTGGGAACTACTACTTCTAATGCCTTTTAGCTCTTTTTCATATCATTCCTCAGATTAAAATATTCTTAAGTCATAGTTTACATATTTTTTCCCTCATACTTGAGTATGGTACTATGTTTTCAGATGAATTGTCAAGGAATTGAGTCAATTCTAATTAATTTGGTCAAAGCTATTTCGACCTTAAACATTAGCCTTTTTATTTCCAACATGAATGACATCAAACTGCCCAAAAAATAAAAAGGAACTCTGAATAAAAGTTAATTTCCAAGCTCACTAAACATATGTTTTGTATGATTTAGGTAATATTGAGCAATTAAAAGGTTCAAAGATTGTAGGGTAATTTACATTAATCCTAGTAAAATAATACTATACTTACTAGGCCCATTGGCTTAGGTAAAATCTAAATCATGTAGCAAAAGCGAATGTAGGTACAAATTATTGAAGATGAAAGTGTTTTTCATTGATAAATAGGAGATAGAAGGACATCCACAGACTAGAGTCTCTTCTATTTTTCACGAATTACAATATTCTTTCAACATAACTCTTCATTTGATATACTGCATCCCGAGCTTCATCAACAAACACCTAGAATTTATTCATTCAACTAGATATAATAAGAGATGTAGTGATACCAGCTCTTCTTGGAACAATTGTAAAAGGATGTTCCTGAGTGCGGTTTGAGAAAAAAAATTTTGCTGATCAAATAGTGAATCTGTTTCTGTCCAAGAGACTTGGAATATGGATACATGGATTTGAGAATGAAGCATTGGAAGTAAAGAGCAATTTGGAGAGAGTACTCTTTTCAGATTTTTCTCTAATTCCATGTTTGTCTTCCCTCCACCAATCAGCAGCGGAAAACATTTCAGCCCATGGGTTTTCCATTTTTATATCTGCAAGGAAATGACATGGAGGAAGAATTTGAAAGATCACACCATTGTTGTTTCTCTTAATACACATCATAACCAAAATAGAGGAGTAGCAGTGCAGCTGCATTTCAGGCGTATAGTTCTTTGCATCTGGAACATTGACTCCTTGTAGATGACCATGACCATATAGATGCAGGTAGATTCTCTGTGGGAAATTACAATGATGCTTCTTCAAGTACTTAGCCAAATCTTGGAGAGTGTTGTCGCATATATCATAATAATCATGGACAATGATGTTCATCATGTCATCAATCCGCTTGGTATCCAGTTCTTTAGTCATTCCAATTCCCTTGAGAGCCATTGAATCTGCACAGAAGTTGAATAAACTGAATCTTAAATGGGTTTATTTTTCATATTAATTATGAAAGAATTTGAAAAAAATGGCTAAGGCCTTAAGGCACGAATGTCTAAACTTGGCGTGCAAGTGTTCAAGTGCCACACTGGGTTTTGACGCACATGTATAAACCGTACAAGTACAAATACCTATACAGCAGCGCGACAACAATGAAACATCGAAAAACAGAGCAACCTGCGCGGCTAAGGTGACCTGCGCGGCGAGAGCTCGAAGGTTTGAAAGTTGGAAATCCGGATTCTTTGTACGGAAGTGAGGCCCTCTATTTATAGACACGGCCGGGACCCTGTGTGATCAAGGGATGTATCCCTGCGCGTCAGGCCTTGGGCGCCCAAAGCTCATTTGCGCGCCCTACCTTGTGCGCCCCAATTTCCTTTTGATTCACGATTTCCTCAGAGTCAAATCCGCTTTTCTATTCAGATCCAACTCTGAGGGGGGACTTTTGTTGACGCTCCTTTCATCACAGAATCAAATGATTGGAAAAGGGGAATTTCTGAGCTCAAAGTGATTCAACCATTGGAAAAATATCAAAAATTAACCAAGGAAAGAATACAAAGAATGTTTCACAAGGGTCGTGCAAGTTCGATAATGGTCGCACAAGTATACATGCGCGCCGCCTAGTGGTCGCGCAAGTGACCTGCGCGACCTAAGTGATGGCCGCTCGGGTATTCTATAGCCTATAAATAGACCCTATGGGCCCCCAATTAGAGGAGGAATTTTTCCAAATACTCAGATTTATGCTCCCAGCGCCCTAGTCTCTTCTCAAAGCTTCTGAAACACTTATAAGGTAAGTTCTTACCTGGAACGGAAGATCTAAAGATGGAGAGGAAGGCCTAAGTGTTGAAACTCATCAACACTTGCGTGGCTGAGTGGTCATCCCTTATGGGAAATGGCCACACTTGCACGTCGCCTTTCTCCTTCAGTAGAACTTGCGCGCCCCTATTCTGGAAGAACCTCAAGAGGATTCTAAATGCTTTAACCAAGAGTCTCTCAATTATTACCCTTCTGGTTAACCGCCGCGCATGTACACATGTGTCACGCATATATACATGCGCGACCAAACTTGCACGCCCACATAGTACCTACGCACCTGCCAGGACTTGCGTGCTCCTGCCTTTTTGGGTGCCTTTCTTTCCCATTTCACCCCTCTTATTCCATTCCACCTATCCTATTCAAGTTTCAGTCTTCAAGACACTCTCCAAAGCCATTTATGGCATGATTTATTGATTCGACTTCTTTATCTGAAAGAATTATGTGGAATATCTCTCAAACCTATTGATTTACACATCTTTATGTCACTAAAGATTGATATTTCATTCATTCAACCTCATACTTTACGATGAGAGAACTCATTAACCTGGGCCTCCTTTTCCGGAATAAGACCCAGTCATAATTCTTAACCTGGGCCTCCATTTCACGAATAATCCCCATTCATAATTCTTAACCTGGGCCTCCTTTTCAAGAATAAGCCCCAGTCATAATTCTTAACCTGGGACTCTTTTTCAGGAATAAGCCTTAGTCATTATTCTTAACCTGGACCTCCTTTTCCGGAATAAGCCCTAGTCATAATTCTTAACCCGGGCCTCCTTTTCAGGAGTATGCCCTAGTCCCCTAATATGGGCATCCTCTTTAGGAGTAATCCCCAACCATAATTCTCTTAAACCTTGGCCTCCTTTTCAGGAGTAAGCCACGGTCATAATTCTTCTTAACCAGTCTTAATTCACTTTTGATCCGGGATTCACTCTTAGGAGTAAAACCCTATCATAAGTCCTATCCTAATTTGGACCTCCTTTTTAGAAGTAAGCCTCAAGTTAGAGTATTCAAATCTCCATGAAGCACATATACCTTTATAGACCATGTTCCTGGATTTCTTCCCTGATGTAATTCGTAATCTTCATTTATCTGGGCAGTCATACATACATAAATCCCACATTATTTCTTATGATGGAATTTTTCATGGCACAATTGTCTAA
Organism: Viscum album; assembly: GCA_963277665.1. Lineage (NCBI taxonomy): Eukaryota > Viridiplantae > Streptophyta > Magnoliopsida > Santalales > Viscaceae > Viscum > Viscum album. The sequence continues at coordinate 1,425,166,436 of OY728140.1, read as the reverse complement.
TTTTTACCAATACCTCTTGTTTCTCACACCGATCATGACTCATGTGAGCTTAGAGTGTAAAATTAATCATGACATCCTACTTTGAGCCATCAATCATAAACATCATACTCCCTTACTCGAACTACGTGGGTTCTGATTCATTTTCTAATCAAAGGATACATAGGTATCCCATCTGCGGGTTCAATCCCAACTCTGAAATAATCCATGTCCTTCTGAATGACAATAAACATCATGTTCCCCACTGAGTGGATTTAAAACCAGCCTGGTAATCGTAATGACTAAGATACTTCTATAAAAATGTTTCGAAGGATACCATTGACCAAGAATCTCTGAATAAATACAGATGATTCTCTATTGATGAAGAACCTCGAATACATATAAAAGATTCTCTAAATTTCCTACATATTTAATCATTGATTGTCAAATATGAAGGAAATATCATTTTATACTTAGTAATGTAATAAGGATTCACGAACATAACTTAAATCTATAATGAGAGTCCCGGAGTAGACAATAATTCCCCTAAAAAAGGTGTGATGAGTCTGACATCCCATCCTCTCGACCAATGAAAATTCCAATGTCTCATTAGTCCACAATATAATGAGCACCTAACTTTGGAAACTAGGTCCAAATGGATGTGGAATCATTGGATGTTTCTGGTTCTATGAACAAACCCGTTAGAAACTGATCAGAATGTTTGAACCTCCCATCAAGGAGGTCATCCCCGAATTCCGAGGGAAACAATGGGCCCTCACGGATCAAAATATGGAACTTTATTTTTAGTTTCATCTTTTTTATGGGTTCTGAAGTAGTTCATATGGGTTATATTCTTGAAAACACCAGAATACACAGTTTTTTTTTATGAATACATGCCATGTGTTATTTTGTTCGGAAAGGAACTTCTTTTCTTAAGTACATGTCGTGTAATATATGTAACCTCCATGTAATCCATGACCGTGGGACTAGCTGTGTGGTCTGGGAAATGAAGATGGGAAATATTTAGTGGACCATGCCGTGTACCTGGAGTACACGTCATATTGTAGAGGCCATGTGTCCGACCATGTGACTAATGACACGGTTGGATGAAAATATGTTAATACACATCATGTCCATCTTAAACACGCTGTGTAGAGTCAACCATGTCTCTGACCATTTGACTAATGACACAGGAAATTGAAACCTAAGTAGTACATGATGTGTATTACACAAATACGCTATGTAGTTTGGTCATAGGAAATAACTATGTGGTATATCCATGTAGAGGAACTCAGGTAGGGGGGAGCGATTTAAGTACACACCATGTAAATGTATAACACACCATGTTTATGGGATGTTACATGACCATTATTTTCAAAAGTACATGCCCATGTATGGGATTAAAGAAACATGTCTTGTAGCTTTCATATACGTTGTGTATCCCTATTTTGAATAAAAAACTGGAATGTTTTCTTTCTCTCATTCCCTTCCTGAACATCTATGTTTCATTCATTGATATAATTTAGAAATGGTTTACAATTGACCTTGCATAGTCAATCCACTATGACGTCCCCTCATTGTATGCCAGATACAGGGTACTGAACAGTCACCAGACATGGAAGATCAGTGACTTCCAGCAGATCATCCTGTCATGCCTTTCTTGGCACAAGCCAATAACCCAGATATAAGTGTCAATGAATAAAACTAAGAAGGCTTCATGAGGTTTATACAGAACTTATAGGGAGCTCCACATCATGCCCCATCGAATAAATAATTGACGTAGGTATTTCAGCAACATTATCCTCCTACTTTCTTAGGGTATGGAGTACCTCAAGCGGTAGAGTCGTGTTTAGAATCCATGATGTCGATCTTAAGGTATCTAGAGATGCCTCCATAGAGGAGGGTAATGTTCACTACTTATATGATTTAGGATTTCTCCATGAGATGGGGGGATGTGATCTTATAGGTGGGAATCTAGCAGGTTTTGTCTTGGAATGTGTTCCAGTGTGCCTTTTGTGAGTACTTCTACCCATAGTCCTTGAGGGCCTATCAACCCCGGGAGTTCATGAGTTTTAATGAGGGTACTCTCTCATTCATGTATTATTTTTCTCGCTTCAATGAGATGCAATGATTAACACCCATTATTGGGATTTATTATTTATTTTAGGAATGAATGATTGAGGATTGTGTCATGATTGAAATCAGATCTAAGGTGATCATCTTCAGGTTGACATCCATAAGTCCATAGTCAACCAAGCGCGGATCAGAGAGAACAATCTGAGTGATTCTGGGGCTGTGATCCATGGAAGCTCGACATCTGGAGTTGGTACCCATTTGAATGACAACCGAAAGTACTGTAGTGGGTATATTCATTGTGATCTGAGTAGGTAGAATACATCACCAGGTAACTAGGTGGTGTGCTACCAGTGTGTGAATATAGGGAATATGAAGCCAAATTGTTCAAGGGACCCAGTGGACTGACGATCTTGGGGAAAGATGGGACATATTTATCACTTATGTCATATTTTTTCACCTACAGTTGGTGATAAGGGTTTAGTTTCAACAGCTCATACCAGAGCAGGACCACCAGTACCACATCAGACTAAGGGATGGAATTCATCAGTTCATTCCGAACGAGATGGATGTTGTGGCCGTTGAGGTCAGACATAAGGTTCTCGATAGCCGCAAGGTAGAATAACTGTGGGATCTCAGTTAGCTTCATAGGTCTACGTTTCTGGTCATGAATTTGTGATAGAGCAGATCTAGAAGGAGAGGGATCCTGAACCCTCTACTGTTTGAGGTATGATTATAGTTTCCTTGGATTTAGCTTCTGCACTTTTCGTTAAAGGAGCTTCCCACAATTTCATATCTGTCAGTTTTTTGTTTAGAGCCTTGGCCACTGTATCTTTTCCTCTACTGATATCCTGACATTGGACACACTGTTGTGGACTATAATGGCTTTTGAAATTTACTGATAAAAGTTACCTATTGAATATGGTGGTTGTCAATTCTTATGGAACCTTTATTTATTAAATATAATGGGATAAAACATCATTATTAGTATGGAATGGTTTATTCCCTTCCAAGATGTTGTTGATTTCTATCACCATAGGGTGAGTTTCACATCATCAAAAACGGAAGACCGTTTATTTATAAGGGTGAATGGGATGTCCAAGAGTGAAGAGTTGGACCTGAGCATGATGGGTTGGGTGGAATTACAGCCCAGATTTCTAGTTTGTATCTGGATGACCATAGAGATTCACAGATGTACTTTCCTCCAATGGTGGAATGTTTTAGGGATTTATATCTAGAATACTTTTTATTTTTTCGTCCAGAAAGATATGTATACTTTTCTATTGTGATTATTCTAGGAGTATCATCAGTTCCCATTCCTCCTTATAATATTGCTACATTAGAGTTACAAGAGCTCAAGAAGCAGTTAGAGGAGTTACTGGAAAGGGGTTTTCATCAGACCCAATACTTCTATTTGCTGTTCTCTTATCATGTTTTCAAAGAAGGAATGTGATATCCTCATAGTTTGTGTGGATTATCTAAAGCCGAACCAGTTGATGGCCATGAACTGATATCCCTTGCAGAGGATTGATGGTCTATTTGGTCAGATTCGTTAATCCCATGAGTTCTTGAAGATTTAATTGATATCTATTTATCAAAAGTTTCTTGTTAAACCATTTTATTTACCTCTTATAGCCTTTCAGAACATGTATTTCCTATATGAATACATTTTTATTTTGTTCAGTCTCATGAACATGCCTATTGTTTTTATGGCACTAAAGAACAAACTATTCCATATGTACATGGATTCCTTCGTGGTTGTTTTCTTAGGTGATATATTGGTGTACTCTCCGAATCAACACAACCAAGAAACCCATCTTGAAATATTATGAGTACAATGAGTGAAAATTATTTGAATGAAACAATCTCAAAATTTCACATATAGATTGACCATATTCGCTTCTTCAGTCATGTTATCTTAGAGATAAGAGTATCAGTAGACCTAGAGAAAATGAGGATATTAGTTTCCTATGAGTATCTGAAGAAATTATTTTAGTTACGAAGTTTTTTAGTTATGAATGGTTATTATATACATTTAATAAATGAACATTCTAACTTAGTAGTGCCACTGATAAGCCTGACTAAGAAGGGTGTGACATATCTGTGGTCAGATTCATATTAGTCATTCTTTCAGGAGCCGAAAGGGAGGTTGACTTCTATCTCTAATACTAGTTTTTCCATAGCCATGAAAGAGTTATATAGTTTACTGTGATGCTTCATGTATTAGACTGGTATTAGTGCTTATGTTATGGGAAGGATTCATTGTGTACAAGCCTCAGTAGTTGATGCCAGATGGGAGGAATTACCAAATTCCTGATCTCATGTTGGCTGCATTTGATCATGCTTTATGATGTTTGAGACATTGTCTGTTGGGATGGCATTTTTTGGTTTTCACCAACCACAAAAGTCTCCAGTATATATTCACTCAGCTTGATTTAAATTAGAGATAGTGAACGTGGGATGAATACTATCAATCCATTGATTTTGAGCTTGCATATATGCTTGGGAAGGACAACTCATTGGAAGATGCGTTGAGAATGAGGAATCAGATGCACGCTATTTAGGATGCCAGCCGTGAGTGGTAGCATATAGATATATTCTATGATATGCATTTGGAGATTCTTGACAGACAGGGACAAACATTTCTTTCTTTTATAGTTGTTACCTCTACTCTACATGAGCATGTACGAATAAGGAAGCTATCATATTTTGAAGGCCTAGTCTTGAAGGTGAGTGTGTTAGGAGAGGGCCTTATTCTAGGATTGATAGTGGGAAATGATGAAATCATGCAATTCCAAGTAGGTGAATGGATATCAGAAACATATGTTTGGAGATAATTTAGGAATTTCCTTCTTCATTAATGGAAGTTCATCCTTGTTTGACCAAGATGTATGAAGATCTACACCATCTGTATTGGTGGCCTGGCATGAAGAGGGATGTTGTTGGTTTTGTGATGAGGTGTTCCAGCTGTCATCAGGTGATGTTGGGGCATTAGCAACCATCAGGGATTTATAAGTAATTACCCATTCATAAGAGAAAATGGAATGATGTTGTGATGGACTTTGTGATAGGTTTTCCTAGATCACCATGATGGAATGATGCATTTTGGGTTGTCATTGATAGGCCCATGAAGGTTTCACAGTTATTACCAATCAAGGATACCTTCATTGTTGATGAGTTGGGAAGGTTGTAGATGCAAAATATTGTATGTTTACATGGGGTTCCACACTCTATAATTTTTTACATGGACACCTTCTTTTCTTCTCTATTCTGGTATGGACTATAGAGGACTTTGGTTATAAAAGTACGTATGAGTATAGTCTACCATCCCCAAATAGATGGAAAGTCTAATCATATGATTCTAGTGTTGGAATACATTCTTTGAGCATGTATCCTAGATTTTGGAGGTTCTATGGAGAAGAACATAACCCTGTTGGATTTTTTCTATAATAATTTTTTTCAAGAAACTATTCAGATGGTACCTAATAAGGATTTGTATGGTAGGTCATGCTAATCACCCTTATATTTGTTGGAGGTAAGAGTGGAAACTATGTTGGGACCTCGTCTTGTTGAGGATACAATGAAGCTTGTGGAATTGATTCACAAGACGATGGCTACTACATAGTCCTGAAAGAAGTCTTAGGCCAATCGACAGTGAAAACCTCTGTAGTTCGAGGTTAGTGGTCAGGTTTTTCTACTTGTCACACTGATGTTGGGACACAGGTGGATTATGAAAGAGTTTAATCTTTCATCGAGATACATTGTTTAGTTTGATGTTTTTGAGTGAGTTGGACCGGTTCCATATCATTTGCAGTTACCTCAGAGGTACCAGGATATGCACAATGTCTTCTACGTTTCTCAGCTACGATGTTACTTCTCAGAACCATCTCATGTTTTTCAACCTGAGGAGGTTGAGTTATAGGTGTATTCCCCATTCGAAGAGCATCCAATCTAGATCGTTTATCACATCGTGATGGTTCGATGTGGGTGGTATGTTCCTTGGGTATAGGTTCTATGGACACATGGGCGAGTATTGGACAAGACTTGGGAGATGGAGATCGTTGTGCTATCAAAGTCGTCAGATCTATTCAATTTTTCTTCTGCTCCCCCTTTGTAGGGTAATTTGGCCAAAAATATCACTAAGGGGGGATGTTTGTAACAACCCAGATCTTCTTTTTAGATATGGATCTTGATTTATTGTGTTTCTGAGAAAAATAGGAGTTTTTGGAAATCAAATGCGTACACGACATGTATTTGGGAGTACAGGCCGTGTACCTATTTTCCATGGGTACCCATGTACTGGCGATGTAACTGCCAAATACAGGGCCAGGTGGGGTGACCAGGGAGAACCAAAATCGAGGACTAGTAAAAGCATATTCACACCATGTAATTTTAAATAATAAATCATGTATTTTTTATTTTATAAATCAAACTTGTGTCATGTCTAGTTCACATAATACTATTCTTTTGACGTCTTCTTGCCAATAGCAGCTGAAAATCACGATTCTTCTCAGAGCCCTAAATCAAACATCTGTTCTCCAATTCAAACATCGTCAGTTGCATTGGAATCATATCAGCGAGTTATAACTTCTTCCACAGCCTCTTTTCCAGATTTATCCTCTTCATCGGATATCTATGGTCGATAGTTTAATATGTCTCTATAAATCTATGACATTATAGGTTGAATCAAAGGATAAGAGTCAACTATATCAATTTCAGAACATTGATTTAGGTGGTTTGTTCCTTTCTGTAGTTTGCCTTTGAATTGTAAGTGAAAAAGTGCCCAATACCCTAGTTCTGGGTATTGTGTGTTTAGAGAATTTAACCCTTTAAAGACAGATAAGCCTTGATTGCTTGAGTTAGATATTTTTATTGAGAATAGGTTTTATTCCATTAATTGTATATGTCATCCCATGCTCGAACAGAATAGTTATTCGGCATAACTTTTCCTATTAGGCTGCTCTGTTTTCCATGCCCAGTGGTGTTAGGAAGGAGTGATATTATCTAACATAAATGTGCCATGATTTTTACCTATTTAGCCATCAAGTATATTGTGATTTACTTTGGCAGCTGTATATCATTTGTGAATGATTGACTTATACAGGGTGGTGAGATACTAGTGTAGTAAGACTGTAGGGGAAATTGAATGTTGAGGGATTTCCCAGAGTGTCCGTTTACTCTATACATTGTGAGACCATAGGAGGGGTTGATGTGAGTTCTCCCTCATAGTGTTTTTAATTCCACGTTTCGAGAACACATGGGGAATTGGGATTTGAGTGCTTCTGTAGAGTGAATGTAGTTTACCATTACGAGACCACTCGAGGGAATTTTAGGTGAGTGCTTCCTCATGGGTTTTTTGATAAGAAGAACAATAGGGGTTAGAATGTGAGAACATCCTATATAGTTTCTAGTATTTGGTTGGTTAACTAAATTTATAAATTTAAATGAATGTGAATGAAACTATAGGATTGTTTACATTTGAGTTCACTGTTGTTTATTACATTGTTTTAAATATTGCCTGATATATATATTCACTAACTTTTAGGCACACATATTTGGGTGGTTGCCTACTAAGATTCTTCTCACACCCAATTTGGGTCATGATTTTGGTCCAAAATAGAATATATATTTTAATGTATAGATAAGGGAAAGAACCATTCTACATCAGGTACATGATCGCGGTGGAGCTAGAGAGCATGGGACTAAGCTGGGGCTTCCGATGCATCTATAGTTATATACATGTTTCCTTTGTACTTTGGTTTGGTATTGAATTTTTTCATTTTTTATTGGTTTGGATTCATTTCTATAAATATGTGACATGCATCATTTATATATGTTCCCCGGTTCTGTATCTACTTGCAGTAATTAATTGTTTACTATTTCTTGTTATTATTAATACTTCTACTACTGTTATCTATTAATTTCTATTGTGTTACTCTACCTGTGATGGAATAGTTTCACCACTATACCACCCAAGGCCCTCGCAGCTAGTCAGAAACCTCTAGAATTTGGGGAAATGAACATGAGTCCATGTGACCAATAGGGTATGGGGCACCTCTAAGAGGCACATGGAACTAGGATGTTACAAGTGGCCTTTAAATTGATTTCCTTGAATTCAATTGAGTATTGTACCTTGTTACTTACCAAATGATCCTTTTTTTAATTACAGCGTATTGTTATACGAATTATGGACACCCCATTTTTGTTCTTGGTCAATTTTCTCAATTATAATAATTTTTTAAAATCTTGAAATTCTTTATATGATTTCAAATTAGTCTATAAATGGTATTTCCCCATATCAAGAATTTTTGGATTGATTATGTCACATTATAAATGCAATTTTCACATTTATAAAGTTGAATTGATAGGTATGATAATTAAATTTAAAATGTTTCTCATTATGAATTGAGACATCCCTTTGTATGGATTATCTAAATATGTTGAATGATGTGTTCAATACATAATGTATTGTTTTATAATAAAACCACTTGAATGAGGTAAACTTTCTTCTAAACTGAATAGTATTGATTGTTTTCTCAATACTTTCGTGGACACATTTCATTGGGTTTGTGTTATTCCCTGATTTCATTTTTAAAATATGGAATGTTTAGTATGTCGCCTCATTTCATGTTCTAAAATAGAGTTTCCAACTCTTATCCAATTGACTAATAATCCAAGCTCTTTCTAAGGGAATGAATTGATTAATTAATGGTATTGAACAAATAAGTAAAATTCTAATTGACCAAGTCACCTCTAATGTTACCCAACAAAAACTAATAAATAATTTTCAATGATTTATATAATTAAATTGAATAGGTAGTCAATATGGGATTCCATCCAAGTTTGGATGAAATTGTATTACTACAATGATTTTTTTTTGTTAAAAGATCAAAGTAATTGTATTAAATGGTTTAAAGTGGAATGAAAATGAATTGGGTTATATGACCATGCGTGTTTCTATAATTAGATAAGCACAACTTATATAAATTGTTACAAACTGTAATTCCCTTGTCTATAATTGGTTATTTAAATAAAATAAATCAGCGTTATTTCCAATGAATTGTATTATAAATAAAAATATTCCTTTATATGGGATTTAAAAAATTCAAAACAATAGATTTATTTCCTCATGGATGTTTATTATAAATATGAGTATTCCATGTACATATGTTGTGAAATGATGGTAAGGGTTATGTAGAGAATTGTATCCTGACGCATACTTACATTAGGTGTAGAGAATTCAATATCATACCTTTGAAACACTATGGGTGATGAGTTTTATGCATTTTTTTCCATGATTAGTGTGTTTTGATGGAGGCTCATTCACCATCCTGAGTATTGTTTCATGACATATCTCATTATAATGGGATTAAGGGAATGTATCATATTGCGTGAGCATTTTGGTTTGTTTAGACTGGTTATGGATGCCTTAGTTATGTTCCATCCCATCAATCAACTAGTATTCCCTGAATATAGATACATAACTCCACTTGTACATGGTTGATACAGGTCGATTCAATAAAGAGCAATATTATATACATATATTTTATTACAATATTTGTTTGGTAAATGATCAGAAAATTATTACAACTCTGAGCCAATACTTGTACATCTACCAAGTATCTCTTTGGAAATTCGTCGGGATATTTTTTATTTATTAATAACCTCTTGTTTATCTATATTCCTATACATGCACACTTCTTTTAGTTATTTTTCACAGACCTGATTTGTTCATGGGAACCATGGGTGAGGACCTACTGGGATTATTATCTCACACCTTGATCGGGATTCAATTATAATAGGGCACCTGAGTTGGCCTTATTCATGGAGAACCTTTGTAGATTGTGTGTTCTGTTTATCTTGTACCCGGTAGTTAAGAGTATAATACTCGGCTAGAGCATATGATTCTCATGGAGATCCCCATTGTGGCTTTATAGTAATTTTATTTTTCTTTTAATTTTATTTTATAACATTTATCATGTTGTATGATTTCTATTTTAGATTATGTATCATCATATGAAATTAATGAATTATTTTATATTAGAATTGGTCATCTTTTCAATTTAATTTATATTATTCTTCCTCTGCACTATTGTTAATTTATTATGGATTTCGTTGTTGACTGTTATTCGCTGTTATTTTTTATCTAAGATACTACTATGCTACTAGAACATGTTGGTATAGTCTCCTTGTTATCACTGCCATAGATCATTGATGCAAGTTAGAATCCTCTTTAGAACAAGGATGTGGGCATGGGGACATGTGAACAACTGGTTCGAAAACAATTCTAGAGGTTAGTCAGGCCAGGACATTATAATGTCATATCATATGATGTTTCATTTCCATTTTCATACTATTTTCAGTTTGTAGACATGATATTAAGAATGTGTTGGTGCATGGTACATAGTTGTGTCTGGGACTGATCACCCCACCCATGGAGAAATTTCTGCATTTCTAGGAATGACATTGTTGTGCATGTTGTTTGTTATTATAGTTGAATACTATTTCACCTTGTGTGAATGGTGTATATCCCAATACGTATTTATTTTTTATATTTATGGTATTTTACCATTGGCCCAGTTTGGTAAGTATGATTCATTGTATTCATTATATTAAGAACATATAAATTCGCATTCCATGAATATTCCATTCCTTGTAGTTCCATTTTTAAATTTCATATTGATTTTATTTCCGTTCTTGAGTCCTAAGCCATTATTTTTTTTATTAGAATGTATGTTTATGTATTTTAATCATCATGATAGTTATCTACTATGATTATATATTCATTATCATGACTTGTAAATTATATTTTGCATTTTTATTTAGCATTCTCTATCTTTTAATGCCAGGATTATGTGTTTATAGAATTTCCCCCTTTGTATTATACTTATAATGATATGCATATTTGGTTTCGATATATATAAATGGTTCCATGGGATAAATATAATGGTTTTGATTATTCAAAGAAAAATATATCAATGGTAATTTTTATGGTAAATTTATTATTGAAAAAAGTTAATATGAATAATCAAACAATATTTGAGATTATTATATGTTTTGATAAAGTTATTAAAATGTAAAAGTATCCTATTGTTTAAATACTAGTATGAATTGGTTGTGATTAATAGGAGATAAAATCTAAACTGTAATGTGTATGGGTGCTTTATGTTTTGATAGCTGACCACCGATATAAACAAAATGTTATATATGATCTTTTTATATTTTGAATTGAACTTGTTTTGGATTTAATGGGATATAGACAATAGTCAATAATTTGTATGGTTACATTATAGTATTGGGTAGTGGAAAACCATGTAATAAAACCATTTTTATATGACCACTGTATACATTGAAATGGATGAAATGTAGAGTTGTTTAATTTTGATGCAAAATAAATTTTCGATGTTCTTAAAATTACTACTAAACCCTTGTAGATCAGTTGAGGAATGTTTTTTATGAGATGAACCATTTCGGTGTTGGTAATTAATATACATAAGAAAATTATTTTGGGATTGATTTTGACATACCCAGGATGGCTAATGGGACCCTTGTAGGTCACCGTATAAATTAAAAAGGAATTTATATGATAATTCTCCAATTATTTACCGGATTTAACTAAATTATTAATGTTAAAATGATGTTTGATATGTCTTTCCTTCATTCCATAGCATTCTGTTTTAATTATTTTAAATGTTTAAAAATATGAATGGGAATAAATTTAAAGGCTTGAAAAATGGAACCATGGTTGGTGTCATTTTAAAAACCCTCATGAAATGGTGGATTGAGTTTTACATTTAGTATCATTATAATTGAAACATGAGAGTTTTCCATAGTATTTTTTTGTAATGGCTTCAAAGTTAGGCTCTTAAACTGATTAATTATTTTTTTATGTGACCTAGTTATATGGTTGATATTTTTTATTTCACAAGGGGATATCTCATGGTAGGTGGAACCCTTTTGGAGCTTAATAACCTTATTAAATTATTTGAGTTTCTGAAATTCGTGTCATTAGGGTCTCGTTGTCCAAAGTATGACACTAATAGCTTCTAAATAGAATGCTAATTTGAATGGGTGGTCATGGCTTATTTGACCCTAATTACTGGAGTGGCATCGTGTAATGCTCAGTTCCAACATGTTAGATATGCATTAGGAATGATCAATCAGTTGTAGTTCTATTAACCATTTCTTCCTTCATAGTGATAGAAAACTTGGTATGTCATTATCTAGGTTAATAGTTAAATGAGGAAATATGACTTTGGTTTAAATCTCTTGTAGATTTATCCTGAGACATAAATTCACATGGTATAAAACATTCGTATAATATCAACGATGTGTCTACTTCTTCTAAACATTGGATTATATGCATTGATATACATGGTACCTATCATTTTTATAAATAATTTATCGAAGAGGGTGAGTTCATTGGATTTTTTGTTTTTTGATCTATTGAGTATGTTCTCTGGTTATCTCCATAGTTGAATTACATGTGATTTAAATGAGTCATTTCATCATAATTATCGGGTTGAATTTCATGGGATCTAGTGTTTTGAAATGCTGGTCAGGCTGGTTCTAGATTACATAACAAATTCAATGATATGGTGATCAAAACTCATTATAGTGACACACATACGCTTATGGTGGTTCTATCCTAGAATATGTATGAGAGACCTATATATCTCTTCTCTCGATGAATGGGAAACTCCTATGGTGGTGATAATCAAAATAGTTCTTGAAAAAAATGTGTACTCCAAAGTCATAGGAACACAAATGAAGATGACCGTTTCGAAATGGTTGATCATTCTTGAGTTCTATTTAGGAGTGCAAGTTTGTGTCATCATAGTGCTTGTTTGATAGTACATCCTTGATAAGGAAATATTTTTATGAATCCTCTTTAATCATTTTCAGTATCAGATGGAATTTGATGGTTATGTGTGAAGAAACACAAAATTCCTCATATGGTGATGGTATCCTGATTCACTTAATGATGTTATGTTAGTAGGAGAATCCAGGTTTCATTTAAAAGAAGTAGACTAGTAGTTTTATGACCTTTCGTAATGTGTTTTTCATGGTTTTTTACTAATCATTGATATCCTTTTAGTATAATAATTCTTAGAGATGAACATGTTCTCTATCATGACTTTATCCTTGATTCACTAAGTGAGCATCGGTCTTATGATACACTAAATAATTAAACTATTTTGGTCTTATTTAGTGGTTTTCTCAGAGTTGCATGCTGATGCATGGTTCTTCATCAAGGATTGGTTAGTTCTGTGTGATTTTTGGTTTCATATATAGGAATTCCATGAATGGATTCTTATAAAGTAGTCACCCTTTCCTCGGAATCATCCTCCAGGAAGAAGTTCAGCGTGGATTAGTTATTAATCTGATGTTGATAGTGTAGCATTGTTCCAACATATCACTTATAAGCATGGGGTGTGAACTACCTTGGTTCATTCCTAAGAGTCCATTTTTCTGAATTCATTTTTATCAAGGAATAATTATTAGTATAAGTAATGAGTTGACCAATGAAACATCACTGAATGTTCGGTATGTTCTTCAGTAGAACTGTTCCAGAAAAATTCAAGATTCATTAGGAGATGGTTTTGAGGTTCTGTTGGATGTTTTTTGTCTATATAAGCCATGAATCCTAGGAATGTTTAGTCAGAGTTGGATCTACCTATTCTACATCTTCTTTATTGAATATTTATTCTATATTTGTTAATAAGACACATCACCAGGTGAATGATATTGTGCATTAAAGGTCAGCAGTGACATCTATGGAATCATGTGTGAAAATTTTCAGTTTTTTATATTGGGATTCAACACCATCATTTTTATTATTTCCTTGATATGGCCTGTAAAGAAATCAAAATCATTTATATGATATAAACAAATTGGTATTTTTGTTTGGAGGCTCATGGCATGCTTTTTAAGGAAATTCTGATGTTGGATGTGTTATGTATTTTAAATTTCCACTTTTAATGGGAAAACCAATAGAGTGGAGAACATTTATCTTTATGTTAAGAGAGATTATAATGTGATAATCTATCAAAATAAATGGTCTCATGTAATATGTGTTTCAGTTTTTTCTTCAGAATATAATAATTGGATTGAGTCTTCGTGCTTTATCCACTATATGCTTAAGTAAATGCTCGGAGGTGCATTGGGTGTCCGTAAACACGAAGTACCCATTTGAATGAGACTTTCCAACCATATTTGTTTTGGTGATTTTTATGATATTACCAAGGTCTGATTAGGGATGATAGGTTCTATAGTGGGGAGGTTGTAAAAACTTGTGTTTTTGAAGAAGATAAAATTCCAATAGAATTGGATCTTTTGGCATTTACAACATATGTAGTTTTTATAACAATGCTTCAGAACAAAATTTTTACAGTTGTAACACTTTATTGTGTTTTATTTGGCCATGGAATAAGTAATAAGATTTACTTCAGATTTTTCATCATGTTTTGGGAACACTGTGGTCCATAAATAAATGTTTTGGAGGTTCTGACATAGGCTCACGGTTTTTCTGAAACCATGTAGCCTCTAACTGAAAACCATGTGGCTATAGAGAGGGGTCGGAATCACCCCACATGGTTTGTGCATAATTTTTTCTAAAAAAATCACATATCTCACATGGGATTTTCTACATAGGAAATAACATTGAACTATTCATCACATACTAAGTGCATGGTTAGTGTAACCATGCAGCAAAAATCATGTAGCAAATATTGTGCTCATCTCTCACATGGGTAGGGCCACTAAGGTAGTGCCCTTGCACTATTCATTCCATGGTTGGTGCACAGTTAGGGTAACAATGTGGCAAAAACCATGAAATGTAATTTTTTAAGCAATGGATACAACATGGTTGACACACAAATTGGAAAAATCATGCATCTAAACCCCGTAACCCTAGTTTGAGGGTTAAATTACCAAAATCCCATTAATGTGGATCCATATTTCTTTTCTATCTTTATTATCCTTTGTCCAGTCTTGTGAGGCTCTCCATTTTCACCATTCCTTAGTCCTCAAGCCTAATCTAGGAATGGAGATATCCCATCTGTGAATCATCTCAGTTGTCCACAATATGTCTATATGGATCCACAATGGTAATCTCTCGATTTATTTTTGATTGTTCTTTGTTTAATATTATATCAGATAAGTTTTCAAGCTGCATTCTCATTTTCCCTATTTTTTGGGTGGATTCCCATTTCATATATTCATTCAAAACCAGATAAAATTATAATTCAATAATGGATGTGTTGATTATGTGATGTATGATTTATGTTCTATAAAACTTTTTTCTCGGTTTCCCACCTTTTTAAATTTAGCATCAATGTGCCGCATGTCGACATTTTCCAAGAGTTACCTTTAAATTGAGTTCTTTATGTCCAATTGGGTATCAAACCATGTTAAATTCCCATTGAACATTGTTTATGAATTTATAGGATTGTCACACAAACTATGGAAACCCCATGGGTGTTCTAGGTCTAACTATTTATAATAAATTTGTTAATAGCCTAAAATTCCTTCTAAACATTCATATTTGTATACTAATGGATGATAACATAGTCTAAAATTTCCAGGGTTGTAAATGAACCTTCTAAATTACATTTTATCCTTTATAAATTTGAATTTATAGGTTTGGAAGTTATTTTAAAATTTATTCTCTTTATTAATTGTTACATGCCTTTGAAATGAATGTCACAATATTCAAAATGAATTGGTATTTAAAAAATGTCATATTTAATAATATTACTCCTCAAATGTGGTGAACTATAAAATAAATTGAATAGTATTGTTTGGTTTTTTAAAATATTCTTTCCAATATTTCATTATTTTTTCTTTATAGTAGGATATCATTGTTGGAATAAGGCATGTTTAGTATATGGACCCATTTAAAGACATCAAAAGGTGTCCAACTCTTATATAATTAACTGATGGACAGAGGACCTCTAAATGGGTTAGATTACTTAATGAATGGGATTTTTTATATAGGTAAATACCCAAATGATAATTTGGCCTCCTAAGCGACTCATCCATACTTGATAAATAATTTCCCATGTATTGAATAATTAAATTGAATTGATAATCATAATGGGATTCCTTAATGTTTTGGTTTATGGGTATTAATTAAGTAACATGATTATATTAAACAAATTAAGTTAGTTTTATTAAATCAATTAATGTGGAATAGAGATGAATTTGGGTGTTAAACCATGCCTATTGTTATAGATAAATTTTCATTGCTTATATGAATTGTTATAATTTTGATGCCCATGATTATGAGAGGTTATTTAAATGTAATGCATTATAGGTATTTCGTCAAGGATTTTATTATAAATATGATGATTTTTTATATCAGATTGATAAATTTAAATCATAAGATGTATTTCCTCATGACTGTTTATTATAATAATGATGTCACCTTATACATAGGTTATGGAATGGTGGTAAGGGTTTAGTTGAGCGTGGAATCATCACACTCTCTTACATCGGGTGTTGAGTGTGGTATCTCCCACTATTGATACTATAGGGGTGATGGTATTTTCATGCCTTATTCCATGATTAGTGTGTTTCCATGGAGGCTCATCAAAAATCCCTAGTGATGTGGAAGGAAATATCCCGCACAATTGGGATATAGGGAATATACTTTATTTCCCAAGTTATAGTCTCGTTTAGGATGGTTATAGATTTCCCAATTATTCCCCTATTCATCCATAAACTAGAATTCTTTGTTTATGGACACTTTCTTCCACACAATCAGGGTTTATATAGGATTATTGAATATAAAAATATATTGTATACATATATAATATTAGAATATATCTATGGAAGAAAATAAATAAAATTATTCTAGCTATGAGACGAAGCTAATATACCCTACATGTGTCCCTTTAGAAGCTTGGTGGGTTGTTGTTTATTTATTCAACACTTTTTGTTTCTCCTTATTCATATACCTGAACACTGGTTTATATTATTTTTCATTGGATGGATTCAGACATAGAAACCATGGGTTGAAAACTATTTGAATTATTATCTGATATCGTACTGGGGATTACATTGCACCTTTGTACCTGAATAGACCTTATAATTATATGACCTTGGTTTATTTCTTGTGTTACATAGCTTGTACATGGGATTTATGAGGAGATGATTGGGATGGAGATCTAGATACTCATGGATATCACCCAAGGGTAATTATATTATTTTCATTTTCTTTCTGGTTTTCTTTTGTATCTAATAGTATAATGTATAGTACCTTTTTTAGATTATGTATCCTCAAATGGGCATGCATGCATTATTTCCATTGTCAATATTTTTTATTCATATTAATTTATTCTTCAACTAAAATGTTTTTCATTTATTACTGATTTGTCTATTGACTATTATCCACTATTGTTCTTATCTGTGATATGACTCTATTATTCTTACATTAGGGTATAGTGTCCTCGGTATCAACTCAAAACACCATCTCAACTAGTTGATAGCCTCTCGTATATGGGGAGGCACACTTCATACTAAGTGAACCACTGGTCTAGCATTAATTCTATTAGTCTTCTTGGATGGGAAGTTACAGTGTATATATTATATATATTAAATCAACCATTTAACATCTGTCTTATCTATTTTTTCATAAAATAGGTAATAATAAATTCAATTTTTCTTTTAAAATTTTATTTCTCTAAAAAAATGGTTTTGTCCCTATTTCCTCAATTATTTTTAAAGAAATATTTATAGAAACATTTAGAATAATAATTTTAAAAAAAATTATTTTTGAAATAACTATTTCAATATTCGTTATATTTGAATATTTTAATATTCATGAAAATGATTACAGTTTTTATTAATTTTATAAAATATTGATTTTTAATTGATATCTTCCTTTCATTTACATAATTTCAAAAGAGAAATAATTTTTTATTAGTTTTTAAGTTAAATTAGGTAAAATTTATTTCTATTAGTGTAATTTAATTCATTTGAATCATTTTCATTTATAATTTATATTTAAAAAGTTTAAAATATTTTGTAAATTTCATCTTTGAAAACATTGTTATCTCGTTGCATTAGCGAGATTATTTTTAAAATTATTATTTTTAAATTATATTAAATTAATTTTAAAAACATGTATTAAATATTTTTAATCATTATAATTTATATTATATTAAAATTTAAATAAATATTTTCATCAAAACTAATATTTTTTATAATAAAATTAAATATCGCAGTTGAAGTAACAATGGGATTATCTTGCTGTTAACTAAAAATATTAAAGGTTAAAATGAAATGAATTTTTTAAAATATACATTATGGTTTTATTTAGAACATATAATTCCTCTTTATCTATACAAATTCATTTTGGAGCCTTTTAGCATTATAAAAACGTGGTTACACATTTTTCATTTATAAGAATTATATTTTTTCTTCCCACGTCAATTATTAAAGCTAACCCCTCTTATGTCTTCTTCATGCAATAAAAACATTTATATTCATACAATCCATATGAAAATCACATTCCACCTTCAATAATATCATCATAGAATAATTATTTTGGATGAAATATGATATAAGAAGTATTTTTTTTCAAACCAAAGGATGCTACATAAATTATAGGAAATTTTCTTCAATGAGTTTTTTTATTTCTTCCTCAATGTCCTTCAATATTTATTAAACCATGATGATATTGTAAAATCATTATATTACATATAAAAATATTTTTTATTTGAATTTAATTTCTTCCACCCATCTTTACATCCATCATATGAGTAATTATTTCAACATTCATGTGTACAATCAACTATAGCTTTGCAAGACGATGTCAATTATTTTTCTAGTACAACATCTCATAGTTGTTTATGAGGGTGGATATAAATTGTATATATTTTATTTATAACACAGTTAAAATAATATAGTAATTATATATTACTTTTTTTTATAATTTACATTATGTATTATATTTGATAACATCACTTGTGTGTACATTGGACAACCGCCTCACGATGTGTTGTGATTTGTTTTCCCTAATGCATTAAATGGATGATAATAATTATATAATTAAGGAAGATGTGTTGTTTAATTTAAAATATTATGATATTCACAAAATATTTATCACTATAATAATATTTTATATCATTATTATTTATTACCTTTCACTGACTGAAATATGATAATTTTCATCATGTATATGTGGACTACCACCTTCATGAAGTGATGTTACTCTGTTTTCACCGACACACTAAATTGATGATAGGTATATATATTTAATGAAATAATATTATTTTTTATATTATTTTTATTTTTTAATAAACTTATGTTAATTACTATAATTTTATAAGTAACATTTAAATAAAAATTTCTCATGAGTATGTATGATCAAGCATCTCTATGATCCTAAAATACATCATTTCTCAAAAAAATATTTCATGATGAATCATAAATGTATAATGTAATTATTACTATTACAATATTTCATGATTATAATTCTGGATATTATGGGACAATGATCAAAGTATAAATTATGAAAATAACATATTAAAATATATATACAAAAAACAAAGTTGTTATTACACAAAATATAATTTATAATGGTATTATTAATTAATTGGTATTAAAAAGAAATAAGTAAATAACATATGGTATGATAAATATTTATTTTTAGATATTTAATATATATAACAAATATATATTTATGATATATTAGTTTCAAATGAGTATAAAGAAATTCATGACTTACAGTAAGGGATTTTTGTCCCGCTTTTATTTTTATATGAGACAAATGCCCTATCCACCACCCTTTTCATTTATCTAATTCAAATAATTCCAGATAATGTATTTTATGAATATTGAAATTAAAATTATTGGAATTTAAATATCCATTTTAGTATCCTTGTTTCATGGGTTTTATGGCTTCAATGATACCAAGTTAATAAGGCATATTTATTTCAATTTTCCATATTTGATACTTGATTATTATATGAACCTATTTTCTTGTATGGTGTATATATACAGTGTATTTGACATGTAATATAATTAATTAATTTATCTTAATGATATTTTTATGTAATTTACTGATACTCATTCATGTGGAATAAATTTTAATGTGACTAATGATGTAATGATATTATGTTATAATCTCATTATTTATAAGGATTGTTTGTGATTATATATAAGATCATATTGTAATATGATATATAACCCCAAAACACATTACATTTATTTAAATATAGTTATTTCATGATAATACATGGTTTCCCATCATTTTCCTCTCTTTATGTACTCAGGATTTAAAAAATAATATTTCAAATAAAAATCATCTTTTCAATCTATAAACATTTTTCATCAAAAATAATGATTTTAAAAATAATTTTTTTTCAAAAAACTTATTTATTAAAAAATTTATTACCAACCATTTAATTTTTAAATTTTTTTGAATCTAATATTCACGTTATTTTTCAAACATTTCACTTTTGAATTTTACTAAGAAAATAAAATAATATTTTCTTAACACGTACCACATGTAGAGGATTTTATACCATCTAGGCCTCAAATTGATTGAAATATTACATTATATGTTTAAGAGATTATTTTTCTAAGGTACATACCGTGAAATTTTTTACATTTTTAATAATTCATTTCAATGTTCAAAGGATATTTTCCTCATGAAAATTTTGAAATCATTTTTAATGGTCTCATTATATGTTTTCAAGTTTATTTTCAATGAAATTATTTAAAAAAAATATTATATTTTGTTTATTTTTAAATATTTATTTTCAAAAAAATTATTTTCATCATGAATCATTCTATGTGATTTTTCTTTGAAAATAATTCTCCAAAAAATCATAAATCATTTATACTTAATTATTCTTTACTGGGGATATGATCCATGGATATCATTATCATTATTTCCTTGATAGTTTTATGATTATGATGTTGTGAAATTTATTATATTTGTTTCTATTATATAGAATATACAATG
The DNA here is from genome assembly GCA_963277665.1 of Viscum album. NCBI lineage: Eukaryota > Viridiplantae > Streptophyta > Magnoliopsida > Santalales > Viscaceae > Viscum > Viscum album. The sequence goes on along the minus strand of OY728140.1, from coordinate 1,425,145,411 downwards.
ATAATATTCTTATGAAGCCTGTTTCTTTTTTCACTGGTACGGTATAATGAATTGATGAAATGATTATGAAAAATTTCTCTTTTTGACAGATTATGATATATTGAAATGTCTATGAAACCAATTTCATTTAATTTGTATGATATGATTAATGTCTTATGATCTTGTGTAACACATAAATATGATATTCATTATGTGATTTGTGGGACCTATATCTCACATTAATTCATTTGGTAATCATTTACATCTCTAGAGATATAGAAGACATGAATAGAGAATTAACCTGGTTTCCTAATGAAGAATGTCCTCTATGATAAAAAAGTTTCCAATATGGGATGGGCGTACATCCCACCTATAATATATAGCCACCATTAGAGTACCATTATAGGTATAAATTATTTTCCACTTGAAAAACAACTATACAATTATTGTTGCTATAAAATAAAAGGGTTTAATAAAATATTTAAAATGGGTTGAAATATTATTATTCATATCCCAAGGGATATTTATATAGATATATATATAGGCATGCAACAAAGGATAAGTCTATGTTTGAGATAATTCAATTTTTTATTTCATAGAATTTTATTAAATTGTAGATAAAGTGGTATCCTTGTAAATATATCCCTATTTGGATACTACTAGGGGATGTGGATTTCATACAGAAGTACCGAGTAACAATAAAATTTAAAAGTGAATATTTATATAAAAACAATTATCACCTAGTGCATGACAATGGTAATGCTTAAAATCTCATTTTACAATACATATGGATATACATTAAAAATTGAAAAAAACATTATGATACAACATGAAATATATAAATAGATGATTACTATTTATGACTTATGTAAATACTAAGGTTTAATTTATTTAGTAAAAGGATCCGTGATTTAGAAATCACATATTTTATTTTTTCATGATTATGATGTTTTCCACAATGTAGTGTTTCGCATAATATGTTTTTTTAAATTAGGTAGTTTATGTAACCAAAAGGAAATGTGTTAATGTTAAATGTGACAAACAATTCATTGATTCGTTGCCAAATTGAATGATCAATTTAATAATATATGTTGAGATAATTCAAAATCATCTATCATGAAACATTATTAACAACATTCAACATAACTATCTCTCAAACACACTAATGAAGCGAATGATGGAGTTTCATAGATATCGGGTATTGGAGACCCTAGAGGAATGAAGATTTAAATTCATATATATTGAGAATGGTGGAGGAATAATTCAAGGGAATGACATATATGTAGGATAAGATGTTTTGGGTGTGGAAATTAAGCGCACATGTAAAATAAATACATTAGAAAATTTGAGTGGATTATTTATTGAGATGGATGAGAATAACGGTCTTCTTAATTTATCATATACTATTTAATGATTTAAATTTGGGAATTAAGGGCACTATAAAAATTACTTTCCTATGGGGAAATTTAATTTAGTGAACCAAAAAGGTCGTATAAGTAATTTATTTTTTATTTATTATGAAGACACTAAAAATGAAATATGAAAGTAAATATGTATTATGGAAAAAGATAATGAATACTATATAAAAGTTTTATAATGAAGTTGAAAGAGGGAATTATTAATATATTTTAATTAAATAATTATTTTATAATAATACAAAAAAATATATTAATATTTATAAATCTATGTTTTTAATTAAGTATATGAAAGAATATTTTTAATATTACTAATGAAATTGAAAAATGATTAATTGTAAAGGTAATATTTTGTGGAGGATAAATGATTAAGGAAATATTAATTTTCATAAGTTCATGATTTTGCTAAAATATTGATATGTTTTGGTAGATAGTTGATTGATATGAATAATTTAAATTAGATATTATATATTCTCATGAAACTAATTATTGATTTCATTTAATGGTGGAGTATTCTATCTTTTATAATTTTAGATCATTTTTGGGATGTAATTAATACATAGAATAATCAATGTTTTATATAAGTAATGAAAAAGACTGTATTTTTTCAAAAATATTTTATTGAAATTAACGTTATTACAATTTTTCAAGAGAATACATGATTAAGTTATTCAAATTATTGTTATTTGATAATTAATATTTACATTTTGAAATATGGGGTATTAATATTATATTGATTTTTTTAATTTTAGTGACATTAATTATAATTTTTTATTTGGGATGGTTTACATTTTAACCTTATATGTAATTGTTTATGTTAAACATTGGATTTTTGTTTAACGATTAATGAATTACTTTAACAAATGAAGATTTATCCATATTGGATAACCAGAGATTATAATTTTTTTAATAACTTGAGATTGATGGAATTTCATATCATCTTATAATGGGTTTTTGGAACTGTTAGTTCATTAGGAATAAGAATATTACACTTCATTTCTTGGATTAAGAGATGATGTTGAAATTGATCAATGTACAAAAAAATGATGAAATTTTACTCATGAATCATAATAATGATAACACCTGGGAATATCAGTTCCTTTGAAATTAATTATCATTTCAATGTGGTAGAATATCAATGAGATCATCCATGGAACTTCACTCGATTCCATGATGTGATCCATGTATCACTCCCAATGAAGTATATACATGACCCAGAACATATAATAATCTCAATTGTTATACCAATAGATCATAATATTCCTTATGATGAAATATTTTAAGAGATATTAGATCTAATAGATATTTTTCAATGTAATATATACCACTTACTTGGTAAATTTTTTGTAGTATAACCACCATATGGAAGAAGCTATGTGGGAACCTGGGGATGTAAGGAGGAATATCTATCCTTAATTTTTTGTACCAAAGTGATTAATTTTTTAGGATAAGTTATTTTGCAGGGGTTGGATGTAACTCCCCAATAATTTGTGAAATTTTATCTTTGAAATAAAAAAATCATCTTTCTATTTTTCGTTACATGAAACCCTCTGAAATTCCGAAAGGCCTTATTTTTTTATTTATTTTGGATAATCCCCCTTTTTCATTTGGATGATGGGGAACTCTTTCATAACCTATAGGTCCAGTGTCATAAGGCCTATTACCTGAGAAGAAGGCCTAGAGGAAAAATGACCAATACATGACCCAAAGGACCAACCCACTTGAATTTCCCCTACACAACATATGTATCATTGGAGTAACCTATCTCTAAACCTACAATAACTAATAGGATTGCATTACCCCATGAAAGGATTCATTATTCCTAGTCACTATGGAAATTTCCATACCCTCTGGTTCTTCTAATCCAGTTAGATCATCTCTAGTAGTTGCTACTTTTCTCTGAACCTCTTCTGGGGATATCCCAATGAGGTATTTGAGTTACTCCATGGTCTTTGTGGGCTAGAGGAACTATTTCCCAAAGGCCTTGGGTGGGCCAAATGCAATGTGTCCCATAGGCCAAAACCATTGGCTCGAAGGACCAAACAAAAGAATAGTTTCAACTGCTTCGTTAAACGCTATAGTCATGCTGCAATAGCCCAGAAATATGCATCTACCAAGATTTGATCAGGGGATTCATGCAGACATACAGTGTGAGTTAACCACTCAGCTACCATCCCAACAACCATGAACCTCATAGTGTAGTTTTTGTTACACGCGATGTAGAATAGATATGATACATGACTTACTATTAAGAATTATTGAAAACATTATAAATTTAGAAGGTGTGAAAATTAGGTATTTATTAACATTAATGATCCTATACCAATGAAATAGTTAGATAATAATAGGAATAGTAATATGACCCTTATGATTTATAAACTAGACATATGAATAGTAACTTCACCAATGAATTCATAAATAAAACATATATATCGTATAAATGAAATTATGATATAATTATATCATATTATACACAAATGAATGTTTAATAAATAACTTATTATGTGTTGGTATTTTTATAAGTAAAAAAAATTAATTATAATTTTATAATTAATAAAATGATATAAATGAAATATATTTTTTCAAAAAATTTATTCATAAATTAATTTTTTCTTGTTTTTTGATATTAAGATAATTTTATGAGAGTGTAGTTAATTTTTTAGTGTTTTATAAAAACACTTATAATTTAAAAATCTATATTTTTCGAGTAAATGATGATTTTAATTAAAACAAATTCTCATATTTAGTAAATTATATTCCCAAAATTGGTTTCATTTTTTAATTATACATGTCCAAAAATAGTTTTGGTGAATTGTTTTTTATTTTTTTTAAATTGCATGAATTTTGAAGAATAGCAAAGTACTGTACTATATAGTATAAATATAGTATATGTTAAATATATTATTCCTTAAATCAATAATGATGTAATAACCATAATATTGAACATGACTGGATTAATTTAATTAATTTAATGATAATATTAAATATATTCATTTTCATAATCCAAAATAACAAACAAATGAATAAATTATTCTAAAAACACCCCCTCTCTACACTATAAATACCACCCCTCAACACCTCTTATCCTCGTACGATCAAAGCCTTCATCCATATATAAATCCATTCTAATTCTTTTAAATATACCCTCCCCGATGTCCTAGATCTATTTTTTGTAAAAAAAATATAAATGGATCACCTTAATGAGGATCCTAAGGAGGATTATTCAAGAGGGAATATTCCTCAGTATTTTCTTTTCATCCCATTTAATTTCATTTAATTTATTATCATTTCCCTAACATTCCCTATTCAAGGAGAAATTATAACTCCAATAAAATTTATATACTATAATTATACCACTTTAATGGAATATCCATCATCAAAACCCTTTCACTCTCTCTCTCTCTCTCATTATATAAATGAAAACATCGCTTGTGATGTGGAAATTTTCGAAAATCATGGATGATTCATTTTCATTTTACATGAACACATTCATGGTGGGTTATAAAATAATAATTTTGACTAAAAAATATTATATTATATATATTATAAGTTATTTATTATTTATGAACAAATATATATATATATATAAATGAAATTAATTAATAAGATGATATTATTTCTTGATGAATGAAAACACACCAAAATGATCTAAATGGTTATCATTAATGTTGTATAAAATTAATCATCCTCATATCCATAGAAAAACTATAAATAAGACCATTAAATCCTCTCTATGTAAATTAATAACAAATAAATACTTTGTAATGCTGATGTTAAACTCCATAACCCATAAAAACAAAAATGAAAATAATATAACTGCAATTAATAAAATTAATTTATAAAAGGTTCATAGATAATTAACTAATTGAATTATGTTGATTATATGGGATGTTAAGGTCAAGTGGAGAACACTTTCACGCATAAGGTATGAGTTTCTTCCAAAGTCTCCATTTGTATTCAGGTTTTTATTTCTGCCTCTATACACACAAGAAATTATTAATTTATATCACATAATTCTTTAAAAAGTTATTTTTTGTCCCAAATTCTTTTATTCTTACGTCCTCATATTTTTGTGTGTGTGGAAAATACATGTTTTACACGGTCTAATTCACAGTCCTTCCTACTATGTATACCTAATTTAAGGGTACATCAATGTTTCTTAACAATTTTCCAGTACCATCCATAATCTTTTTAAAGTGTAATATTCTTATTAAATCAATATTAGTTCAGTGAAAAACTAATTTTTTTTAAAATTTGGAATAATACAAAAAAATTTGATAAATATAAATGATTTTTTTCAAATGAACGATTCTTTCCAAAGTAAAAAAGTTATTATTTCTCCCATGAATTCCTCAATGATTTTATTAGTTTATTTTTGTTTATTTCAAAACCAATATTAAATATTATTGTTTATTGATATTCATATTTTATGATTATAATATAACATATTTTATTAAATATATTATGATCGATTTTATTATTGATGTGCTCTATTGATTTCATTCATCATACTACTCAAAATGGTTAGTGATTATGTTTATAGATTGGAGAAACATATTTACTTTTCATATGTATATTATGTTTATGATTACCCCCATTAAAATAAGGATTGAAATAGACATAAAAATTTATGGGCGGGGAATACTATAATCACTCGATGCATTGGTTGGTCTCATGATACAAAATAGATATGGACTAGTTGAAGGCCTTTCAAATTTTTTAGATATGGTTTTGGCTGATGCCTTAAACATTTCTTTTCAAATGACTTCCTCAAAGACTAAATAGTATTTTTATGAAACCTGTTATATGAATTCCTCAAAATTATGGTGAATTTATTTTCAATATGAATATTCGACTATTAGAATATAATTTTTTAAGCTTCATTATCATGTGAATATATTTATGAAATTATTTATTCGTCTTTTATTCATTCCATATGATACACAGGTTTATGTTCTAATAGAATGTGATATTAGTAATTCATCCTGCCTTATTGTTTTTATTATTCATCAAATTATTAAAAAACCTTACTAGTTATGTAATATCACCCAATATTATATTTTAATCTTCTATAGTATGTGATGATGTATATTATTAATGACTGGTAGGGATAATCTAGTGGTTATAGATGTTAATAATTATGATATCATGTTTTTTCAATTTCTATGGTAAACCATGGTTTTATCTAGTTTTCCAAAATTACTAAACTATTCAGTCTATTGGGATGTGACTTCCATTTTTATAATACCAATGTAATAATGTATGGGATTGACTCTGAGTAACCGGGATCATGGACTTTACAATTGGTATCAGAGGTTGTTTTTTATAATCCTTGGAAACTAGATTTAGAAAACATAGATCATGGAACAACACCTTGAGATAGATATTGAGGATAAGAATAAGAGATAATATAAGACTTTTTGTAAGGTTGATATTATGTTAATATTACTAGAATTACATTTCTATATTGATACAAAAAGTTGATGTGTTCTAGAATAAATTTTCCAGGGGGTAAAAACTATAACAAGGTGTCTTGGACCTGACTCAGGGTAACCTTGTAAAAACAACAAGCATTACTGTGAACCTAGTTAGAGTCTCCATTGATATTTTCTAAAGATAATTCAAATTTTATTCACAATCCATTATTAAGGATTTAAAAATAAATATATTCCCATTGAAACCATGTTAATGATTATGATACTTTCTATGCATAACAATTTTATGTTATCAATTATTTTGGGATATACATTATGACTCCTAAAATAATTTATTGTATTCTATTATTTAATAATTGAACCTAGTATAAGGAAAATAAATTTTATCGGCATGGGTATTCAATGTTGGTATTTCACTTTCTATTGAAGATAATGATTTTAGTACTAGAGTAGAGACCAATTCAATGAGACATCTTACTATACTTGGATAGTCGTCTCAGGTTGTGAATGATTACATTATCAATATAGAGAATCCTGATCAAAAATGAGGGGGGGGGGAATATCAGACCTATTTATGCAAAAAACCTACTTCACTCAATGGTACTAAAACACCATTTGTAGATAAGCAGTGCACATATTTGATAGAGAAGAAATTTTTCAGTTTGGAAAGTAACCAAAGGGAGAGGGTTATCATGACAATATATCATCTATTAAGATATTTAGATCAATGGTGGTCATTATTTCAAAAAAACGGGGAGGACAAAATTTTAATTTTATAATTGAGGGATTTTAATGAAATTTTCCTAGAAATATAGTTTCATCATGAACAGTAAAGGGATATCGTGAGGAAAATCTTGAGTCTAAAAAAAGAGAATTAAGTCCTTGATAATTATGAATACATCATACAAGGGTAGAAATTCATACATTAGACAACATAAGTAATTTAAGTGGTGATATTGATCAATTCATTAACGGTTGATAACTATTCCACAATAGGGAACTAATCACCCAACATTTATTATCATATAAAGATATATCATCATTCTCTTTCATGATAGAAAAATAATTCATTAATAATTATGACTCTAAGGTAAAATTTGATATGAAATAGGTGAAAGAGGAATTAATGGATAAATGGAAAAATAAAAAATAGAATTTTCCACTATGAGATATTTTGGAAGGAAACACCCTAGTGCAAACGTAAAAGGAAAATGATTTTTCTACTAGTTTGGTTAGAAAGGCCACCATGATCATGATAAAATGGAAATACATATGCTACCAAATTAAAATGAATCACCTGTATGGATATGGGAAAATTTTCAAACGATTGTCCAAATAATCAAAGAAACATGCCCCATAAAAGGATGTGGGAGAAGGTCTAATCTTATTCAATCACAATTGCAGGGGATGAGGTTCCCAATTATGTGTTGGAAGGTAAAATAATCGTTTCCTCATGATTATACAATATTTTATTTGATTTTTGATTGTATAATTCTTTCATAGCATCCTAATTATCCATGAAATTTATCCATTTACCTTTTTATTTAATAAAATATTTTTCAATCAAAAAATATAATGGATGTATCATTGAAAATTTTATATGAATGTCAGTCCAATTTATGACATATATACATATTATTATAGGTGAACCTTTCATAATTTGTACGATTGAATTAAATATAATCCGCATTATAGATTAGAATTCAAAATATAATGTGAAAATCAATTGAAAAAATAAGAAACATATGAATAATGATAATGATCTAGAATCCCTTATTTTTAGAGTATAAGCCTCATAATTTGAGTCATATCTAGATCCACCAATGAAATATCATCTTAATGAAATTCTTCTAGATGAATAGAAAACATCATCTACGGATTGGGAAAAAAAATTCAAATTGAAATTGTAAATATTGTGAAAGAATATATTGATGTATTTCCATAAGATTTACTAAGACGTCCTCTAGAGTGGAAATTTTAGTTATCATTTGAAGTAATTCCTAGTGAAGTAACTATATCAAAGAATCCCTTTAGAATGGACTCTATGGAATTAGTGTGTCTGAATAAACAACTACAGGAATTTAGTGACATTGGATTTATTCTCCCTAGTGTTTCTATGTAGGGATATAATTTTTTCTTTGTGAAAATGATATATATATATATGTCCACGAGGAGATGAATTGACAATATAGAAATTAATACAGTCAAAAAAATAATAAGTATCCCATTCCCCCCATTGATGAATTATTTGATCAACTTCAAGAATATCAATATTTTTTAATGATTGACCTACGATCAAAATATCATAAATTGTGTGTGAGGAATTTGGATATTCTAAACGTATCTTTTTCAACCATGTATAGATATTATGAGTATATATTAATTCCATTTCAACTGACTAATTTACCCTATGTTTTCATAGATCTAATTTAAAACGTTTCCATTGAATATATTGATGATTTTTTATGGTATTTGTTGATGATATCTTGTTATACTCCCAAATATATGGAGAAAATGAGAATCACTTATAACTTGTAATAAATAATATTATAAAAATAAATTATATGTGATTTTTAACATGTGTGAATATTGGCTTCAATGTTTTTCTTTTCATGACTATATTGTCTTTATGGATGGAATCCTAGTCAATTTTTAGAAGAAAAAGGCAATCTAGGAACTGTCTACACCAATGAACATAACTGTGCTATGATGATTAATTGGTTTAGAAGGATACTATTAGTGTTTAGTTTATAATTTTTCTCAATTATCAATCTAATTAACAATTAATACTCATAAATTGGTTATGTTCATATATAAAAAATAATTGGAAGAATGTTTTGAATAAGTGAGTATGGTTTTAGTGAATGATCTTATCTTGACTCTATAATTAGGAAATGCTTGATTTGTGATTTATTATGATTTATCATGAATTTATATTGTTGTTTTCCTTTTATATAATGATAGTTTTATTACCTATTCATTAAAGAAGTTAAAAACTCATTAATAGAGCTGTACAACTCACGATATTGAAATAACAGGTATACTTTTTTCTCTGCAAATATGGAGACACTATCTATCTGGAGAAAGATGATATATATACATATCAAATTATTATTAAATATAGTTTCTCATATAAATATCTCAACATGTGGAAATGGATATGTCTCATGCTACTCAAATATTATGATTATTAAATAGAGAACCACCCAATGAAGGGGAATAAAGTAGAAATGCATTTAGTAGGAAGGATTATGGAGTTCTAGAACCAAATGAGGATTGATAGGGATCTTATGTACATGGATCTATCAAATATTGATATGGGAATTATCATGAAAGAGGTAACATCATTAATTTTTCAATTGGATGATAAACTTTCATTATTTGAAAGGATTAAAATTTCTCAGTATGGTGATGTGGATCTTCAAAACATAATTAATGTTGTGAATTATGGGATGTTGGAAGACATCATGTATAAAGATAGAATTCTAAAATTTCGGAAAAGGATATGTGGTCCCTCTATACCTAAGACAAAAAGGGATTTATAGGATGATTACCATAAATACAATTTCTATATAAACTCTGGTAAAACTAACATGTAAATATATTTAGAGGAATATGTCATGTGGGATAATATGAATCAAGAAAATTTTGATTATGTATCAATATGATTAGTATATCAATAGGATATGTATGGATTACAATATCCTTGTGGATTTATGGTACATTTTCCTATTCCAACATGAAAATGAGATGACATCAATATTTATTTTTTCACATTATTACAAAAAAATCATTTAAATAATGGTTCACTATGGATAATTGTTGATCATATTACCAAATATTCAAAAAAATCCACTCTAAGAGAAGATTTTCCACTATAATCCCTTATGAAAACTATATTAATGATCTTATAAGACTTCATAGAGACCCTATTTGAATTGTGTCAAATCATGATCCACAATTTACTTATAGTTTCTTGAACATTTTTCATAAATATTTAGATACTGAGCTTCATATTTGTATTTAATATCACCATCAAACTAATGTGAAGTCAGAAAGGATGATCCCAACATTAGATGATTTTTTGAGATCATTATCACATGACATTCAAGAAATGTGGGATCAATATTTACATTTGGTGGATTTTTCATACAATAATAATTTTCAATTAGTATTAAAATGACACCATATAACGAATTTTAATGAAAGTTATTTCATAAACATACTTGCTAGATGAATTTTAAGAATGGTATACTATCGCAGTGAACATTTGGAGGAAAAAATAGCAAAGTCAACCACTATTCAAACCCATATCAATGAAGATAAAAGTTGTAAAAAAAGTGATTATGATAAATTAAAGAAGTATTTTTTATTTCAAGGGTGAGAACATGTTTTCATTAAAGTATCACCATGGATGTGTGTTATAATATTTTTGAATAAAGGGGAACTAATCCTCATGTAGATTGAAACTTTTTAAATCCTAAAGAGGGTTGGAGCTATGTATTATCTTTTCTAAATTCCACCAAATATTTCTAAAGAACACAATGTGTTCCAAATCTATGTTCTAGGTACATTAAAGAACCAACACATATACCCACTTTTGAAGGAATATATTTCAAACTAGATTTTCCATATTTTAAAGAGACTATCTGTATTCTATATTATATGGAGTAGGTGTTTATGAATCAGATTGCTCAACCTGTATTGTATATTTAGAAAAATAATAAAATTGAATAGTTGATGTGTGATCTTGAGTAACATATGATAATGAACTACCAATATATTTTTATGAGGTGGTAATCTTGAATTTATGAGGACAAATTTTATAAGGGTTAGAATGAAACAACCGAGAATTATATCAACAAAATTTTACTTCTTATAATTATTTCATTCCGTATAAATCACATAAAATCACATATAGAACATAATACAAACATTATAAATGAAGAATTATTGAAATAAGAGGTATTTATGGATGTTAAGGATCCTAAATAGATGAAATAGAAAATTGACCTTAGGAATATTATTATGAACATTAAGAGTAGTTAACAAGCCAAATGAATAGTAAAATCACAAATTAATGTATAAATAAAATTTATACATCTTATAAATAAATGTATGTTACAATTATATCACAGTATAAGTAACCATATATTTTAAAAATTATTAAGTGTCGGTATTTTATAAATCATACATATTTAATGAAAATTAAAAAATTAATAATATGATTTAAAAGGAAATATAATTTCAAAAAATTTATTCATAGATGATTTTTTTTATCTTATGATATTAATATATTTTTATGAGTCCTTAAAAAATTATTCATTGTGTTATAAAATTGGTTATAATTTTAATATAGATATTTTTCAACAAAATGATGATCATAATTAAAAGTTAAATTTTGAAAATTTATAAATTTATTTTAATAAAAAAAAAATTTCGAATTCAACATGTCAAAAAATGGTTTGGGATTTTTTTGGGATTTTTTTTATTACATGATTTTTTTGGGTGATTGTAAAAACTATAATGTAGAGTATAAATACATTATAAGTTAAATAAACTATTCCTTGAATCATTGATTATGTAAGAAACCTAATCAAGAACATCACTTTAATATTTTAATAAATATGATGATAATTGGAAAACTATTGATTATCTTGAGCCAATATAATAAATAAATGAATAAAATATTCAAAAACCACCCCTCTACTAACAATAAATACCACCCCACGCCACCTATTCATCTAAAAATATAAAATCCTTTTTCAATGTTTAAATTATACTCAATAATATTCCTAATACACTCCCACACAACTAGGATCTCTTGGTTTTATAAATATTCCAAAACCAATCCTCTTAAGAATGTTCATATGGTGGAGAATCCATGCAGTAAAAAACCACTTCCTTTTTATTTATTTTCATATCCTTCCAAAAGTACCTTATCCATTGTGAAATTATACATGAATTATCATTTATATATGGTATTTATATCATGTTAATGGAAATATGTCATTAAACGCTTTTGTCTCTCTCTATTATTCTATTAATGAAAACATCACCTATGATGCATCAATTTTCCGAAATCATGGATGATGAATTTTCATTTTATATTTATGCCTTAAAGATTGGTCATAAGCAATAATTATGGTTAAAAAAAATTTTATTATAAATTTCAGAAGTTATTTACAATTATTGAACTTGAAAATAATATATAATGTTAATTAATGAAATTATAATATACAATGACGAATGAAAAACCCCTAGAATAATATAAATTATTATCATTGATGTTATATCTAATGAATCAACCTCATATCTATAAGAATAATATATAATAAAATTAAAAGTTAATTTGGTTCACTAATTACATATAGTTTCAATTCTGGTGAATTATACCCATTTTACAAGACCTTCATTGCTGAGAAACATGTAGACCAATAATGATAGCCCTGAAAATAAATGCTCTCAAATGATGATGTAGAACTATATAACTCAAGAAAATGAAATAAATGAACATAAGAAAACTATAATGAATAAAATTAATTTATAAAAGGTTCTTATTTAATTTATTAATGTATTTAATTTTTTTAACTGGGATTTTATGTCCAAGTTCGAAACACTTTCCGGACAATGTTAATGGTTTCTTCTCGAACATCGATTTTCATTCTAGTTTGTATATCTCTCTCTACAAACATACATAAATCTTCATTTATTTTATATAACTCCAATAAGTTTCGATTATATGTTCTGAACTCAATTATTCTTGTAATTTCATCTTTAATTTGTGTAAAATTCTTTTCTAACTAGACCTTCTTTTCAATTTTTCTCGATTAGTAAACTAGATTTGAGGGAAAATCCGAATTTCTTACCCATTTTAATGTACCATCCATAATCTATTTTAAGAGACAATTATTTTTTTTAAATCACTAATTTTTTCATGAAAAACTATATTTTCTCATCTTTGATTTTATACAAACAAATACGTTAAATTCAAATGATTTTTTAAAAACAATATTTCATTAAAAAGTTCCAAGAGTATATCACTCAAGAATTCGTCTATTATTTTATTAGATTATTTTTATCTATTTTACCAACAATATTATATATTATAATTTTTTGACATTGATATATTATGATGATAATTTTCCATATTTTGTTAAATTTTTTATGATCATTTTGACTGTGGATGTACTATCTTGATACCATTACCCAAACTACTCAAAATGGTTAGTGATTATGTTTACCGATTGGGGAATGTTATTAAATTTTCATATATATATATATATATACATATGATGTTTATGTTTAACCCCATTCATATGAGGAAGTCATTGGAATAAAAAAGTGATTTTGGGGGACTACTATATCCTCTCTATGCATTGGTATGTCTCATGAGAATAAATAGATATGGACTTGGCCGATGCATTACCCATTTTAGGATATGGTTGTGGTTGAGGCCTAAACCATTTATTTTTATATGTCTTGGCCAATGCCTTTATGGTATGTTTACGATACCCATTATATGAATTATTTAATTATGATTTGTAATTGATTATAAATGTGAGTATTTTACTAGTATAATATCAATGGTCATTATTAATTCTCATGTGATTATTTTTATGAAATTAATTTTCCAAATTAATTTGATTCATATTATGCTTCTGCGTTTGTTCTAATAGAATGTGACATTATTCATTAATAATTCCTTAATTTTTTTATTAGCTTCCCTTGAATTACATACCCATAATGAGCATCTGATTTCACACATTTGTTATGATACACTTTTCCATAGTATGTGATGATATATATTATGAATGAATTGTAAATATAATTTAGATGTTAGAGATATTACAAATGAATTTGTAATGTTGTTTCAATTGGTAATGTAAAAATTGGGGCTTTATCTATTTTTCTAAAAAAACTAAACGATAAATTCATTCAGGATTTGAATTCCTTGTTTATAATACCAATTTAATAATGTAAGGCACCATTTCTGGGCAACTGGAGTCGGGAACTTTTCAGTTGTCATCATAGGAATGTTCGTAGAAACATTAGAAACTCAATTTAGGAAATGTAGATTATATAAAATCACCCAAAGATAGTGTTTGAGGATAAGAATATAATAACAATACAATAATTATGGTATGGTAGATATTAGTTTAATATTCTGATTAGTACATCATTGTCTAGTTACTAAAAGTAAACATGGTTCTGGTACATTCTTATATAGGCATAAAAATATGAAATGGTCTCTTGGGCATGACTCAGGGTACCTGAATACATGAAAACGGGCCTTATAACACACATGGTTTTATAATCCATAGGTATATTCTTAAGAAAATTCAAATTTTCATTACAGGCCATTGTGAAGTGTCTAAATGTAAATATTTCTCGAGGGATAAATATATATTTTTATGTGTAATATGAGGTTTATTCTTATTCTATTCTTATTAAATCTATTGGATTAATGTAAAACAATTTACTGAATATATACTATATTTCTCACATTAATATAATTAGTTAATTATAAATAATTTAATTTTTTTTGAAAATGACGTTGTGAGCATAAACAAATTTCATTATAAAAACATTTCTTAAATATTATGTTGCTTCCAGTATTAATTTCTAATTAATGTATAATAAATTAATTCAAACATATATTTTTGTATGTCAGTTAATCTTATTCAAAACTTTGAATTTATTCTCTATGTTAAGTCTTATTATTTTAAATAATAATATTTTAATAATATATTATAGTTCTATAAAATATGGCATTGCATGTAATGAAAGAAAACTCATTGTTTTGTGTAGTGTATTCTTTCCAGGCTATTGTGTATAGAAAATGATAGAAACAAAATTAAATTTATTCGAAAATGAAAATTTGGTAATGTTTTTTATTGTTAAAAATATTTAATGTTAATAAGACATGAATAATAATGTAATCAAGAACATAATCCATGAAAACATGAAATAGGAATAATACATTTAATTATAGAATAAAAACCAGCTAACAAACTTGTGAACATGTATATGTAGTAAGAGAATCACTCATTATGTTATGGACATAATGTTATTCCCTCTTATAACCATATAGACATGAACTTAAGTCCGTGCATAAAAATTTGAACCTTTAATCAGGTTCATTCATGATGTTATGGACATACAAACATGTCCATGCATAACATTGTGAACATGTAATCTCATTCATGTATAACATTGTGAATGTACAAAATTGTTCACTCATAATATTGTGAACATGTAATCAGGGTAATGTATAAACATATGGACATAGAACCACGTCCATTCATTATATTTTGAACTTGTAATCATGTTCAAGAAAAACATTGTTAACATGTAACCAGATTCACGCATACTATTTATACTAAAATTTCTTCCATTATTTCACAACGTATTCGATGGAGGTATAGGTCTCACCCATCACATAATGAAATCATAATGTGTAACATCCCAAGCTTCAATGATACACTTCTCATTGAATAATACAACAACTTGCGTTGTATGCAACTTCGGGTTTTAACACACCATGACCAATCAAACTAGCCATTATAAATACAAATAGCCTCTTTTTGAAATATAATAAATTTTATTTTTAATAATGGACTTCATTTTTTGATTCATAACATCATAATTAACTTACGGTGAATTCTTGGAATTTTTCTCAAAACATTCAATTTGTG
Organism: Viscum album; assembly: GCA_963277665.1. NCBI lineage: Eukaryota > Viridiplantae > Streptophyta > Magnoliopsida > Santalales > Viscaceae > Viscum > Viscum album. Next base: position 1,425,128,884 of record OY728140.1, on the reverse strand, counting down.
ATGAATACTGAATAATACTACATTATTGTTTAAAATGGAATTTTTAATTAACTAATTAGATATATTATTTAAATTTATTTTAGTTTAAAGTACATTTATATTACCTATGCATGTTCATTTTAATTCATTAGACAAATTTTATAATAATATTAGATATATAAATTTTTATTGAACTATTTACTATTTTTTCCCACCTTATAGGCGCATTTGAAAATTTTCATAAAACATAACATTAATACTTTTGTGAATTGAATTTCAAAATTCTAAGTGACAATGTTGACCTCAATATGTAAATTTTGGTTCAATAAGAAGAAAATAATATTGGGTGAATATTAACTTCTGACTTTTATTTTCCACGTTTAAAATTAAATAGGGAAATTAATTTTAAAAAATAAAATTATAATTACCCTAAAACGTTTCCAAATTCTATTGGATAAGTTAATTTAAACCAAAATCAACGCTAGGAATATGATATGATCATTTTGGCACACTTGTATTAGATTAGGACATTTATTGTTAATTTATTTAAAGAGGAGTTAAAAGTGTTAAATTCAATGGTTAATAAATAATCTATTTTTTATATAGGGTTATACATAAGATAATTTTAACAATAAATATAAATTATAAATATAAAAATATTTCCTACATAATGTAATTATATATATATATTTTATACATTAAATAATTAAATGTATTTATGAAACAATGATGATGCATTAATTATCTTATTAAAGAAAGATTTAAAAAATTTAAATTATAAATATACAAATTAATGTAAATAGAGAATTATTATGAATTAAACTAATTTTATAGGTTAATATGACATGTTAGGGTTGGTTAAATAAATTTTGTTCGAAGTGATAATGTTGTTATGAAGTTCAAAAAAACAAAAAATAATATATTCTTAAAATTGAAATAAATGAGTTTCTAAAACCAATACTATATTATTAATTGATATAATATTCTGAAAAAACTTATTTTTGAAAACAATAATTACATAAAGTTATATATATCAATAATGAACCACTTGGGGTTCTCTTGTCTTTGTATAGTATATTTATTAACCATTTGTTATAATAATAATATAATACAAGTTAAAAGATAAACTATTTAACTAAAAGTTAAATAAAAAATATAAGATTAATATGGTGACCTAAATCTGTATAAAACCTATTGGTTGATAGTTTTTAGACCCATCCCAACCTTATCGTCGAAATAAATCCTTATCATAATATGATTCTATAACAAAATAATTTTTCAAGCTTTTCCGAAAGTTACCCTCACCTCTATTATAAAAGGGTACATCCCATTATCTCAAAATCAGTCCTCCATAGAAATTTCATTGGCCAAACCATACAAAACTATCCTCCCAACTACCCTCACTTCATTCTAGAATCATTACTTTGGTCATAAGACAACCTAATGAGCCCTTTTGATCAAATCAAAAATAAGCACTTGACAAAGAGTAATAATTTCACAACCTCTTTCAATGTTCTTTTCTTATTCCACATCCTCTTTCTTCATTGTTTCCAAATCAAAATAATAACTCCCTTACCTTATATATAATTTTATTTTATTATAAATATGGTAAAACAATATTAATTATTCTATCATTCAAATGAATTCCATGTCTACATTCATGCATACATACGTCTTATCGTCTCCCGGTCGTGGTGTTGCTACATAATAATACAATTATTTATTCATATGTGTATAATAATGTGTATAACTTATTTAAATAACAAATATAAAATGTTAATTATTCTTTATATTTGATATACAATCCAATTACATATGATTTCACCCTCAATTGAATGATATTTTCACTCGTTTGTGTGTATGGATTATCTTCTCCACGAATGCGATGAAATTAATTCACCATCATAACTATTCAAGAATAATTTTTAGTTTATGATAAAAAAATTCTATAATAACATAATATCATTTAGTATATTAATCAAATACATCTTTTTCAATTCAAACATGGATTACGTAACCAAGAATATAAAAGAAAATGATTCAGTTAACACATAAAACAATGATAATACTAAAATATTATTAACAAAGCAATATTAGAAGATCATATATGATATAATATTTTTTATATGGTTTTTTTATAATTAAATAACAAGGATTTAACTATTATACATGATTTTAACTTACCCTCCATCAAGGAAATGAAAATGTTCAGGGTTATTGTAAAATTTCTTTATTATCCGAGGTTGTTTATATGTGCGTATCTACTGGGACCTCTTTATCATATGAAATCGTGTTTCATAAAAATGTATTTCAAAACATTTTTACTATTTTCTAGATTATGGGTTAAAGTAATTTATACCCTTGTTGGAATTTTTATAAAATCTTTATAAATGAATCATTCCGTCGATTTCCAAACAAGATCCTTTATGACCTTTTCGACCAAATTCAGGGAAAATGTTTTATTTCAACTAATACGGAAAGTACATCTATTTTCTGTAGTTATCACACCTATGAATCTTACGATAATAAATTATATGAATATTTTCAAAATAAATTTTTTCATATATAATTACAGTACTTTTAAATGATTTCAGAATAAAAATTGATATTTCACTAAAATAGTTTTGATTTCATCTATACCATCTTCCATTGATGGATTATTCACTTGTTTGATGTTAATTTATTATGATACAATATTACATATTTTTGTAAAGGTTTTGTGATATGTTTGACTATGGATTTTTTAATTTTATACCCTTCATTGTTTATAGTCAATTTATTAACATTTAGAGTGGTAGTTTTAATATGAACGTTTATGTTATGTTTCAACCGTTTCATATGAGGAACACATTGGACGTGGTATGTGATGGGTGGAGCCCGCTATAGCTATTTGATGCCTCGGTAGGTCTCATGAGAAAAACTAGCGTCTTGGAAAAATTCCCTGAAAAAATCAAATTTGAAGTATTGGCATGAGGTCTTGACTATGTGGTTATGATGTTCGGCATTATGCATACAATAATTATGAAATTGTCTTTTGATATTACATGTCATTATATGACCATTATAATAACCTTTTGAATATGTAAATTGCCTTATTTGATTTATCTATGGCATATTATACATATGTTTATGTTCAAAAGGCTTGGGTTTTAGTCCTATACATTTCCTTTAATGTTTATGCTTATTTGTGAATGTTTCCTCTGTATTTTTTCCATACTGAGAACCATATCTAACACTATTCTATGTGTTATTTTTTCCAAGGATGAGAAGAATTATATTAGAACTGACCTATAGGGATAGTCTATGGGAGATGAACGTGTTCAAAAGAGACACAATGTTTTGTTTTTTCATTTCATAATGTACATTAAAACTTATGTCTCTATCTAGTACTTTCAAGGATACTAAACTGATTAGTCTTTCAGGATTTGATCCCTTGTGATCATTATAATGTTATTTAATAATGCACCAACTCTGTTTCAATAGGTTTGGGGAATTACAGTTGGCCTCAAAGGATGTTTAGTACAAACCTTAGAATCTAGATTTATAAATTCTCTGATTTGAGAACATTGCCCTAAGATAGGCATCAATGATTACTATAGAAGAACTTCCAGAAACTTTGGTAATGTATAGATTTTGTGAGTTTTCCAAGGAATACATACCTGTCTGGATACAAGCAGGTAGTGGAGACCCTGAAACATATATACCTAGGAGTAAAAACTCAAATAAGGTGTTTCAGGCTTGACCCGGGGTATCCTCGTACACGACAATGGGCCTTGTTTCACACTTTCTTACAACATTACCATGGGATATGCATAGGATAATTCACATTTTCATTAAAATCCATTATGAATGATTTATGAGTATATAAATATTAAAAGAAAACATTTTTATGATTATGGATTATATCCATAAAAATTTAAATTTATGTTAAGTGTTTTAAAAGATTCTAATTATGTATTGTGATTGGAAAACTAATATATTGTATGCCATTGTGTAGAAATGGCGCACTGTGGATGGAATGGAAACATAATAAATGAAAGTAATGCATGAAGGTATTTCTCTCCTACTCAATATAATTATAGTGGATCTAATGATGAAACGATTTCTGATCATCTATTCACCATACTGGGACAACTCACTCAGGTTATGAATAATAAACTTACCCGTATGGAGCCCAATGATCCACATTATGGAGGATCAATGTCAGACCGCTTCAAGAGGGAACAAACACAAAAATTCAATGGGTCTATAAATCCATTTTTTGATGAGAAATGGATATGTTCCTTATAGAAAATATTTCATTCTTTTAAGAGTAGTGATATGGAAAAAATTATCATGGAATTTTGTCACCTCATGGGAGATGTTGATCAATGTTGGTCATTAATTCAAAACACAACGGATGAAGATGAAGTATCAAATATGGAATGGTGTGATTTTAATGATATTTTCATAGAAATATACATTCCTCATGACCATCAAGTAGATATGGAATGAAAATTTATGAGTCTGAGGAAAAAGGAGGATATGAATTTAGTAAAGAATGAGGATAACTTTTCAATGTTTACAAGGGATGCAGTTGGTTATATATATAACCCATGGAGTAAGATTTATTGATTAACTGATGGGTTAAAACCATTTATACATTGAGCATTAGTCTCAAAATCCTTCTCATCATAAAACGATATTATCTTATTTTTTATCAAGACAGAAATGGAATTCTCTATGTCTTGTGACTTTAAAGAAAAGAAAGAGAACAACAGATTTGCTGAATAATCTAGAAAAGAATATAAGGGGAAGAAAGGGAAAAGTTAAATTTCCATCATGCGGTAAATATGGGAAGAAACACCCTCGTACATGACTGAAGGTAATGGGAGTCTATTTAATGTGCGGTGAAAAAGGCCACCAAGCTTGTGATTATAAGGTAACAAAAGAGGTCCTGAATGTTGAATGCTAAAATTTTATATAAATGGGGCATTATGAAAATGAATGTCCAATGGGCCAAGGAAACATACCCCGGAAAAGGCCAAGGGACCAATTCCAAACTAATGTGATCACTATTGCTGAGTTTGAAGCTCTGAATGACGTGGTGGTAGGTAATTTAATAGTTTCCTCAAATTTATAAAATGATATAATTGATTCTGGATCATCACATGGTTTTATATCATCCATGTTTTCTTAGAAAATAAGATATTTTTATATTGATTTAACAGGGGAGTTGATAGTCAAAAATCCTAAGGGTTGTATCATTTCAACAACATTTTGGGAATTAGTTCCCAATAGGGCATATACATGTTATTTATCTAGGGATCTCATCATCATACCCATGATTTAATTGGATATAATCCTCATTATGGATGACCATTTGGATTGGGATGAAAAAATTTATTGTAAGAAGAAAGAGGTTACAATTTTCGATGATGATAAGATGTACCTTATCATTAGAGAAAAAACATAAATATCCGATTCTTATCTAGATCCACCCCATGTAGTTCTAAAAATTTAATTATTGGGGAGTAAGAGAGTTAAATAACTATAGGTGAGGAAAGTAATATTCAAAACAAGGATATATCCATTGTGCAAGAATATGTTGATGTGCTTCCAGAGGATTTTCCTAGACATCCTCTAGAATGAGAAATTTTGTTTTCCTTGGATTTAATTCCTAGTTTAAGTCCCATATCGAGGATACCTTATAGAATTTCCACTATAGAATTAGATGAAATAAATAAATAACTACAGGAATTGAGTAATAAAGTATTTATTTTCCCTAGTTCTTCTCTATGGGTATCCCTTATTCTTTTTGTCAACAAGAAAGATGGATCGATGAGGTTTCCCAATGACAAAAGAGATACCAATGTTATAATAATAGAGAACATGAATCCCCTACATCACATTGGTGATTTTTTAGATCAAATTCATGAAGATCAATATTTTTCAAAGGTCGACCTTAGATCTGGATATCATCAGTTATGTTTAATGAAGGAATATATTCCAAAGATAACATTTTGTACTAGGTATGGGAATTCTGAGTTTATAGTAATTCCTTTTGGACTGACTAATACACCCCATGTTTTCAAGGATCTAATGAATAGTGTTTTCAAGGAATATCTTGATGAATTTGTATTATTATTTATTAATTAAATCTTGGTTTACTCCAATAGTTATGAAGATTGTGAAAATCACTTACGCACTATTCTAAAGACTCATAGAAAAATTAAATTTTATGGTATGTTTAGAAATTATGAATTTTGTCTTCAAGAGATTTCTTTTCTTGTCCATATTCTCTCTATGGATGGAATATATGTTGATTGTTCTAAGGTAGGATAAATACAAGAATGTCTAGCACTGATGATTATAACTAAGGTACACAATTTTATTGTTTTAGCAGGTTGATATTGGTGTTTCACCCAGAATATTTCCTGATTGGCTAACCCATTAACCAAGCTCACATGTAAAGGGGTAAAACTTGTTTTGACAATAGAGTGTGAATAATTTTTTGAAAAACTAAAGATAAAATTATTCAATGCTCATATCATGACACTACCTTCAAGGAATGATGGGTTTGTTATATATAGTGATGCTTCCATTAAAGGACAAGGTTTTTTCTTTATATAGAATGATAGAGTTAATGCCTATACAATAAAACAGCTAAAAATTCATGAACAAAACTATCCCACTCATGATATTGTGTTATAAGATATAATATTTTCCATGAAGATATGTATACACTATCTCTATGGAAAAAATGTGAGATGTATACCGATCACAAGAGTTTGAAGTATATTTTTTCACCGAAAGTACTCACCGTGATGCAAAGATGATGGCCTAAACTACTCCTTGATTATTATTGAACTATAAAATACCATCCTTCGAAGGAAAATAAGGTTGTATGTGCTTTTAAAATAAAGTATCACAGAGTTATGAACAAGATGAGAGTGTAAAGGAATCCTATGGTCATGGATCTAGTAATGATGGATATGGGAATAATTAGGGAAGGTGAAATATAATTACTTTTTCAAATGGTTTCCAATCCAACATTACTATAAAGGATAATAAGTTCACAGACTGATGACGAGGAGTTTCAAAAGAAAATTAAAGATGTGAATGATGATAGATTGATTGACTCCATATATGAAGATAGAATTTTGAAATTTGGGAAGATAATTTTTGTCCATGACATACTAAATCTAAAAACATAATTTTTAGATGATTCTCAAAGATCCAATTTCTCTATACACCCTAGTAGCACTAAGCTGTGGAGATATTTGATGGAACATTTTTGGTGTGACAAGATGAAGAGAGAGATTGATGATTATGTTTCAAGATGTATGGTTTTCCAATAGGTGAAGGCTGGAAGATAACATCTTAGGAAATTCATGAAACCGCTTCCCATACCTTAGTGGAAAGAGAATTATATTACGATGGAAATTTTCATGGGGCTACTAAAGACTCCAAGAAATAATGATGAAATAAAGGTCATTGTTGATGGTTTTAACATGTTAGATCATTTTCTTGAAATAAAATAATATTTACCACTTCAATGATCATCTATAATATATATTAATGTTGTTGTAAAAATTAATGGAGTACACCTATCTATTGTTTCAAATTTCAATCCCTGTTTCACATCATGATTCATGAAAAGTCTTCATATTGTCCTATATACTGAACTGCGTTTGAGCACTGGCTACCACCCTCATATTGAGAGAAAATTAAAATGGACTATTCAAACCATAGAATGCATGTTGAGATCTATCTCACATGACTTTCATGGTATATGAGATCAATATTTACCTCTTGTAGAATTATTCTACAACAATAGCGAGAATTCAAGAATTTAGATGGAACTACATGAATCTTTTTATAGAAAGTGATGTCACAACAACATGTTGGAATTATGTTGGTGAAAGAAAACCCATTGGCCCTGAACATTTTGAGGAAATAATGGAAAAGTGGAAGGTTATCCAAAACCACATCAAAGAATCTCAAAGTAAGAAAAAGATCTATGCCGATAACTGAAGGAAAGATTTGGAATTTCAAGAAGGAGATCATGTTTTCTGGAATTTATCTCCATAGAAGGGTGTTATATGATTCGGTATGAAGGTAAAATTAAGTCTTATGTACATTGGAACTTTTGAAATTTTAGAATGAATTGGTGTTGTATCTAACAAGTGGTCAATGCCTCCATGTATTTATAATGTTAATGATGTGGCCCATGTATCACTATGGATAAAATAAATACTTGAAACAATGCATGTACTCAACCATTATGAAATAGAACTGGAACCCGACCTGCCCTATTTCAAAGAGCCAATCAGAATTCAATACACTAGAGAACAAGTTTTGAGAAATTGGATGACTCGTCTAGTGAAATTTATATGGAGAAACCATAAGATGGAAGAGACAACATAGAAACCCATGGAACATATGGTGAAGAACCACCCAAATATATTTATGCAGTAATATTATAGAAATATTGAGGATGAAATTATTTGAAGGAATACTATAACACCCCATGCTTCTACAATATGCTTCCCTTTGAATAATTTAATAGGATGAGTTGTATGCATCTTTGAGTTCTAACACACCACAACCAATCGAACTTGTCATTATGAGTAGTAATAACAACTTTTTGAAACTTTATAAATTTTATTTTTAAAATTGGACTTCATTTTTGGATTCATAATATAAATATTAGATTAGGGTGAAATTTTGTAATTTTTCTAAAAACATACAATTATTGATAAATACTGATAAACACTGTGTTATTTTTTAAAACATAATTTTTATTTAAATAAATATATATTTAATCATAATTTATTTTAGGTAAAAGTAGATACACAATAACTATATATGTTAAATTTAATTCATTGGAGTCATTTTATAATAATATTATATATATATAATTTTGTGGAACTTTTTACCGTCTTTTACCCACTTTCTTGGCGTATTCGCAAATTTGTATTAAACGTAATTTTACCGCATCTAGGAATTGAATTTAAAAAATTGGAGAGACATGGTAGAAAATAGTGTGTAAAATGTGGCTCAATAGTTTGAAAATAATATTTGGTGAATACTAGTTTTTGACTTTTATTTACCTCGATTTAAAAAAAAGGGTTATTAAAGGTAATAAATGATATTATAATTACCTTAAAACGTGTTATAGTTTTATTGTATAAGTGTATTTAAACTAAAATAAACCGTAGGAATAATTTATTATCTTTTTGGTCTACTTATATTAGATTAGGACATTTATTATTATTTTTATTAAAGAAGACCTAAAAGTGTTTAATTAAAAGTTAAATAAAAAACCATTTTTAATATAGGGTCATTTAGAAGATAAATTAGACAATAGATATTCATTATAAAGATAATAATATTTCCTACATAATGTTAGTTTATTTCTAATTTTTAGTCATTATATAATTAAATTTATTTATGACCCACTAATGATAGAGTAATTACCTTATTATTGTAATATTAAAATAATTGACATTATAAATATCCAAATAAATGTAAATTTAGACTTCTGATGAATTAAAATAATTTTCTAGGATAATATGTAATGTTATTTTTTATTGAATATTTTTTTTGATGTTATAATATTTTTATGACTTTCACAAAGACAAAATACCAAAATCTATCAAAATTGACATAAATGAGTTTTTAAAAAAAATACTATATTATTAATTGATATAATATTTGTTAAAATATATGATTCCAAAGAAGGAAAAATATACGGTTATTTATATCAATAATGAACCCCTTGGGGTTCTCATGGCTTTTATGGTTTTTTTATTAACCATTTTTTATAAAAATACAAGAATGCATGGTAAAAGTTAAACTATTTTACAAAGAGTAAACTCTAAAATATAAGGTTAATTTGGTGAAATAATCCTATATAAAACGTGTTGGTTGAGTGTTTTCGACCCATACCCACCTTTTGCATTAATTAAATCATTTTGGAGCCATTATAAACTGAATATGATTATATATTAAAATAATATTTCAATATTTTCCTAAAGTGACCCACATCTCTCTTATAAAAGTGTACTGCCCCTTCTCTAAAAATCACAATTCAAAAGCGATTTTCCTCACCCAAAACCTGATAAAATATTTTCTTAAATACTAACTATTTAACCTGTAATCAATTATTTTGGTAGAATCCATCCTAAGGAGCCATTTTGATAAAATAAAAAAGAATCACCCGGAGAAGAGGTAATAATTTCTCCACCACATTCAAAGTTCATTTCTTTATCCACATCCTTTTTTTTGTTTCTATACCAAAATAATAACTCTAGTTACTTATTCATACTTTAATGTTATTATAAATATGTTACAACATTATTCATTATTTTATTCATCCTATGAATTTCATGTCAGCATGTGTACGTATGTATGGCTTACCGTCTCCACATCGTGGTGTAGTTTGTTATTCAAAATCATAATTATTTGTATGGGTATAATAATGAATATAACCAAAGTAAAAAAAAAAATATTTAATGTTAATGATTATTAATATATGATATACCATCCAATTAAATATGTTTTCACCATCAATAGAATGATATTGTCGCTTGCACGTACATATGAATTACTGTCTCCACGAACGCGATTAATTCAATCCCTATCATAACCATTCAAGAATAATTTTCATTTTATGATTAAAAATAAATTTCAATAACATAATATCATTCTACATATGAATCAAATACATCCTTTCCATATCAATCATGTCTTATGTAACAAATCATATAATGGAAAATGTATCAGTTATCACCCAAAACAATGAAACTACTGAAATATTATTAACAAAGCCATATTAAAAGATAATATATGATATCATATTTATGAATTTGGTTTTCTTATAATATAATAAAAATGATTTAATTATTATATAAGTGGTTAATATACCCTCATATTAAGGAAAAATACATGTTAACAGTTAATTCTACAATCTCTTCATTATCGAATGTTGTTTATACATTATTATCTACTGGGACTTCTTTATCATCCACATCTGTGTTTCTTAAAAATGAATTTGAAAACATTTTTAATATTTCATATACTATTGGTTAAAGTAATTTATACAATTTTTTACATTTTATAAATGGTTTATAAGTGAATATTTACGTGGTTTTCCGAAAAATGTCATTTACAGCATTTTGGACAAAATTAAGGAAATAATGTTTTTGTCATCTTATATGGTGAGTGAGATTATTTTCCGCCATTATAATAGCTTGGAAGCTTCTCCTAAAAGAATATAAGAGTAATTTCAAAATAAAGGTTTCCATTTATAATTTCATGACTTTTAAATGATTTAAAAATATAAAGAGACACTTCTCTCAAATAGTTTTGATTTCATCTTTGTCAACATCCTCTGATAGATTTTAAACTTGTTTGAAGTATATTTATTATGATACAATCTTCCATATTGTATTGAAGGTTTTGTAATATATTTGACTGTGGATGTGTTATTTTTATACCATTCATGGTTAATGGTTATTGTATTAAAATTTATTATGATAGTATTAAAACGAATGTTTATTCTATGTTTCAACTGTTTCAAACGAGGAATGCATTGGACAATGTAATTGATGGGTAGAGCCCACTATTACTCTTAGATTCATTGACATGCCTGATGAGACAAACAAGTGTCTTGGAATAAGGCCTTTAAAAAATCATATTCTTACTTTTGGAATTAGGCCTTAACTATGTGGTTATGATGTCTGGCATTATGCATTCCATCATTATGAAATCATCTATTGATATTAAATGTAATTATTCTACTATTAGAAAATCTATGTGAATAAATAAATTTCATTATTTTATTTATCTCTACCATATTATGTCGAATCTTTAGTTTAAAATTCTTGTGTATAGTCTTATACATTTCCTTAAATGTTTATGCTTATTTATGAATGTTTTATCTATATTGTTATCCTTACTGAGCACCAGATATCACCCCATTATATTTCTAATATTTTTTCTAGGATTCAAAGAAGTATATGTTGACTATCCTGCATGGATATTCTACGGGAGATGAATGTATTAAAAAGAGAAACAATGTTGTTTTTTTTCATTTAACAATGTAATATAAATATTTTTCTTGTATCTATTACATCTAAGGAAACTAAATTGGTTGGTATTTTGGTATTTGTTCCCATGTGATCATGCCAATGTTATTTAATAATTCCCAAACTCTGGGTAACTATAGTGTGGGCGTTACATAATGCATGTGACACAGGATAAAAAACATTCCTTGAATAATGACCCATGAAAAGATACAGGTTTTATAAAAATAACATCATAACCCATGAAATTAAATGCGGGATAATTAAAATTTATTCAATTTAAAACATATAAAAAATATATATATATTTCTCAATCTTTTCATCAAATAATAACCTAGGAAATGAAGCATGTTTCAAAATCATATAACATGTGGAAGGGAAATTCTTGTTATAAATATCATGAATCAAAACATAAAACATTATAATAAAAATATGAATTTTATTATTGAATAATGTTCACTAAAAATTATAAACTATATCAAAGGATACCATATTATATAGAGAAGGATTTTGAATGATCACATGGAGAACTTCATAAGGAAAATAACCATAATTTTAAATTCACTTTTTTAAACATAGAAAATATTCACAAAGCTTTTCTTAATGAAGGGAATATAAAATCATATAAATTAGTTTTCACCATAATTTATAACATTTCTTGATTAAAATATATCTTCATATATAAATAACTCCCTTTAATACATTAAACATTTTAAAACCCATTTTCTTTGAAAATAGATTTGAAAACCTAAAATGTATGCTTGAAAATATTTTGAAAATATTTTTCATGGAAAACATAAAAAATTGAATTCGATAGAATTTAAAATACTTTTCTAATCAAAAAACATTTTGAAGACCTATTTTTATAATTTTTGTTTTGAAAGAACATAAATTATCATCCAAAGAGAAAGATAATGTTAGATTATATTAAAGATTGTTTCTTAATTATCTGAATTACCAATGAAGTAAATAATTGTAAATATACATGAATATATCATTAATAACAAGATAAGAATAAAATAAATTTGTTATATGGAGATATACATCATATCATTTTTATAAATGGATGATTAATCATTCGAAATACTGATAAATGATGAGATTGTATCGAAATACTATTACCAATTTGGTAACATTGACTCATTATCTAAATGAGGAATAAAATTATTTGAATAATAAAATATCATGAAAGATTTATATTATTGATGAGAAATTTCAAATAGAAAATATATATACCATGTTAACAAATATAGGTGTACAACAAAACATGTGTCTCAAAGAAGGAAACCTCAGACAAAACATACTAACCAATTTTGCATCTTTTGAATCATAAATCCCATGAACGAAAGATCATGAAATAAATTTATATATATAACCATAAATTTAATTATAAGTATCATATACTATTTTCATGTACAATATATACCCCATCCAATGGAGATGATTGGTGAACATGGCATGTATATCCCAAAAATAAAATGCACGGTAAGAAAACCACTACCTTACGTTTTGAATTTAATAATACCCATTAAAACCTAAATTATAATAAATGTTATTTATATATATATAACCAATATTTATTTATATAATACTAAATATTATTCAATTGTGAAATAATATTATTCTTTTATTAACAATTCCATGTTAAAGTAACATTTCATGTCATAACTTCTTTGTTTATCGTGCATGTTTTGAATTGTTATACATGATCCACTTACATAGATAATGAATTACATGTTTAAATAATGTAAAAAATTACTTATATATAATATATATTCATTATAAATTTTTTTATATTAATCAATAAAATTTAGATATATGAAATAGAATACGATATTCATGGAGACGTTAGGTCATACGTATGCATGAACATTGTTTTCATTTTCTAGTATCATTGAAATAAAATAAAATGAAATATATGTATATAAATATATCAAATAATTAAATTTTCATTATTATTTCATATATATCATATAATTTAACTAATCCCATCCTAAATATATTCCATTTAATGTGTGAATGAATCATAATGCTATTAGGAGGCCGTAGTCCACACTTCCTCAACAAAGTTATTGTATTTACAAGAAATGTTAATTCTTAAGGAATGTGTTATATTAAAAATTAAATATTCCAAATAAATCATAAATTTCATATATATCATATAAAAACATATTTTCTATCATATTCCCAACCATGAGAGTTACTAATAGAAAAAATAACAACATCATTAATTGAGGCAGTAGTTCCCCGCAAATAAGAAGAGTAAGTACATTACCCATTAGATAGAAATGTATGTAATTTATGATTAAAAACATATATGTATAAAAAATTTACATATATATAGGATACTGATGTTATTATATATGCATGTAATACGAATAAATTATATGGTTGATAATGAAAATGAATTAATAAAGACTATGGAATAATGTTACCTATTCTTTAAGTAACTGATTTTGGTTTGCACCAAATGGATCCCATGGATGGTTTTATGGACAATGTGAGTATTATAGGTTTAGAGGAGTAATTTTCATAGCTTACTAGAGAAGTGTTCTAATGAACCAAGGTGCATAAGGGGTGTGAATAAGTGAAGGGAAGGGTGATTTCTTTTTTATAGTGGATAGAGGAGAGGTGTTCTCATAAATTTTTTAAAGGGGAAATCCACCCTTGTTTTTTCTAAGTAATGTGGATCCAATAATGATAAAAATATGAGTAAAGGTAGTATAGTGTTGAAATATGAACATCCAATTGATTTTGTAAATTTTTATAGCTCATTTTAGGCCCGATATTTAATTATTAGTCATATGTGGTGTAATTTTTTCTCTTAATCGTTGTAACTAATTTTAATAACATTTAATAATAAATTTTCCCAAAAACAATTTTGAACTTATTAGACATTATAAATTATCTTTATTCAAAATATGGATTCCATTTTTCAAATTTTAAATATTGTAGTGAAAGTAATTAATTTAAATTTAATCTCGTAGGTGGGAGGGAAAATCTTGTTTTTAATATAAAATCATCCAACGTTTGAAATGTTTTGAAATCAAACATTAAGGTTAAATTTATTAAAATTAACATAATTTGATTAATTAATATTAAATATATTTATGTATACTTTTAAAAAATTAAAACATAATTTTTCTATATTAATAATGTATATGAAAAATTCATTTTTGAACAAAAGTATAGCGTTTTCAATATTCATCAAAAAATGAATGTTCTCATAAAAATAATAAAATGTACCCAAATTATATTTTGGAAATATAATTTTAAATATAAATTTTATTTCTTTAAATAAAAATTATATATGTGTCAAATTTCAGAATTAATATTGGTTCTCCATTTAAAGGTGTTTAAAATACCATTTCATAATATAGCTTTTTATTCATAAAATTGTTTTCATTCATATATTATACCAATAAAATTTTAATGATGCATATAAAAAATATTTATTTAATATGTAATTTATTAATTAATTTTAAAACATAAATCAAAATATTTTTTTTACTTTTAATATGGTAAATGTGTTTTATAAACAGAAAATGAAAAGCCTTCAGAGAAAAGTAAATTCTTTATCATCAAATGGTTTTTTAATTTACTTTTACTAATTGATAGCCAAAGGATTAATTTTAAACCCAAATGTAAATAATATTATCACAATTTTTTATATTATTCTACACTACAATTCCAATGGATTATTTGTAGGGATAAAAATATTTTAATAATATTAATAATAATATATTTTAGTTATGTAAAACTCACCATTCTGTGTTATGTAATCTATTTGTGGATCTCAACATTGTTCATAACACAAGCCAGACATAGTGTTTCATATACCTCTAGTTAATCTAATTTTCTCATGTAACCCATGTATAACATGACATTTCTTATAATTTCATAAAAATGTATTTCATTCATATAATAAAAGATATTTTCAGTGTTATGTGAAATGAGAAATATCAAAATGTTTTATTTAAATAAAAAATCACAAAACATTTGGGTGTTACATACATCCCTCCTTTCAAATATTTTTTCCCACAAAATTCATCTTGGTTATCAATGGTTTATGACTTTAAAATTAATTTCCTATAAACCCATATTATAAAAATTAATAAAAAAACTAGATTTAAAAAGTTGATGTTAGAAACATATTGGTTAACAAAAGTAACTCATAAATATGTTTCCATATTAAATAACATAGTTGGAAATTGAAAACATTAATATGTGAGAGAAATATAAATATATCATTATAATAAAGAGTGATATAGGACATTATTAAAAGAATGATAACATTAAAAAATCTATTACAAAATGAGCCTTGAAAATTTTCATTGATATCCTCAAAAATTATGATAAAAAACTATATTTTATTTCATGACCATTTTATGGAATGTTGAATAATTTTAATGAGATTTTATAATTTCATGATTTTATAAAAATATACCACTCTATTGTTCCCTGATCAATTTCCACATTATCTCATATTCAAAAAAATGAAGTTGAATTTATTATGTCGGAAGCACTATGGGATCATAAGACCAATACGTATAAATATAGTTCATTACATCTATCATTAGTTTTCATCACTATAAAATGATTAAAACGGTTATTGAATATGAATAAATCCTCAAATGTTGAGATAATACTATAATATATGACTCATCACCAAATTATTTACTTACACCATTCAATACATGGTTATCCTTGTAACTCATCCAAAATATAATTATCTCTTTATTACTTATGTAGATCAAATCTTATACCCAAAAACATTCATTAGAAACTCGGGTCCATCCTTGTAATCGTAGATTATAAAATTTGATTTTACTATTCTATAATCCCTGGAGAGGGATATAATCACATGAAACATCACTAAAGAATGAACAATAAAATTTTCATAGGGTTTAACCATAAAAATAAAACATTAAATTCCAAACTACTGAATGAATGATGTGTATTCCATATTATCATGATAGACTACATCTATTGTGATTCTTTAATATTTCCCTTTTTTCCTTTGACAACAAAAAATTGATGTAAATTATCATACACATTAGTCATTGGAATGGGAATTTTTTCTTAATAATTTTTATAATCCATGAAATTGAAACAATGATGTATGTGAAGTGGATTACTTGGAGAATTATCTTTATACCTATCATATTTTAATTCTACCACTCTATTTCAATTCCTTGAACTCTTAAAATATTTAGCAATTCCTATATGATGTGATGTACCAAACCAAGATACATCATAGAGGTTCCCTAATCCTAGTTGGCCACATGACCTCAATATCATCTCCATAAATTCCTAAGGATGCACTTACTACAATATGGGAGAGACTTTATGTTTTGGTTTCCTTTTTTACTACCTTGAACCCTATTATTATTAATATCAATATGGTTTTACTTGTTTTATCTTGCAACATTTAATAGTACAATCCTGAGGTCATATAGGTGCTTGATATGAATAACATTACATAATTATATAAACTAGATCTTAATTAATTTATAAATTGGACTCACATTCAAACACCAGATAAGGTATAAATAAGGTACTTGGGTATTTAAATTAATATATTTTACTCTTATAAGTATCCATTCTTGAACATTATTAACATCTATATTTCATGGATAGGATTTTATTGAAATCATTGGTGGTGGCCTTCTGAGATTTATCTCACAACCAATTCGGGTTGCATTAAAACCAGGGATGACTATATGTATGATGGAGTTAACAAAGGGAAATGAGATGCTCCAGAAACATGATTTATTGGTTTCGTAGGATGGAGAGGGAACCAAATGACCATATTAGATATTTAGGTGATGGTAGTAGTTTTGGTTTCCATATTTTAATTTTTTATTGAATGATTTTATACTACGTTGTATTCAAGTTTTCCAAAATTATATGTCTGAAGATATATCATCATCAAATATTGTATATGTTGATCAGTTTTTTAGTTATATATTAGTCATGTATACTTCTACTGTTAAATATGATTGCCTATATTTCTTTATCTAATTGTTCACCTATTATTGTTTGTAATTTTCTATGATATAAAATGGTAATGATAGAATATTATCCCCAGAAACACACCCTAGGCCCTCACTACTAGCCGATAGCCTCTGCTATTCAGGGGGATAAATTTGATTACTTGTGGTCAACTGGGATCAGGGAACCAATAGTGGAATATCAGTCTGGGACATCATATTGTGGTATTATATGGGTTTATTTATTGAGTTACTATTTTTATAAAATAATTTAGAGATTTGAAACTCTTTGGAACTTTGTCATAATCCATGGCTAGGTGACACGAACCTGTGTTCAGAGTAAAGTCATTGTTGACTGAATTATATTTATTGTTATTAATTTTCTAATTATAGTTGATATCTTTTCACCATTGTATGACTCACTTGATAAATTTTTTTGTTGATTATTATTCTGGTAGATATTCTATTTCATCCTTATCCAAATGTTATGAGGGAAAGGAGCATTGTTATAGGAACCTAGAATTCCCATATTTGGAATATTTCCATTCCATAGAGTTGAATCTCACTTCTTTCATTTAATAATATTCAAATGATTACCGATTGATCCATGTTATATATATATATATATATATATATATTACTGTTATGCATTATAGATATGATTGACTAATTATCGGTTTAAATACATGTGGTGTTATGGGCCCTTGGGGGTTGGGATTTTCAACATAACAAGTCGATCAATTCGATGTAGATAAAATGGATCTCACTTTTAGTGATAAGGAGTATGGACCCATATTCATTGGGAATGAATATCCATTTAATACAATCCTTGGTATATACATATTATAAAAAACAACTTGATAGTGAATATTTACATTTAAAATGAATGGATTGAACATACATATCCCACATTGGCATGTTAATGAATGTTAAAGGTATGAACCAAGAAATAAAAAATAAAATAAAATGAATTGGTTTCTTGTAAACTTTGAAGAACTGTATAGTTAACCCTTCATCTACTTGAACACTTATAACTAATACTTGACAACATAAATTTACCTAGCCTTAAAAGATGGTTGTTGGGGTAGTATTCTATGGGTAGGGATCCCTTTCTTACATCAATCATCCAATTGAATTTCCATCTATCTTTTTAAATATTTTTACAAGTAATGTTCTTGGAATTTTTAGAAAAATACCACCATGATTTCCTCGATTCATGTTGTAGGAGGGTGGTGAAAACCAAGAATTAGACGTGTTTGTCCTTGACCTTCAAATCATAAATCCAGGAGGGACACATGTTTCACAACCTATAGTACCTGATATGGTAACTAACACGAAAGTGTGAGATAGTTTCTATCATCTGATGCAGTCCTTTCGTGGTTCTCCACACCCTGCAACTACGATGGGTAATCTAAGCAGTGAGTTCTATCTGTAGCATCCTTATACATTATCAAGGGATGGAGGCCTATATTCTACTGGGTCTTGTCTAGAGAAAAACCTTCCTATTATTAATTAACTAGATATGCTTCCAGAGTTGAGTTTGAAGACCTCTAATTAAATGTCATGTGATTCATCCCAGTGTTTTTGGGATGTATTTATCAAGACTGGTATCCATCACGTCATGATGTGGGATAATTTCTACACTTCCTTTTATAATTACATCATTCTTATGATGTCGACGACTAAAAGAGCTACATATTTTATACATCTTGAGAAGGTTTCCATGTTAGTTACAAAATTATAAATGTGTTTTCATAATTTACATCACATTTCACCACTTCTAGATAGATATGATCTTTCTTGTGCTAGAATCTTTGAGGATGGGATTTGGTATTCCATCGGTACTCAGGTTTATGTCTTTCCCCTACCTAACCTATGTGAAATAGTAAATGAGTATCTTATCACTCTGGGAAACCTGAGGTAAGTTGATATTACCAGATATAGAAGGCTAGTTCTACATAATGATCATTGTTCATCCATTAAGAGGATTTGATCTCTTATGGTTTCTCATTAGGGAATTGGCAGCCAGAGTACCCATGTGGTTATCTCAATTGTGTGTTAGTGGTGTGGAAGACATGGGAATCTGATGACTTACTGTGACAAAGACCCTCTAGAGTGACGATAATTCGGCCATATGGTAAATCTATAGATATTTTGTCAGATAATTGTAACTGATTCTTTTGGAAGATATTATGCACCAGCTCCACCTTTTAGGGCAGGTTCTTCTACGCTATGTCAGGATGGGAGTTGGTGTAGCACTAGTTGGAAAAGACATGAAGAAGTTCCTGGCCATGGTATCCAACCATTAGATCAATATTAGTGTTTCTATAGTAGTTATGAATGTGGTAGTATAGTAGTTTTATAAATTCATACTTGTGGTCAATTGATTTCATTAAATTTAACACCTAAGGATTAGGCTGTGTGACCATCTACATTACGAGGTACTATTATTATATCATACAGTATTGTATATTTTTTATTTTATAGAGGCTCTTCACACAATTTAAACTCTTTATCTATCATTGAACAACATATGATAGAAATTCAGTATTACTATGGTGTAATGACACTGGAGACAAAATTGGAAGTATTGTCAGATGAAATACACCATTGTGGGGACTCTCAGTTTATGTTAGGAAGTTACCCATTCTTATGGGACATCCTTTTTCACAATATGAAATAATTTTATGTCATTATTTGGATGGATTGGTTGGTTATGAATGCATCCATTGATACTTCCATCACCGAAGGGGATCGTTTACATCACCATATGGGAGTATTTTTCTACAGAAGGGTGAGTGGGATGTCTATGACTTTAAAACTAAACAAAAGAATCATGGGATCGGTGGAGTGACCACCTAGATTTTGAGACTATTAATGGAGTATTGAGGTTTACTTTTGGATGATTTAAGTCAAGTTGTAGATCATTTCATGGACATCTTTAATGTTGATTTCTCAGGATTTCCTCTTAATATAGAGGTAAATTTAATGAATTAGATCATTCTAGTTACAGCTCCAATGTCCATTCCTCTATACTGTATAGAACCAACATAGCTCCATGACATCATGCTTAAGTAAGAGGGAAAGGAGGCCAATGTATTTATATGGCACATAATTTCTAATTGTGGTTATCTTACACTTGTTTTCATAAATGTGGAAGATAACCTTCATCTATGATTGGATTACAGACAATTAATCTAGCTTACAGTCAAGAACCAGTATCCACATCATCAAATAGATGATCATATTTATTGTTTATAAAGAGCTAGGATGTTTTCATATATCGATATGATATCGGGATATAATCATGTGTGAGTCCGGCCATCAAACATACCTTGTACAACATTCCATAACATTAATGTTCTATCTGAGTACCATATTTTCAAGTCCAGACTCACAAATCATCCATTTGTTTTCACATCTCTAATAAATACGGTGTTCGACCCCGATGTAGATTTTTTTCTCATGGACTTTGTTGAAAAAAAGTTAATGTGTTATCAAACTCGTAGTGACCATGATAAGAACCTTGAAATCATTATGATTACATTGAAGGAAAATCTTATTTATTACAAAATTTTAATGTGAAACATTAAGATAAAAACTGTTCACTTAATGGGTCATATTATCTTAGATATATGAGTCTCTATTGACCCAGATAAGGTTTATATGATTGTTTACTTAGATCATTTTAAGCAGGTGTTTGACATATAGAGTTTCTTGGGGATTTCTGGTTATTAATGCAATATCATAAAAGACTTCTCCAACCTTTCATCACTTATTACTAGTCTTACAAATAAGGGTGTAATGTTTCAATGGTCATATGTGTGCAAGACAACCTGTAAGGGCATGAATGGTAAGATTATCCTGGAACTGATATTGATTCGGGTAGATCTATAAAGAATGTATAGAATGTTTTGTGTTTCATCATGATATGAAAATGGAGTAGGGTTGATGCATGAGAATAGAGTCATTGAATATGGATATTAGTAGTTGAGTCCTCATGGTTGTAATTACTCGATTTAAGACTTGTGTGGTGTATACTGACCACAAGATCCTCAAAAATATCATTACTCATCATGAATTGAATCTCATATTGAAAAGATGGATCAAATATATTTTGTCTTCTAATTTTGATCTTTCCTATTTTCCTATAAAAGGAAATCAGGTATCTTATGTTTTATGTTGGGAAACATTGAATGATACCATATAAGAAGCTAGTGATTAATGTAAATTAATAGAACCATTTTTTGAGCTCAATATGGAGTTTCCTAACATCCATGAGAAGTCATATCTCTCATCAGTTAAAGTTACCTATTCCATTCTTTATAACGTGAAGAGCATGCAATTTTTTAGAATATTTTGGGAAGGCTCTGTATGATGGTATTTTTAGAGCTGACCCACCTCAGTTTGGTCTATGGATAATGACAACATCCTATGTTTACATGGGAGTCTATTGGATCCTACGTACATGGTAGAGTAGTTGATGAGATAGTCCCATGCATCTCAATGGGTAGTTCATCCAAAAATCTCTAGTATGTATCAAGAATTATGACACCAGTATTGGTGGATTTGTACAAAACATCAGATTTAAGGATTTATTTCCATGTGTTCTAGATATAAACAAGTGAAGAAATAGAACTAGGGACTCATAAGCTTGTTATAACAACATCTAGTCTTGGAATGAAAATGTGATGATGTTTCTATGGACTTTTTAAACGTTTTACATAGGTCTCCAAGTGGTTTTGAAGTTTTAATGGATTTCATTGAGTGAATAATGGAAGTAGCCCACATAATTATTATCTTAAAGACATTCATTTTTAATGGTCTAGGAATACTGTATGTCCCTTATATATGATGACTACATGGGGTCCATTATACTAACATTTTAGACATGTATTCTTATTCCACGTCGCTATTTTGGTAGGGGTTTCCTATGTCTATGGGTACACATGTGCTTTTGAGGACAACTTTCACCTTCAGATTGAGGGACAGTTAGAACAGGCGATACATGTGCTAGAGGACATGCATTGATCATGATTTGTTGATTTTTGTGGTTCTTGGGGGAATCAAATACCTCTCTTAATTTTTTCATGTAATAATATAATTCACGTGATAATACAGATTTCTCCTTTTGAAGCCTTGTATGTTAGGTCATGTCGTTCATCCCTATGTTTGATAGAGGTAGGAGAGGCTGCTCTTTTAGGTACTCATATAATGTAAGATACTTCATAATAGTTTCAACTAATTAAGAAGTGTATGTCTGTAGCTCACTCTATATAGAAGTGTTACCCCAATTCCTGAGGATGTCCTTTGGAGTACTAAGTCATGGATCACATTTTCCAATGGGTATCACCTAGTCCAGGGCATAGTCAAATATAGAGGTAAGGGAATATGTAGTCTCATTATGTATGGACATTATAGATCATTGATACATTCAGGAAATTAGTCAAACTTTTGTTACTACCATAGAGGTCTAGTTCCATTCATGGAATCTTCCATGATTCACAACTTTGATGATACCATGTTGACCAATACCATACTTTTGATCCTAAGGATGTTTACCTAGATATTTTATTTTGTTTGAATACTATATTATATACATCATTAAACATAGCATAAATGATATATAAGGATGTTACGTCCCTTTAATAACGGTGATATTGAATCACTTCCATGTATAGGATGATACATGTGAGAAAGAGGTCATCACATGTTCCTAGTAGATAGTGTTGTTCTCAGATTTTGTTTTACCACCCATGGAAAATGACCAAGAAGATGAGATTCACTAAAAGTGGAGATAATAAGAACATTTTTTACTCATGAAGGGATCCTTTAATTTTTTTCCAAGTTATCCATTATGAAAGTAATATTGTTCATAAGGTGTTTGTGACAACCATGGGGATATATGAGATTTTCTCAAATCCATGAACCTAGTTCATGAGAGAAAAAAATATCGTAGTTTTATTAAAACATTTTAAGCTAAAAAATGCGGTGTGATTAAACCACGTGGGGCTAGACAATCCGAAGTATGAGGGACATAGTTTCTTCTAACCATGCATTATAGGCTTCAAGGTCATGCAATTATTTCCGAAATTTTTATAGTGGCATTTCGCACATTTGGTGCATGGTTTCCCAAGAAGTGTGGCCTAAAAATGTGGGTGCCCTTTTCTAATAGTAGACTATGAACATTTGGTGTATAGTTTGGATAATTGTGTGGCCAAAAAATGTAATGGGTTATTTTGGTTGAATTTATGGTAAGAACCATATATTATGTTTTAAATAAAACCCTCATTGTACTTTTTTTCAAATAGAAAGAAACCCCAAATAAACTATTTTTAATCCTAAACCCTTACTATTCTGAGTTTTGATCTCAATAATCCATCTGGAGATTGATCCAAGTGTCAGCTATCTCATTGGATCTACATTGTTACGTTCCAAATTCCATTTTTATTTTTACATCATTGTTCTTCCTATTAATGATTCTATTTAGATAAAGAATAATATGCACCAATTTCATGGTATTTATCCATTATTCATATATCAAATAATATATGCCTAATTAGTGTCTAGTAATGGAAGAGTATAGTTATACATTTTTTAGGGTAGTTCTGTATATCTCACTCGTTAAGATTATTTGTTCTATAAATTCTCATGTCGGCTCACTAATTTCATTAGGTTCCATCTAATGAATTACTATGATTTTCTTATAGTCGTTATAACAATGTTCTATAAACCTTATCATATATGTTATTCATATATTTGTGGTTATGATCGTAAAATCAATCACCCATTGTAGAATCGTTTACTATAACCGATTTTTAAGTGTTTTGACATGTTGAAGCCACCATTCATCTATTCCTCAGCATGGCCATTATTATATTCAATCTCCCTACATTAAATTACTATTGAATTATAATTTTAAGACTTATTATTCTCAATTGAACATCCTATGGTAAATAAATGAACTTTATTGATCAGACATAAATGTAAATTAAAACATATAATGTATATTTTTGACTTGTCCTATTTGAATAAATGATTGGTTATGCATATGTAGATCCCCTTGACACTTATGATAGATGGTAGTGGAATGAACCTGAAAAAAGAAATATGGAAAATATGGATTAATTAAATAGATCCATTCTATTTGGTCCTTCTCATACTAATGAAATGAAATGGCTTGAACCTTATGTTATGTTAAATTTTTTGAGTGTTAAATGGCCTAATTAATAAAATGAATTGAATGAAAAGTGAATAATTACATAGGTGTAAATTGACATGTTTATATGATGGGTTTGATTCAATCTCCCCTTGGATTCCTAAGAGAAATCATATAGCACTCATGGATGCCATTTTCATCAAGTGATGTCGATTATCTTGGTGGAGACCCACCTTAGAACACAATCACTTCTATCAGTAGATTCCTAGTATTACACTATATGATCTCTAATTTATTATTATAGGATTCCTTGGATAAATTCCTTGGATCCATCATGAATTTTATAGACGTGAATTTCCTTGGTTCATTCCTTGTGCTTAGGCATATCATATCTTGTTTTACCTTGGATGTATTCCATGGACTCACTTAGATCACACTATTGTTGAATTCTATTGATAATACTCCAGGGATTAAACTCTTACCATTTAGCCAAGATATAGTTACTATTATGTTGGATACCCTTGAGGTATCAGATTCCATTATTTATATATTGGAAACATTGTATTTCTATCATCAATATAGGTTTCCTTATTACATATTGGAACCTCTGTTAGTACTATCTTCAGACGATGTTAGTGATGGTAATAACTATCATGAATTCATTATTTAAACTTGAACATAATTAAATAATTAATTGGATTCATTTTTTGACACCAACAAAGGGATAAATAAGGTATTTGGGTATTCACAATGTTGTATTGATTTCATTTTATATGTGAATTCTATCAAACTTTTATTATTTTTATTACAAATACATGATTTTGTAGACCACATTAGTTTTGGAAGAATGAGATTTATCTCACACCCAATCTGGGATCAGTCAGTACATAGGATGACTATATTTATATAGGTGTTTCCAAAAGGAATTGACTTCCACAAGACACTTGATTACATGGTTTCTTTGGATAGAGGTTCTAGCATATAACTGAGTTGGGGATTAAGTTTCTATGGGTAGTGTTGGATTCATTTTTTTTATTATAACATGATTGTATGATTATTTTTATCCATGTTTCCTATCTTTATAGTGACATGAAATATATTATCATCAGTTTTATATTTTGATCAATTTCTATGTAGTTTATTGTTCTTACCTTATTTTTATGTTCTATCCCTTTACTTGAATTTCATCAGCTACTTGTTTACCTGTTATTATTTTTTCACTTTTGTGATACAATCAGTTATAGATGGAATATTCTTCCAAAGGACACACCATAAACCCTCACTGCTACTCTGAATCCTCTATCATTTGAGGGGATGTGCTTCAGGCCATGTGGATAACTAAGTACGTGTCACCTTTAGTGGAATCTTTGTTTCAAATATCAAATAACACAATTTCATAAATGTTCCCTTCACCGCATTTAATATAATTTATATCTAATATTCTTTTCTCCATTATTTTTAAATTTAACATAGAGTTTTATCCTTATTTTATTAACATAACCAGGGGGTTGATGTGAAACTTAAATATCCTTTTTTTGTAAGAAGAATATGATGATGGTACTTAATAAATACAAGTTCATGAAATATAACAAATCCATGGAGAAACTTTTACAATGTTTCCTCATATTAATGAAAAATACCAACCAATTATTCGAATCTCCATCCAATTTATATGTTTGCATCATATATTTCTTACATTTTGATCAAAGAAGAATGAAAAATATATTTTTAATGGAAAATAAACATTTGTCAAAATCTGGGGGATCAGTCATTCCATTAATGGACAGATGAGTTTTCATTAATATGGATTCAATAAAACATTCATTACTACATATATCATATGGAAACTGATCATGATTCCTATCTGGATATGATTTTTTGGTCATAAAAATGTTGTTTTCACTACATAATCCGTTATAATCAGTTTCTTAATAGAAACATCATTTCATTATCTATTAAATTCCCCATTTACATTGTTCCTTTGGATTCCAACCATTGGATAAAACCAGAAATCATAGTGTGAGAAACAGTAATCATAGTGTAAATCCAAATAATTAAGACAAATCAATTATATGATCGCTAAATCATGACACCTAAATTTTTAATAATTAAAACCATTTTAATCAAAGATAAGTAAAAGTGATTATTTGATTATATCCTTATAGAAGGTTTGTAATGATATTCTATTTTACCAAATAATATCTCTATGTAGTGTCAAAAAAGGTGTGGAATAAGTCTTATTGTCAAGCTCCTCTTCCTGATTGTGCCAAGCTAAATACGTTACTTTTGTGGGTGTTACACCAATATAAATCTATCCTTGATACATATCCACTTATAGAATAAAAAATGGGATGCATTTCATGGAATCCATTGACACTATTCGTTACCATAATTCTAGTACAATTTCCTATATGTTAACTCATTATTAGACTTATCCTAAGAGACATCCCTAGAGAAGTCCTTAGAAATATTACTAGTGATCTAACTAGAGGAATCCCATCGTAGTTTTCTATATGTTAAAAAACCATTTTGTTGTTACCAAATATATAATACTGGTATTAACGTACATGAATATAAAATCATTTTAAATAAATATTCAAAATATTACAAAAGTACATTCCCTAGGCCATAATAGTTTATAGTCTTTGGAAACCTGGGACACGGTCCTCTAATTTGATGAATGAACTTCGATATCTCCCTAAAGATCATATTATTTAGTACTTCTATTTGAAAACCTATCTTAATAGCATGGGGAAAGTATACATAATAAAGTTTTGAGATCTTATTATTAGTAATGGTAAAAAAGGTGATATAAAAGCATAATCATGAAGAAAAGGGTTGAGAACAAGATCGTAACACAATAATATCATACCCTTCATATCATAGATCATAATCATGAGTCATGGAATATATATTGTCAATTAATATGATATGAATGATAATATAATTGGGAGAATAATTTACAAAAACATAAAATGTGAATAAAGCATGGAATTGTGTTCTACACATTAGCTTATAACATTTTTAACAAGTATATGTAGAAACAAGTTCAGATATTTTTATAAGGACGTGAAATAAATCCCTAGAAAAAACTTATAGAAAATAATCTAGGTCTTTCAATAACAATGTGATCATGTATCTTATTTCATTCATAATAAATTAATCATTTAATTTGGTTTACACATAAAAATTTGGACAATAAACTATATATAAGTATAAAATTTTCAACATGTAATCAGTTCCACACATAACATTATGAAAACATAATATGGTTGACCAATAAATTTTGGACATTTATTCAGGTTTATGAATAAACTTATGGACATGAAACAAATTCCATGATAAACACTGTGATCTTGTAATCAGGTTCACACATAAAATTTATACATGTTATTCATCCATCATTACCCAATGCATTTTAGGGAGAAATACATCCCACCCATCTCATAATTAAATCATACATGTATGTTCCAAAAGATAAAAAGAACTTCATTATATCATAAACCATAAAAATTGATGGGTTTTATAAACATTATATCATAACCCATGAATTGAAATTGGGAAAATTTCTATTTCATCAAATCATAACATACAAAAAATATATAGGTTTCCAACTGATTTAATAAATGAATAAAAAATGAAAAGGAAAGGGGTTCAAAATAATATATACTGTCAAAGATAAAAGTGGGTTGTAAACAACATGCCATAAAAAAATAATCCTTTTAAAAAATATATATGGTATTATAGGATAATAGACCTGATAAATATAAAAATATATAAAATTATTCCATAATTGAAAGTGATTTATATTTAAAGATCTCATGGAAAATTTTGAATGAAACGTAACCTTTCAATAAAATTATCTTCTAGAAACATAAAATATATTCAAAAAACAATTACTAAAAAATTTTACTAAAAAATTAAGTCTATTTGAAAATAATTTTAAACATTTCTTGAATAAAAAATCTTTTATTCTTTAATAAATTCCTTATAAAACATAAATTATTTTGTAAACATTTTTTATCAAAATATTTATGAAAACTACAAAGGATTCTTGTTAAATTTTTGAAATTAATTTTCCTTGAAAAAATATAAAAGGTTCAATAATACATTTTGAAGTCATTTTTAAACATAAAACCATTTTAAAAACCTATCTTTAGAAAACATGGTTTTGAACAGACACAAATTTTCATACAAATAGAAAGATAATATTATATTTTTTTTAAATAATTATAATTTATCATAAGTCCCAAAGAGTGAGAAAATTGTGCAAATACCAGAAAATTTTGTTAATAAACCGAGGAGAAGACACGTCAATAGTGGTCATGAGTTATTGACCACAATATTAAATAAATGGAAGCATAATCCTAAAAACCCTAATAAAGGGTGAGATCATAGAAATGAACTATTACCATTTTGGTGACATTGAATCATAATATAAATGAGAAAATAAAAATCTAAATATTAAAATATAATGAATGAAGATTATTCATTATATAAAATGTACAAGGGAAATTATATAAACATCACAAAGGAATATATGTGTATTGCAAAACACGTGTCTTAAAGAAGGAAAATTTATTCAAAACTAACTTACCAATTTGGTATCTTTTGAAACATAAACCCCTGAAATAGATATCAAAAAATTCATATTTATATATCCATTAAATTAAATATAAGTATCATTGAATAAATACATGAAATATATATAAAAAAACATATATGTTGTGAAGATGTAATGTATGTCACTGATATAATAAGTTAGATGAAAAAACACATAACATAACTATGGAATTTAGTCATACACGGTCAACCCTTATATATAATAAATATGATTATATTATACATATACCATAGTAACATGTTTTTTATATAAAATATAATATATTATTAACTAATTACATTATATTCCCTATTTATGAATAATTCCATATTAAATAAACATTTTGGATAATAACCACATGGAATATTTTACGTGTTTTGACTTATTATATATGACCCTCATACAAAGATCATGATTTACTTATTTATATATTTTAAAACAATATTTATATATATATTCAGTATATAATTTTTTAAAATAATATATAATATTTTAACATATGAAATCAAATCAAATATTCAAGGAGATGGTAAGTTGTACGTACGAATGAACCAAGATTCCATTTTCTTGATGTATTGAAAAATAAATAAATGAAAATATATTCATATATATAATAATAAATGTATCATTATTATTTGATAAATATAATTTAATATAACTTATACTACATATGACACATTCCATGTAATGTGTGAATTAATCACATCGCATTGAGGGGAAGGTGGTCCACACGTCATCAACTCATGTTAATATACATAAAAAAAAATAAAAGAATAAAAGAATGTGTTATTTAATAACTTTTGAACCATAAATACATCATGAATATAATATATATCATATATAAATAGACTGTACATCATTATTACCAACCATGAGAGGTGGTTAAGGAAACAAACAATGTCATTCCGTGAGGCGGTAGTGCACCTTAAACAAAAATGATACGTATATTTCCCATTAGATAGAATTTTGTATACGTGTATGTGAGAACCATAGAATAAATACATATAAGTACATTTAATATACTATGGATATTATATAATAATTAAATATGTACATTTTTGGTGGTGTATAACGAAAATAAAATTAAAGGGCATGTGGAAGGATATTACCTCTTCTTTGAGTAACTCCATTTGGTTAACACCCAATGGATTATGTGGTTGTATTTATAGAAAAGTGAGGACACAATAATTATAGGAAGGATTTATAGAACATATATGTAAAGTTTTTTAATTATATAAATATATTTTATGGTGTGAAGAAGTGGGGGTGATGGCGTTTTTAATTTGAACAATGAGTGATATTTTTGAAAAAAAATTAAAAATGGATTCCACCCAAGTTATTCCCCCAAAAAATGGAAACAATTACTGTCCCAATACAATAAAACGGTTTATAGAGTTGAAAAATTAATTGAATATTTATGTTGGAAAATTTAAACTTCATTTTGGGCCTTATTTTTAATGATTAGTCCTTCGTTTAGCTAATTTTTCTCTTAATCACTGTAAAACAATTTAATCACATTCCCTAATCATTTTTTTCAAAAAATATATTGACCATATTATAAATTAAAAATTATATTTATTACAAATATTTATTTTATTTATCATAATATAATAATATTATTTTTAGAAACTAATTTAAATATATCTTACATATGAGAAGACATAATGGGTTTTTAAAGTAAAAATGATTAAAAGCTTGCCCTGTTTTTTTATTAAATTTTAATGTGAAGTTGATTGAAATGACCAAAAGTTAATTAATTTTTGTAAAAATAACAAAATTATAATTTTAAACCACATTAAAACATTTGCATATATATATATATATTAGATGAAAAAGTTTGTTTGAATTAAAATTCTATGTTTTTCACTATTCATTTAATAATGAAACGTCACAGAAACATACCAAAAATTTTACCAAATTAAATATTGTCATTAAAAATCAAAAAAATATGATTATTATTTCAATTATAAATTATATATGTGTCTAATATCATAATTAAAATGGATTCTATGTTAAAAGGCGATAAAATTAACTTTTATAAATACTAAATATTTTTGATCCTAAAATTGTATTTATTCTTATATTATACCTATAAAATATAATATATGATTATCAAAAATATTTACTGAATATATACTATTTCAATTTTATAAAAAAATTAATTCAAAATAATTGTGTTTATTTTCATGAGATTATATTTTCATTGTACAATGAAAAGTAGTCATATTGGAAAATTAATATATTTTTCTTTGTTTATTTCATTCATTCACTTTTACTAATTTAGAAACAAAAAATTCATTATATACACATCTCTAGATCATATTTTCACAATTTAGTTAATATTATTTGTAATTTAAATTCATTCAACAAGGTTTTATCTATCGTAATAATTTAATAATTTTATTAGTAGTATATTATAGTTCGAAAAAACATGGCCATGTGTGTTATACAAGATATTTAAGGACATTGGCATTATTTGTAACAAATGAAAAATGATGTCTTCTGTGTATGATAATATAATAAATTATTGTGTATAGAGTGCGAATAACTTTTTGTTGTTTATAATTCAATCCAAAAATAGTATGTTCATATAACAAAATCCCTATTCGGTTTTCTATTAAATGAGAAATATTATCACAATTGAAATAATTATTGATATAAATTTCAAAAAAAATTGTGGAGTTACATTAAAAACACATTTATTGATATCTCTTCGATGAGATTTATGGTTCAAATGTTTTCAAATTAGAATGGTATTTTTGTCTCAATTTTCCTTAATTAAGACATATGATTATGTTATGCACCTATATTAAAGTACGAGGTTAAAATACAAACCCTGAAAAATGTAATGTCATAAATTTATTTATCATAATTGTATTTGATGTTAAATTTAATGATATTAATTATTCGGTAATATGTTTCAATGTAACCTAAGTGGTAAATATCTTCTATTAAAATCTCATCATTTATCAAGATTTTTTATGATTATGATTATGATTATTGAATATAATGATCCATCTCTCAAGAGAAATCACTATTCTTTCCATTTATTTAATTCATGATAATTCAAATATTTCATTATGTTTCCTCTCTTTATGTACCCCAGAGTTCAAAAATATTATTTTTATGAAAGTTTGAATTTTCGGTCAAAAATTCATTTTTTTCCAAAACCATGTTTTCTAAATAAGAAATTATTTAAATATTTTATAACAATTATTTGTTAAATAAATTTGAAACCATGATAAATTTTTTTATTGGAATATTTATGTATTTATCCAAACAATTCTCATTTGAATTTTATTTAAAATTTGGAAGGAATATTTATATTCACATGTACAAAATGTATAATATTTTCTACTTTCAAGACCTCATATTTTTTTTGTTTTATTTATAATTCATAATGGTAATTTTAAAAGGAAATGAAATAGAAAATTTATAACATTTTTTTAATTTAGATTCTATATATAAAGGATATTTTATTAAATAAATTTTTTAATTGATATTTAAAACATATTTATGAGTTTCCATCATTATTTTAATTGAAATGTATTTCCCATATATTTTATAAATATTAGTTTCAAAAATGATTTTCAATGAAAGGATTTTTTTTTCAGGAAACATTCCATTTTATTTTTCAATCAAATAATTCTCCATATCAGATGTAATCCATTGAGGTTACTTATGAGAAACTCTGGATATGATCCAAGGATATCATTCTTATTCTTTGTCTAAATAGTTTATGTTTATATTTCTGTGATGTTTATAAATCTCATTTCTATTATATGTGTTATACTATGATGAATGTTTTATGAAACACACATCAATATCAATGGATAATGATTTTATAAAATGATGATATGATTATGAAACCTTTCACATTTTAATATATTATGAAATGATAAAAAGTGTATGAAACCCATTTAATTTCATTTAATTTGATATAACAAATGTTTTAACATCTTATGGAACACATATGTTTGAAATTTATTATATGATGTATTGGACTTATATCTCCCCCCAGTTCATTTTATAAATATTTCTATCTTATGAGATAGACAAGACTAGAAGAAAAAGTGGACCAACACTAGTAGGGTATTATGTATGGCAAGATGGTCTTCAGAGTAAACCTCGACTACTATGATGGTTTGGGGAGTGATACAATTCCATTATGATTTCTTTTGTAGTGGGCCTATAATACTATAGAAATTCATTTATAAGCTAATTTTAATTCCAAAATTCCACTTCCTATTAAAATTTTATTCTATCATGGAACATGATTTTCATATAATTATGATTCATATCTTATGAACTACTAATCATGATTTCATGATTCAAGAGTATACATTTTGATTTGTAGGTTTTTATTTTCATAATTAATACAGAGGTTTTCGTACACATAAGTTCATGTTATGAATATGTATCTTCCTTATTTACAATTATTGATCATCTGAGGTCACCCATTTTTATGTTTCCATTTACTAGGTTGTGTAGAATGTTTTTTCATACGGTATGTCTGTAGAGAGTAATAAAATAGAATATATATCTATGATAAGTTGAATATATTTCGTCAAATCATATGATTGTGTACATAGTCTGTAATGAAACTAAACTATTACGGTCCTCGAGTTTGTACTTCTGTAATGTACTAAATATTCATCAAAAATATTTAATATATATTTATAAAAATCATAGGTTGGTATAGTTTGTATTAGAGGAAGGGGATAGTATCTGATCCTTGGGAACTCTCACGTGTGAGAATTGGGGAAATAATGAATATATCATGATTTTATATATAAAGAAATAGGATTTCATTGGTGGTGGTGGTGTTACACACATAGAAGTTGAATTAAAACATGGTTCTCCCCAATTTGTATACGTTATAAGCCAACAGAAATAATTCTATACCACTATTTATGGTATCAATGGAACATTTTTATTCTTTTTTTGAATCCGGGATGAGAAAAGTCTGGTGATACCCATAGGGATATTTATTGGTATTTTTCTAGGGACTTATATAATGATAAGTCAATGGATCATTCAAATTATAGGAATATATTGTGGATATTTTTTAGAGGATAAAGAATGTTTTTTTTCAACTAAATACATTCATTCCAAGAAATTACAAGTGGATGTGGAACATTTACAATGTTACCTATGGGTAATAACACAAAAAATTGTAAAATTGAGTTATACTCAATCATTACCTTGTGTATGATAATGGTAATTTCTATGAATTTGGATTTATATTTCTGGGGATTAATCAATTGAAATTCATAATGTTCTTACCGAACACAATGAAGGATTTAAATGAATAATGACCAGGGATGACCATGGTTAATCCTAACAGCTCATATATTTAAATGAAGGGGTAATTATTTAGTTATCCCTTATTTCTTGATTTCATTATTATTTGGTTTTACAATTTTATTAGTGTTCCTCATAATATAGTTTTTGGTTTTTTTCAATGGCAGGAACTAGAAGGAGTTATTTTAAAAATAATCATCACCGAAAATTTTCTGGTGATAATTCAAATGGGATAGTGACTGGAGTGAAGGGTATTTTTGTTATACATAATAATATATCAATAAACATGATTAAAAAATTTTACCATAAGAAAATCTCAAACTCACCAATGATGAGAAGGACATTGTTCATTGAGAGTTCAGGCATTTCAGAGCATGGATGAAATAAGATTCAATTTCATATATGTTGAGAGTATGTAACAAACAACTAAAGGGAATATAGGAGGAAGGAATGATTTTTTGGGTGTGAAAAATAAGTACCCAAATAAAGTAACTACAATTGAAAAATGTATATTTTGGTTAACAAAATGGATGAAAATAATCGTATCCCAATGGCATAATAAACTATTGAATGTTTTAAATGTGGGATGTATGGGTACTATGGATATTGATGTCTATGAGGGAAATATTTTCTATATAATAAACGGTGATGTATAAGTATTCATTTTTATAGTGATGATTGAGATACTATGAATGAAATATTAAAGTAAATAGGTTTTAATGAATAATATTTTGAATCCACATTAATCATTTGACATAGAAGTGTGACTATTCAATTATTAATGCATTAAAAATAAAGAAAAATTTTATATGAATTATTAAATATATAATTATTGTTAATTATAATATTGTCATAAATTAAATTCCTGAAAATTATGAATATTATAAATGACATAGAAAATTGATTAAATATTAGGGTATTATTTTTCAAAAACTAATGATTAGATGAATATAACCGTTAATATTTTCATGATGTTTAGAAAATGGTGTGTTGTTTATATACTGAGATTATTGATATAAATATTTTCCATGGATAGTATTTATTCCCTCAAAACCAATTAGTGATTTGTTGACAATTTTGTTAATGCTATCAATTATGGTGTTTACAAAATTTTGGGTATTTATGGAATATATCCAATGATCCTTGTTTTAGGTAAGGAATGATGAATCGTGATTGTTATTAATATGGTTTTATGGTAATTAATATTGTTAACATTTTTTAATAGAATATGTAATGTATGAATTCAAATGTTTTCTATGTGATAATGAAGATCAATATTATAAAATAATGGGGATTTTTGGTATGTTTATTTTTATTAAAATAGGGACCTAGTTTATAAATTATTAGTTTTGTAAGGGTTATTAGGTGGAATTTTTATAAAACATTTTAAACTAAACTTTGGATGTGGTTTTAATGATTAATATATTACATCATCTTATGTAGGTTTATCGATAATAAATAACCATTGACCACCATTTTGTTATAATTAATGATTGAAGGAATGCATTTTCATTCTGTTTAATATCTTTTGAATAGTTAATTTTTCAGGAATAAAAAATCATCTTCATTTCTCAGAGTATGTGATGAAGTGGGAATTGATAAGAGAACAAAAAATGATGAAATTTTGCTTCAGATATAAGGGAATGCAGTTATATTTGTATATCACAAACTTTTAAAATCTTGGTTATATCAGGATGGTACCTTATCATTTGGAACTTCAACCAAACCTCTCCCTAGTTCAATATGCCTCCCATGTAACTCTCTTATGGAAGCTCATTTATGATCTATCACATATACATAACATAGAGGTCATACATCTAGAGTATGACATTACATATGCGGAAAAATTGGTAGTTATTTTGGATCAAATAGAGAATGTCATATGAAGAAAATACTTCTTACATGGTCATTGTTTTGTGGTGAAACCAATGAGCTTGAGGTATCCTAAGTTGTTAGTACCAAAGTGAAGAATATCATGGGATAAATTCATATTATTTGGTGATTAATTATACACACTATTTTTATTATTTTTTTCAAATATATGTAATCTATTCAATATATTTCAATACCCAAAACAACTATTGTAGTTTACATTAAACACAACACTGAGTTTAAATGAAATTTTATTTATTATTAATAAATTACTATTTAATGTGATTGTTGTCAACTATATGTTGAAAGGAAGGATATGAATAGGATTAAATAAATTATAAAAATATATTACACACAACTATATATAAAATTAATTCATTAGAGTCCATTTAGATAAAAATTAAAATAAAAAATAAATCTAAATAAATGAAATTTTCTTCTTGAAAATAGTTTTTTATGAAATACAAAAAATGTTAAGTTATGTTTTAAAAAAATATATATATTACGAATTATTTTATTAAAATATATATAACATTAAATAATCAACTTATAATTCTTATTATATGTTATATTGAAGATTGATATGATGATAATATAATGATACGCTTAAAATAAATTTTTCTTTAAAAAGCAGTTATGTCTCTTTTTGAAATATAAATTTTTTTAATTAATTTTTTAAATGTTAAGAAAATATATTTTATATAACAATGATTAAATATGAAATCACTATGTTAAAATTAGGTATGTTTAAATTTTTCAGAACCCTTAGAGATATTAATTTTTGGAAGAATAATGATTTCTTTATTGAAAACATCCATTTAGTATAAATTATTTAAATTGTTAAATTATACTTTAAATAGATATAAAATTAAGATTTGTTACATTATATATCATTATTTTTAATTTATTTTATTTTAATCATTTAAATATTAAATTAATTATATAAAAACAATATAATCATTTAAACTTTTTCTCTTTTAAAACAATATTTATCATCCTATTGAGGGAAATAATCTAAAATTAAATATTTACACTTCTATGTATTGATTAGAAAAAATTTATTTAAAATTTGTATTCATAATAATTTATATTAATTATAATGGTTAACATAATTTTTTACCAAAATGAAGAGTTAAGAGAGTAAACAGTTATTATTATTTTCAATTAAATGATGTGCTTATAATTGAAAAAACATAAAAGATAAGGGTGAAATGACATTAAAAAACTTCTAAAATATATTTTATGATAATATATAGACCCCATAATATCTATGTTTCATTAATACTATATTTTTTATCCTTTTATCTTTATAATAACATGGTTACAGATTAATATTTTGAAAACCTTCCAAGGTCACCACTAACCTCACATATAAAAGGTTTCCCCCACTCCTCCAATATTCAAACCACAAAACCCTTTTCATTAGGATAATCCATCCCCAAATAAATTTCATAATTTCATCCTATAATCATAAAAATTATATTTTTATCAAAAATACCTTCTTTGAATTATTTTGATAAAATCCTTATGATGATAGATAAAGAAGAGACAACATTAATCAAAGATCATTAATATTTTATTTCATCCTCCACATAATTAAATTAATTTTAAACCATAACTATATATTAAAATCCAAATATTCCATTTAAATATTTTTTTAATGTTTTTTTCTTAACCCAAAACTATCTCCACATCTACCAAATTGTTTATAAACTCATCGTTTGTTTATATGGTGGACTACCACCGCGCAAACTAAAGTAATTTATTTTTTCATTAACCCCTCCCATGGTATGGTATGATAATTGATAAAATGTGTATATATATAATATTAGTGACATAATTATTCCTTTTGTGTAATTATATCATTAAAAACATTTCTGACTCTCCATTATGTTGTGGGTACCATGACATCAATCATGTGAATGGAAAACTACCACCATACGAAGTGATGTGATTCATTTTCATTAACACATTAACATGAAGATGAAAAGGATAAAGTAAATTATTATTTTTTCATAGAAGTGGAATAATAATTATATTAATCAAATTTTTATCATTATTAAATGATAATATATCAATTTTTCTTACATATTCACTCTTTGAGATATTATAATGTCTTTCGTGTACATGTGGACTACCTCCTTCACAAACAGATGGGACTCCCTTTTTTATCACCACTGCACATGGATTATAAGTATAAGTATATTAAATAAAATAATATGGTATTTATGATATTATTATCATTATAGAAATATAAGATATTACTTACATCCTTTCCATAACGATCGATTAAAATGGAAATGTTACTCATGTGTATGTATGGCCTACTGTCTCCATGATCATAACAGAATTCCTTTATGAAACACATAATTACATAGTGGTGTTAAAATTTTAAATAATCTATTAATATGATAATTATATAGGTATTTTTTCTGGAACTATGATCCATTTAAGAGGACTGAAAATAACAAATCAAAACATATAAAAATAAAAAAAGAGGTTATCACATTTAAGGAAACATTAATATTGAATTAATAATAAATAGGTAACAAAAGTAAATGCATAAATCATATATACTATTATATATTAATTTTTGGTTATTTAATAGGTGTATAATAAACATATATTTATAGTTCATGAGGTTTAAATGGGTAAGTTGTAATTGGAGACTTATGGTAATGGATTTTCATCTCACATTTATTTTTCTCTAAGACACATTCCATATTCACCAAATCATCCAATTATGTGTTTTATAAAATACCCATTAATTTTTTTTTGATTATACATAATATTATTCTTATATACATGAAAATTATAGTATTTCTATTTCTGATGGATTACTATTCAAATATACTAAATCACTAAAGGATTTTTCTCTCAATTTTATTTCTTTAGACATATGTTTATGTTATGAATCTATCTTATTTTATGTCGTGCATAAACAAAAACATTGAAATTTAATATCAAAAATTTATTTATCATATTGAAATTTTTGGTTTCATTTAATGATATTCTATCACAGGGATTATGTTTTAATATTATCGTTATGGTAAATAATCTGTGTTACAACCTCACCATTTATCATGATTTTTTGTGATTATGTTTTTGATGATAGAATTTTAATATCCATATCTCCAAAAACCCATGGTAATTCCTCCCCATTGTTCATGTCATGATAAATAATGTTATTCAATAATTTTAATCACTTTATGTGCTCAATACTTTATAAAAAAATGTACTAAATACAATTCATTTTTTCAGTTGAAAACCGTTTTTCTTCCAAAACCATGTTTTTGAAAAATGTGATAAAAACCCATTTTAATAATTTCTTGAGATTATATATTAAATAAATGTTTTCCACTGTATTAAATTCTAAAAATTGATTTAATGTGATTATATTTTTCAGTGTCCCAAAAATATATATTTATATTTAACAATAAATGTGAAAGTAATAAATATTGTTACATGTGTGACATATACATAATATTACACCATCATGACCAAAATATGCTTAAAATTTTTCATTATATGTTTCAAAGGTTATTTTAAAGAAAAATAATTTTGATAATAGTTTATTTTTAAAAAAAGTATTTTAAATGTTAAATGAATATATCCATCAATAAATGTTTTAGTCAAATTGTAAATCTTCCTTTATATTTTTTTAAATAAATATATTTTGAAAATATATTATAATTTTTTTTAAAAATATATTTTCAATGAGGGGTTATTTTCTTAAAAAACATTCCATGTGATTTTTATATCAAAATAATTCCCCAAATAAATTAAATCCGTTGAGGATATTTATGCTTCAATAAAAAACATTTCATAGCTTACATATATATTTCATCATATGTTAAGAGTAATTAATTCATTACACAGAATGAAACCCAATGAATATATTATTTTAGTTCCATTGAAAACATGGACACATAAACACTGGTACATGAGTGATATAAATTATCTCCCAGAAGCTTCTCCAATACTTTCCCCCATATTAAATATATCTTACTAAAAATATACAACCATAAACTAATGAATGATACATGAGAATGGTGGGATCAGATGATCAGTAAGGGTAAAAAATGGAGATATATAATCATAAACAAGTGAATAAGGGTTTAAGAATGCGCACATAACATTATAATATCACACCTTATATATCATAAACATGATTCATGGAATAAAGTATATCAATCCATAGTGAATAAATCAAAAAGAAATCAGGACAATAATCAATTAATGAATAAAATAAGGGTAAGACCTAAAATTGAGGTTTACAGAAAAACATGTAATATCATTCCCTATACGTCAAGAAACATTGCTAAATCTTATAAAGGAATTTTATGGGGACTACCCCAATAGGATGAGACACACCAACATTCCTAGTCAAATTCATTTCTTTGTAAGGAATCAAACTTCCAAATATTCTCTTTGTGGATCAGGTTTCCCAATCATGTCATAGTGTATTGGGATTCTCTATCTTCAATCATAATGTTTACTACACCTACTTGTCATGATACACCATCAGTCCCAATAACAGTCCTTTACTTCTAAGAGATCATGTTATCCAATACTCCCATACTGTATCAAGCTCATCTACCTAATTCACATCATTATATAATGAGATATAAATTATAACTCAATGCATTGGATGGGTATGTATGTCCACCCATCACATAATTAAATTATTCCTTCTTGTTCAATAAGATAATAAAACATTCATCATATCATGGACCATCATAAGATTTGGGTTTCAGGGAAACCATGTCTAAACCCATGAAATAAAATGGATGTCATAAAAAATTTATCACATTATAAAATATAGAAAATAAATAAGTTTTGTAATAATTTCTTCAATGAATAAACCACGAAAAGAAATGGGTTTACAAATAAAATAATCAATTAATGATGAATGAGGATTCATAAAAATCATCATATTGAAACATAAACCATTCAAAAAATGACTATGATTAGTATTATTGGATCATATACTATTAATGAAAAAACAATCACAAATC
This sequence comes from Viscum album, assembly GCA_963277665.1. Classification (NCBI taxonomy): domain Eukaryota; kingdom Viridiplantae; phylum Streptophyta; class Magnoliopsida; order Santalales; family Viscaceae; genus Viscum; species Viscum album. The sequence goes on along the minus strand of OY728140.1, from coordinate 1,425,086,885 downwards.
ATGACATCTTAGGTGGATATGGATTTTAAGAATCACATGGAACACATCATAAGAAAAATATCCTTTCTTCAAAAACCCATTTTCATAAAAACATTTCAAAAATTATTTTCATATAAAGAAATAATTATCATGTAATTTAAAACATTTCTTTAAGAAAATATAATTTATTCATTTAGATATCATTTTCAAAATATGAAACATTATAAAAACCATTTTTTAGAAAATAACACTTAAAACATATATAGAATGTCAAAAAAATTCATAACATTTCCCTTGAAAACATATTAATGTATCTTGAAAAACTTTTGATTTTATTCAAATTTATTGAAAACTTATAATGAATTTTTTTATCCTCGAAATCTTTTACTTTGAAAATTGAATTTCTAAAACCTATAAAGGAAGCATTGAAAGTCATTGAAAACAATTTTTAAAAAAATGTTTTTCTGGAAAACATTTTCATGAAAAAAAAGTATTAAATAAAAAAATCAGAAAATTTGGAATAAATTTTCATTAAAAATATACATTTAAAATTTTAGAGCATTATGTAAAAGATGATAATGATGATGGGTATGTTTTTAAATACCAAACAATCTTTTTGTACTTTAAATGTTTTGATAAGTGCCATTAATATAAAACTAAATGATGATTATTTTATAAAACTAATTTTTAAAAATATAAAGAATCTGTAAAATTTTATTTAAACACCATATGTTGATATTAGATAATTTTTAATACATATATAGAAATCCTAGTTCTGAAAGAACACAGATGTTTTACACAATGTTTAATTGAAGTCATGTTTTATTAAAAACATTTTATTTGTTATCTTATGTACCATATATAGTGAAAATGGTACCATAAAATGGATATAAAAATCATATCCATATGATATGAAAATTCATGATATTTATTGACATATGGAACATAATGTTTCATCAATGGAAACATAATTATAAAAAATATCATAAAACATTGAGATTGATGCTACAACCCATTACATCATAATGGAATGAAAAATACTACATGAATATTTAAATATCAGGAAAATAATTAGATTCATTTTTTAACATGTAAATGTTATTATACAACCCTACAAGAAACATATAGGTGCATATCATGGAATTAGTCTTAAAAAAGAAAAATTATGACACAATTACATTACAAATTTCGTATCTTTTGAAACATAACCCACTTGAATGGATTGTCTTAAATTGGATATTTAAATACCAATAAAATTGAGTAAAATAATCAGTGAATATATCGATGGGCGGTATATACACTACACAAATTAGATGAGTGGTGAATGAGGAACATATCTCATAGAAATAAAAAGTTAAATGAAATTCCATAACATTATGTCATGACACTCATTTTAATCATTAAAACCTCTTTTATTATAATTATAAATTTATTATCAATCAAAACTAGAAACCAATTATTATATATAATAGGATATATGGATTTATATTATCATATTAATACTAATTACATGTTAATGTTGCGTTTCAGGTAATACCATCTTTGTTTCTTGCTTGTACCTTAATTTGTTACATTTTTGGTCTTTATACATATATAATTATTTACATATTTTAAAACCTGAGATAAATATCATTTATATTTATTATATTTTTATTATAATAATATATATAATATGTAATTATGAATTGGACTACACCCTTTTTGAGAAGTTAGGACGTACTTACGCATGAACGTTGATTCCACATATGAGAACATAAATGAAATATATTTATTTGTATATATTATAATTCAAATATCATTATTAACTAATATATATCATATACGTTCAATAATAAAACCTTAATAAATTACATGTATGTTGTGAATGGATCACATCTCTTTCTGCGGGTGATAGTCCACACTTCCCCAAACAAAAATATCATATTACACACAATAAAAAGAATTATTTTATGAGTTAAATAATAATTAAAGAAGAATAAATACAAAATAAATGTAATATATAACATATAAAATATATTTTACATCATAATTCCCACCCATTATTTGTGGTAAATGAAAAAAACAAACAACATCATTTTGTGATGTTGTAGTTGTCCGAACACAAGAATGGTATGTTCGCTACCCATTAGATGGAACATTGTGTTAGTTTAGGTACATCCATTAGAATAAAAACATATCAGTATATATATTTTTTAATTTTTAATATATAAAAAATGTAATTATAATAATTTACATGTTTGAGGACGAAAATAAAATAAAGGAGATTGCGGAAGGATGTTACCATTAATTCGGGTGACTCCTTTTTCATTGCACAGAAGGGATTTATTTGAAAGATTTATTTCCAAACAAAGGATTCGAAGTTGAATTTATGGATTTTAGGAGATTATTTAATCCTATTTTTTTCTATCCAATGGGATTCATTGTTGTGAATAAGTTTGATGTGTGAGTGCCTTATTTGTAATGGATGAGGAGTGGCATTCTTTAAAATTTCTGAATAGAGAATTCCATCAAAATTTTTCCAATGAAACATTGAATAAATAGTGACAAAAAAATATATTATAGGTTGTAAATTTTTATATACAATTGATTTTGGAATAGCTTCTAGGTCATTTTTTCCTTTATAATTAACCTTTAGTGTTTGTGAAGATAAGTTTCTTCTTAATCGTCGAAATTAATTTTAATTACATTCCCTAATCAATTTTTTTTGAATAATAGTATTATCCTTATTAGAGATTATAAATTAATTTAACTCAAATTATAGAATCCATTTTAAATAAATTATGTCATATAATTTATTGAAATTAAATTAAAATATATCCCACTTGCAGGATGACAATGCATGTTTTTAAAGAACAATGTTCGGAACATTGATAAGTTTTTTTATCTAAACTATAATTAGAACTGATACGAAATGGAAGAAATTGTCAAATTTATGTATAATTTAAATATTTAAACTTAAAAAAATTATAAACATAATTTATCAATATAAATTAAATAGGAAAAAAATAATTTTTGAATTTAAATTTTGTAAATTTCATTATTCATTAAAAAATGAAACATCGCAGTAAAATAACAAAAACTCAACCTAAATATTTTTATAATTCTATTTAAAAAACTTATTTAATTATGAATTTTAATGTTAAACAGGTTTTCAAAATGTATATTTAAAATATGATATCCATTAAATGTTGGAAAATATGACTTTATAAAAATATATGTTTTTATGTGTAATATGGGGGTTGTTCTTATATTATCACTATAAAATGATAAGGTAAATGTATAAAATATTTTATTCGATATATAAAATATATATTTCCTTAATATTACTCACTAATAGTAATTAATTTAATTTATTATGTTTATTACGTTGTTATCATACAAGTAGTTTTTATAAAAACATCACTTTTATATTCAATTTTTCTATTATTAATTTCAAATTAATTTTTAACCAATGAATTAAATAATTTATTTTCATAAGTTGATTAATAAAAATAATAACATCCAACATAAGATGTTGGTAATAACTTATTATATTAAATAATATTATTTTAATAACATGACATTATTCATTAAAAATCTGTATCACTTGTTATGCATGCCATTGATGAAAGTATGTCTTGATGGTAACATATGATAACATTAGTGTTCTTTGTAGATTAATCTAAACATTACATCACATGTAGATAATTATCAATATAGTGTTTCATATAATGCGATCAAAACATATAGAAAACTATTTTGGGTGTTAGGTGAAATGAAAAATATCAAAAAGATTAAATGAATTCAAAAAAATATTTCACTAAATCATAGGGTGATTCATTTTATCCCAATAAAATTATTTTCACCATCAATATTAATTTGGGATATAAAAGTATTAATAATTTAATAACCCATTCAAATAAACCCACATCATAAAAGAAATAAAAAAAATTCCTTTAAAAATGGAATATTTGAAATAAAATGGTTACACAAATAAACATATAAATATGTTTCCACATATGAGAACATAAATGGAAAGTGAAAATGGATATAGAAGAGAAAAATATTTATCATGTTCTAATGGATAGTGACCTATGACATTGTTATTTGAATGATCACAGTCACAATTCCATTAATCAGTGATGATCTATCTGACCAATAGATTCATCTGAAAAAGGACATGGATTAAATTTTTTTGTGTCAAGATATTTTTTCATAATGTTGAATACTTATAATCAAAATATATACATACATGATCTATGTATGGACTAGCCCTTTGATAATCCTTTATAAACTTCTAATTCATCTCTCATTAAAAGAAATGAAGATGAATATGACATTCTAGAAGAATTAACTGATAATGATATAAATGATAAGTCATCCCATCTATATTTATATACAATCAAAACAATGTGGTTAGAACATGTTATCCAGTATAAACGATTCTTATGTGAGGATATAATAATTTAATATTAAAAAATTCATCCTAACATTAAATTAGACTTTCTATAAATGTATAGCCTTATTAAAATTTTGAAATATGAAAATCAGGAAACTTATAAAGAAGATAAGAAAATTAGGTTTACATTGATCCAATATATTTCATAACTTTTCACTTTTTTTTTCACTTTCCAAATGTAACACCCCAAGATTTCCTACTATGTTATCTCCTCAAAGTAGTTCAAAAACTTGCGTGACACAAAACAATGAGTTCGGGCGCACCATGACTTACAAAACTAGTAATTCAAATAGAGGTTATGAATAGTATCAACAACATTTTTTATTTTATATATATTCTATTTAATTTTAACATCCATATTATGTGTTTTTAGAGATAATATAAAAACAAATTCATTTTTTTAGATAAAAGATATATTTTCCAAAAAATGAAAATTTACCACCTTTTAATGGTGAACACTTTTTAAAGCCAATATATATCAATTTTATATATTCAATTTAATGAAATTAAATTCTTATTTAGAAGAGGGACATATAAATTTTGTTTGGATAAATATTTGGTACTTGTCTAATAACATTCATATTTTGACAAATAATAAAAAATAATATTTTTTATTTGAAAAAATATATTTAATCCGAATAATTTATAGTGTTAAATATTTCATTTGAATGATTTTTAAGTATAATTAGATTATATTTTTATCATTTAATACAATATTTTTCATTATATGTAATTTCATATTTTACATGGACATAAACACATGTCAATATTTTGATAGTTTTAACTTTTTAAAAACCCACTTTTTGGTTTTGATAACGGGAATTTATTTTAAATTAATAAATTCAACTTCTATGTTTTGATTTAGGTAATATAGAAATCAATTTTGAATTCAAAATAAAAAAAATTAGCATTGGGTGATGTTTTGGTGTTGTTCTGAAAATATTCATTTTTTGAGGAATAGTGAAAACACCGAGTTATTATTTAAACGCGGATTTTTATTTAAATAGTTATTTATTTAATATAAATTTATTTTAAGTAAAAATATATTTATAATACCTATATATGTTCAATTTAATTAATTTTATTCATATTTTAATAAAATTAGATGTATAAAATTTTATTGAACATTTTAACCACTTTTACCCACCATCTAAAAGCATTTAAAAATTTGAATAAAACATAATTTTACCATTTCTGTGAGTTTAATTTTAAAAATACAAGAAACACTATTGACATAAGTATGTAAAATGTGGTTCAAAAAGATGATTTTTTGGTGAATAGTAACTTTTGACTTTTATTTACCACAGTTAAAAATAAATTGGGTAATTAAGGGTAAAATGATATTATAATTACCCTAACACGGGTCCTAATTCAATTGGTTAATTGTAATTCAACCAAAAACAACCTTAGGAATAAAATATGATCCTGTTAGTCCACTTGGATTAAATTAGGTCATTTATTATTTTAATATTTAAATAAGAGTTAAAAAAGATAAATTCAAAGTTGTATAACTAAACCATTTTTAATATTGGGTTACACAAAATATATATTTAAATATAAATATTAATTAAAAATATAAAAATATATTTTACATAATGATAATTTATTTATATTTTTTAGACATTAAATAATTTAATTTATTTATGACACAATTATGATGCAGTAGTTTCCATATTAATGAAAGAATCAAATAAATGGTATTATAAATTTTAAAATAAAAATAATTTCAATGTTTTTTTGACATCCACGATTTTTATAGATGAATATACATGTTAAAATTTATTAAATGGGTCCTTTTCAAAGTAATCATGTTTTGACGACTTTCACAAAAACCAAATACCAAATAACCTCAAAATTGAAATAAATTAATTTTTAAAACTAATATTATATAATTGGATGATATAATATTCCTAAAATTCTAATCTTCTGCCAAAGAGCATAAATATTATTATATATGTAATTAATGAACCACTTGAGGTTCTCTTGGAATTTTTGAGTATGTTTATTAACCATATAGTGTAAAAATACAAGAAGCAGTTATAAAAGTAAAAATAATTAACTTAGAGTTAAATATAAAAGATAAAGTTAATATGGTGACCAAAAACATTATAAAACTGATTGGTTGAGCGTTTTTATACCCATCCCTACCATTTCATAGAAATAAATTATTTTGGAGCCATTATAAACTGAAAATAATTTTATAATAAAATAATATTTCAAGATTTTCCTAAAATTACCTGAACCTATCTTTTAAAATGGTACTTCCCCTTCTCATAATTTACACACCTTCAAAGCCATTTGGCTTGACCATAGTCTTCTCAAATATCCTCGCAACATTCCTTATTTCATCCTATTGGCCTTACATTTTTCATAATGCTAACCTAAGGATCCCTTTTTATCCATTCAAAAGGAAGAACCTGAAAAAGTAGTAAATATTTCATCACCACATTCAAGTTCTTTTCTCATCCCACTTCCTATTTATATATGGTTTACATTATAAAATAATAACTCAAGTATCTTATATATACTGTGATGTTTTTATAAAAATGTTACAAATATATTAATTATTCTATCACTCATATAAATTTCAAAGTCACCATACGTGTGTACGTACGGATTACTGTCACCATGTCGTGGTGTTGTTTGTTATTCAAACACTTCATCATTTGGATGGGTATAATAATGAGTATAAATGATTTAAATAAAAAATATAACATGTTAATGATTATTTATATATTATATTACATCCAATTACATAATATACCACCATCAATATAATGATATTTTTGCTCATGCATATGTACGGATTACCGTCTCCACGATGCGATGCGATTCATTCCCATGTTCTCCATTCAACAATGATTATAAAAATATATATTATTAATACATAATTAATATATAACATATTAATTCTACTAGATATATATGTGTACTTACATATATCTTATCCACTTACTTCTGTTCAATACGATATGAAAATGGAAACAACGTTTTTGCATACGTACATCCTACTATCTCCATAAACATTTCCTTCCATTTAATATATCTATCCATTATTAATATTAATATTATAAATATATATGATATATAAATCAGTTTATATATTCTATAAGTATTTAAATCATGATCTAAATTATATGATCAATAATAACAAGTTAAAACATGTATGATAAAGAAAGCAATTATTACCCAAAATGTTAATTTAACTTGGAAATCATTCTTAAATGGGTAGTATAAAGTCATAAATTAATCATGTATGATATAATAAATATAAATATGGTTCTGGTATAATTTAATAACATACTATGGTAATTATAAAGAATGTTAAACGTACCCTCGATCAAAAGAAAGTGCTAGGTAATGTGTAATTTTCCAATCTATTTATTATCTAATGTTGTTTTTACATAAGAATCTACTAGGACATATTTATTATCCATGTCTATGACTCATAAAATAGTATTAAAATGTATTTTTTTTAATGTACTTTTTACAAAAACACCATTTTAAATGTTTTAAAAAATTATTCTTCAAAACCTTTCACATTAATGTCCATGTTTTCAAAATGGTTTTAATGATTTATTTATATTGACATGACTATTATAAAATGTTAATTCCTTTCAAAAGATTCAAATTGGCATGGGAAACATTTATTCTAAACTATATTTTATATGAATTATTTTCTAAATTGTGTGACTTTCAAATGTCTTCATGAAAAAGAGATATTTCTCTCAAATAGTTTTGTAAATAATTTTCATTGATGTCAACATCCTTCGATGGATTTTAAACTTGATTGAAGTTGATATATTTTGATAAAAATCATCTATATTGTATTGATGGTTTGGTGATATGTTTGACTGTGGATGTGTTATTTTTATACCATTAATGGTTTATAAATAATCTATTGACATTTCTTATTCCAGTTTTAATACAAATTATTATGTTTTGTTTAATCCTTTGCATATGAGGAATGCATTGGACTTAGTAAGTGACTAGTAGATCCTGATATAACTCCTCGATGAATCGAAAGCTCTCATGAGACAAACTAGTGTTTTGGAACACGGCCTTGATAAATATTATTTTTAGTCTTGGCCGAAGGCCTTGGCTTTGTTTTAGTGAAGTCTGGCATTATGTATTCCATTATTAAGAATTTAGTTGTTGATATTACACATGATTATTCGACTAGTAGAATATACATGTGAATTATTAAATGGAATTATTGGATTTATCATTTCCATATCAGTTGAAGTATATTTTTAAAAGGCTTTGTTTTATTTTTATAAATTTCCTTAAATGTTTTAGTGTATTTATTAACGTTTCTGCTTTATTGTTATCTTTACTGAGAACCTTATATCACCCCTTTATATGTTTTATTTTCCCCTGGAAGTGAAGAAGTATATTATGAATGAACATCAGGGATAATCTAGGGTATATGATTGTGGTAAATGGAGACAATTTTTTTGTTATTTTTAATTTTATAATAAAATGTAACGTTCATGTATGTAATCTATTTTCCAAGACTACTAAATTTATCGGTCCTTCTAGAATTGATTCCTTATAATCATTCAAATGTAATAAAATAATACATTAACATTGGATAACTAAGGTCAGGTTGTTATAGTTGGTATCTGAGTATGTTCAGGAACAACCTTGTAAATAGGTTTAGATAAACCATGATTAGAGAACATTACCCTGAGTTACGCATTGAGGATTAGTATAGAAGAACTTCCAAGAATTTTTGCAATGTAGAGATATTGTACATTTTATAATAAATACACCACTTTTGGATATGAGAAGGTAGAGGCAGATCTGACATAGATGTACCTAGTAGTAAAAACTCTAACTAAGAGTTTTGGGCTTGACCTGGGTATCTTGGTATATGACATTGGGCCTTGTTGCACTCTTGGTTACGACACTCCTAGGGGATATTCTTAGAACAATTCAAATTTTCTTTAAAATACATTATCAAGGATTTAGGAGTAAATATTTCCTTCAATAAAAACATTTTACGATTATATATTGTGTTCATAATCTTTTCAATCTTCATTATGTATTTTATAAGTTTGTAATTCTATATTGAAATTCATAAACTGACCGATTGTATGACATTGTTCAGAAATGGAACCATGTATAAGGAATGGAAATTTCTGAAATATGCATAATATAAAGATTAAGAATGATCATATTATTCAAGGTATCGGGAAAAAAATTAAAATGGAAATAGTCTCCCACGTATTCTCATCATATAAAGAAATAATATCAAGTGTTAATAAGATAAGTACTTAACACTCCGAGTCCTATGTCTTTGATGGGAATCAAGAGAAGAAAATTATGGAAGAGAGAAAGATATATACAGGGAATATGGGAAAGAAACATTTTCCCATATGTGATAACTGTGGAAAAAATCACCTAGGTAACATCTTAAAGGGAATTTTAGTTTGTGATGAGTGTGGAGAAAAAGGAAACTAATTATGTGATTGAAATGGTAAGAAAAATGTTGAAAATGTATAATACTTCATCTACAAGGATTTGGGACACTACACAAAGAAATATCGAAATAATCATAGAATACCCCAAATACTGCTATTTGATAATAATCAAGTTATGATACGACTGATGATGAAGAGGAATGATTATATTTCTTATGTTGTTATTAATGTATTGTGTCATTTTAGTATTGTATTGATGTATTAAAAATTATAAGAATTATAGAGTATAAAAGGATCGTACTACAATACTATTTAATTAAGGACTTGAGATTGAGTAGAATGATGAAAATTTACTTAATAGTAGGTAATTGTTTTTGGAAAATAAATAGTTGAGAGAAAGATAAACCATATTATGGTTCTGATTCAAAGGTAGTGATTTTGGAATAAGAAATGTTTGATTTGAAAAAACTATATTTGATATTCTTAACTACCTTGAAACTGATTAATGATTTGTATATTCCATCATTGTTGGAGTTTAAAAAGAATTTCGATATAAGGAGTATGTCTAGTATTCTATATTGAATATGGGAGCATCAATGTAATCAATAAGGTTTTATAGTAATTTAGTGTGTTACTATGTTTTAAAAGAATACATGATGAAGGTATTCACATTTATTATGTGGTTGAATCATTTGTAAGATTTTTTTGGATAAGTATAAAAATTATAATGGATTACGTTTTACATTGGATAGTATTATTAAGGTTAAATAATTTCATAGAATTATTTTTTGATTGATATAAAAAGGACAACATGGATGTCGGGGGACAACTTGTCGCATCTGGAAAGGTCGTGAGACATGAACCCATAACCGAAGGGCCACAAGGGTGTATCACCTTCCACTGGCCTATATGATGTCTGGTTTGTATAATGTAGAATTTTTAAATTTTTTGACAAATGAAATATAAATTAATTATTTTTAGAACCCTATATTATTTGGATAAATAGAATATTTTTTATTTCTATTATCTTTTGGAGTGAAAGATGTGTTTATGGTAGGAATTTGTTAATGGTTGAAACTCTAAATTTCGAGTATATAATTTTTACTATTATTCTATGATTGAATTAATTATTAAAATTTTGGTAAGGGTTTTTAAAACCAAAAATGTTTTATCATAATACCTTATGTTTTGTGGAACAGATGATATTTTAAATCATCATATATTGATGGATTATCAGATCTCAATTGTACACTTGTTTGTGATTGATGTCCACAATAACTCCCTATAAATATTTAAATTTTCCTCCAATTATGTGTCCCTAATTTCCACCATTTTTCTATTAATCGAGATCATAATTTGGTGGGGACTTTTTAATTTCCCTTTCCCTCTTATTAATAATAATATTATTGAACCAATTTCTAATGTAGGTTTTCCACAAAATATTTTTCAATTTTTAATCTTTTGTTTTCGAAGAACAATTTCAAATTGCGAGGATGCAATTTATTAAAGGAGGGCAGAATTTAACACCCCAATATTTCATAGTACATTATCTCTTCAAAGTAATTCAATAATTTTCATTACATGCAACAACGACTTCGAGCGAACCAAGACATTCCAAACTAGCCATTCAAAAAGTTGTTATGAATATTATTAACTACATTATGAATTATTTATATATTCTATATAATTTTTACATCCATATAATCTGTTTCTAAGACAATATATAAGAAAAATTCATTTATTCATATAAAAGAAGTATTTTTCCAAAAAAGAAATTTTACAGACATTTAATGGAAAACCCTTATTAAAAAAAATATTTGACACATTAATTTATTCAATTTATTAAAATTAAATTCTTCTTTAGTAGAGGGACATTAAAATTTGTTTGGATAAATTTTTGGTACTTTTTTAATAACATTCATATTTTGAGGATTAGTGAAAACTAAAATGTTTTAATTTAAAACAAATTTTTGAATCGAAATAATTTTTATTATTAAATTATGAATATTAAAAGATTTTAATTATAATTAAATTATATATTTATCATTTAATGAAATTTAGGTCATTATAAGTAATTTCACATTTAAATTTGACAGAAACACATGTCAATCTATGGATAGTTTTTACTTTTTGAAAACTTGTTTTTGGGTTTTGTCAATGGGAATTAATTATAAATTAATTAATGCAACGTATATGTTTTTAATTATGTAAAATACGCTTAATTTTTTAATTTTTATTATCAATATTAGTTTTGGGGAATTTATGGTATTTTTCTGAAAACATTCAATTTTTAATGAATAGTGAAAAACACTATGATATTATCTAAAACCGACTTTTAATTTAAATTATTACTTATTTTATTTTAATTTATTTTAAGTCAAAAGAGATATATAATACCTATATAAGTTCAATGTAATTCATTGGAGTCATTTTATAACAAAATTAGATATATACAATATTATTTAACTTTTTAACCTCTTTTACCCACCTTCAATGAGCATTTAAAATTTTTCATAATACAGTATTTTTCTGCATATGTGATTTGAATTTCAAAAATATGAAATAAACAGTTCACTTTAGTAATTAATATGTGGTTCAAGAAGATGAAAATAATATTTTGTGGTTATTCACTTTTGACAGTTATGTACCACAGTTAAAAGTAAATAGGGTAGTTAAGGGTAAAAATGATAATATAATTACCAAAAAACATGTCCTAATTTTATGGGGTATGTGTAATTATACCAAAAAACAACCTTACAAATATTATATTATATTTTAGGCCCATATGGATTATATTTGCCTATTTATTAATTTTTTATTTATAGAATTGTTAAAAGAGTTAAATTAAATATTTAATAAATAACTTATTTATAATATAGAGTTACACACAATATAAATTAGCCTATAAATATTCATTAGAAAAATAAAATGATTTCCTACATAACTAAACTTTAATTATAATTTAGATATATTAAATAATTTAATTTATTTGTGACACAATGATGATGCAGTAATTACCTTATCAATGAAAGAATCAAATAAATTGTATTATAAATATTAAAATAAATATAATTTCAAAAAATTTATGACATCCACGAATTTTCTAAGTAAATGTGACATTTTTGGGTTGATTCAATGTATATTTTTTGAAGTAATCAAGTTGTGATGACTTTCACAAAAACCAAATGCCAAATAATGCCTAAATTGTCATAAATTAATTTTTAAATGAAATACATTATTATTGGTTGATATAATATTCCAAAAAGTATAAGGGTCATCCAAAGGGATTAAATAATATTATATATGTCATTAATGAACCGCTTGAGGTTATCTTGGATGTTTACAGTAATTGTATTAACCATAAAGTGTAAAAATACAAGAAGACAGGGTAAAAGTTAAATATTTTACTTAGAGATAAATTTAAAAGATAAGGTTAATATGGTGACATAATCCAATCTAAAACATATTGGTTGAGTTTTTCTCAATTTATCCCCACCTTATCATAAAAATAAATTATTTTTTATCCATTAAAACTGAAAAAAATTATTATAAATTAATATTTCAAACCATTCCTACGGTGGCCCTCACCTCTCTTAAAAAACGGTTCTTCCACTTCTCTTAATTTCAAACCTACAAATCCATTTGAATTTGAAACCCCCTACCCAAATATCATCCCAAATTTCCTCAATTAATCTTAAAGGCCTTCCATTGGTCAGAAAGTCATCCTAAGGATCTATTTTAATCAAATTAAAACGAAGAACTTGAGGAAGAGGTAAATATTTCATCACCTCTTTCAAGTTATTTTCTTCTTCTACTTCAGATTTCATTGTTTTTTCTTTTTTAAACTAATAAATAAAATATATTATATATACTGTGATGTTATTATAAAATTGGTACCACCATATTCATTATTATATCCATCATCTGATTGACAAAGTCACCATACGTGCATTCGTATGGCTTACTGTCTCCACATCGTGTTGTAGTTTGTTATTCGAACAATTAATTATTTAGATGGGTATAATAATGAGTATAATTGATGTAAATAATAAATATATCATGGTAATGATTCTTTATATATGATATAACATCCAATTACATATGGTTTCACCATCAATATAATTATATTATCGCTCATGCGTACGTACGGATTACAGTCTCCATGATCGGGATGAGATTCATTCCCACATTCACCATTCAACTATTATTATAAAAATATATATTATTTGTGAGTATGTAATATATGACATAATCATGTTACTGTATATATATTTATTTATTTATGTACTTCCATATATCTTATTCACTTACTTCCCTTCAATACGATATGAAAATGGAAACAGTGTTTACGCGTACGTACGGTCTACCGTCACCACAAATGGTTCCTTCCATTTCATATATCTATCTATTATAAATATTTATATTATATATTTATATTATATATAAATAAAAGTTTATATTCTGGAAGTATTTAAATCCTGATCTAAATGATATGATCAGGAATAACAAGTTAAATCATGTATGATAAAGAAAGCGATTATTACCCAAAATGTTAATTTAACAGGGAAATATTTATTAAATGGGTAGTATAAAGTCATAAATTAATCATGTAAGATATAATAAAAAGGAATATGGTTCTTGTATAATATAGTAACATAATATGGTCATTATACAAGTGGTAGAACATACCCTTGGCCAATGGAAAGTGCATGGTAAGCGTTAATTTCATATTCTCATTATTTTTAGAGGTTGTTTTTATGTATCTACTGGGAAATATTTATTATCCATTTCCATGTTACCTAAATTATTTTTAAAAGGTGTTATTTTTATGGGATGTTTTACTAAAACATCATTTTAAATGTTTTAAAGATTTATTTTTCTAATCCTTTCTCATTAATGTCTATATTTTCAAAATGGTTTTAAGGATTTATTTATATGTACAAGAATGTTATAAAATGTTAATTACTTTCAAAAGCATCAAAGTGGCATAAAAACATTTATTAAAAAATATATTTTAAATGAATTCCTTTCAAGATTGTGTGACTTTTTAATATTTTCATGATAAAGATATATTTCTCTCAAAGTGTTTTACAAATTATTTTCATCTATGTCAACATCCTTTGATTGATTTTAAACTTGTATGAAATTGATTTATTATGATACAAATATTTCATATTTCATTGAAGGTTTTGTGATATGTTTGACTATGTATGTGTTATTTTTTCTCATTCATGGTTTATGGATAAAGTATTGACATTTTGTATACTATTATTAATACTAATCATTATATTATGATTAAATATTTACATATGAGGAATACATTGGACTTAGTAAGTGACGTGTGGAGCCCACTATAGATCCTTGATGCATCAGTAGCTCTCCTAAGACAATCTAGTGTCTTGTCACAATTCCTTTTAAAAATCTTATTTGTAGTCTTGGAACAAGGCATTGAATTTGTTGTTATGAAGTCTGGCATTATGCATTCCATCTTTATAAAATTAGCTGTTGATAATACATTTGATTATTCGACAAGTAGAATATCCATGTGAATAAGTAATGGTGGTATTTGATTTATCTTTTCCATATTGTACTAAAGTTTATGTTTAAAATGTTTTTGTTTTAGTTTTATACATTTCCTTAAATGTTTATGTATAATTTTAAATGTTGTTTCTATATTTGTTTCCTTACTAAGCATTTTATCTCACCCCTTTCTATGTTTTATTTTTTATAGTATGTGAAGAAGTATATTATGGCTTACATGAAGGGATAATCAATGGGAAATTAATGTGGTAAATGGAGACAATTTTGTTGTTTTTTTAAATTTTATAACTTAATGTAACATTCATGTATGTAATCTATCTTCCCTGATGGAAAAACTGATTGGTCCTTCGGGACATGATCCCTTGTAATCATTCCAATGTATTTAAACAATGCACCAACTCTAGGTAACTGTGGTCAGGGCATTATTGAAAACATATGAATTCCCTCATCACTTATTCTCTTTAAACGTGTTAATATCCCGGAATACCATAAATCATATTGGAATACATGAATTCTTCCTTATTCCAAAGATTACTAGATATATTCCTTAAATCAAAGAAGTTGTATACATCATCCATGAAGACATCGACCACAATTTCAAAAAATCCTGAATTGGTTATAATTTCATTTATATAATCCAATTTACAATATCCAAAACAATAATCTCTTTTCACAATATGTGAATAATTTTCCTTATATCATGAACAAATTATGTGTTACTTTCTTTTAGTCAAAATATCACTATACCATTAAATATCATATCTATTTCTCCATAAAAATTAAATATACAGTTAATGATATCATATACTGAATGTTTTTATATATTTCAACATTCATATTAGGAAATCATTGAATTCCAAAAAATAAATACTTAATTCATCATACTTTTTTCCTAAACCATTTCTCAAGCTTCATTAACTTATTTCATAATAACTATTTCCTAGAATATGAAATACGAATCATCCCATAAGGATACTAAACCTAAATTTAATCATTATTATTACATTTAATGTTAAAAATAATTGAATAATATCCCATACCTTTCATAAGTTATTTTTAGTCTCTTTATATTTAGCAGTATAACCATTACTCATGAACCATCCATATTCTCTTCATGAGATTTGCACAAAGAAAATTGATTTTCATCATGCATGTACATCCCACATGTGAAAATTTTATTGTCAACACCATGCCTTCTAATTTCTAATATAGAATAAAACCTCAACGAAAAGGGTGATAAATAATTATCATAACATAAAACCTCATATTCATGAAAAATTACAAATAGGATGTATACATATTTAAACATAAATATTTAATCAATGAAACCATATGTTTATCCTATGTCATTCATAGAAAACATATTTTAAACTCCTTCACGATGGTTCATGAAATGTTTGTGAATTCCCAAAGCATATCACTTATGAGTGTTAAACTAAGTGTGTAGTAAGACATCTTTTCAAGTACCATGTCATGCATAAGTTAGTCCCGACACACCTTGTTGGAGTTATTACTCCAAGGTACATCAGTTCTAAAACCACATCCATTTTTAGTATCTTTAATGAGATTAATTGCGAAGAATCCACTCACTCTATCCTTTACTAAAACTCTCGGACATTTTCCTACACTTTTTCCTATACTTAAACATGTCCTTAGAGACATACCTAGACATATCCTTAGAAATATCCCGATAGATCTCACTAATGATATATCATACTAGTTTTGAATGGTTGACTAAATCATTTCTATGATACAGTCTATAACATCCTCGTATTAATGTTCATGTAAATTTCATCAATTATTTCAAAATACTAAATAAATTATAAAAAAAGATTCCCAAATACCACATCAGTTTAGTGACTTGGAAAACATGGAAACACTAACACGAGTATATGAGTGAGATACATTATCTCCCACAAGGTTCTCAAAGACTAAAACCCTTCTTATACTTATCATACCAAAAAATATCTCCATAATCATGGGATGGAATCAGAAAAATTTTTGACATTAGATTATTTTATGTGTAAAAAATGGATATATGAAAGCACAAACATGATATTAAGGGTATGAGAATGTGATCATAAAATTAGAAGATCATACCATGCATATCATAAACATGAATCAATGGATAATAGTTAGCAGGTAAAAATGATTGAATCCTAATGAAAGCATGATCATAACACTTGAAATAATATCAATGGAGTAAGACTTGGTATTGTGGAATACACATAAATATGTAA
The DNA here is from genome assembly GCA_963277665.1 of Viscum album. Lineage (NCBI taxonomy): Eukaryota > Viridiplantae > Streptophyta > Magnoliopsida > Santalales > Viscaceae > Viscum > Viscum album. The sequence goes on along the minus strand of OY728140.1, from coordinate 1,425,069,261 downwards.
TATCATTCCCCATAATTAAAGACCAATTGATAGAACTTATCAGTGCACTTCATTCGGACTAAACCAACTAGGCAAGACACACCACCATCTCCAGTCATAGTTCATTCATTATAATTGATTGTGTTTCACCATATTCGCATAATGGATCTGAAAGTGCCCAGTAGGAGTAATGTATCACTATGAGGGTGAGGGGTGAATCAATTATACACTTTTATTTTATATTTCTTTTCAATTGAATGAACCATCATCTCCTATTATGGATTTAAATTTCCAACTGAGAAAAAAATCAACACACATCCAAAAGAAATAATTTATTTACAAGATTCACTGTTCAATAAGAATTGCTACATCCATGGTATTTTTTGGAAATTATCCACTACATAAAATCCACTATGAAAACAATCCTTTTATTACAATGAGTAGGATGTACACTTGCACTCAAATAGAACTATGAAACAATCCCACTAGTGAATGTGGACTCTCTTATCATAATAGGGCAACACAATTATTTGGTAACAACTCATGTTACCTGCTCTTCTTTTCATTTCAACAAATATATTAAAATGAAATAAAATTTCTCAATTCCTTACCCATAAGAATCATAATATACCTAAAAGGAATTAATAATGAAATCAGCCAAAAATCATAGTCCAATTTTCCCAATCTGATTCACCAAGTAAGATTCGTTCAATACAATTCTTTAAGTCTGATTTTTTCTGATAGAATGTAATAGAAATGAATCGGAACTACATCAATTTAGAATAAAATAATTCCTTAATCCAAGAAACCAAATACAAATATACCCTGTATAGAAATATCAATGTCGATTAGTTCAACCAAAATACCAAAATCATCTGAACACAATTGGAAAGATGAATATGATGATTCACTGAGTAAGATAAATCCTAAATATAATGATCATCAGAATAAAATATTTTCAATCCTTCTAATTCTCTTTCAATTCATTTTCATTGAATTTTTTAACATATAAAAGAAAATGGATCCACTTTCTCTCTCAAAAAACACATAGATTCTCTCTTTAATATAATGAAAAATTATTCTTCGTCTCCCAAGTACAATGTACTTCATGAATTTTATAGGTGACCTAAATCATGATTAGGTGGGAATCCAAAGACACATTCCTGCTCACTTAAATTCACCCAAATCTGAACTTCTCCATAAAAATTCGTGGAAATTGTTACATCATCAACACTTCTCGATTCTTTTAAAAAAATTCCACAATCTACATTTGTTCCTTTTAATATTATCATTTTAATTTCAATACGATTAATATTAGTGAGCAATACATGGGAAAGATCACCTGAGTTAGATTCTATAATGATGATTTCTTTAAAATAATGGTATGTACCATTTGAAAACAAATGTATAAAGAAATTCTTTCTTCCACAAAAAAACTATTTCAAATGAAAGACTACCCATTTGAAAAATCAATCACTCACATCTTTTCCTTTTCATTTTTCATTACCCACATGATAAAAATATCATCTCTAGAAACTAAATTCATTCACCAACTTGTCCATGTATCAGGACATCTTTCATGAGATTGAATTCATTGAGGGTGAAAATTGACATCCCCGAATATAAATTTGAAACTATTGTAACTTTTCATTTATTCTCTTTTCATTCTTTTCATCTAAACCCCAGAATGATATTTTCTGAATACAAATGGTCTAGATATGATGATAGTGAATACTACCATATCTAGTTATAAAAATTCTGGATATGATCACATGCAATTTGAAAACAATGATCTTCATTGATACGATAAAAATAAATATGATAAGGATGATCTTCCAAAATATGATACAAAACAATATCATAAACAAGATCTACCTTGATATGATACAATAAAATATGAATGTGATTCATTCTCAATCAACACAATCTCTTTCCATTTCTTCTACCAAAATATGATTGTTTTGAAAAACAATTAGTGTCTCGTCTTCCATTGAAATAACCTCTTCTAGTGTAACCACTTCAATCGGGACCACATTCAATCATCATCACCTTTCCCATTAACACCACTTTTATTCCGGACCACCTTCAATCAGCACCACCTGAATAAAAATTATCACCAGATCATTTGCTTCCACTCAGTATACAGTTGTTTTTAAAGACAATCGATACAATCTGGATATGATTATTTAGAAAGACAATAGATACAATATAGATACATTTTATTTTAATGGAAATAGATACATTTTTTATAAAATCCATTTGAATGACAAATGATACAATCTGGATAAAATTATTTTGAAAGACAATCGATACAACATGGATACAATTCTTTTTGGATTCTTTTGAAAAACAATCAGTACCACATTTTGCTTTCTTTCATACTAATACAATAAATCTAAGCAATATTATTTTATAATTGTTTTGAAGGAAAATCAGTAAAACATATTTCTCTCTACCATTCGGATCTGAATAAGTTTCTTTTTTTGGTTTCCTAGAAAAATAATCAGTACCATATATTTCCCTCTCCATCCAGATATGATACATCTGAATAGGATTATTTTCTGATTAGAAGTATCTCTTTCACTACCCTTTCCATCTTTAAAGCTTGAATCATAAGTTCTAAACACAAGCCATGATTTATATGAAATTAAAATCAAAAACGAATCTCATAATTGATTCAATCATAGTCATAGTGACACTGACTCATCGAAAAAACTAAAACATTAATCTCATGGTATTTCTAGTGAATCTGCTCAGCATATACTTCCATCAAGTTATTTTTACATTAAAATATGCTCAATATCATTACCATAGACATTAATAGTGATTACTATTTCTATCTGTACCACATGTATCAAAAAATTTTAAAAACAAATTGAATCGAATTGGAATACATTTATTCCTTCAAAGAAAAACATATAACCAAAAAAACACACACTACTTGAAATCCCATTCATTTTAAAATCTCATTCTTCAACATACATTCTTTCATTAGCATACATATCGATTGAAATCAAATACAACCAACACACAATATGGTCCTAACGATATCCCCCTTTGTATTTTTTTTCAATACCCACTTCATACACATCAGTAAAAACAATGAGTGGTGTTCTTTACTTTCTTGATCCCCTTATTTATTTTATCATTGTCTCTCCACCTTTCTATTATCTCTCCCCCATTATTAACAACCAAATTAAAAGGGGTCATCATGATAAACTTATCCATTATTCATAATTTTTATCTATTTATAGGGGTTGGTACTTTTATTTAACAATGATATCAAATGATTTTCTAAACAAAGAACATTTAACAAAACCACTCTATGTCTAGATGGGAGAACCCAGTGTAGAAAAAAAGTGTGTATAATCCAGAAGATCAATTCTTTACTTGACACAACATTAATTTAATACCGTTTCCATTCTTCATTCAGAATTCTCAGGATTGGAGAAATTCGTGATGGAATGTGACTAAAACAAACTTAATCACGCCAATCACAATAAACACATCAGAATGTTCATATGTATAAAAACATAACTTTTCAAAAAAATATCACATCCTCATTAATTTATTTATGAATAAAAGTAAGAGACCCATAAATGATATCTTACATATTTAAACTCCATAAATTATCTAAATGTTAGTATATGTATACAATGATATAGGGAATAAGGAGGAACATATATTTTGTGTTAGAAAAAACAATCTGACTAAGAATCCCCTCTCATTCTTTTATTATTATTATTCCTCTTGGATTTTTCATTGGATTTTATTTCATCCTTTTGTTCATCATTATCTATTTTTGTAACACCTTTCTTCTTAACTATCGAATCTGATGATGAAAACTTTTATTCATCATTAGGGACATCATAGTTACAATCAATTTGTTACATGTTCTCCATTCAGATATTTCTCTCTATAAGGAGTTTTGAACATGTTTTGATATCTTTCCCTTTTTCCCATCTTCACAATCTACTAATACATTTTTTCAACATTTGTCATATCTTCATAATATTAAATCTTATTTTCTTATTTCAATTTATATTTTGATTCATTTAATTTCCTATCCATGTTAGTGTACTCTTTCCAAACAACTTCAAACTATTTCTTTTAAAATTTAGTCGATCATCCTTTCATGTCATCCATAACATCCGACATCTAAGAATTGTGAAGAATATTGTGTGGTTCTAGTATCAAAAGAAGACATTCTTTCACAAGATGTCTAGGATTCTCACACCTTTCACATATAGTATCCAATGGTAGGAACCTATTTTCAATCGCTACATCAATCTTCTCATGTTTCTTCAATACATCCTTCTAAGTATTATTATTTTGAGAGAATGTACTCCCCATAAATCCATGCCATACATAACCCATGTAATAATAGTAGTGTAGTTAGTTAAACCAACACAAATTCTCTATATGTCCAAGTCCACCACAATTACATCAATTTCCATAAAAGTAGTATTTCTATCTTAAACATAAATACTATCCAAAATTGTGAATATATTTCTCAACCACCTTCTCGTATTTCTTTCCTAATCCACAAAACATTCCATCATCAATCATTTTCTTCATTTTATTGGTAATATCAGAATTATAGTTATTGGAAAAAATTTCAAATTCATAATTTCTCAAAACATTTTCAGACACGTGGTTCTTTTAGGCTTTTGAATTCTCATCCTTGTTAGTCTTAGACACACACATAACATTCCAATATTTCTTCTTTTAAAAAATAGTCATTGTTAATCTCAGATTTTTTATATAAATTGTTTTGTTCCTTATCAGGTTTCCCATTCCAAGAACATCCACTAATTTTTGTGAAAGAGTTTTGGAAACATTTATTTCTGATTTTTTCTTCAGATAACAATTATTGTACAATACCCAACTCTTCTTCCTTTTCCTTTGACATCACATAAAGATACACATTATGATTATTTTCTTCATTAATATATTTCTTCAAACCATAAATATATTCTTCCATATTCTCTTTCTCATCTACAAAATATCCTTTATTTATTGTTGAGGAAGATTTATCTTTTATCCTTCTGTTTTTCTTTTCAATCCTTCTGATATTTCTCAAGAATTTTTTCAAGAATTTTTTCAAACGAAACTCATTTTGATTACCTTTTTCATTAGAACTACTAATTCATAATTCATCAATATTATTTGTTTTAGTAAATTTATTTTCCCTAGTCTACTCAATAGAATTTTTGGATTCAACATCACCTTCTTATTCTTCTTCAGCACAACATATTTCATTACTAGAAGAACATTATTCATTAACAATTTCAATGAATAATTTGTCTTCACCATCATTTTTATCATCCTCACTTTCATCTTCTTTAGAAAAAATAATCTCCTATTATATTAGGATAATTTATTATCTACACTCTTAGAATAGAATTTTTTTTATCCTCTTTTTCTTCCAAGACCTTCTTGGACTTCTTTCTTCATCTACACTCTCTTCTTCATTATACTCATCTTAACTTCCACTTTGAGGAAAATCAGAAAAAAAAAATTTCTCAATGGATCAACATCCAAAAAAAATTAAGGGATGTTCCCGTTTATACATTCCATTACCTATTTTCAAATTATTAAAAAACAAATAAAAATTTGAATCCTGATTTTCATATACCTCATTTTTAGAGTGAGAATCTCAAGCTTCTTTGTATTCTTATCCAAGAATTTTCTTTCCATTTTTGGAAGCCATGAAGATATTTCTCTATCGAATCTATTTTTTTATTACATTGCATAATCACTTATCATTTCGTAAGTATTGAGAGTACAATGTAATTCATAAAGAGATTATGTTTTAGGATCTCTCTCTTCCAATGAAGAAACTTTTACATCGAAATTTTCAGGTAGGATTATAAAGAACTTTTCATCCACATTAGAATAATCTCAGTTTTCTTTAATAAATCTAATAGTATATATTATGTAATTTACCCTATTAAAGTATTCCCCAATAGATTCATGCTCATCCATCTTTCGATTATCATAATTTAATCTTCATATTGGTATCTTCTATTTCATCACTTTTGTATTTCCTTTATATATGTTTTTCAATTTATCACCTATATCATTGGATGATGAACCTCCTTTAACTCTCAAGAATTTACTTTCATGTTGTTATGATAATATAGAATTCTTGGGCCTCCCACTATTCTAAAGAATCTTATTGTCAACCGGTTTAAGTGGAGCACTATCATCAATAGGGGGAAACCGAACTATTGTAGCTTCAATAAGATCATAACATATAGACATACGATATGGAAGCATTATATCAATCTCTATATGATTTTTCATAATATAAAAGACTAGAATACAATTAATATTCACATATTTCATGTTCTCTATCAGCAAAGAATAGAAAAGGGAACCCCCTTTTATACCAATTGAAAGTGCCCAGTGAAAGTATTGTATCACATAGAGGTGAAGGGGTGAATTATTTATATACTTTCGTGTTTTGTTTCTTTTCAATCGAAACTAATGTCACCTCCTATTAATGATTTCAATTCCATAATGAGAAAAAAATCAACACACATCCAAAAAAACATAATGATTTACAGTGTTCACTATTTAATAAGAATAGATACATTCATGGTTTGGTTTGAAAGTGATCCAATACCATTCAATACACTATGAAAGCAATCCGTGGATTATAATTAGTAGGAAGTACCCTTACACTCGTGCAACACTATCAATAAATAACACTAGTGTGTGTGCACCCTCATAGTACAATATGGTAATACAATATTTTATGAAAAACTCATCTAACCTACACTTCATTTCAATTCCACAAATACCTTCAATTGAAATACAATTCATCTATTCATTAACTAGAAGAAAGGTAAGAACCTCAAAATACATTGAAAATGAAATTACCCCAAATGACAAGTTTGATATTATGAGCCTGATTCTATGAGTAGGATTATTTCAATACAATTATTCATGTCCAATTTTCTTGTTAGAATGAATGTCAAATGAATCGGCACTACTTTGATTCAGAATAAAGAAATCCTCAGTCTGAGAAACCCAATATGAAGATACCCAATATGGAAATCCAAAAGCCGAATAATTTAGAATAATACATAAATAAAATTAATACAATTAAAAATATGAATATGAAGATTAAATGAATATGGTAAATCCTAAATACAATGATCATCCCAATATTATAGTTGAAATATTTCCTCTTCTCTTTCACTTCATCCCCATCGAATTGCCTTCAATATAAAACAACACAATGCATGTTTCTCTCTATGAAAACTCATAGATTCTCTCTCTAATATAATCAATAATAGTTTGTCATCCCCCAAGTAAAATGTACTTAACTCCTTTTATAAGTGACCCAAATCATGTTTAGGCAGAAATCCTGAAACACATTCCCTCTCACTTAAATTCGCCCAAATATGAATTTCTCTTGAATCCTAGTAGTAAATATGACTTTGTCAACGCTTGTCGATTCATTTCAAAACATCCAGAATATACCCTTCTTCTTCTTTATAATTTAATTTAAACCATAAATAAGATTAATATTGATGAGGAATACATGTTTACCATCATATGATACTAATTATATTATATTTATTTCTTCCAAACAACTGTCTTTAACATTTGAAAACGAATGTATAAAAAATTCATTCTTCCACCAAATTCTCATTCAAATGAAAGACTCCCCCTTTCAAAATTCATTCATAAGTAACCTTACATTTTCTTTTTTTCTTTACCCACATGAAAAAAACATCATCTCTAGCAACAAACTTCATTCCCCAACATGTGGCTGTATCATGGCTTTGAATTCTTTGAGGATCAGCTTTAGCATCGCCTGATTTAAATTGTAATGTATTGTAAACTTCCATTCATTAATAATTCATCTTTTAATATCAACCCAAGGGTTATATTATTTAAATACAAATGGTCTAGATACGATCTACTAGAATATGATCATTTCTGGTTACGATCATTCGTGTTACAATAATATAAAATATAAAAACAATGATATGCCCAGATATGATACAAAACAATCTGATAAGGATGATCTTCCCTAATAAAATACCAAACAATCTGATAATGATGATCTTCCCAGATACGATACAATAAATTCTGAATGTGATTCATTCTTAGTCAACACCATACCATTCCTTTTTTTCTTATTGAGTATGATTGTTTTGAAAAACAGTCAGTGTCTCATCTTCTATCGACATCACCTATTCTAACGACCCCACATCGATAGGCACCACATTCCACTGGAATCACTATTCCCATCCACCCAATGTTTCATCAATACTACATTCCTCCAACACCACCTAAATACAAATCAGCACCAGAACAGTTAATTTCAATCGGTATCCAATTTTTTGAAAGACATTTGACTCAATCTAGATATGATTTGTTTTAATGAAAATTGATACAATCTAGATATGGTTGTTTTTAAATACAATTGATGCAATATGAATACAATTCTTTTTAATGGAAATAGATAATATCTAGATACGATTGTTTTGAAAGACAATTGATACAATATGGATACAATATTTTCTGATTGTTTTCAAAAATAGTCAAAAACACTTTTTCTTATATTCCATCTAGAAATAAAAAATCTGAATATGATTCATTTATGATTGTTTTGAAATATATTCGGTACAACTTATTTCTCTCTACCATAATGATATTTATACTTTTTTTTGATTATTTTGAAAAATATATCGGTACCACTCATTTATCTGGGCCTTCTGGATACATTAAATTAGAATACGATTCTTTTCTGGTTGGCATCATCTCATTCACTCCCCTTTCCTTCATTCATGCTTTCATAAAAAATTATCAATAGAACTCATGATTAATATGAAATACCAATCAACAATGAAACATCACAATTTATTCAATCTTATACATAGTGATGCAGATTATCATTCAAAATAAACTCCTCTTTCTCAATGAATCTAGATTGAATCTGATGACCATCTACTTCGAGAAAGATGTTTAATCTTTTGAATCCTCTTCTTCTCATCTCAATATATATTTCCGGTGATTCTTGTTTCTATCAACACCACTAGTAGACCAATTACATCCAAAAACAATGTGACTCAAATTAGAATACATTTCTTCATTCCAACAAAAACTTATCACCCGCAAAAAAAACACTTCCTACAATCCATTTCATTGTAAATTCCCATTCATCAAAATCTATTCATTCTTTAGTATAACTATTGATTGAAAAAAATACAAAAAATACATAACTTGGGCCTAAAAGGATTAGGATTCCATATCTTCCAAGAGTGGATTGGATTTTCCCATTTTCAATATTCATTGTTACTACACCTTATAAGTGGGACTCACCAATTTCGCAGTAAAATTCCTTTACTTATAAGGGATCTACTTTCCCTGACTTCACAAGTTGGATCATGCATGTTGATTTGATTACAATCATTATCTCAAGAAATATATATTTTTCCACATTACATTGAATAGAGATACAGAACCCACCCATCATATAAACAAACCAATCATACATGTTTCCACAATATAAAAAATTTCCCCTCATATCATGGACCATTAAAAGAGATGGGTTTAATAAACATAATATCATAACCCATGAAATGAAATTTGTATCATAAGAATTTTATAACATCATAATTTATAGAAAAGATATAAGTTATAAAATAATTTTTTCATATCATTCCCCATGAAAAAATGGGGTTCAAAAGAATATAACCCATGGAAGTCGAATCATGTTTTATATACTTCCTTCCATCAAAACATAAACCATTAAAAAAAGTATATTAATGTATTTATTATATTATAAACTAGTAAATTATAATCTATCAAAAATTATTTCATCTAATATGGAGATTTATTTTGAAAGATCACATGGAAGATTTCTTAAGGAAAGTAGCCTTTCTTTGAAAAATCCTTTTTTTAAAACCGTTTAAAAGATTCTTTTCTTATAATTAATTATTTATAATTTAATTTTAAAAAATTATAAAATAAAATATAATTTATTATACAATATATTCAATTTAAAAGATAAAAACAATTGAAAACCATTTTACATGATGGTAACCTTGATAAATTACAAAGAATCATTTTTCTAAACACTATACATGAAAACTTTTTAAAGGGTCTTGAAAACATATTTGAAATAATGTTTCATTAAAAATTATTTTTGAAAATATAAATAAATCTTTAAATCATTTAAATCCCTTAATTTGAAAATTAAAATTTTCAAACATATAATGGATACCTTGAAAATCGAATAAAACACATTTTGAGAAAAACGAATTTTTGATAACTTCAATATTTGAAAACCACATTAAATTTAAAACGTTTCCAAAATAATAGGAAATAATTTTTTTTCAAAAATTTACCTTCTTATCATATAATGGAAGATTTCAGAAAATGATACTAATGATAGCGTGTAAGTCTGTACATGCCAAACATTAATTTTGTACCAGAAATGTTTAGAAAAGATTCCTCTCCTGAAAATGAAAATAATATTACTTTATTAAAATGTATTTATAAAGTAATAACATGGATAAAAACTTCTTTTAAAAAACATATGGTAATTGAATAAATAATTGGTAAAAAAATTTAAAAACAAGGTTTTGAATGAACACATATTTTAGAAGAGAGGAAGAAAAGATGTAATATTTTCATAATTTTTATTATTAATTATATTAACTAAAAAGAGTGGAAAATGTTTCAATCAGAAGAATATAGCATGAATAACCTTGTTTGAATAAAATTAATGAGATTTATTGAGAGATGGAACATTTGGGTTCATCAATTGATGCATAATCCTAAATAGTCTGGATAAACGAGGTAATTGAAGTAAATAACCATTATCACAGTCAAAATATTAAATCATAATTTAAATAATTACATTAAATGAATCATAAAATATCATGAAAATTATGGGATTAATTATATAAAATTTAAATGTAATTATATACACATCATAGAAAAATATTCATGTATAATATGGCATGTGTCTCAAAGAATGGAAATTGACACCAATTTACTTTAAAGATTTGGTAACTATTGAATCATAAAACCCATTGAATAAATATCATCCAATGGATTTTTAAACAACCATTAATTTATATAAAACCATCATAAAATACATCCATGGGTATTATACGCACATCAAAAATAAAATGTGTGCTGAATAAAGAATGAATCTCTTAGAAATAATAAGTGAGATAAAATTATTTTACCTTATATATTGAATCTCATTGTACTCATGAAAAAAACTATATAATTAATTTAATTTTATTCTATATATTTATATAATAACAATTGATTAATATATAACTAAATATATGGCTTTATATCTCCCCCTTATTTTCACTTTCATATTAAGGTTACATTTTAGGTAATATCCACTTTGTTTTTTCACATGTGAATTAATATGATACATTTTTTTCAGGATATATATATATTACTTTATATTATTATAAACATGATAAAAATATAATTTATATTCAATATATGTGTATTATAATAGAATTTATAATATATATGTATGAAATGGAAGATTGGGTAATTTCAAGTAGAACCGTTAGAAAAAAAATTATATTATTCATACATTTTTTTATAATCATGGAATAAGAATAAAAAAGTTTGTGTAGAAAGATTAAAAATAATCTTAAATAAGGATGTTGCCTCTACTTTGGGTAACTTCTTTTTCTTTTAAAAAAAGGATTTATTTTGGGATTTATTAAAATGGGAGTCTCCAGGATGGAATAGAGGGATATTTTCATCATATTTGACTAGATTTAGGGAGATAAAAAGGGAATGAGATATAACAGTAAGCTAGAGGGTTGAGTGCATTTTTATAGTAGAGGGAGAGTGACATTCATGTAAATTTTGGAAGATGTATTTTTTTCCACATCTTTCCTCAAACATGTGGAACCAATAATAATCTTAGTTATATCAAATGTAGAATAGGGTGTAAATATTTCCAACTGATGAATTTAGGACATCTGTGTAGATAACTTTGTCCATATGTTTAATAATTAAACTCTTGTCAATATATTTCCCCTTTTAATCATTCTAATTATTCTCAATTGTTTCCATTAATAATTTTTTGATATAATTAATTTTTCTTTTCTTTAAAATTATAAATAATAATAATTTAATGTATGGAACATATTTTTCTAAATTTTAATCACAAATTTGAAACAAATCAATTAAAAATTAATCCGAGAGGCAGGATGACAATATTTGATTTTAATGTAAAAATGTTTAAAAATTTTCTATGTTTATTATCTAATTTGAAATTGAAATTGATCATAATGACATATGATGGATAATTTTATGTATTACATATATAATTACTATTTAATAACAAAAATATAATTTAACCTTAAAATTAAATTAGATTAAAAAAGACGATTAGAATTTAAATTTATTATATTTCACTATTCATCAAAACAATAAAGCTTCGCTGAAAAATAAAAATTCTAACCCTAACATAATTTTTATTCTTCTCATTCAAATATGAGATTTATTTTTACAAATTTAATTTATAAAATATCAAAATTTTATATCTAAAATAGTTTCTCCATTAAAAGGAGGTAAAACTGCTTTTATAAGAATAATATGTTTTGTGTGTAATATTGGGTTTGTTGTTATCTTATGACTATTAAATATAATTAATGAATTTAAAAAATATTTGATACTATATGTTAAATATATATTTAATTAATATAACTAACTAATAGTAATTAATTTAATTTATTGTAATAAATCCATTTTGATCATAAAGTTGTTTTTATAAAATCATTCCCTTTATATTCAATAAGATCATATATTAATTTCTAATAAATTTATAACCAATAAATTTAACAATGTATTTGAATAAATTATTCTATTATATTAATAACCACTAATATAACAACTAGGTTATATATTATTATTTGAAATAAATATTTTTTAATAATATATCATTGTTCGGTAAAACTCGGTCTTCTATATTGTGCAAGAGATCAAGGAAATTCAATTCTGCGTGCAACATATGCTGACATTAGTAATCCATATAGATCATGAAAAAAAAAATTGTATTTATCTATATCATTTTCTTGAGTATAATTCATACCAAACTTAATAAAACATATTTTTAGCATTGTGTTAAATGAAAAATATAAAAAAGAATTACTTAAATAAAAAAATATTTTAAAAAATCCCAGGCTCCTACATATTGATAATGGATATGATCCAAAGATATGATTATTATTAATTATCTTAATTGTTTATATGTATTTGGGATTAAGGTTTATGAATCTCATTTCCCTTCCATGAGTTATACCATGAAAAAATATGATCCTACCTTTTTAGCACATGTTATGTAATAATGAAATGACGAAATGATTATGAAGACTATAACTTTAACACAAGTTTTATAATGATGAATTGTTTATGAAACACATTTAATTTCAATAGTTATTATATAATTAATTATCTACAAACTTTTGGAATACAAATATAAGATTTTCATTATATAATTGGTGGGGCCAATATCTCCCTCTAACGCATTGCGAAGATATTAATGTCTCAAGAGATAAAAAGGACTAGAGTATATAGTAAACATGACTCAGTAAGGGACTTTTCCTGTAATATTAATATTGGGAGTAAACCATGACTACTATGATGTTTGGATAGTGACCCCATTATTCAAAGAATCCACTTTTTGTGATCCATGGCTACTATGGACATGATTTTATATGATTATGTGTGTTTCCCCCTTCCATGTATTATTCCAATGTTATGTTTACATGGAACATGTTGCTTTATATCCTTTTGATTATTGTTTTATAAACTGTAAATATTAATTATATTACTCAATATTATGATCTTTTAAATAGAGGGTATGGGTTTTATATGATATACTCATTCTCTTGTACCCTTATTTTTATGTTATTATTACATATCTATATTTTTCACCCTTATAGAGAATCTGAGATCAGCTTTAATTTTGATTCATTTAACCAGGTGATGAAGAAAGGATTTATGTAGGGTATTATTGTGAAGATTATAAAAGGTAAATATATTTATGGGATGTTATTAAGATCATTCACCATATTAAAATATTGGGTACCTAGTCTTTAAATACGACAAACTAGTATGATCCTTATACATGTTTTTCCTATAATGTATTTAATATTCATCTGAAATATGTTTTATAGAAGTATGAAATTATTGTGTACTTATATTGGGTGAGCATAAAACATTGTTTGTAATCTGCAATGAATTTCCGGCACATTCATTTGGTATAATAATATGTAATAACTTTTTATTAATAAAATAGAAGATATGATGGAAAATTGTTTATTAAAAATCCATATTAAGTTCAATGTATAAAAATAATCAATTAATGTATTATCAACATTTATTACTAATTGGAAAAACCATTCACTAGTTTGCTGCCATGAAAACTGATATTGAAACTCAATATTTCTGCCTCTAATTGAAATTAGTATTTCATGACCATACTCCATCCCACATAAATAGTGGTACATCCCAGCCAAGGTATAATTCATTGAACATAAAACAAAAAAAAATCAATGATTTATACCTCATTATTTAACATAAATCACTATTGATGTCAAATTATTTCATAAAAAAATTTATTGCATTAAATAATATTGTAATTTCATACCGCAATTTGAATTTATTAAACAAAGGGGGTCTCCCAAATGATATACAATTATTTATATCACCAAAACATAATATGAAATTGGTTCCAAAAATAATTCAAAAAAATTATTTATAGAATATCCACATAAAAATTTAATATATACCAACTATTCATTTTATAAAATATGTAAACTGATAGAGAATCCACTGTCCTTTTATGAAATGATAAAAATAAGGAATAAAACCACACCCACTCTAGATTCAGCCTTAAAATGCATTCCGTTCAACAGATTCAATAAAATAGCATCAATAAAATAATCATTTCACATAGATATATCTTATAATAGAGATTTATGGATGTAATAGATGGAAATAAGTTTAAATATATAGATAAAATTGAAGAATTTGGACATATCATTGATTCTGGAGAACCAAAAAACATTAATTTTCTAAAGATTCTTAAGGATTGATGGTAAATTCCAAGGGATAATATGAATGATAAAGGGTTTAACAGCCATAAATAGGAGAATAAAAATGATATTTTAGGTCCCTTAATATGATTTAGTGACTATTATTTGGTGTGTTTAATGAACATCACATGGGTTGAAAAATGAACTTTTAAATAGTGCATGAATTGTTCACATACTACTGGATAACACCAAGGTTGCTACATAGGTTGAGCTACTTAGACTGAAAAACTATCACGAACCATGTGGTGCTACTATCTCTGGAACACCACCAACTATGTTTGACCAATACGGTTTAAAAACATGCCCTAACCTTATTTCCACACTATCTCACCTCACATGGTTTCTACTGGTATGCACAATGTTTCTGATAACTATACAGTAATCATGTTTAGAACCAATTACACCTAATATCCAATTGTATGGTATCCTAGAGATAGTTAAAAATATCCCCCAACTATTCTCAAATTTTCACCCTTTAAAACACATCCAAAAACACTTATCCTTTATGGATATCAGTAAATTGTAACCCAATGATTAGATAACATAAATTAATTTTAAAATATTAATGTATATTAAATGATGGTGATAAATATAGCATTTCTCTTCTATATAATACTAACTATGATATAATTTATCAAAGAATGTGATATGGTGAGAAACATTTATCTTATTTTTTATCATTTCCTACTCTTTATTAACATATCAAAGAAATAATATATCATTATTCTGTATTATATAAAACAAAATGATATCCACATATAAATCATTCTGCTATTTCAAAATTCATCATTTTAAAATATAAGATATTGTAATGGACCCTCATAGATACTCAGGTACTGAGATACATGTGCCAGTACTAACATAGTCCAAAAGGAATTCTTGATCCCAATAGGTTGGTAACTAGAACCCGACATCATAAAATATAAATTTTGGAATGTATTTACCTCAATCATGTTGAAATAAATAGATATATATATGTTTTCTCAATAACATACTAGGAAGATGAAACCAAAATTCAACCACGTATATCAATGTATCACAATTCTAAAAATAACAACTATATGTCCCAATGAGACATCACTCCAAGCACTAGGGAATCAACAATTTCTACCACATCCTAGAGCTTCCTCCCCTTCACTCAGACCTGACATGAGAAAATCTAAAAACACCAGAAAAAATATTTAGGGTGTGAGATAAAAAACCCATTAGGTTCTCAGAAAATGTTACATAATAAGATTCCTAAATAATAATTAAAATAGAGATTTAAATTTCAATAAAAATATTCATTGAAGTACATTTTTCATATTTTATAGAAATCATCATGCATTTAATGGTGGTGGAAAATATTTGTAACATGTTTTATAAAATCATTTTATACAAAAATGTAAATTTAAATCACTAAGCATGAGTAAAATAGTCTCATAACCAATGGAGTTTATATTAAAATCAGTAACAGTTAATACCATGGTATTCTACCATATAGTAATATATTTACATGTTATGGGATCATCATAGATATCATATCATTGATCCCACAAAAAATATGTATACCCACATCCCTCAGCATCACGTTGAATAGGACTCATCAAAATCCCATTAAGGATAATATATGCCAAATTAGGTGTTTTTTTGTATATTTTCGAATTGTTTATAAGTAATTACCATCCTAACATGTTTTTCCTAAATAAACCACTAACTTCCCTTACTCACATGATCTCAATTAATCTTCAGATAAAGGGAAAATCATTGTAACGACCCGAAATTTTGAAAAAATCTTGTTTCCTAATTTCATCTGTTATTTTATTTTTATACTCAACAAAAATGTTTTATTTGATAAACATGATTATAAATTAAAATGATACCATTGGGTTTTGACTGTTATATGACCATTGGTCAATATGATTGATGTGAACTAAATGTTTCGATTATTGTCTCTAAATACTCGAAGCCCGTCTAACAGAACTTGGGAAGGACGTAGCACCACTGGGATTTGCTCTGGACCAAATCCAAGCTGAACTTCATCGTGTGAAGCTAGAACGGAATCGCCTTTGCGAGAAGTTCAAACTAATAGAAATTACTACTCGTGCAATGTTGGCCGAGCCTCCCTCGGATTCTCTCACCTTAGAACACCTTACACATAGGACCTATGCTGGTATGATAAGGGGCTATGTAAGAAGACCGTAACTGCCTTGTGTAATCCTTTGTTTTAAGAAAAATTGGGATTTCTTCTTAGGATGATGTTTATGAATTTTCAAATGACCGGATAAATATAGTATGCATATTTTGGATGAATTTTAGAAAAAGGATATTTTAAAAATGTTTATGTAAACCTTAAATAATTAAAAATGTGTAATGATTTTCGAAAAATGGTCATCTACAATTATGTTCAGCACGAAATTTGGAGTCTAATAAGATCAACGTGATTTTTGATGAATAGTAAATTATGAATAGTTATTTTATGATTAGGATTAGTAATATGACCAAATGGATTAGTAATCTCACTTAAAGAAAGTTTTAAAATAATCTAGGAACCTTGATTATGTAATGTGATTCAATAAAATGTTTAAATAACGGTTTCATAAATTATTATTCAAGTATTAGTTTTTTCGGGTGAATAGTGTTTTTTAATTAAAAATTAAATTTAAAAATATTTAGAAAATTATTTTTATAAAATGGATTTCATTTTTGAACTCAGAGCACCGATATTATGTTATGGTAATTTTTGGGGTTTCTTCTGAAAAAATGAATTTTTGGTGAATAGTGTATTTATTTAAAAATAAATTTAAAAATATTTAGAAAATTAGTTTTATAAAATTGAGTTCATTTTTTAAATCAGAGCATTGATATTTGGTTAGTGTGAAATTTTGGGACTTTTATGAGAAAGTTGAATTTTCAGTGAATAGTAAGAAATACAGTTTTAGGGTTTCGGTATGTTTAATGACATCATAACTGGGTCATGGTGATGTCATGAGATATTTTGAGGGTTGGCCGCCCAAGGGTGATGCATTATTGTATTAGGGGCCCCATGTGGTCTAACTTCATGGAAAATTTCATGAGAGAGCACATGGGTTTGAGAAAAGCACTTGTGAGGTGTCCCTTGGCCATTAATGCCTTGTCCCCTCACTTTCCCTATAAATACCAAGCCCTCCTCTCTTATTTTCGACTCAAAAACCATCCTCAACGAATTTCTGGTCTCCTTACCTCCCAAGGAGTCCTCCCAAGGTTCCCCCAAGCCCTCAAGGTCCAAACCATTGGGTTTCAAGAGTCACGTTTTAAGGTAAGGGATCCGACCTCTCTCTTTCTTTTCAAGAAATCTCTTTTATGTCATTTCATTTATGCTCTATGTTCTTATGTTAAAGGATGTTCTTTTATACTACTCTTACTTCCCTTTTCATGTTAATATAATGAGAGATCCCCTCTTACTCTCATTATTTCGTTTTATGAAGTTTTAAGTGGCGTCGTTAGGCTGCCGAAATTTTTTTAACAGATTCTTTCTCCCTCCTCATTTTTCAAGATCTACTTTCATGTAAAGTATTTCAAGTTCCTTTTTATTATGTTGGGGTATGATCTCTAAATTTATCATACTGATCTTTTATGATCATATGATGAGAGACCCCATTTGATCTCTTCATTTCAGTATTTTGAAGTTTTAAGTGGCGCCGTTAGGCTGCCGAATTTTTAAGTGGTTCTTTCACCATTCTCCTTTTTCAAAGTTCTAATTCCATGTCAAGTCTTGCAAGTTATTTTTTATTATGTTGGGGTACAATATCGAAATATATCATACTGATAATTTATTTTCATATGATGAGAGACCCTATTTGATCTAATCAATTAATTTTTGTTGAAGTTTATGTGACGCAGATAGGCTGTCGAATTTCTAAGGGGTTGTTTCACCCTTCTCATTTTCAAGTTCTATTTTCTTGTCAAGTCTTTGAAGTTCCTTTTAATTATGTTGGGGTATGATCTCTATATCTATCATACTGGAATTTTATTTACATCTGATTAGAGACCCTATTTGATCCTGTCAATTCATTTTTGTTGAAGTTTAAGTGATGCCGTTAGGCTGCCAACTTTTTAAGGGATTCTTTCACCCGTCTCTTTTTCAAAGTTATAATTTCTTGTCAAGTATTTCAAGTTCCTTTTTATTATGTTGTGGTATGATATCTATATCTATCATACTGGACTTTTATGTTCATATAATGAGAGACCCTATTTGATCTCATCAATTCATTTTTGGTTGAAGTTTATGTGATGCCGTTAGGCTGCCGAATTTTCATAAGAGAAATCTTATTTTTGTCTTCCTTTCAAGTTCTTCGTTTCATATGGTATATCATTCAAATTTCATTACCATATTCTTAAATAAATTATATTCTATTCCCCTCCTATTTTATGAATCATTTTCAGTGGGTGACCCATGTCCCCTCCCTTTTCAATGTTTTCTAAAACCATGTATCATAGCCGTTAGGCTGCATAGTTTTCGTCTCAAAATGCCTCCCTCTTTATCTCAAAATTATTTTATGTTATAAAGTGAGTACTCAAAGCTCTTATTTCTACAAGGGTATTCACATATATATCAAAATGTTCTATTTTAAATTCTGGGATTTACAAACATGAAACCCGCTTCCCCTTTCCATGGGTTTAAAGTGACATAAAGCTCATGTCTTTAATGTAGTTTTTAAATGTTATGATTATGAAATGAACCCTATTTCTTTTATTCTATATGGGTTGTTTATGAAATGATTGATGATGATATATGTGGCTCACATGATAATAAATACATGTCAAGGGTGCACCCAGATAGCGCTCCAATGCATTGGGTAAAGGCTTAATCTCTAAACATGACTTTTTAAACTGATACCTTGGTGAATAACCTTGGTAATTTTTAATGACACCTTGGGGATGGAACTTGGTGAAACGAAATGATTGTCAATATTAAATGTTTCAGCCACATATTCTAGTTATGAAAAATGTTATTTTTATTCTGATGTATCTCATGATTTCTTGCTCATTCCATAAAGTTCTTTTCATATCCTTATTGAAGTATCTCAAGTTCACATGTAAAATGTTTCTCTTGTTTCCCTTACTAGGCCTTCTTCTCACCCTTTCTTTTGATGCATGTCCCCAGGTTAAGAGATGCTGTAATGAACCTAGGATGAACTTAAAGAGAATCCTTTCAAGTGTTTAAGATGAATGTTTTATGTTTTCATGTTTTAAGTTCCTGATTTCCAAGACACTAAACCTTATAAATCCTCAGTTTTTTGTAATGTAATGGAAGTTTATGTTATAAAAATATGGGATGCTATAGTTGGTATCAAAGGATGGTTTATTTATTTGTGGAAATTAGGATATGAAAAATTTAGGAAGAACCCTATAGAAAAGTTTAAATATAGGAAATCCTCCTGGTATTTTGGTGAGTATTGAGTAAGGGGTTTCCAAGCAAATACATCCCTGTCTGGGTACGAGCAGGTAGAGGTGGCTCTGGGACAGATGTAAATAGGGTTAAAACCTGAAAACGCCGCTTTGAGTTAGACTCGAATGGGAACTGGTACACAACAACGGGCCTTGTTTCACTCTTGGTTACGACACTCTCGGGGGATATGCTTTGGTAAATTCATAAGCATAGTATGAACCATTGTTAAAGGAACAAAGATTCACATAAAAATATGTGATCATGGATAACCTAGATTGGAACCTAGGGGATCACAAGTTAGGGTATACTTTTCTTCTACAAGTTATCCTTATATTCTTTAAGGTCCTTTTCATGATTATTGGTTATGTATTTAAGCCTCTAATTATAATTTCTCTTCTTAGTTAATGGTGGGAGATGGAAGAACATGTCCCAACAACCAATGTGGGTGGAAATGTGATGATTTCCCTATTGATGTGACAGAGATGACCAAAGATCAAGTTGAACATATTTTGATTATGCCAAACCAGCTATCTAAAATCACAATTAACAATTGGTACCTATTTGAATTCCCAAACTCGTCAAGGAAGGAGAAGGCGATGTCTCAAGGATGTTCATATGATAATGTTGATAAGGGAAAGAAGGCTCAATTTCCTTTGTGCAAAAACTATGGAAAGGGGCACCAAGGAGAATGTCACAAAGGAACCGGGAGGTGTTTTAAGTGTGGGAAGATAGGGCATAATGTAGCCAATTTCTTTAAAAAAATGGATAGTGTGATGAATAGAGATAAGGTTCGATCTAATATGACTTATACTTTTCGATGTCGTAAATGTGGAGAAGTTAGACACTATCCAAGGAAATGATCTCCTAGAATGGGTGAGAAGCATGATGCGCATCAAAAATCATAAAGGAAAAGGGAACAATGAAAGTTCTATGTTGATATGGATCATGATGAGTGAAGTACATGTAACTTCTTCGCAATAATTTTCTATGTCATGTTGTATTTTAGTTCGTGCTCTATGAGAATATCTTTTATGTTTTCTAAGGTCATCGAATCACTACCTAAGATGAATTTATATCATTAAGGAAAACATCTATTGTTATGTACCACATGTTTATGTAGTGAAGCTATTCTTCTTTAAAAAAAGGTGATTAGGGGATTAATAGATGATTATTATTTTGGAAGGCGTTCACTATTTTGGGGACCCTATATGATCGAGGTAAATAGATTACTATGGTATTCTCTTGAGGAGTAATGGATGACTTATATTTTGAAGAATCGATGAATTTCAGGTGGACTTATAGTAATTTAGGTTACTTATGGGAATGATTAACCTATCTTGGGTAAAATATGTTTAGGTTATCTACTTTTGTTATAAGATGTTAGGAGTGGTTGATGTTGTTTGGAGATGAATAATGATGTTTATTTTAGAAGACTATGTTATCAAATCCTTCTTGTATTTGGGTTTCAATCTTGGTTTAGTTTATTTTGATGAATTTTAAGGACCATTATTTATGGAATGGTCTATGATGAACTTTGGGTAGTACCATGGAACCTTGACGATTTAAAAGTAGTTTCCATTCCTATGGGATTATTTCTTTTTGAAGAGTTGTTTTACCTTACCCTTTCTATTTTTGGGATAATGTTTAAAGATAGAAGAAATAAATAGTTAATCTTTTGTGGATTATGTGATTCTCTAGAAGATGATTCTTGTGTTTTGATGAGACCAAGTAGTTTTGAATGCTCATCATTTGGAGGAAAGATTAGTTTGGTAGAAACTTATTAAAGGGTGAAACTCTACCTAAAGGTAGATATATTTCCTTATGTTTTTGTTCTATGTTGTAAATAAATTCCGCAAAATTATGAAAAGGAACGTAAAACAAAAGTGTTGTTGGTTTACGTTTCCTACTAGGTAATCAAAGATCGTTTACACACATCATAAGTTTGGGATTTTCTTATGGTTAACTTTATCTTAATCATGTTTTCTATCACTCCCCTTTAGAATGTGACCCTTTGTTTTCTCCTCCATGTCCATGTTTCCTACATGGAATCCTAGTATGAGTAAACTTGGGTGGCCTTTGTACTTCCTTTTCTTTCTTTTAAAGTAATAGTGTTACTGACTCTTTTTCTGATGTGGGACTTTCAATGAAATTTCAAAATCCAATTTTAAAAATTGCGAGGATGCAATTTCTTATGGGGGAAGATTGTAACGACCCGAAATTTTGAATAAATCTTGTTTCCTAATTTCATGTGTTATTTTATTTTTATACTCAACAAAAATGTTTTATTTGATAAACATGATTATAAATTAAAATGATACCACTGGGTTTTGACTGTTATATGACCATTGGTCAATATGATCGCTGTGAACTAAATGTTTCGATTATTGTATCTAAATACAAGTGATCTCGGTTAATTAATATAGAATGAAGATTCGATGGCCTCACCCAGTAGTCTTGGACCGATCGAAGCCCATCTAACAGAACTTGGGAAGGAGGTAGCACCACTGGGATTTGCTCTGGACCAAACCCAACCTGAACTTCATCGTCTGAAGCTTGAACTGAATCACCTATGTGATAAGTTCAAACAAATAGAAATTTCTACTCGTGCAATGTTGGCCGAGCCTCCCTCAGATTCTCTCACCTTAACACACCTTACACTTAGGTCCTATGCTGGTATGATAAGGGGTTATGTAAGAAGACCGTAACTGCCTTGTGTAATCCTTTGTTTTAAAAAAAATTGGATTTCTTCTTATGATGATGTTTATGAATTTTCAAATGACCGGATAAATATAGTATGCATATTTTGGATGAATTTTAGAAAACGGATATTTTAAAAATGTTTAGGTAAACCTTAAATAATTAAAAATGTGTAATTATTTTCAAAAAATGGTCATCTAAAATTATGTTCAGTACGAAATTTGGTGTCTAATAAGATCAACATGATTTTTGATGAATAGTAAATTATGAATAGTGATTTTATGATTAGGATTAGTAATATGACCAAATGGATTAGCAATCTCACTTAAAGAAAGTTTTAAAATAATCTAGGCACCTTGATTAAGTAAAGTGATTCAATAAAATGGTTAAATAACGGTTTCATAAATTATTATTCAAGTATTAGTTTTTTCAGGTGAATAGTGTTTTTTAATTAAAAATTAAATTAAAAAATATTTAGAAAATTATTTTTGTAAAATGGATTTCATTTTTGAACTCATAGCACCGATATTATGTTATGGTAATTTTTGGGGTTTTTTCTGAAAAAATGAATTTTCGGTGAATGGTGTATTTATTTAAAAATTAATTTTAAAATATTTAGAAAATTATTTTTATAAAATGGAGTTCATTTTTGAAATCAGAGCATTGATATTTGGTTAGTGTGAAATTTTGGGACTTTTCTGAGAAAGTTGAATTTTCAGTGAATAGTAAAAAATACAGTTTTAGGGTTTCGGTATGTTTAATGACATCAATACTGTGTCATGGTGATGTCATGAGATATTTTGAGGGTTGGCCGGCCAAGGGTGATGCATTATTGTATTAGGGGCCCCATGTGGCCTAACTTCATGGAAAATATCATGAGAGAGCACATGGGTTTGAGAAAAGCACTTGTGAGGTGTCCCTTGGCCATTAATGCCTTGTCCCCTCACTATCCCTATAAATACCAAGCCCTCCTCTGATCTTTTCGACTCAAAAACCATCCTAGATGAATTTTTGGTCTCCTTAACTCCCAAAGAGTCCTCCCAAGGTGCCCCAAGCCCTCAAGGTCCAAATCATTGAGTTTCAAGAGTCACGTTTTAAGATAAGAGATCCGACCTCTCTCTTTCTTTTCAAGAAATCTCTTTTATGTCATTTCATTTATGCTCCATGTTCTTATGTTAAAGGATGTTCTTTTATACTCCTCTTACTTCCCTTTTCATGTTCATATAATGAGAGATCCCCTCTTACTCCCTTTATTTCGTTTTATGAATTTTTAAGTGGCGCTGTTAGGCTGCCGAAAATTTTGTAACGGATTCTTTCTCCCTCCTCATTTTTCAAGATCTATTTTCACGTAAAGTATTTCAAGTTCCTTTTTATTATGTTGGGGTATGATCTCTAAATTTATCATACTGATCTTTTATGATCATATGATGAGAGACCCCATTTTATCTCTTCAATTCAGTATTTTGAAGTTTTAAGTGGCGCCGTTAGGCTGCCGAATTTTTTAAGTGGTTCTTTCACCTTTCTCCTTTTTCAAAGTTCTAATTCCATGTCAAGTCTTGAAAGTTACTTTTTATTATGTTGGGTTATGATATCTAAATCTATCATACTTATCATTTATTTTCATATGATGAGAGACCCTATTTGTTCTCATCAATTAATTTTTGATGAAGTTTAAGTGACGTCATTAGGCTGTCGAATTTCTAAGGTGTTCTTTCGCCTTTCACATTTTCAAGTTCTATTTTCTTGTCAAGTCATTGAGGTTCCTTTTTATTATGTTGGGGTATGATCTCTATATATATAATACTGGACTCTTATTTTCATATTATGAGAGACCCTATTTGATCCTTTCAATTCATTTTTCTTGAAGTTTAAGTGATACCGTTAGGCTGCCAAATTTTTAAGGGATTCTTTCACCCTTCTCTTTTTCAAAGTTCTACTTTCTTGTCAAGTCTTCCAAGTTCCTTTTTATTATGTTGGGGTATGATATTTATATCTATCATAATGGAATTTTAAGTTCATATAATGAGAGACCCTATTTGATCTCATCAATTCATTTTTGTTTGAAGTTTATGTGACGCCGTTAGGCTACGAATTTTCATAAGAGAAATCTTATTTTTGTCTTCCTTTCATGTTCTTTGTTTCATATGGTATATCATTCAAATTTCATTACCATGTTCCCAAATACTTTATATTTTGTTCCCCTCTTGTTTTATGAATCAGTTTCAGTGGGTGACCCATGTCCTCTCCCTTTTCAATGTTTTCTAAAACCATGTATCATAGCCGCTAGGCTGCATAGTTTTCGTCTCAAAATGCCTCCCTCTTTATCTCAAAATTATTTTATGTTATAAAGTGAATTGTAGAGACCCGTATCTTGACGTACATGGACATTACATTACATTTGCGGAATACTTAGTACATAACAATAATACACACACAAGGATCGTAATAGTTTAGTGTCTTTGGAAACTCGGAACGTAATCTTCTAATCCTGGTGAAAGATCTTCAAAATCTCCCACAAAGATCTTCTTTTTTTTTACCTAAAACCTTTCTTTATATCCTGGGGAAAAGAAAACATAAAAGGGTGAGCTCAAATGCTCAGTAAGGGTAAACAAAAGAAATATCAATCACATAATTTTCATAAGAACATAACATTTTTGGAAATCTTAACCTGCAAAAGAGAGCATAATTTCATAACATGGGATAAATCATAGTAGTGAAAATGAAACCCTTACTTAAAACATTACTCATTGTGGCATACACACATAATCATAGAGAATCATTTCTTGTTAGTCAAGACTCATTGCCAAGACTATCTTAGTGGACAAAGTCCCTTTCTGAATCGAGTAATCCTCGTTTCAGTCCTGTTTCACTGAACCGGTATAACCTACCATTCCAGCCATGTCTATCTCATGAGATATAAAATCTTTACCCAATGCATTGGAGGGAGATATAGGTCCCACCCATCTCATAATTATACCATTCTTATGTGTGCCACAAAATCATAAATCATACATCATTGCATAACCCATGTAATAAAAATGGGATTCTTAAACAACATGACATCATAAAACCATTCATATAAGATAAAGGAATTCATAAACATAATTCCATCACAACATAGTCAAATCAATGTAAAAATATGGATAGAAACAGAACCCTTTATTATCTTAGATGGAAAATAATTTTGATAAAACACATGAAATGAATTCTTGAGGAAAATATCCTTTCTTCTTCAAAATCAATTTCTTTTCACAAAACATCATACAATTTTAAAAGAAAGAGATTTTATTAAAAATAGTCATGAAATATTTTGGAAGAAGGTTCATGAAAATAAGGCTTTATAAAACCGTAAAAATCCGTTCGTGCCGTATAAGTTAAAAAAAACATTCTTCGTACTTTTGTCGGAAAAGTCAAAAAGTACCTCGTACGGAAAAACGACAAAAGATTCCTTTCATATTCTTTACTAAAAACTCACCTAAGGGTAAAATTGGATTTAAACTATTGCAAGTGGATGGAAACAATATTACATATTGATGGAACATGGATGTGGATGATAAAATACACCCCAGTAAATACTTACGAATAAACAATCTCGGATAAAAATGAGATTGTGATATTTCCCTTACCTTAGGTCCAATTTGCTTCGTATGTGTCCGAACCTCCTGTATAATGATTTAAATAATGTCATTGACTTATTAAAGAATCATATTCATTGTTATGATATCATATATGGTTCACTTATGACATTATATTACCCGTTCTTTTGTAAATTCCATGTTAAAGAAGCGTTTTGGGTAAAATCGTTTCATTTATCGTAGGTGTTTTGACTTGTTGTTCTTGACATCATTATTACTTATATCCTGATTTACTTACTTCCAGAATATAAAATATGATTTATATATCATATATATTCAGTATATATATATATATATAATAGATAGATAAATAAAATGAAAAACACCGTTCATGGAGACGGTAGTCCGTACGTACGCATGAACGCTGTTTTTCTTTCCTTATTGTCTTGAAATGGAAGTAAGTAGATGACATACATATGTATATATATACATAAATCCAGTAGCTTTATAATGTCATATATTTCATTATTATTTCTTATATATACATTATAATCATTCTTAAATGGTTAACATGGAGAATGAATCTCATCGCGTCGTGGAGACGGTATTCCGTACGTACGCACGAGCGATGATATCATTTCTATAAATATTGAATTGAATTGTAGTGTATTATACAATATATCAGAATCAATATGATGTTGTAATAACTATGTATAGTTATTCTTTACACCATTATACCCATCCATGTAAGGTGGTGGTGGAAAATAGATTACACCACGGCGTGGAGACGGTATTTCGTACGTACGCACGCGCGGTGATTTCTTTTTCTGTAGGATGGATAGATGGTGAAATAGGGTTGTTTCATACTTATAATAATATATCAGTATATGAGTTATACTTATGTTATTACTTCATAATGAAACAACCTAAGAAGAAGAAGTGGAAGAAGAAATAAAGATGAAAGAATTGGTAACGGTAATTACCTCTTCTTTGAAGTGCCTCTTTGAGACCTCCTCTTAGGGCACTAGAATTGGTCTTTGAGGAAGACCAGAACCTCTAGGATGTTGCTAGGGAAGTGGAGAAGAGATTTTGGCAGGGGTTGGCCGAGCTTGAGTGCTCAAATTGGTGTGAGGAGGAGGGGGAGGAGGTGTCCTTTTATAGGGGAGGAGAGGGGCACCTTAGGAATATCTCAAAATATTATTTTATATTAAAGTCAAAATCGGTTTATAATGGTTCCAAAGGGTCTTATTTCGAAGCTAAAGTGGGGATGGGTCGAAATCCTATCAACCAATAGGATTTAGACAAGTTTAGGGTATTATTTTAACATTATCAATTAGATTTAACTATAAGTTAAATAATTTAGCTTTTACCGTGTCTTTTTGTTTTCTTACACTATATGGTTAATACACTTACTATAACATGCCAAACAAACCCCAAATTGTTTATTATTAATATATATATCCTTATCTAAGTCATTTGGCCGAACCTTAGATTTTTAGGAATACAATAACAATTAATAATATAATATTTGATTTAAAAACTATTTTGTGTCAATTTTGACACAATTTGATATATGATTTTTGTGAAAGTCATAACAGAATTAAATGTTCGAACCAAGTTGATTAAATCAACATTAATATATCATAGTAACCTATAAAATTAGTGTAATTCATAAAAAGTCTCAAATTACATTTATTTTGGTGTTTATAACATCAATTATGTCAATATTTCATTAATAAGATAATTACTGCATCATCGTTGTGTCATAAATAAATTAAATTATTTGATGTCTAAAAATTACAAATAAAATACCATAATGTAGGAAATCTTTTTAGCTTTCTAATGAATATTTATAGACGAATTTATCTTATGTATAACCCCATATTAAAAATGATTTACTTATTAAACTTTGATTTTAACTATTTTAACCCTTCTTTAAATAAATTAATAATAAAAGTCCTAATCTAATCCAAGTGGGCCTAAATGGTCATATTTTATTCCTAAGATTGTTTTTGGTCGAATTACACTTGTCCAATAGAATTAGGACATGTGTTAGGGTAATAGTAATATCATATTTACCCTTAGTTACCCTATTTACTATTAACCGCGGTAAAAAAAAGTAAAAAGTTACTATTCACCAAAAAAATTATTTTCATCTCATTGAACCACATTTTAGTCCTTGATATTAACCGTGTCTCTAGGATTTTTGAAATTCCATTCACAGAAGCGGTAAAATTAGGTTTTATGCAAAATTCAGTTTTTAACCTACTACTTAGTAGTTTCACTATTCATCAAAAATTGATGTTTTTCAGAACAATGCCAAAATTTCATCCCAAGCTATATTTCATATTCCGAATTCAAAAAATGAAGTCTATTTTACCAAATTCATAACATAAAAGTTGCATTAATTAATTTTATAATTAAATCCCGCTGTTAAAACAAATAGCGTGTTTTTAAGAAACAATATCTATCAAAAGATTGACACTTGTTTATGTCTAGTTTAAATGTGAAACTACATCCAATGACCAACATTGAATTAAATTGTAAAAATATATTCTAAATATACTTTAAAACCACTCAAATTAATTATTTATCACTATTAATTATTTCGATTAAAAAAGTTGTTTTTAATTATAATTTAGTAATTTTCACTATTCATCAGAATATGAAAGTTATCCGAAAAGTACCAAAATTTCACCTTAGGCTAAATTCGATACTCCGAATCCAAAAATAAAGTTCATTTTGAAAAATAAGATTTACTGGATTTCAAAAAGTGGTTATTACTATTCATAACGGCTAGTTTTAATAATATTTTTATAGCATATCGTTGTTTAGTGAAACTCGGTATTGCGTACTACACACGCTATCGAGGAAGGTCGCGATTGCGTGTAATGCAAGTCAAGTCAAGGATGTGTGTTGTGCAAGCTCCTTTTGGTGTAGCGTACAACACAAGACATTAATAAAATTAAAAAGAATATTTTTTTATAAAATCTTGGGCTGTTACATTCTACCCCCCTTAAAATGAATTTCGCCCTCGAAATTCGTCGGGGTTATAAATGGTTTACTATTTCAAAGATTCTTTAATAGAATCCCACATCGTAAAAGGGAATACCAAAACTTGGATTTAAAAACTAAAGTATGAAATGTAACGATTACCCAAATAAACTAATCACTGGGTTTCCACATAGGTGAAAATATGGATATGGAAGAGAAATCTAACCATCATGTTCTGATGGAGAGTGGTAGAGAACATGGCTATGGAAAATCCAGTAATCACAAATCCATAAATTTGTGACGATCTAAGGTACCATCTAATTCATCAGGTATAAGATCACTAGGACAACATTTTTGGTTTTCAAGATCATTTCCCTAAAGTTGAAAATTTGAATTAGAATAAATACTTACTTTATTTTGATACAATATCACTGTTGTTCGTGCCTTGAACAATTTCCACTTCATCTCTTAAATAAATGAAGTTGAATTTGTTATTCGTGAAGTGTTAGCAGATCATGTGATAGAATGACGGGTGATTCCATCTGTCTCAAACATAAGTCATTCTATAGTGAGATTAATCATATATAGTTCCTAAAATGGACTTATACTTCATATATCATACTGCTTAATATAATAAAACTAGTTTCTACTAAACAGGGACTTCCTGTAGGTCAGTGGTAGGCGATAAAGGCCAGTCGCACTTCGGTTGTGGGTTCGATTCCCACAGCCTTGTCCGAAGCGATGGGCTGTCGCCCGTCCTGCAGGTTGTCCTTTTTCTAAAACTATATTACTATAACATCCCATAATATCGAAAAAACTTCTATCCTTAAACAATACTAACTTATGTCCAACATAATCCATTCCAATCTTTAGGCTTATCCATAATACTACAGTCCATTCTCATAACATAGTGAAAATGATTACCAGAGATTTAATACCATCGTTGATCCCCATATGTCATAAGATATATCTTGTTGGTCACATTCCAAACATTCAAATGCCTTAATCTTGTACTCTCTTGAATACCCATTGAACCTTAGTGAAAACTTGAATGCAGTTAAAAGTTAACACTTTTCACATACCGAAATCCTCAAAATTCTATATACTCAAACCATGATATCACTTAGTCCTTATATCAATCATGAGCTCATGAATACTGTTAAACATTTCATTTTCTCGTTTTCCTTTCATAATATCTCAATCACTTTGAATACCACATTAGACCAATACATAAGTATTCCAATATTCCATGATACAACATTATTTTGGAATCCCATTACATAAAAACTTAATCATTCCACCACATCGTTGTCATATTCAACATTGCCAATAGTGATCGCATGTGACTTCCCTTTGTCCTTTGCCTTAAGCGGTTGCTCATGTCGATCATCACTAACCCTTGGATTAGGGCAATTATTAGCATAATGCCCCATTTCCTTGCACTTGAAGCATTGAAGTGTTGGCGGTGCGTTCTCTGCAGTGTTTGCTTTATTCACATCATTAGAAACCCTTTTTCCATTACTTCGACACTCAGCTGCTCGATGACCTTCTTTTCCACACTTAAAACATTTTCTAGTCCCTTTAAGACAATCTCCACCATGCTTCTTTCCACACTTTGTGCATAAGGAAACATTCATCTTCTTTTCACCATTATTCTAAGATCTCTCCTTGAACTCCATCTTTCGTTTCTTGTCAAAACCATGAGATGGATATGTAACACCAACTTCCATTTCTACCTTGATAGCACAACGCACAATTTCTTCATAGCTACTGAAGTCTCTTATAGCTAATGCCCTTCGAAGACTTGGTTTTAAGCCACTGAAAAATCGATCAACTTTACTTTCAGGTTGGATGATAATTCCAGAAGCATACCTTGCAAGTCTTGTAAAATTTGCTTCATAGGTACCAACAGATTCATCGTCCCTTTGCTTTAGTTCAAGAAACTCTTTCTCCATCTTTGTTCGAAGAATACGAGGGAAGTACTTACTGAAAAACAAGTTCTTGAACTCGTCCCATTCCATGGACTCAATTTCATCTCTTGGCCTTGTATTCTTGATAAGATTCCACCATTGATCAGCTTCACCTTCCAAACGATATACTGCTAAGATGACTTTATCATGTTCAGAACATTGAAGAACTGAAAATATCTTTTCAGTTGTACTGATCCATTGTTCAGCCACAAGTGGATCAGAAGACCCACTGAAAGAAGGTGGACGTTGCCTCATGAAGGACTCAATAGAATATTGTTCCCTTCTCTGCTCATTTGGAAGTCCAAAATGATTCATAGCTTGTGTAAGTATAGCAATAATATTTTTCTCTCCATCTCCCATAACATTTGTTTGTTCAGGAGGGCAATCATTGCATTGTCCATTGCATTGATCAACACGGTTCCTTCGGGTTCCAGCCATTGTCTAAAACCCAAAAAGAATAGTGTGAGAGGCAAAAATCATGCTAGGGAAAACAACATAATAAAGGGGGAGTACCTTCAATATCCAACATCTTAGGTTTAATTCTATGATCGTTAGCGTAATTCTATTACTATAACCTATACATATACTTATCCCTAGGGACATCCCTAGACATTCCTTAGAAATATCTCTAGGGATCTCACTAACGTTTTCGCATCCTAGTTTCCAAAGGTTGACTAAACCTTTCCTCTGATACCAACTGTAGAGACCCGTATCTTGACGTACATGGACATTACATTACATTTGCGGAATACTTAGTACATAACAAAAATACACACACAAGGATCGTAATAGTTTAGTGTCTTTGGAAACTCCGAACGTAATCTTCTAATCATGGTGAAAGATCTTCAAAATCTCCCACAAAGATCTTCTTTTTTTTTACCTAAAACCTTTCTTTATATCCTGGGGAAAAGAAAACATAAAAGGGTGAGCTCAAATGCTCAGTAAGGGTAAACAAAAGAAATATCAATCACATAATTTTCATAAGAACATAACATTTTTGGAAATCTTAACCTGCAAAAGAGTGCATAATTTCATAACATGGGATAAATCATAGTAGTGAAAATGAAACCCTTACTTAAAACATTACTCATTGTGGCATACACACATAATCATAGAGAATCATTTCTTGTTAGTCAAGACTCATTGCCAAGACTATCTTAGTGGACAAAGTCCCTTTCTGAATCGAGTAATCCTCGTTTCAGTCCTGTTTCACTGAACCGGTATAACCTACCATTCCAGCCATGTCTATCTCATGATATATAAAATCTTTACCCAATGCATTGGAGGGAGATATAGGTCCCACCCATCTCATAATGATACCATTCTTATGTGTGCCACAAAATCATAAATCATACATCATTGCATAACCCATGTAATAAAAATGGGATTCTTAAACAACATGACATCATAAAACCATTCATATAAGATAAAGGAATTCATAAACATAATTCCATCACAACATAGTCAAATCAATGTAAAAATATGGATAGAAACAGAACCCTTTATTATCTTAGATGGAAAATAATTTTGATAAAACACTTGAAATGAATTCTTGAGGAAAATATCCTTTCTTCTTCAAAATCAATTTCTTATCACAAAACATCATACAATTTTAAAAGAAAGATATTTTATTAAAAATAGTCATGAAATATTTTGGAAGAAGGTTCATGAAAATAAGGCTTTATAAAACCGTAAAAATCTGTTCGTGCCGTATAAGTTAAAAAAAACATTCTTCGTACTTTTGTCGGAAAAGTCAAAAAGTACCTCGTACGGAAAAACGACAAAAGATTCCTTTCATATTCTTTACTAAAAACTCACCTAAGGGTAAAATTGGATTTAAACTATTGCAAGTGGATGGAAAAAATATTACATATTGAGGGAACATGGATGTGGATGATAAAATACACCCCAGTAAATACTTACGAATAAACAATCTCGGATAAAAATGAGATTGTGATATTTCCCTTACCATAGGTCCAATTTGCTTCGTATGTGTCCGAACCTCCTGTATAATGATTTAAATAATGTCATTGACTTATTACAGAATCATATTCATTGATATGATATCATATATGGTTCACTTATGACATTATATTACCCATTCTTTTGTAAATTCCATGTTAAAGAAGCGTTTTGGGTAAAATCGTTTCATTTATCGTAGGTGTTTTGACTTGTTGTTCTTGACATCATTATTACTTATATCCTGATTTACTTACTTCCAGAATATAAAATATGATTTATATATCATATATATTCAGTATATATATATATATAATAGATAGATAAATAAAATGAAAAACACCGTTCATGGAGACGGTAGTCCGTACGTACGCATGAACGCTGTTTTTCTTTCCTTATTGTCTTGAAATGGAAGTAAGTAGATGACATACATATGTATATATATACATAAATCCAGTAGCTCTATAATGTCATATATTTCATTATTATTTCTTATATATACATTATAATCATTCTTAAATGGTTAACATGGAGAATGAATCTCATCGCGTCGTGGAGACGGTATTCCGTACGTACGCACGAGCGATGATATCATTTCTATAAATATTGAATTGAATTGGAGTGTATTATAAAATATATCAGAATCGATATGATGTTTTAATAACTATGTATAGTTATTCTTTACACCATTATACCCATCCATGTAAGGTGGTGGTGGAAAATAGATTACACCACGGCGTGGAGACGGTATTCCGTACGTACGCACGCGCGGTGATTTCTTTTTCTGTAGGATGGATAGATGGTGAAATAGGGTTGTTTCATACTTATAATAACATATCAGTATATGAGTGATACTGATGTTATTACTTCATAATGAAACAACCTAAGAAGAAGAAGTGGAAGAAGAAATAAAGATGAAAGAATTGGTAACGGTAATTATCTCTTCTTTGAAGTGCCTCTTTGAGACCTCCTCTTAGGGCACTAGAATTGGTCTTTGAGGAAGACCAGAACCTCTATGATGTTGCTAGGGAAGTGGAGAAGAGATTTTGGCAGGGGTTGGCCGAGCTTGAGTGCTCAAATTGGTGTGAGGAGGAGGGGGAGGAGGTGTCCTTTTATAGGGGAGGAGAGGGGCACCTTAGGAATATCTCAAAATATTATTTTATATTAAAGTCAAAATCGGTTTATAATGGTTCCAAAGGGTCTTATTTCGAAGCTAAAGTGGGGATGGGTCGAAATCCTATCAACCAATAGGATTTAGACAAGTTTAGGGTATTATTTTAACCTTATCAATTAGATTTAACTATAAGTTAAATAATTTAACTTTTACCGTGTCTTTTTGTTTTCTTACACTATATGGTTAATACACTTAGTATAACATGCCAAACGAACCCCAAATTGTTTATTATTAATATATATATCCTTATCTAAGTCATTTGGCCGAACCATAGATTTTTAGGAATACAATAACAATTAATAATATAATATTTGATTTAAAAACTATTTTGTGTCAATTTTGACACTATTTGATATATGATTTTTGTGAAAGTCATAACAGAATTAAATGTTCGAACCAAGTTGATTAAATCAACATTAATATATCATAGTAACCTATAAAATTAGTGTAATTCATAAAAAGTCTCAAATTACATTTATTTTGGTGTTTATAACATCAATTATGTCAATATTTCATTAATAAGATAATTACTGCATCATCGTTGTGTCATATATAAATTAAATTATTTGATGTCTAAAAATTACAAATAAAATACCATAATGTAGGAAATCTTTTTTGCTTTCTAATGAATATTTATAGTCGAATTTATCTTATGTATAACCCCATATTAAAAATGATTTACTTATTAAACTTTGATTTTAACTATTTTAACCCTTCTTTAAATAAATTAATAATAAAAGTCCTAATCTAATCCAAGTGGGCCTAAATGGTCATATTTTATTCCTAAGTTTGTTTTTGGTCGAATTACACTTGTCCAATAGAATTAGGACATGTGTTAGGGTAATAGTAATATCATATTTACCCTTAGTTACCCTATTTACTATTAACCGCGGTAAAAAAAAGTAAAAAGTTACTATTCACCAAAAAAAATTATTTTCATCTCATTGAACCACATTTTAGTCCTTGATATTAACCGTGTCTCTCGGATTTTCGAAATTCCATTCACAGAAGCGGTAAA
Source organism: Viscum album (assembly GCA_963277665.1). Classification (NCBI taxonomy): domain Eukaryota; kingdom Viridiplantae; phylum Streptophyta; class Magnoliopsida; order Santalales; family Viscaceae; genus Viscum; species Viscum album. Next base: position 1,425,033,372 of record OY728140.1, on the reverse strand, counting down.
ATTAAGTTTTATGCAAAATTCAGTTTTTAACCTACTACTTAGTAGTTTCACTATTCATCAAAAATTGATGTTTTTCAGAACAATGCCAAAATTTCATCCCAAGCTATATTTCATATTCCGAATTCAAAAAATGAAGTCTATTTTACCAAATTCATAACATAAAAGTTGCATTAATTAATTTTATAATTAAATCCCGCTGTTAAAACAAATAGCGTGTTTTTAAGAAACAATATCTATCAAAAGATTGACACTTGTTTATGTCTAGTTTAAATGTGAAACTACATCCAATGACCAACATTGTATTAAATTGTAAAAATATATTCTAAATATACTTTAAAACCACCCAAATTAATGATTTATCACTATTAATTATTTCAATTAAAAAAGTTGTTTTTAATTATAATTTAGTAATTTTCACTATTCATCAGAATATGAAAGTTATCCGAAAAGTACCAAAATTTCACCTTAGGCTAAATTCGATACTCCGAATCCAAAAATAAAGTTCATTTTGAAAAATAAGATTTTCTGGATTTCAAAAAGTGGTTATTACTATTCATAATGGCTAGTTTTAATAATATTTTTATAGCATATCGTTGTTTAGTGAAACTCGGTATTGCGTACTACACACGCTATCGAGGAAGGTCGTGATTGCGTGTAATGCAAGTCAAGTCAATTATGTGTGTTGTGCAAGCTCCTTTTGGTGTAGCGTACAACACAAGACATTAATAAAATTAAAAAGAATATTTTTTTTATAAAATCTTGGGCTGTTACATGAATACTCAATGCTCTTATTTCTACAAGGGTATTCACATATATATCAAAATTTTCTATTTTAAATTCTGGGATTTACATACATGAAACCCGCTTCCCCTTTCCATGGGTTTAAATTGACAAAAAGATCATGTCTTTAAAGCAGTTTTTAAATGTTATGATTATGAAATGAAACCCATTTATTTTATGCTAAATGGGTTGTTTATGAAATGATTGATGATGATATATGTGGCTCACATGATAATAAAGACATTTCAAGGGTGCGCCCAGATAGCGCTCCAATGCATTGGGTAAAGGATTAATCTCTAGAGATGACTTTTTAGACTGATACCTTGGTGAATAACCTTGGTAATTTTTAATGAAACCTTGGGGATGGACCTTGGTGAAACGAAATGATTGTCAATATTAAATGTTGCAGCCACATATTCAAGTTATGAAAAATGTTATTTTTATTATGATGTATCTCATGATTCCTTTCTCATGCCTTGATGTTATTTTCATGTCCTTATTGAAGTATCTCAAGTTCACATGTAAAATGTTTCTCTTGTTTCCCTTACTAGGCCTTCTGCTCACCCTTTCTTTTAATGTATGTCCCCAGGTTAAGAGATGCAGTAATGAACCTAGGATGAACTTAAGGAGAAGCCTTTCAAGTGTTTAAGAAGAATGTTTTATTTTTTCATGTTTTATGTTCCTAGTTTCCAAGACACTAAACCTTAAAAATCCTCAGTTTTGTGTAATGTAATGAAAGTTTATGATATAAAAAGACCGGATGCTATAATCATTACATTTCAATATATATCACAATCTCACACTTTTCATTTCTGAAATAACTATTCACATCAAAAACCAAAAAAAAATTCTAATCATTTAGAGCATTTTTAATTCAAAACCAATCATATGGTTTTATGAAATCAATTTAATCCATTTAGTAATTTTAATTCTAAAATAAATTTACAAATTCCATCAACTTCAAATTACACTACAAATTTCAATTCCATTGAAACTGTGGGATTTCCCGAAATTCCATTCCAATTAATATATATGTTCCAATTCACATCCATTTTTGATTTCAAAAACTAATTGATGGATAATTCAAAAATAATCAATTTAAGGTATAATCATGTATCTAATCATAAATATAACCGTATACCATTCAAATAGAAACAGAACAACATCAGTGAGACTCACCAACAAAGAATAAAAGAAAAGATGGTTTAGGAACTCAACATAGAATCATGATTCAAAAATAACGAGTTTTGATCCATCAATTTCATGATGATATATCAAACCCTAATAAGAAAAGAGATAGAAGACATAAAAGGCATAAGTACTTCTTACCCAAAGGGATAAATTGGTACCATAAAAATGATCAATTGAAGATAAAAATAGAAGGTTTAGAGTGATCCAAAATAACTAAAGGATCTCTTTGGGTTGACAGGAAGGGTTACTATTCTAGATTAATGGAAAAACCATCCCATAAAGGATATTTATATGTATGAACATATATGCATCGAAAGGATTCATTCCGATCACGGATTCCTAACTATTATGATAAATAATCTAATTTATATCCCAAATGGTTATCCCAAGATACACCAAAATCAAGGATCAATGGAAGAATAATATCCCCAAAAATATGTATAACCCTCTTTATATTTTCAACCATCTATGGATGGTATTCCTCCAACAAACAAACTTGAAATCACTGTTCCTCCTGAATGCCTCCCAAAAAGTGAGAAGAAAATAGTAATATCTATGAGAGACTATAGAATATGTTACTACATGTAAATTAACAATTCTATCACATATATATTTCTCATCCCCTCAATATTGGTTGTTTCAAGAATTAGTATAAATTGAGCATGTATTATCACCATAATTTTCACCACCCATATCGTATTATTATTTATTTTTCTATGTAGAAACTCAAATATAATGTCCATAGAAATATCATACCTCTTCCACTAAATCACTGTAATTAGATTTTTAAATCCTGAGGGCTTTGGTGCTTAGTCATGGCTAATTTTGAAAATATAGGAGAATTAAACAATGTAAGCGATATCTCATCCCATACCCAGCCACAATAATCACCTTGTAATTTCATAGAACATCTTTTTGGTTCTTGGGTGAACTATCTATAGATAGTTATAGAAATAGTCTATCATATTTTTTTCTCTTAATTAACGACACAACATTCAATTTTAGAGGACTTAGAAAACCATACAAGGAAAACAACAAAACAAAAATAGTCTCCCCGCCATAAAGAGAGTCTCTACTTCCAAGAAACTCACCACTAAGATATATTTCTGAAAGAATCATATTTTGATTAGTGGAGCTCAATTGAACACTAGCCATGACATCCTCATACCTTACTTCCAAAATTTCAATACACAAATCTTCAAAATGATCCATTAGGTTCCAATCTTTTGATTATTCTTTCATATCATGGTTAATAAGTGTAATACTCCAAGAATCTACAATGATATTCCCTTTCCCTGGGTTTTAGGAAACATCAAAATCATAATATTTCATGTACTCCAACCAACGCATCTAGTGGAGATTAAAATATTTTTCTAAGAAGATAAAGATCCTAATATTAGGGATAAAATACATGTAAAAAGTATTTTCAAGCATGGGTATTCAAAAACATCACAAGAAAATGCATCCCAACGGCATGTTCAAGGTGATGGATAAGATAATTCTTCTTGTCTGGCCAAAGGTGTAAAGATCTAAATGCAACGATGTGACCACGCAACATAAGAATTCATCCACGACATAAAATTGACGCATCATCGAAGACTGTATAACCCTTACGGACCTCTAGAATAGTCATCATCAGTGTAGATGTCAAAATAAATTTCATCTCAACAAAAAAACTCTAAAAATTTTCATTCCATGAAACATTTACTCCCTTTTTAGTAACAGATATCATCAGAGAATCTAATTTTGAAAAATCCATTGTAAACTTTTGATCACAACCAACTAAATCCAATAATATTTGAATCATGGAAACATTACATGGTTTCTCCCATGTAATAAATACTTTAAAACTTCTCAAAATCAATTGTAATTAAATGATTCAATACCACATGTCTCATGAACAAAACATCCCAAATCTAGAAACTAATTTCTGATAGATTTTCATAATGTTGGTGATTTATCAAAAAATCATTAACTACTCACAAATGATGCACATGATACTCCTATGTCATAGTGTAAGAGATGATGTCATCCATGATTTCCACCATGAACATATATAGTACAAATGAAAAATCTAGTTCATCATATCCATAAGTATTTTTGGTGCATTGGTTAGAGTAGATGGCATGAAAAGTTACTAATAAATGTCACATGTTCTTTATAAGGTGGTTTCTAAATGTTTTATTATTTTATTCACAACTGATGATGACCTGATGGAATATCACTCTTCAAAAACCAACTCCCCCATTCAATTTCTCAACTAAATCATCAATACATGACAACATAGTTTTCTTCTTTAACATGTATCGATTGATTTTTCATTAACCAACACACAAGAAATGTGTTCCATATGATTTCATAGTAAAGTGAACATGTATATCCCAAGATGACTCAGTCATGTGTGTAATGACATTCAATAATAGATCATCCAACTGAGTATTCAACTCTTTCATTTCAATTGGCTCCATTAGGTATTATGGAATATATATTGGTTTAGTACAATAAACTAAAGAAATAAAAAAATTGGCATCCCTTACTAAATAAAAACTTTAGAATTTGGATGGAAAAACATTCGAAAAATCAATGATAACTAGAGGTAGATAACTTCTGAACTATTACAACACAAGGTAAAAATAAAATAATTATATTTTTTTTCCTATCTCTATATAAGAAAGTATGGTTCTAGTTAACCTGTTGTCCCATTATCTAGGAAAGATACACCACATCCACTCATGAATACTAATAAAGGCCCATTAATGATAATAATAAAGTCATGCATTATGGGTAATGAGAAAATCAATCAAGAATGTTACATAAAAATGATTCATATCAAGAACCACAAAATCCCAAGTAATGCCAATATTAGTCAATGAGAAATCACATTATTGAATACAATGAAACTCATCCCTCTTCAATATTAGGGGTGTAGTAATATTATTAACATAAGATAAATGTTCTACAGATAGATTTAGAAGTTCCAAAATATTAGTCGAAATGAACTAGTAAAATGTACCATTAACCAACAAAGTAGTCACTATAGATGAAGCTATAGTGATAATACATCTCACAGTCACTACTTCCATAGGTGATACCTCTAGAGACTCTTCAATTGTTTGAATAAGATTCATTACAACTTTTTGTGGCTGGAACCACTTAATTCTTATATCATGTAAATTGTCTAATGTAATTTTTGATTTTGATGATCTTATTCCACTATGTTGAGCCGTGAAGATATAACAGAATTTTGGAAATCATCCTGAATGATCATAGAAACCCCGTATATTTGATTCCATAGTGTTAAAATAAATTGAATTCCCATGAATTCTACACTCTTAGCAATTAAATGGGAATATTCTTGAAAATTTAGGTGGATTAGTAGAACCCTTTATTTGATATCCACAATGAGTTATGAGAACTAGTTGAAAATCCATTAACAGAACAATGAACTCCCATTATACTAGATTTACTATCTAGATAACAATTCTCCATAAACACCCTATAAATAATGTTAACATAAGTAGATATTTTATAATATAAAACTGAGAAAAAATATCATATCAATGTCCCATCATGAACCATTAAGAATTCAACTTCTCATTTGATACATTCTCATGTAAAAAATGAACCAGATCAGTGAATTGATTACCATACTATTTCATGGTCCAATCAGCATCCATGTGTTTGAAAAATGAAAATCCTTATCTAACACCATAAACTCTTGGACAAAACAAGCCTGTGCAAAAGACATTAAAGTACTTCCACTATAAGAATGTGATATTCTTCACAAAAACCATTGCATCCCACCATCTCCTTACAGATCCCTCTAGATTAAAGGTATCACACCATAACTAAAGAGATTCTAAAATTTTTAGGAAGTAAATGGGATTATCATTCATTATCTTTAAATCATAATCCTCTTCAAGATCATTACATCCATACAAATATTATGGCTTATAAAGAAAAAACTCTAAAGAAATATTACATATTTATTCTATCTAAGGTTCCACAACAAGAGCCTGAGCGGAAATGAGTACAGGTGTCGATCCAAGAGCTTGGATTGTACATAGAATAACCTCAACCATATGATAATCCATGGGACTATTTTCTCACAGTTCTTCATCAGAAACTTCCATCTATATCATATTCACCCATATTATTTGAAAAATAATTCTACACAACATCATAAAACAAGATTGAAGACATAAAAATTACTAAGATCAACATTTAACCAAGTGTAACAAGGGAAATTAATCCCAATAAATAGATAATTATGAATTGGATTTCAAACTATCCAAAAAAATTAAAAATAAGACTAGAAATATTCCTCGAGAATCATTTCCCAAACCACATATGGTGACGTAAGGCCCATTATGATATGAGATATCTAGGAAGACACAATAAACTACCTTGTATGCTTGGAATGATATCTCAATTGCATAATAACATCAAAGAAATATTGTTTAACTCCAGCAGTGATAATAATTTTCCATTAAATAGCCATGATACCCAGGTACCTTGATACCTAATTCGATGTTGACATATTCCTATGGGTGTTCCCAATCCCCACATGTTGGTGGCTAACACTTGGAATCATATATTATAAAATTGAGAACTAATTTTCCTAAAACATAGGGGAAGAAATAGATACATATTATTAAGATGTAATACTATAATGGAAGATAATACCATAAGAAAAACACACACATATATATAATATAATATAAGTACAATAATAAAATATTCATATCCCAAAGAACACGTCATTCTAAGGGTGAAAGGTTCATAACCAACCACCTCTGTCAAGAGTTGAATCATTTATACTCAAATATGGTAGGAGAAAATATAAAAAAAACTAAATGGAAAGGGAAGGGTCTGAGATAAAAAGCCATATAGGATCTCACCAATTGTTCCAAAATAATATTCTAAAATAATAAACAAATCCATTCTTTCATTTTTAATCAGAATTTTAATGGAAGAACATTTTCATTTTTAAATCAAAACATGCTTCATTTCGTAATGATGTTAAAAAATTTAGACATTATTTAAATAATCATTATATATTAAAAAAATTATATGAATCACTAGGAATTAGTAAAAAGTATAAAAATAAATGGATTTCATAATAAAAAGAATCACAATAAGAACTATATTTATATTCAGTAAGGTCTGATAGTTCTATTTAATGGGATCTTTGTATGTATAAAATTAGTATTTATGAAAAATATGTATACCCATGTCCCTTAGGGTCATGTATAATATGACCTATTAAAATCCCATCATGGATAATTTAAGACTAACTATTTTTTGTTATTATTGTATATAGTCAATCCATTGCTATGGAATTACTATCATAGAGTATTTGTCCCAAATATCCCACTTAATACCCATAATCTCATGTCCTCAACCAATCAATAGAGAAATGGTAAATCATTTCTTTTTAAAACACTTTGAAATTACACATGTTTCCTTTTTAAAATGACAATTTATTTACAAAACCAAACCATATGTTTTCATCATTTAACATATTTTCAATTCAATACCAATCATTGGTTTTATTCAAATAAATTTAATTGAAATTCAATAATAAATTCCCATATAAATTAACAAATTCCATCAATTTTGAATTACACTGCAGATTCCAATTCCATCGGAACTGGGGATTTTCCCCAAAAAAACAATTAAAAGTAAAATTCATGTTCCAAATCACATCATTGTTTCAAAATATACTTGAATAAATTTTTAAACACATGAAATTCAAGTTTTAATCAATTGGACAATATTAAACCGAACCACATTCCTTTCTCAGATAATCACAATTCCCACAATGGGACACTCTAATGAATAAAAATGGTGAAATAGATATAGTAACTCAACCTATAATCAATATTAAACAAAAAAATGTTTAGATACATGAATTCTAAGATGATATATCAGACACCAATAGGTATAGAGTTTAGGAGAGATATAAGAGACAATAATACCTCTTACCCAGTGGGACATACCATAACTACCACAATGACCAATCACTGACCAAAACAATCCAAAAGGTTTAGATGGATCAAAAACCACCTAGGGAATGCACCAAGTCTACAAAAAGGGATGTAGGTTGAGTAGAAAAGAAAAATTAGATAATTTAAATAATTAAAACCTACTTTCCCAATAATTATATGGTGTGTAACCCCATTACATTTCATGTAGTTTTTAAGTCTCACTGATGATAAAAAATCCTTAATAATTTTATTAAAACCCATATTTTATATATTTTCAGGATGAATAAATTGTACATGGAATGTAACATTTCACAATTTGTATCGATTTAAAATCATCATTCATGACATAATTACATTATTTCTATCCACAATACATAGTGAGTAAATCTTAAAAGCATGAAAAACAACATCTTTATATTGAAATATTGAAAAATAAAATCATTAAATTAACATTTATAGGTATTCTCCCCATTATTTCTCATCCTTACTCAACCAAGGAAAAAATAAACCCTCATCAAAAGTTTGGAACATACCTAATAAATATGTAAACGGTGATATAGATAGACTATGATGTCACATATTGGTAAAAAATTACAACGAAACACTTTTTCAATAGATGAACACAACCTATAAAAGATAACAATATATCTTATAAATATATGTAATTCCAAATAAATGAATGGATTTTTTCAAAATCATCTAATAATGAATCCTAAATATTGGAATCATTATATCAATTCTTTTGGTATCATTATTGTTCGTAATAATTTATATTTTCATTAAAATCATTGAATCCTACTAAAATTCTTATTATGTCTATGATACAACATTTGTGTTATTTTAAGAATATAATATACTTATATATTGTGGAATAACTAATAAAACTTATTATATTCCATGATACATCTAGAAGAATCATATAGTAAACAAAGAATGAATTTTTTATGTTGAGTATTTGACTTGAAATTGTACTTAATTAATATATCTAAACAATAACCATAAAAATATTGTATTTATATGTATATATTTTTTATTTGAATATCTATACCCATTTAAAAATATCTCTTATCTATCATTGTATTTTAGTGATTCTGTTTTGAAAAATTAGAAATGAAATAAGTATATATGAATACTTTTTTGAATCAACAAACCAAAATTAAACTGGGAGCACACCCCATCCATTTTGGATTAATAATATATATATATATATATATATATATATATTTGTGTGTGTCACAATTCTCAGGGTTTTATATGACAATGTATTATCTTTTGATCAAAATTTGGAATCCTTTAAAATATTATTATCTTTTTAGTTTTTTTATTTCATAAAAGGAGTTTTTTATGGTATTAATATGTTTGACCAAAAATTATATTTGAAAATGATAAAGGCTTAATTATATATTCAAAATATCCATGGATGATAATTTATATTATCACTAAAATTGATACATATATTGAAAATTCAATAGATTAATATTTCTCATATCGTTGTATTTTATTTAGTTGAGAAAAATTATAATAACGGGCAGCATGCCCTCCCTGGGATAGTTTTTATATTAATAGATACTTGTATAGATTTTTGTTGGCTAAGTGCTAACATTTATCAGCAATAGAAAAATGTGAAATTTAATGGGAAACATTTATCATTTCTAAAAAAATCATAGAGAAATGAGATCTTCAGTAATGTTAAAAAGGATGAGATAAAAAGAGAGATTTTTTTATTCATTTCACGAATGAATGATGGAAAAACATTATCATCACTTTTGATACCATTGGAAAAATCCACCATTTAACAATGTGGAAAAAATAGATATATGGTATAATGATTAATTTAATATATATATATACATATTTATATATCATTAAATATTATTTCTATAGAAATAAGTATTTATATAAAAATATAGGAAATTAATAGTAATTATATAAATATATAACAATAAAGAAAATTATTTGCATTCTAATTTTAGAAATTTATATATTTATATATCATCTACATTTTAAAAATTAATATAAATTTGAAATGATATATTTGAATAAATTAATTGAAAAATAAATATTTAATTATATTATATTAATATGTTATTGAATCAATTATTTAAATTTATAAATGAATATATATATATATATATATATATTTTATTTAAATGTACATATTTATATGAAAATTATATAATTTAAAATTTAAGTATACATTTGAATGTATGTGTATCAATGTGTTCCTGTGTCGATGTTTGGGTAAATTATGATGTGCATGTATGTATGTCTTAAGATGTTTATATGTATGTGATTGGGTGTGTTTTATATGTATATAAGTGTCACATGTTTGTGTGTCGTTATCTTTATAGATATTTATGTCCATATCTGTATATTTATGGGTACATGTATGTTTGTATGTATGTGTATATATTTGTGTATGAATATGTATGTAAATATGTGTATAATTACATGTATTCTTATGGATTAATGTGGATGTTGGTGTATATGCTTGTGTATGTGTATGAGTATGTGTACGTGTATGTTTATGTATATGTGTATGTGTATGTGTATACGTATGTCCTTGTATCTATTTGGGTATATGAGATCATTTATACCGCATAAGAATGTTTATGTTTTATGTGTATATATGAATATGTATGTCTATTTATGTATATACACATGTATGTAATTCTTTGTATGTGTATGTGTATACATGTGAAAATGCCTATGTATAGGAATATGCATGTATGTGTATGTATCTGTATGTGTATGATTATGTGTATATGTATGTGCATATATATGAGTATGTGTATGTGTATGTTTATTTATGAGTATGTTCGTGTCTATTCATATATAAGCATGAACGTGCATGTATGTAATGTGTATGCCAGTAAATTCATTTAATATTATTTATTTATTTGTGATATTTCAGAATTATTAAAGTTTTTTATTCATTCAAAAATAAAATTTATTTTTTATTAATATATATTCATTAAATATTTTAAAAATATATAGAATTTTGATAGCTATTTATACAATTTTATATGTATATAAATTTAAACAATTAATTATAATTTAAAATATTATTAAAAAATTTAATTGCTAAAAATTAAATGTTTTTTTTACAATATATAAAATATATACATGAGTTATTAAATATAATATTATTATTTCGTTAGTCATTATTATTCTTTTTTATGTGTTTTAAGTCATTTAATTAATGATAAGAATTCACTTTTTAAATTATTATTCCATGTTATTCAATTTTTTGGAATTTTTTATTTTTTATTTATTTAAAAATATTATATTATTTTTTCATATTAATTACTTTATATTATTTTATGAATTTATTCAATTTTTTTTAAAAACCTATATATGTAAAATGGTTTATGATATTCAAATTACTTTAAATTTAAATTGTTATTATTTATTCATTTTTATTTGTAATGATTTAATATTTTAAATATATTTTAAAGTTATATAATTGATTTTATATAATGTATTTAAATTTTAATATTTCTTATAGTTAATATAATGCATTTCATTTAATTTTGGAAATTTTAAAATTGATATTTTTTATTTAGTCAATTTTAGTCACCTAAATGTGTTTGGAATTCATATAATTGATTTAATAAATTAAATTTTTAATTTTCTATGCAATTTATTCAAATTTATTAATATATGTTAAATAATCATTCATTCAATCATATTTATTCATGTTTTATATTTATTAATGTTTATTTTTTTCTTGAATTTAATTTTTTGAATATTTATTCATACATGTTAATTTACTATTTTTATTATGTTTAAAATTTTTGTTATATATTTAATTTATATTAATTGGTTTTCAAAATTTTTTAACATTATAAAAAAATTAAAAGATATATAATTAATTTATTTTTTTCAAATATATTTATGTTTTAATTTTAAATTGTTAAAGTAATTCACTTTTAATAATTTTTTAACTTATAATATTTATATAATTCATTTATTCTGTTTTTACATTTTTTTTACAATTCAGGTGAGTAAACTTAAAACTTATCATTTTTAAATGTAGTTTTAATTCATTATATTTTATTTATTCATCTATAATATTGTTTCTTTTGATGTTATTAGTTCAAATTTAATAAATAATAATTTTTTTATATTTATTCATTTTATTTATTTTTTATTAATATATATATATATATAATGTTTTGATATTTTCATTATCTTTATATTTTATATTATTAAAATTTTTTCATTGTTTATCATGTTTTAATATTTTTAATATTATTTAAATTTATATAAATAATTAATTTTAATTACATATTGAATATATGTTATTCAAATGATTTTTTAATTTAAATATTTTATAACACAAATTTTCAATAATTTGGTTTTTTTAGAAATAAATTTATTTAAGTATTAATTTTAGTTATTTTTAATGTTTTTACAAATTGTGTGAATATTGTTATGAAGTCAATCTTGTAAAATATTTTTTCAATTTATTCCAATTTATTTTTTCAATTTCAATATCCATTCATTTAAAATTATTTATTAACATTTCGTATTTATGAATATTTAATATTCAATAATTTATTCGATGTTTAACATGTATTTATACAACATCATTTATTATGTTTAATATCTTCAATATGATTTTAATTTATATAAATAATTTATATAAATTATATTTACAAAAAAATTAAATTTAAATTATCAGTAATATTTATATTTAATAATTTTCTATATCAATAATATTATTTATTTATAATGTTTTCTTCAATTATGTTAAATTTTTTCATCACATGATTAATTGATTATTAATGGGTATCTTATTAGTGCGAAAACATATGTGCTGATATAAACCGAATTTCATAGAGTTCATTTAGGGTTAATAAAACTATAATTTACTAGCGCTCTGAAAGCATTGAAAATAACATTATTTTGGTGTGATTATAAATATTCACCTTCAAAATGATCTTTTATAAAAGCTTTTTAGGAAGCATTGATAAATTCCTTTACCCTTTTTAAGGGGAACCCTAACTAATTAGTTTTATTATCCACATTCATTCTCATGAATGACTGATATTATCTAGTAGCCAAAATGATTTTTTTGGATAAAACATATAAGGAATCCATAGTTATGAAATTACAAATTATTATTATTGATTACCTGTAACATCCCAGTTTTTGGAAAGGTATGTTTTTGTTGTGTTCTGTTTGAAACCCTTTATTTTGGGACTTTAAAAGGATTCTAGAAACTGTGAGAGGCCTTGGGGGTGCTCCGGGGGATCGGGGCATGGAAGAAGGGAAGTCTGGGCAGAGCAGACCAAGGCGCATATCTTGCACACGGTTAGCCCAACCATGCAGCCTTCCCAGGAGAAACAGTGAAACCGTCCCTCCTATGGACAGAAGAGAGCAGACAGTTTTCCAAACCATGTAGCTAAACTGTGGGACTCCTCCTCCTTTGGGCAGTATCATGTGCACGGTTTGCCAAACCGTGTGCACAAATCGTGTGGCCACTTAATTTGGGAAAATTTACAAAATTGCAACTCCAGGCTTTTTAAACCCCACTCGGGAATTTCCTCTCTTCCTCCTAACTTCACCTTATATATGAACAAAACCTCCCAAGGACCTCAAGAGATCAAACTTCTTCGATTCTATGGAGTTTTTGGTGCTGTTGGTTGCAGATCAAAGTTCTGGGTAAGGCAAACCTGATCCTTGATTCTCTTATTGGTTTAGGGTTAGTGCCTTCTCTCCCTCTTGTTCCAAAACCCAAAAACCCTATCTATTGGGTGAGTTTTAGGTTGAATCATCAAGGTTTGGTTGGATTTATGTCTAAGGACTCGATTGAGGGTGCGCTCAACCGCGTTTTTGAGGTAGGTGGTCTACAAGTTATATCCAATGGTTATTTAGGGTTTTTGTGCATGTTTACTTGTGTCTTGTTTCCCTTTGTTAGGTTTTTAATGGCCTTGGAATTTTTTGATTTAATGATATTTAAAATGGAAAATGGAAACCCTCACGATCCTCGTGGGATGTGTTGGGATTGACTTGACCTAATTGGGCCATCCATGGAATGGGTCGGCATTTCCCATGTTTAGGGATTGACATTAAACAAGTGACTTGTTGTAGCGAATTGTAGAGCCCTTGATAAACATGTTGGCATGATTGGTCGAACTCAGAATAGAAGTTCGATGATGAACCTAGAATTATCCATAACCTAAGGGTTAAAGTGGAATGGGTTAAATGTTGATTCATGGGAATGATGAATGAGTTAAATGGGTTAATGTGTAAACCAATTAAAGACCATAATGAGATAGATTATGGGTTTAATGTTGAATGCTTAGTGAGATAGGAATAACACATGGGAATTGGGTGAATGGTTAAATGATGTGAATTGGTAATGTCTTAATGGGTTAAGGCATGATGTGGATTCCCATGTAGGTTGTTGTGAATAGTGTTTGTCGAAGGGAAATGGTTTGTATAGTTGATGGTTACTTATATATAAGCATGTGCACATGGCTTCGTAGAGTGGGGTATTATTTGAGGATCTACGCCCACGGTTCGAGTGAAGACTGAGGTTCTAAACTCCACCTTAAATACATGGGTTAGGTAAGGGGACTGAGGGTATATTCTCCTAACGGGTGCCTCCACCCGGACTGAGGCTTCGAGGTGAGGTTATGGTTGGTATGAGGGAGTTAGTCCTAGTGAGATAGGATAACGATGTGTTCACCCTATTGAAAGCGATTGTTGGCCTTAGACCCATGTAACATAATGTATGTGATTAACCCATGTAAATGTGATGAAATGGTAAATGGTGATAATGTGTGTATAATGAATGGTAATGAAAGTGGCAATGGCTTGGCTCTAAACTGGTCGATGGCACCTTAATTAATTAATTGGCATTTATCATTCATCTTCCTTTTTCATGCACTACCAGTTTATACTGGATAGTTTGTAGACACCATTGGTGGTGGCCTACTGAGTTGTACTCACACCCTGCTCGGGCCACCGTTTGGTACCCGAGCAAACTTCATGATTACAGGTCAGGACAAGGACAAGGGTCCTTTCTAGATAGATGAGTGGACATGGGTAGTCTTGGTGGGGGATCCGAACATGGAGCCGGGACCATTTTGGGGATTTGTTTTCCATTGTCTTTATTTTGGGGTTGTTTCCACTATTTCACATGTAGTATGACACAGAATATTTATTATCAGAAAAGGTTATTATACATGTTCCTTATTATTGGTTATTGTTTCAGCTATCTGGTTTATTTCTGTTGTGATTACTCTGATAAAAAGGTGGTATAGTCTCCCCACTTGACACCATAGACACCCGCTTCTAGTCGGCAGCCTTTGGCATATGGGGAGGCGCGCTTAAGGTCATGTAACCACCCGGCTCGGAGCACCGGTTTAGTGGATTCCGAGTCAGATATGTTACAAAGAGGTTTCAGAGGAGGTCTCTCTTCTCCTTCTCTGAGGTCTTGTTATTTGGTATTGGTAGCCAAGGATTAGATGTGTTGGTCCTTGGTAATGAGGTCGTCCTTGGGAGTAGATAACACAGGTATGGGGGAAAACCAAGGTCACCCTGGGTGGGAAATGGTGTTCCTGGTTGTGTGATGTTACATTTGATGATATTTCACCGCTGGGTGATGCACATGTGGTATGATATGATTGTTTTATAACATTTGGATTGTGGCCTTAATGGCACGAGGATTTTCCTTCATGAAGTATTGTAAGCACCTATGGAGATAGGTGACATGCATTGTATTAGACACACGCACGGGGTCGGTGTGTGAGGCGGGAAAGTAGGGTGCATCATGCATTTCATGAAACCAAGAAATAATGTGAAGAATGAAATGAGACAAGTGGGTAAATGATGTTTAATAGAGTAATAGGGATTAAATAAATTTGGGAAAAAAATGTTGTTGGGTTAGAAAATGAAAATTGGGTTGTTGTAGCTAGTAAAGAGATTTTGGTGGAGTCATGAATGTTTATGGTATATGTGCTAAAACATGTGCTTGGAATTGTAGAGAAATTCCACCATGACGTCGGTTACAATTGGGGAATGGGAGGGTGTTGCTGAGAACACTCCTCCAGTAGAAGAGAAAGAAAATGCGGCGATCAATGAAGGTAGAGAAGACTAGTTCCGAGAGATCTTGACTCGCCTTATGTAGATTATAGATTGGGAACCATGGAGGGTTTCACTGAGTATGTTTGAGCTAACCAGGGAGTTCCAGCTACAGCACCCTCCGACTTTCATTAGAGAGGGTGGTCTAGAGGCTGCGGAGTTCTGGTTTTAGTTTCTCCAGATGATACTGGATCATCTAGAGAACCCTGTTGAAAAGTGAGTAAATATGGATGCTTATTTGTTGCGGGGCCAGGCTAGGCGTTGGTGGGACATTCAGGCCCAAATCGAGCATGATGAGGAAATGTCGTGGAAAGCCTTTCAGGAAAAGTTTCTAGATCCTTTCTACCCAGATACATTGAGGCAGGAGCAGGCTGCATATTTTATGAGCCTGACTTAGGGATCCCTATCATTGATGGACTATGCTAGTCGCTTCACTGATTTGAGATGCTTCATCACAGTGTTAGCAGGGGATGAGGCAGCAGTAGCAAGGCATTTACAGGATGGGATGAGACATGAAATTAGGTCTCAAGTAAACATCTTCCTCTTTAATAGGTTCACAGAGGTAGTAGATCAGGAACTGATCTCAGAAGGAAACCTGAAGAGAGCTTCTAGTATTGGGCTTGTGGTGCTGGTGGGGCATACGAATGGTGCAGCTACCAAAGGTTGGAAGCGACCCCATGAGATCTCACAGCATGGCAGAAGTGTGAAAAGTGGTTGGAAGAGAGGGTCAACCTATCATAGTGGAAATCAGGTGTTCTGTTGTTAGTGTGGTAGGACGAGGCATCTGCGTGGTCATTGTCCTCGACCACTAGTCGGGTGCCATTCGTGCAGCTGGATAGGACATGTGTAGAAGTTCAGTAGGAAACCTCAGCAGGGGGGTGAGTATGATGGTGGAAGGCAGGTACTGGATATGGTAAGGGGATTAGTTGCCTCGTATCAGGCAGGCAGTTGGAGCTCCATGGGCCGTACTGGCAAGGGCGGTGGACATGGTACTAGGGGGAAATATCACTCATTCCAGTAGGGCAGTGTAGCGTAGAGTACTCAGGATGGATCCTACGGTAGAGGGGCAGGTCAGCTTCAGGTAGTTTAGTTTGCGCCTGGTGATGGTAAGGTCAGGTCGTCGACTGTTCGAGGTATGATCCTTGTGGATTATACTTTTTCTAGTGTGTTGCTTGACACAACTTCCACACAATCTTTTATCTCTTCTAAACTAGTAGTAGCACATGGTTTACCTATGGAGGGGGTGTGTTGGGTGATGTCAATTGACACTCAGTTGGGGGTGGGGGTTGAGGATATCAAGCAGTGAAAGGGATGTGCCTTGGAAGTTGGTGGGTATCATTTTCTATGGGACTTGCTAATTATCGAGATGTCATGGTTTGACCTAATCCTGTGAATGGATATGTTAGTGTTGTATCGGGCGCACATAGACTATTACCATCACAAAGTATTATTCAGGTCTCTTGAGGGTGACTCTTATGTCCACCGTGGAGAATGGGATGTTCAAGTAGGACGTGCAGGATCGTTTGGTCATCGTTTGAGTGGACTCGCAGCACGAGTGGAATGTCTCGTGATTGATGATGATGAATGAATGATGTAGTCTATTTTCCCTCCTGTGGTGGATCAGTTTCAGGACATGTTTCCTACGGATTTATCGGGGTTACCCCCTCAGAGGGATGTTGAGTTCACGATCGAGTTGATGTCGGGAGTGGATCCATTTTCAATTCCTCCATACCGAATGGCACCTACAGAACTCTAGGATATGAAGGTTTATCTTGAGGAGTTGGAGCATAAGGGGTTTATCCATCCTAGTACGTCTCTTTGGGGATCTCCAGTGCTTTTTGCAAAGAAGGCCGATGGGTCGTTGAGGTTGTGTGTTGACTATCATAGGATGAATCAGAGGACAGTGAAGAATCGATACCCTCTTCCTAGAATTGATGACCTGTTTGATCAGTTTAGGGGTGAATCAGTGTTATCTAAAATTGATCTGAGGTTAGGTTATCACCAGTTGAGGGTGAGGTCTTCTGATGTACCGTGGACCTCTTTCTGGAGTCGGTACGGGTTGTTTGAGTTTGTGGTAATGCCTTTCGGCTTGACCAATGCACCGGAAGTGTTTATGGATTTGATGAGTAGGTTTTTGGAATCCCTATCTAGATTGATTTGTGGTTGTATTTGTTAACTATATCATAGTGTACTATAAAACTCACGATGATCATGCCCAACATCTTAAAATCATCTTGGGTATGCTAAGAGAGCACTGGCTTTAAGCCAAAATATCTAAGTGTAAATTCTGGGTAGGTGAGGTGCACATTTTGGATCACTTCATCTCGGAGGCAGGTGTGTCCGTGGATCCAGAAAAATTTCTGGCAGTTGTATCTTGGGAGCATCCCAAGAGTGTTTCTGATGTTCGTAGTTTTCTGGGTTTGGCCGGGTATTACTGAAGGTTCATTTTGGATTTCTCTCGCTTGGCAGCACCACTTTAAGGAATGACCAAGAAGGGAATTAGGTTCGAGTGTTTGGGGGCTTGTAAGGATGCATTCCAAGAGTTGAAGAAGCGGTCGATGACGACACCTATATTGACCTTACCTGAGATGGGTAAGAAGTACATCGTGTTTTGTGATGCGTCCAGAATCGGACATGGGGCTGTGTTGATGCTGGATAAGCAGGTCGTAGTTTATGGGTCGAGGTAGTTGAGACCCCATGAGCAGAACTATGCCATTCATTAACTTGAGTTGGCTGCAGTAGTATAATCCTCGAAGTGATGGAGGCAAGAACTATTGGGAGAATGGTTTACCGTTTTTACCGACCATAAGTGTTTAATGTACATCTTCTCACAACGGGATCAGAATATTCAGCAGCAAAGATGGGTTGAATATCACCAGTCTTTTGTCTTTGGGTTGGTGTACACGCCGGGAAAGGGAAACAGTGTGGCTGATGCTCTGAGCAGGAAGGTTCAGAATCAGATGGTTCAAGAGTCTAGCACCGAGTGGAAGGTGATGTATTTGTTTGCAGAGATGCACCTAGAGCTGCAGGAGGAGAGTGGTCAGGTCACTCTTGCTTCCTTAATGATGTAGTCGACACTCCTGAGTTAAGTTAAGGAAAGTCAGCTTGATGATCATGAGTGTTTGATCATGAAGGAAAAGCTTGAAGGTGGGGAGCTACCTTCTGGATGGGTTGTCGGTGATGACAGTGTTGTTTTCATTCATGATCGCGTGGTTGTGAAAGAATGTAAATTGGAAGATTTTTTGTGTGAGTTCCATGCATCAATGTAGGTAGTACATCCTGTTCTGACCATGATGTATTATGATCTATGAAGGCAGTTTTGGAGGCCTGGAATGAAGAAGGATGTTTCGGGCTTTGTGGCACGGTGTCTTACCTGTCAGCAGGTGAAGGATGAGCATCAACTCCAATGTGGTTTGTTGCATCCATTTACCATTCCGGAATGGAAGTGGGATGATGTAATGATGGATTTTGTCATGGGGATTCCGAGGATGTCATGGAAGAATGATGCAATCTGGGTGGTTGTGGATCGGTTAACGAAAGTGGCTCATTTCTTACGGATTCAGGAGACCTTTACAGTTGACCTGTTGGGTGAACAATATGTTCCGGAAATAGTGTTGTTTTATGGGGTGACGTGAACCATAGTTTTAGACAAAGATCCATGTTTCACATCATGTTTCTATCAAGGGTTGTAGATGGCACTTGGTACGTAGGTATTTTTTAGTATGGATTTCCACCCGCAGATGGACCGACAGTGGGAACATACGATCCAAGTGTTGGAAGACATGTTAAGAGCTTGTGTCTTGGACTTTGGTGGTTCTTGGGAGAAGCACCTATCATTGGTTGAGTTTTCCTACAACAACTGTTTTCAGGCTTTGATTCAGATGGAACCGTTTGAGGTGCTTTATAGGAGACCATGTAGATCTTTTTTGTGTTGGCTAGAGGCCGGTGAATCTGAGTTGTTGGGGCCCAGTCTCATGCATGAGACTTCAGAGTGAGTTTAGTATATCAGAAAGCGAATGGATATGGCTCAGAGTAGGCATAAGTCATATGCAGATCGGAGGCATAGACCCCTTTAGTTTGAGGTGGGTGACAAAGTCTTCCTTCGAGTGTCTCCATGTTTGGGTCACTGACGGATTCAAAAGCAGGGAAAGTTGGCGCCTAGGTATGTGGGAGATTTTGAGATTGTGGAGGGGATCAGACTAGTGGCTCTCCAATTGGCTCTCCCCCAACGGTATGGTGGAATGCATGATGTGTTTCATGTGTTTCAGCTTCGACGGTATCACCCAAACCCATCTCATGTGGTTGATGTTGAGGATGTGGAGATTGAGGCCGGTGCGTCCTTCAAGAAGCATCCGGCTCATGTGGTGGATCATAGTTAAAAATTCGTGCGAGGCAAGGTTGTGCCATTAGTGTGAGTACTATGGAAGCATGGGAATGTTCAAGAAGAAACTTGGGGGTGGTAATTGGATATGCGGGCTCAGTGGCCTGAACTCTTCTCCTCGGTAGATCAATGAAGTTTGGAACCTCAGCTCGAGGATGAGCCGCCATAAGGTGGGGAGGTTGTAAGATCCCGGTTTTTGGAAAGGTATGTTTTTTTTGTGTTATGAGTGAAACCCTTGATTTTGGGACATTAAAATGTTTCATAAAAGTGTGAGAGACCTTGGGGGTTCTCCGGGGGCTCGGGGCATTGAAGAAGGAAAGTCTTGGCCGAGTAGACCAAGGCGCACAACCTACGCACGGTTAGCCAAACTGTGCATCCTATCGAGGCGAAACCATGGGACCCACCCTCCTCTGGACCGATGCGAGCGCACGGTTTGCGCACGGTTTTCCTAACCATATGGCTAAACTGTTTGACTCCTCCTCCTTCGGGCAGTGGCATGCGCACAGTTTTCCAAACCGTGCGGACAAACATTATGTCCACTTAATGTTGGAAAAATATACAAAACTTCCACATCTGGATTTTTAAACAACACTCGGGATTATCCTCTTATCCTCCCCTATTCACCTTAGGCACGAACCAAACCTCCCAAGGACTTCAAGAGATTAAACTATTTCGATTATAAGGTGTTTTTGGTGCCTTTGGTTGCGGATCGAAGCTCCGGGGAAGGCTAACCTCATCATTTCTTCTCTTCTTGGTTTAGGGTTAGTACATTCTCTCCCTCTTGTTCTGAAACCCTAAAACCCAATATTTTGGGTGAGTTTTATGTTTAAGCTCCAATGATTGGTTGTATTGTGGTCTAAGGACTCGATTGAGGGTGAGTTCAACCATGGTTTTGAGGTAGGTGGTCTACATGTTATATCCCATGGATATTTAGGGTTTTCGTGCATGTTTACTTGTGTTCTTGTTTCCCTTGGATAGGATTTGAATGACATTGGAATGTTTTGTTTTAATGATGTTTAAAATGGAAAATGGAAACCCTCACGATCCCCATGGGATGTGTTGGGATTGACTTGACCTAATTAGGCCATCCATGGGATGTGTCGGCTTTTCCTGAGTTTAGGGATTGACATTAAACAAGTGACTTTTTGTAGGGAATTGTAGAGCCCTTGATAAACATGTTGTCATGATTGGTCGAAATTGGAATAGAAGTCAGGTGATGCACCTAGACTTATCCCTAACCTAAGGGTTAAAGTGGAATGGGGTAAATATTGATTCATGGAAATGATGAATGAGTTAAATGGGTTAGTGTGTAAACCAATTAAAGACAATAATGGGATAGATTATGGGTTTAATGTTGAATTCTTAGTGAGATAGGCATAACACATGGGAATTGGGTGAATTGTTAAATGATGTGAATTGGTAATGTGTTAATGGTTTAAGGCAAGATGTGGTTTCCCATGTGGGTTGTTGTGAATAGTGTTTTCCGAAGGGAAATGGTTTGGATAGTTGATGGTTACATATATATTAGCATGTGCACATGGAATTGTAGAGTGGGGTATGACTTGAGATTCTACGCCCACGGATCGATTGAAGACTGAGGTTCTAAATTCCACCCTAAATTCCAGGGTTAGGAAAGGGGACTGAGGGTCTATTCTCCTAACAGTTGCATCCACCCTGACTGAGGCTTCGAGGTGAGGTTATGGTTTTTATGAAGTAGTTAGTCCTAGTGAAATAAGATAATGATGTGTTCATCCTATTTCATGTGATTGTTGGCCTTTGACCCATGTAACATAATGTATGTGATTAACACATGGAAATGTGATGAAATGGTAAATGGTGATAATGGGTGTGTAATGAACAATAATGGAAGTGGCAATGTATTGGATCTAAACTGGTTGATGTCACCTCAATTAATTACTTGGAATTTACCATTAATTTTCCTTTTTCATGCACTTCCTGATTATACCAGATAGTTTTTAGACACCGTTGGTGGTGGCCTACTGAGTTGTACTCACACCCTACTCAGGCCGTCGTTGGGTACCCATGCTGACTTCCTGTTTGCAGGTCAGGACAAGGACCAGGGTCTTTACTAGATAGCTGTGTGGATATGGGTATCACATGGTAGAGGATCCAGACTAGGATTCAGAACCATTTTGGGGATTTTTGTCATTGTCTTTATTTTGGGGTTGTGTCCACTTTTGCACTTGTAGTTTGACATGGCATATTTATAATTGGAAACGGTTATTATACATGTTAATTGTTATTGGTTATTGTTTTCGCTATCTGGTTTATTTATGATGTGCTTAATATGATAAAAATGGGGTATAGTCTCCCCACTAGACACCATAGCCCCCCACTGCTAGTCGGTAGCCTTTGGCATACGGGGAGGCGCGCTTAAGGTCATGTTTCCACCTGGCTCGGAACACCGGTTTAGTGGCTTATAAGCCGGGGATGTTACATTTCCATTGATATTTCTTGTTTTTTCATGATTTTATTTCTGAGTTTTTCAACCCCAATTTTATTACAACAACAAAAATCATTTATGTTTGAAAAATTGAACTTCTAAATTGAATGTATTATATTCCAAACTTGTTTTCAAGGATTTATGGTCGATGTATCATGTGTTTTTCATGATTTTTCTCAGTTTATCATCCCATGTCCATCTATAGTGGTCCATACACTACATGTTCATATATATTAAATTTTTTTCAACGAAATTACAAAATTTTGGTTGAATCTATCAATTTAGGGTATTTTCTCTTTTGGTACCTGATCCTACAATATTTTCAATATTTTTTAGTTTTTATCCCTATTTGTATATATATATAGATTACAAATAATTATTAGAAAAAATATATGAAAACAATTAATTATTAAATATTATTTGGGACATTAAAATTTTATCAAAGGAATGATAATGGTTTTCATCAATTTGGTTCATAATTTATATGTTCGGTAATTTTTAGATAAGATAATAATGTTCGTAATTTTATGAATATGTGAAGGATGTATACATATTTTTGTATTCAGGATCAATCTTTGGGTTATGGATTGGGTCACACTAGTAACCATATATGAATTTATAATTTTTAGAGAGCATGAATGATGGTTTTTTAAATTAACATGACATGAGATATGACTGTGTCTTATAAATAAAAAAATATATTTTTGTGTTTAATGTGTTTTTATATGCATAATTATTAAAGAACGTATATATATGTTTGTGTTTTTTGGTGTATTTATATATATGTGTGTGTGTGTGTGTGTATATATATAACTCTATATTTATATAGCAATGTTATTTTATATTTAATTTAAATCCTTAAACATCCGTGAAAAACACCAGCACATAGTTTCTGAAGATACCAAATCCACACTAGTAAAATAAAAATCACAATGATAGAAGACATAGTACATTCATAAAAATATTTTTTATATCATCACATATTTTTGTGGATTTAAATTTACACAAAAAATTGGTGGTTTATGGTACTTTGTTACTGTTATAGATGATTTTAGTATATATATTTATGAATTTCAAAAAAAAATATATTTTATCTTTGAAATGTTCTAAAATATCCCATAACTATTTAAAAATAATAATAATTGAAATTTTATTATACATAAATATTCAAATCAATGGAGTGAATACATGTGACAAGAGTTTAACACGTATATAATTATGGTGTAATATTGTTTGATGTTCTACTCATTTGTAAATAGCATAACACAAAGTTCTGTTAAATGAAACATTGTTCATAATGATTCAACCAATGGAGAGTAATGATTGATATTCTTATATAATTGTGGGAAAATTCTATATAAATTATTTAATTTATACTGAAAAAGGATCCATGTATAAAAATTTTGAAAACCCAATATGTGATTTGGACAAGAATTATTCTGATATTTTTTAATTAAATGTTTTTCAAGGTGACCTCTAATAGATTCTGATAACCTGGATGACCTTTGATGAAGTGAACTGACTTGAAATAGTGATCACAATTTTAAATGATTACATTATTATCTCCCTATATTAATTAATTTCAAAAAATAATTATTAATGTTATGCTACTTATTATTATAAAAATCAAGTTTTTTGATATTTTATATTCTTATAATTGTTTGTATTTAAGTGTTGTAAAAAATTTTTGAGGCCATGAAAATTTAATTATTATATTTTCACTATATGAATGTATATATAAGGAATATCCTTTTAGGATTCAAAGAAAATGACATTAGGGAATTATTTATAAAAAACATTACTAAATCCTTTAATATGTACAATAATTAAAAAATTGACAGATTTCAATATTATTATAGATGAGTATGTTTACGGGGTCAAAGTTTTCAAAATATTCGAAATAGTTCACCAATTTGGCCCTTCGAAAATCCATTATCTTTGTTTATATTATTGGTTTTTCAAGGAAAATTATTCTAGATGAGTTGAGAGAACACATTATATGTCACAAAATAGATCAAATTAATAAATTTTTAGTGTATAATTGTGAAGAAAATAATATTTCTTGTAACTATTATAATACAAAATTTTATAGATCATCTGTGTGGTTAAAATTTTGAATGATTATAATGAAAATAAAAAGTATATGAGTACAAGTTTAAATGATGAGGAATATCATGATGACAAAATGAAAATGAGACTTGAAGATGAAATTAAAGATTGTAAAATGATTTTTTATAACATATAAAGATATAAAAATATGTCATTGTATTATTTTTCTAATAAATATACAAATTATTTAGACAATAATGATTATAAACAATATAATATTGTTAAATGGATTGACTAACACTAAATTTACTAAACTACATTACATCTTATATGACATACTACTGAAATATAATGATCTTACTTATCAAATATATGTCGGTAATAAAATGCTACATTCGATTGGTATGATCTCAATACAAAATACATGCATGTCCAACTGAAATATAGTGTTTTTAAGTGTAATGAATCACTTAAATAATCCCTAATGTGTAGTGTGTATGAATATAATATAGTTGAATCAAGTTATAGAATTATTGTACAGTACATTACGATCATTCCAAATGCATCGTTGGGTATGACGTTTGTCAGAATATCTATAACTTGTTGTTCTATAGGCACATAATCCAACATAACAAGCCCTTGATCCAACCTCTCCTTGATAAAATGATAATTTATTTCAATGTTCATTTTCCTTGAGTGAAGGATTGGATTTATTGTTAATTTTTATTTTAGTTGAATTATCAAAATGGATTCTAATTAGAGTATTCACTTCAACTCTCATATCAGGAAGCCACTAATTCTTCAATAATAACTGTATTCATTATAGAGTAGCTATAATATATTCTTCTTCTACAGTTCTCAATGAATTTCAATCACATTTCTTTCTTAGCTAAGAAATACACAATCCATCAAGATAGAAATCACCTACTGACATTGATATCGTTTCAGCTACTGATTGTGCCTAATCTAAATTTGTATATTCTAATAACTCTTGATGAAATTTATCATTGTACATCAAACTATAGTCCATTTTGACCTTGATATACCATATTATTATTTTCTCTACTTGTTAGTGGATTTAATTGCGATTTCTTTTATAATTCAATGATTTACATGCGGAAAAAAATTTCATTTCATGTATCTATTTATTACAATAGGATTCCAATGATCTACCTTTATTCAGTGACATTAACCATTTTTCCTTCATTATATTGTGGTAGTTTCATTTGGGTAGCCACTAGAGTCATCATCACCTTGAAATTATCCATTAAAAATCTTCTAAAAAATGTTCTGGAATATTTACATTGATAAATGATTGTGACATTTTTTCCTTGTGTCTCCATTAAAATGAGGACAAATTTTGAGTTTAGAGATCATTTAAATTTCAAACCCACTTTTCATGAATTTGGGAAAATTTCTACAATACACATAATCTGATCCACCAAATATTATGTCAATATCATATACCAACCCAATCATACATTTTTTACTTTCAATGTTGACATATATATTATATTCAAATCCACTAAGTTGAAAATAGATCTTCTTCAAAAACTGATCTAGTCTTGAATACCAACATCTTAGTGCATGATTTAATCAATATAAATTCTTATTTAACTGATTTTTTATCATATTCATGAATAGAAAAATCATTGGGTTCCTAAATAAAAACTACTTCTTCCAGAACCCCATTCAAAAATGTTAACTTTATTTCCATCTAGAACACTTCTATCCTTCATTGCACTTCTTTTTCCAACAGTAATTTGATTTTCTCTATCCTTATAATAGGTGAAAATGATTCATCAAAATTAATACCCTCTATTTGAGTGTACCTTATACACACTAGGCATTCTTTGCTTCAAATAACTACGCCATATTCATTTATATTATTGAAAAATACCCACTTAGTCCTGTTAAAAGACATACCTGTTGGCCAAAAAATAGTCTCTGAAGTCTAATTCGTCATAATTTGGTAAAGCTCGTCATTCATAGATTGAGCCTAATTATCATCTCTATATTTTTAATAAAAACATTTATTCCCAACCTGTGATATGTACAATTCTTGTTGTTGAGTATTCATCCTCATTGACTATTATGACTCTATTTTATCATTAATAATGCTTTTCCAATCAATATAAGTTTTTCTCTTCAATCATTATACAAATTCTAAATTATAATAACCCACTAATTATATTAATATTTTTCTGAAACTTACTTTGGAAGTGTAACATATGAATATTTTCTTATCTCTTCATTACTATCCTAAAATTTTTATCATGTATATTTAGAGTTTGATGATCATTCTATACAATGGATTCATTATTTATTTCTAATATCATTACCAAACTCTTATTGAATAATTTGTATTATTTTTGTTTTCTTTGAGTACCCAATAAAAATCCACTAGTCTCTTTGGGTTTCAGACATTATTTGTTTCTCCTTATTGAGAATGAAATAGTTACTTCTGAAGACTCAAATGTATATAAATGATGACTTCTTTCCATACGATATCTCATATAGAGTCTTCTATTCTTTGAAGTACAGAAATGCTATATTTTATTTATTTCCTAATGGAATCATGGAATATTCCCAATACATATTTGGAAGGTCCCTCCCAATGAGCATTTTTATAACAATTTTTTTTATAATTTAAATTATTTTCTCAACCACTACACTCTATTATGGAGTTCTTACTATTGAATCCTGGTGCATTATCCCATGTTTCTTGAGATAATCCTTTACATGGATAATTTTATCTCACTTCCATTATCTTTTCAGATATTTTGAATTATTTATCCAAACATCTTCTCAACACCACTTTGAAAACTATTTATGCAATTGAGAACCTCTAATTTGTGGTTGAGGATACAAACACATAAAATTCTTATAAATTCATCAATAAAAAAACATAGTATATCCACCCATCCATAATTCATGGTGAAATTGGTCAACACACAATAATATGGATCTACTCATCCAAATTCTTTGACCTCTTCTCTTTTTCATTATATGTATTTTGAATGACCAAACCTTGTTGGAATGCACCACACATATGGGTACGATCCCATGATAATATAGGTAATTCTAAAGAAGCATCATATTTCACCATATCTTTAAATGAATTTTAGCTCAAACTAGTACACCCCCATGCTATTGCACAACATATTCGATTACTGGTTTATCTTTTAATAATCGATTAGTATTTATAAAACTTCTAAAAAACAATTATTTTGTGAAGGTTATTGTGTATGAAAATGGAATAGATGTTCATAGAATTTAAGACAACATTTAAATGGCTGACAAAGAAAACATATAGATTAAACTTATTTTATTTTCTAAATTTTTTTGATGAGAATTCAAAATCTTTTTCAACTTTAACAATCACAATAACAATAATGTGTGCACTAAAATAAAAAGTAAAAGATAAATCAAAGATAAAATAGTGATTGTAATAATAAAAATAATAAATGTGAAAATGATTAAATAAAAAATTAATTGTATGATTGGGATGTTTTTGAATAATGAAAATGGAGTGAAACTATTCATTATTTATATGGAAGTATATGGAATGAAGGAGAAAAAGATCAGAGAAAATGATAAAACAAAAGATGCAGTTGAATCAAAAAAATAGAGGCGGAAAGAGATCCAATGATCACTTGATAATATTTAACAACATGAAATTGAATCAAAATAATATATTAAGACAAATTGAATCCATTGTTTTTTTAAAGACATGTTGAATAACGAAATTTCCTGGGTAAATGGAGGGGCGCCCAAATTTCTATTCCCTGGTGGAGTCATTCACCCATGCTAAATGACTTCAAAAGAAATTATTCAACCACTATAGAAGTCCATACAACATGAAATTGAATAAAAAATAGATAGATATTGAATATTGATGTATTAAGAGAATTAGTATCACATTTGTATAAAAAGTTGAATTAGTATAAATAATAAGTGCATATACAATTTGTAAACACATATTAGTGCATATATTTGTTTTCCAAAAAAACAAAAATTTCATTAAAATATCATTGCCATCATCACTGCTTGTGAAGCATCGTCTTGAAATGAGAGGAAACGTTTCCTTTCTTAAGGCATGATTAAAATTGAAGATAAAACAAAACACATTCCATTGACTATATGTTTTGTACTTATCAATAACATTAATTTTCAAAATGAATATGAACAGGTTTTCAAGCTTCCATTAGATAAGACAATATTGTTTGTTCCTATTCGAGTAATATTGTTTATGATAGAAAGTGTTGGAGTGATTTGAATTCCATACCATGAGGCGGTACCAAGTAAGTCTTTCCTTATGACCATGGTGGTTACATGTAACTAAATCAAGCCGCATAACAAAAATATGTTAATAAAAAATTGACCCACTACTCAAAAATTAGTATATATCAACAATATAGTAGAGATGAGTAGGTATGAACAACTACAATATAGTAGAAATCAATAGTTATGAACAGATACATGATTTTTATGAATATCTACAAATAAGGTCAAGAATTCCCAAAAAATTCATATTCTAGTCTTCAAATAAGATTTAAATCCAAGCCTTCCAAATATAGAAAAATATCACAGGTACTGTAACAATGAAAAGGTTATGAATTTACTGAGTCTAAAACAAATTGGAAATGACAAACATGAAGGTAGTAATTTCATCACCTAAAATAGTTTCCTATAAGAAGAGGATAAAAAATCAAACTCTATACCTTATCAGCAAATTCACAATGAAGGAAAATATGCTAAAAACATTCTAGTAACTTTATATAGAGGAGTACAATTGAAGGAAATTGTATACCTAATCATCAGTAAGAATTTCATTATGCCAAACCTTCCAAACGAGGATATTCTTTGAGGGAAGAATAAAACTAATCTTAAAATTACAAATACACTTATGAGTCAAATCATAGAAGCTTCAAAATTAGCCTTGAAAGAGCATATTGATAGTCACCAATTCATTCCATGAATCAAATGTAGCTCTGAACATGAAGGAGCATAATGATGGTCTCCAATTCTTTCCATGATCCAAAGGTAGCTCTGAATTTGATCCGTAAGTTGAGGGGGGATGTTCTTTTCAATCGGGTTTAGTTGTGAAACTACAACACAAATAATGAGGTGACCCAAACCATATGAAACCACACAACCACTATCAGTCAAGAAGATCATCTAATTAGTAATACTGAAATTTATATCTGATTTTCAGGTAGGTACCCAATTCACCTACTGCATTACAGATTTGTAGATCACAAAGTGAAACAACAAAAAGAAACATCCACTGGGTTTTATAAAAATTTTAGATAGTGAGGATGAACGGAGGGAGAAATTGAACCTGTCATATGTGAATAAACATTTAACATAAACACGGTTAATAAGAAATCCTCCAAATTAAGTAGTAAAACTATCAATAAAAATATTCTTCTTTTTGTTCCAATGTATCCTATAATGGATCAGGGAAATTAATAAGAATTTAAATGAAATAAGTAATCATGTCCCTCCATTTTATGCATCGTCATATGGTGTAAGGACATGGCATCAATAGCCGAGACATAAAAACTACTTACACTAAAAATCTATCACTTCAGATGAGGTATTGCATGTCAAATGACCGAGTAAGTAGCTTAAGTGAAAAAATTAGATTATAATAAATACAAAAAGATATTAGGAGAGGTTAGAAAAAATATACAGCATGGTTCATGATTATAAAATATTGACGACAATGACAAAATGGATTTCTTACATTTGGATCTATGACAAAAAAAGTTGTATGTTAATCCCTGTGAAAAGAATGGTTTGAAAAATTAATATTTTTTTTCATAAAAGCAACCTAATAAATTAGATATATAGAATTATAAATGAAATAATTTCTTTGATGAAACATTAACTTGAATTATTGTTACCATTGCATTAAAAAACAGGATATACTGATAAAGATAAATGAATATAAACCTGATAAAGAATTTTGGAGATTCTTTGAGTTGCTAAATGTCATAAAAGAACATGAAATTTATATGATGTCTACATCCACCTAAGAAAAATTGAATTCACCCTACTGAACAAGTATGTGAATATTGGAAAAAAACTATATAGTTAGTAAAACAAACCAACGGGAAAGTATAGATCTATGGAAGTCCATAACTGAAACCCAAATGCAAATAATGTCATTCAGTCATGACACCAAACACAATAAAATATTCATTCATAGATTAGCTCAAAACATTTACATGAACAAAGATTCTCATAGTAAAAAAATAACAAAATGATAAACAAATCAACACTCTAAGAAACAATTTAAAACAAGTTGAATGATTATAAAAATTTGATGAGAATGATAAAATGACTTTCTCACCATTGGATGTAAGAAAAATATAGTGAAATGTTTATCCCTATGAAAATCATGGTTTGAAATATTAATAGTATTTGTGATAAAATTCATCTCATCATTTTATGAACAATGAGAAATGAATGAAATAATTACCTCGATGAAAATATACCAAGATTCATTGTGACCGTTGAATTCAAAAACTAGAGATGCTGGTAATGAAACATGAATATAAGAAGAAATGTAAGATCATTGGGCACCATTATATTGATAATTCAATGAAGAATTAATGTTGAAGTTGTAAAAAAAATTGCATTTGGAAGAACCTACATCAAATAAGAAATATAGATAGAGAAATAACTATAAATAATAAGAAATATAGAGAAAAAATTGAACAAAAATTAGTAAGATTGCACATTATGAAAAAAATGAATAGACTACACACACAAATGGAAACTGGATGTAAGCATACTATTTAAAGACGAGCTGTAGACGTTAGAAGAACCACTTGAAATTTAAGTTGAAGCCTATATTGAAACCAAAAACTAAGAACTGGATACAAATAAATAATTTTCATTGAAACATATCTAATTCAAGCAACAAAAAACCTAATCAATGAAGATTAGTCGTTGTCATTTGGAGGTCCACCCGTGCATGGATCTAACCCCAATGTCACTTTTCTAGGTTTAGGAATAGCATTTTGGTGAATCTATTTTGCACATCAATGAATAACAATGATGATAGGCAGAAGGGGGAGATGTGGATGAAGGTGGAATCGGGAGATTGAGATGTAGATGAATGGGGTATCAGAGCCATAGCTGGACCATCCAGATACAGGGTTGTTGTAGTCAAAGTACTCATAGCCGTTGTTAGAGTAGGCGAGCAGCCTTTCTTAGAGTAGGTGTATTCGAAGTAGCCAAATGAGGAGGATTTGGAGTCAAAGATCTCGGTGGAGGAGGAACTTGAGGCGGAGTAGATGATGAGGAGTAGGCGGAGGCGGAAGGTTCGGTGTGGTGGAGGGAGCTGAGACGGAACCCTAGAAGTGGAGAGAAAAAATGCTAGCATGATTCGAGAGGTAATAGTAGTATTGGAGAGAATTTTCATTAACAGGAGTGGTAGAGGGAGGCGGGATGCGGAGAAATTTTTTGTAACCAAGATAAGGGTAGACTTGGAATACTGGTGGAATGTCACGTAGAGGAGAAGATGATGTGGAGGAACGACAGATTGACACGTGGCAGTGAAGAATCTTCGATTATTAGATATAGTAGATGACACGACATTATATTCTATAACATGTATTATTATTCCATGGGAAAAAGCGGATATATTCTTCTCCACTTAAAAGGTAGAAATTCTCTTTCGTATTATTTCCCTAAAAAACAACTACACCATATATTTTCCATGATGATACATAATTTCTTGGGAAATCATATGGCATGTTCCGAGACACTTAATTGATTGAAATGTAGAATTTTGTGACTGGGAGCTTCAATTACCTAGATATCTTTGTGTCTCATGTGTTTACCTCCAAGCATTTCTTTCCTGATAGCCAATTATATTAAAACCATCATCATTAATAAATTTCCCCAAACCTCCCTTGTCGTATCTAATTTCTATCAGTAGTTCCTTATTTCCTGTCATATGGTATTTGCATACACTATTAATAATTCATATTCTAGTGTGATCTGATTCGGTGAAATAAATAATTGAAACCTCTTCTTGTGGATCTTCATTCATTCTAATCCATGATTTTTATGTTATACCTATTATGAGTTTATAATCTTGATCTTCCTCAAAATATTATGAAATAAATTTATATTATTGAGATACAAAATTATTTTCATTTTAAACTCATTTGATGATACATTTACCTACATATTAAAAACATATTTAGTCTACATTAGTGTAACACCCTGACCCTAGTTACCCAGAGTTGGTATAATATTACATAACATTGGCATGATCTCAAAGAATCGAATCCCAAAATATTGATCAGTTTAGTAGCCTTGGAAGAACTAGATAAAAACATAAGCTTTAAATTACATTATGAATCGAAAAAGAATATCATTGTGTCTTCATTTAACGCATGCATCTCCCTTCTACTATCCCTATAGGTTAGACATAATATACATCTTTTCTTCCTGGGAAAAATAAAATATAGAACGGCGTGAGCTCTAGTGCTGAGTAAGAATAACAATATAGAAGAAACTTTTATAAAAAGCATAAACATTTAAGGCAATGTATACGACTAAAACAAAATCCTTTTAAAATTATACTTCAGTAAAATATGGAAATGGAAAATCAAATAATTCCATTTATGTATTCACATGGATATTCTAATAGTTAAAAAATCAAAAGTAATATCAATATAAATTTTCAAAATGATGCAATGCATAATGTCAGACATCATAACCAATAGTCAATACCTCATTACAATACTACATATAATTTTTTCTCTTGTCTTTGTGCCAAGACACTAGTTTGTCTCATGTGACCTAATGATACATCGAGGAGCTACAGTGGGCTGCACCCCTCACATACTATGTCCAACACATTCCTCATATGAAAATGATGAAACTTAACATAAACATTCATATTAAAAATAGAATATGAAATGATAATACTTTGACAATAAACCATGAATTGTATATAAGTAACATATCCATAGTCAAAAAATATCACAAAATCATCAATTCAATATGTAAGATTTTATTAGAATAAATCAACTTCATGCAAGTGGAAAATCCATCAAAGGATGTTGACAAAGATGAAATGCCAACCATTTGTGAGAAATATCTCTTTCTATATTGATATCATTTAAAAGTCACATAATTATAAAAGAAAAAACATATATATTGATAATATTATTATAATCTTTTAATGAAAGCTAATACGGTGTTATAATGGCAGAATACAGCCACACTGATAGTATAATTTAAAAAAAAATATTCTTTCGTTAATTTTGTAGAAAAGGTCGTAAAGGACCTTTTTTGGAAAACGACAGAAAGATTTCATTATAAAAATTTCATAAAAATTACAACATGGGTATAAATTTATGTTACCCATATTCTAGAAAATAGTAAAAATGTTTTGGAATACATTTTTTAAAATATAGATGTGGATTATAAAGAGGTCCCTAGTAGATACTCATGTATAAACAACCTCAGATAATGAAGAGATTGTAGAATTATCCCTTACCTTGTACTTTTCCTTGATCGAGGGTACTATAACCTCATGTATAATAGTTAAATTATTGTTATTATATTATATAACAACCACATACATAAATATGATATCATATATGATCTTCTAATATTTTTTTGTTAATAATACTATAGTAGTATCACTGTTTCGGGTGTTAACAAATTAATTTTCCTTTATATGCTCGGTTATGTAATCTATGTTTGTTATGGATAGGATGTATTTGATTCATAAACTGAATGAAATTATGTTCTTAAAAATTATTTTTAAACATAAAATAAAAAAATTTCTTGATTGGTTCTGATGAGGAATTAATTTCATCGCGTTTATGGAGATTGTAATCAGTATGCATGCATGAGTGACAATATCATTCTATTGATGGTGAAATAATATTTAATTGGATGGTATATCATATTTAAATAAACACTATAATGTTATATTTATTATTTACATCAGTTATACTCATTATTATACCAATCAAAATAATTAAGTGTTTGGATAACAAACTACAACGCAATGTGGAAACGGCAAGTTGTACATACGCATGTATGGTGAATTGTCATTCATAAAATTGATAGAATTATGAATATTCTTGTACTATATTAATAATAACAACACAGTATGTATATGGTATGTGATTTATTATATTGGTATGGAAAAAATAATTAATGAGTATGTGGAAGAATAAAAGAACATTGAAAGTGGGGGTGAAAATATTACCTCTTCTTCAGGTGTTTTCTTTTTTAGTTGATCAAAAGGGCTCCATAAGATTGATTTATAATCCACGTAAGGTGTCTAGGTCGAAGTGAGGGTATTTGAGAAGATATTTGATCTGGTTTTGGCCAATCAAAATGGCTTTGAAGGTGTGATTTTTTGATAAGGGGAAGTACCCTTTTGTAAGAAAGGTGAGGGTCACTTTAAGAATAGTTGGAAATATAATTTTATTATAAAATCATATTTGGTTTATAATGGCCCAAAATTAATTTATTTCGAGTATATGGTAGGAATGGTTTTATAACCTCTCATCCAATTTATTTTTTAACTGATTAGGTCACATTATTAACCATATCTTTTCGATTTAACTCATAGTTTAATAGTTTATCTTTTTCCATGTATCCTTGCATTATTATAATAAATGATTTATAAAAATATTATAAAAATCCATGAGAACCCCATGATTTTAATTATTGTAATATTTAACCTTATCTAAGTCCTTTTTCTAAACCATGGAATTTTTTTGAATATTATATCAATTAATAATATAGTATTTGTTATAAAAACTTATTTATGAGAATTTTGACACTATTCTGTATTTTGTGTTTGTGAAGGTTATAAAATTATTATCAATTAGAAAAAAAAATATTATTTCATAAACCATAAAATGACATATTAACTACTAAAATTATTGGAATACATCATAAGCCACAACTTAAATTTTTTGGATATTTATAATATCAATTATTTTAATCATTCATTAATAAGGTATTTACTGAATCATCATTGTGTCATATAAAAAATTTATTATATAATTTTTATAAATTATAAATATAATACCATTATATAGGAAATTATTTCATAATTCTAATGAATATTTTTAGTCGAATTTATCTTATATACAACCCAATATTAAAAATGGTTTAGTTATAAAACATTGAATTTAACACTTTTAATTCTTCATTTAATAAAATAATAATAAATGTCATAATCTAATACAAGTAGAAAAATGGATCATATTTTATTCCAAAGTTGATATTTGTCGAAATAAACTTATCCAATAGAATTAGAACAAGTGTTGGTGTAATTATAATATCATTTTGTAACTTTAATGAAAATATTTACTTTTAACTGTGGTAAAGAAAAGTCAATAGATATTATTCCCCAAAATTTATATACATTTAATTGAACCACATTTTACTTATTTATTTCAACTGTGTCTCTCAATGTTTATAAATTCATTTAATATAAGTAGTAAAAGTACATTTTATACATATTCGAAAATGTGCCTAGAAGGTGGGTAAAAGAAGGTTAAAAGGTCAATAAAATTTTATATATGTAATATTATTATAAAAAAAGACTAATGAATTAAATTGAACATATGTAGGTATTATGTATCTATTTTTAACTAATAAAATTTATGTAATCTAATTAATTATTTAAATAAATAGTTGGTTTTAAACAATAATGCAATATTTTCACTATTCATAAAAAATGATTGTTTTCAAAAAATACCAAAAAATATCCCTAAGATAATTTTGATATTCTGAATCCAAAAATGAAGTCCTTTTTAGAGATAATATTAATAAAATTTAATAAATTGTGTATTAGTATTCATAACATCTCGTTTTATTCGTCGTGGTGTGTTAGAAATTCAATGTTGCATACAACACAAGCTAAAGCATTATCCAAAGAGAAGAGTATTGTGAATGATTAGAAGGTTACTTTGTTCCCTCCTTCAAATAAAATTTCCTCATATTTTCTAAAATATTAAATCATAAAAAGAATAAAGTGTTTCATCATTATAAATTACTCATGTTTCCATATTTCACCTTCCATCATATGGTTTCTCCATAGAACTATCACGAAAAATGTTTTCTGGTTTCTCAGCACTTATTCTCTGGTATCAAGAATCATGACATGCTCTTCACAATAAGTTAGATCGGGTTCCATTTCTATTTCTTCATATGTGAGTACATGCATTGGGTCAGGAATGTATTTTCTTAGTAGTGATTCGTGGAATACATTGTGAACATTGGAGAGACTTGGTGGCATTGCCCAACACTAAGCTGTAACTACAATTTATTCTAGAATTTTGAATGATCCAATGTACATGGGACTTAATTTACCATTCTTACCAAAAATTATTACACCCTTCCATAGAGATACCTTCTTGAAAACATGATCTCCTACTTGAAATTTCAAATGCTTCCTTCTATTATTGGCATAGATCTTTTACAATCATTGAGGTAAATTGATGTGGGTTTAGTTAATCATTATATTTTCTATGGTTTTCTTAACAAATTTTGGGCCTAAAGGTTTTATTTAACCAACATCATCCAAACAAGTTGGTGTGAAACATCACTTAATAGAAGCTATTATTTTAGGAAAATTATACCAAAGGTAAAAAATGGATCCCACATACCATGAAAGTCAAGTGAGAATGATCTC
Source organism: Viscum album (assembly GCA_963277665.1). Taxonomy (NCBI): domain Eukaryota; kingdom Viridiplantae; phylum Streptophyta; class Magnoliopsida; order Santalales; family Viscaceae; genus Viscum; species Viscum album. The sequence continues at coordinate 1,424,995,720 of OY728140.1, read as the reverse complement.
AAAATATCTTTTTACGGTTTTAGTAGTCTATTCTGATTGTCAATTAGTTTGAGGGTGTTTAGAAGTGCTCAAATGAAGTCAAGTATCCAAGGTCTTCTAAAGAAATTTCTAGAATGATGATGTAAAATAGGGATCACAATCAGAAAAAATTGAATAGGGTACTCAATGAAGTCTTAAAACTTCCTTTAAATATTGTCTTTATAAACGTTCAAGTGGTAAATATTCTCTTATTGTAAGAAAATATTCTAACTTGATAAGACGACCAATAATGACCCATATTGAATCAATCCTTCTAGGATTTGTTGGTATCCCTACGACAATGTCCATCATAATATCATCTCATATCTACTTTGGTATGGGAAGAGGTTGCATGAGTCATCCAAGAATTTTTGTTCTAGCCATAACATATTGACAAACAATACGTGTTGAAACATAATCAGCAATCTCGATCTTTATTTTTTCCCACCAAAAATGTTCCTTCAATTCACTGTACATAATAGGGTTACCAAGGTGTATAGATAAATTAGAGAAATGAGAATTATCCAACAATTCCCTTTTTAGATCTGGTATATCAGGACCACAATGTCTCTCCCAAAATTTCTAAATTCCATCTTCATATACAAAATCAATCAATCTCTAATCATTCACAGATTTAAATTTATTTTAAATCTCCTCATCAACAGTCTATCAAATTTATAACCTTTATAGTAATGTTGGATTGGCAATCATTTAAAAAATTATTGATGTTTTTGTCTTCCATGATTATAACCAAATCCATCTTTACTATACCCCTAAACATATGTTTAATTTAAATTCTCATCTTGTTTAAAAATCCATGATCATTTCTTCTCAATGAATTTGTGACCTTATATTCATTACCTAGGTGGTAGTTTATAATGAAATCATAATTATTGAGTAGTTTAAGCCATCATCATTGCCTTATGTTGAGTTCATTCTGTGAGATAAAATTCTTCAATATCTTGTGATTGGTATACATCTCCCATTTTTCACCATAGAGATATTGTGTGCATATCATCAACACATATATTATAGCTTCTAACTCAATATCATGTATAGAATAAATTTGTTCAGGAATATTTAGCTGTCGTGATGCATAAGAAATAGATAAATCATTAAGAATAAGGACACAACAAAATACTTTCTTCAATGTATCACTATAAATGTCAATACCATCATTCCCTGATGGAAGAGTAATGATAAGAGAATTGAATAATCTTATTATCAATTCTTTAAAACATTCATCACACTCTTATGTCCAAACAAATTGAACCCCTTTACGTGTGAACATGGTTAATGGGATTTCCAGTGGGAAAAAATTCTAGACGAAATGCAAATAATAACCTGTTAAACCAACAAAACTATTTAACTTAGTTATACTCATCGGTGTTGGCCATTCTTAGATTTCTCTTATCGTAGAAGGATCAACAAATTTTACATCCTTAGAGACAATATCACAATGAAATTAAATTTCATAATTCCAGAATTCACATATGCTACACATTCCATATAATTCATTTCTTCATAGTTTTTTTATAATAGTTCACAATTTATTTTCATGATCATCAGATCTTTTTGAGTATACCAATATATCACCAATAAATACAACTAAAAATTCATCAATATATTCCTTGAAAACTCTATTCATTACATCCATGATGATAGATGGTGCATTAGTCTATCCAAAAGGCATTACTATAAGTCTGTAATGCCCATACCTGGTACGAAATGATGTGTTCAGAATGTATTCATTATTCACACATGACAGATGATATCTTGATCGAAGGTCAATCAATGAAAAATATTGAGCTCCATGAAGTTAATCGAATAAATCATGCATGTGGGGTAGGGGATACTTTTTCATTATTTTTATGGAATTGATCTCCCTATAGTCAATGAAAAACCTCATAAATCCAACATTATTCTTAACAAAAAGACCAAGGGATCCTCATGGAGAAATAGTAGGGTGAATAAATACTTTATTACTCAATAATAATAGTTGTTTCTATAGTTACAATAATTACAAAGTGGTCATTCTATATGGGGTCTTCAATATGGGCTTGGAACTAGGAATTATACGAATGGGAAACTGAATTTATTATTCTGGAGGATGTCCAGGTAAATCCTCTGGAAACACATCAAAATATTGTTTCATAATAGGTACATCTTCTATTTGAACATTCTTTTCATCACCCATAGTTATTTCATTCTTTTCCTCCCCAATAATTAAAATTAGTGGAGCTAAAGGGGGTGCATCTAGATAAGAATCAGTTGGTGATATTCTTCTCAAAAGTTATGGTACTCCTTATCATCATATAAATTTCTAACCTCATTCTTATTATAATAATTTTTTTCATCATTGTCTGAAAGAAAATCCACACTGAGTATTATATCAAATTGAATCATGGGTATGACGATGATATCAGTAGATAAAGAACATTTATATGCCCTAATAGGAACTAATTCTAAAAACATTGTTACAATGATACATCACTTAGGTGTTTTGACTGAAAAATTCATTGTCAAATCAAATTGGAAATATTTAAATTTCTTACCACACTGGGAAGATATGAAACTATGCAATGATACAGAATCAAATATAGCATTGGCTAAACATGAGAATACCATTAAATTACCTACCACCACATCTTTCGGAGCTTCAACCTAAGCAGTAGTGATCACATAATCTTGGCCTTTCACCCTTACCCTTTTTTGAGGTATGTTTCCTTTGGAACTTGGACATTCATTTTCATAATTCCCCATTTCTATACACTTTTATAATTCATCATTACTAGCCTCTTTCTTTCCCTTACAATCAAGATCATAGTGGCCTTTTCTAGCACACTTATAACAGACTCTTGTTCCCTTTAGGCATGTACCAGGGTGTTTCTTCCCAAATATACCATGGTATGGAAATTCAACTTTTCCCTTTCTTCCCCTTATTTCCATTTCCAATTTGTATCGAATATCTCTTTTTCCCTGGCTTAGTATTAAAGTCAAAAGACCGAGAGAGTTTCTTTTACATCTTGATACCACACGAGACAATGTCTTCGTAAGATGAGAAGGATTATGAGACTAATTCTCTACAATGAAATTGTTTTAACCCATTGAAGAATCAATGAATCATACTCCTCGGGATACATATATAATGTGTTGCATGTCTTTCTAACCTTGTAATGTTAGGCTCATACATTATGACATTCTCATCATCCTTTTGACTCAAACTCAAAAATTGTCTTTCAATATCTACATGATGGACATGAGGAATGTATTTTTGTAATAAGAGTTCATTAAACTACCTCTATTCACTATTTTATACTTATTAATCTTTCTTTGTGATTTTAATTAATGACCACCATTGATATACATCTTTCGTGAGGAGATAAACAACCATGAAAACCTTTTCACTTTAATTACTCCCCAAGGAATGAAATATTTTCTCAAAAGAACATATAAATTTCTCAAAAAAAGTTATATTAGTAGTTCCATTGAATGTTGGTGGTTGTTGTATCAGGAAGTGGTCTGTTATTGATCCTCCACATTCTGGATCAAGGTGATCCATAAGGGTAAGTTTCGTATTCATAAACTAAGTGAGTTGTCTTAGTATGGTGATTAGATGATCAACACCAGTTGCATAACCAACTCCACTATAATTATCTTGAGTAGGAGGGAAATCCCTACATGGATTAAGTGTGTTGATATGGTTTCTATTCCTTCTACTATGTACCATTTCTAAATAATGGCATACAATAGATTAGTTTATGAATAACAATAAATAATCATAAACTTGTAAAAAAACATAACATAAATTGAACACTTTATTTATATAATCAATAATCATAAAAATGTTTTCATTGAGGAGGTATATACTCATAAATCCTTCATAATGGTTTGTAATTAAAATGTGAATTATCATAATCATATCCTCTTGGAGTGTTATAACCAAGATTTTAGTAAGGCCAGTTGTTGTGTACTAGGATACACGGTGTCAATCCTGAAACTCCTTTTCTGTGTTTTCACTTCTAGGTATATCTATTCTAGAGCATCATATACCTTCTTATATACATATCGGGATGTATTGCTTAGAAAATGCACAAAATCTCTACATTACCAAAATTATAGAACGTTCTTCTATACAAATCTTCAATGTCTATCTTAGGGTAAATTTCACTAATTTGAGTTTTTCTAAATGTAGATTCCTAGATTTGTACAAAATATAATCCTATACCAATTGTAATTCCCCAACTCAAGTTACCTAGAGTCTATGCCTTATTACATAACATTGGAATGACCATATGTGATCAAATCCTGGACCAACAATTAGTTTATTAGCCGTGGAAGTACTAGATACAAATATATATTTTAAATTACATTAAGTAATGAAAAAAACAACATTATGTCTCTATTTAACACATTCATCTCCTTTATACTATCCCTGTATCTTTTGTATAATATTCTTCTTTGCATCCTGGATAAATAAAACACTAATTGGTGTGATCTCATGTGCTCAATAAGGATATAAATATAGCGGAAACATTAATAAATTAGCATTATACAATTAAGGAAATGTATAATACTAAAACACAATACTTTTAAACTAAAACATCCGCATAATATGGCAATGATAAAGACAATAATTCCATTTACGTTTCTACATGGATATTCTACAAGTTGAATAATCACATGTAATATCAATAGACAATTTTATAATTATGGAATGCATAATGCCAGACATCATAAACACATAGTCAAGGCCTCATGCCAAGACTAAAAATAACAGTTTTTTGAGGCCTTGTTCCAAGACACTAGTTTTTCTAACAAGACCTATGTATGCATCAAGGAGCTACAGTGGTCTCCAACCCTAACTTACTATGTCTAATTCATTCCTCATATGAAAATGATGAAACAAAATAGAAACATTCGTATTAAAATTAGAATAAAAAATGTTAATACATTTACCATAAACCATGAATGGTATGAAAATAACACATCCACTATAAATTATATCAAATAACCTTCAATAAAATATGGAAGATTTTATCATAATAAATCAACTTCAAACAAGTGTAAAATCAATCAAAGGATATTGACATAGATGAAAAAACCATCTAAGAGAAATATATATTTCTATTTTGAAATTATTTAAATCCACATAATCATAAAATAATGCATTTAATTTGAAAATATTCTTATAATCTTGTAAGGGATGCTTTGAAGGTGTTATATAAAACTAGAAAATTCCTTCACTCACCGTATAAGTTAAAAAAACATTCTTCCCTTAATTTTGTCAAAAAGGATGTAAAGAAATTTGTTTGGAAAATGACATAAATATTCCTTTCAAAAAATATTAAAAAAAGTAAAAAAAAGGTTATAAATAAAATTAACTCATAGACCAGTAAATTGTAAAAATTATTTGAAATATATTTTTATGAAAAACATATGTGGATGATATAGTGGTCCTAGAAGATACTCACGTAGAAACAACCTAAGATAATGAAGTTATTGTAGAGTTAACACTTAACTTGTAAATTCAGAAGACCAAGGGTACATTAAAATCCATTATAATAGTTAAATAATTTTAATTTAATTATACATGAAACACATACATAAATAGGATATCATATATGATATTCTAATATTTCTATCTTAATAATATTTTATTAGTATCATTGTTTCGGGTGTTAACTGATTCGTTTTTCTTTATATGACCAGTTATGTAAGACATGTTATTCATGGATAGGATATATATGATTCATATACAGATTGATATTATGTTCTTAAAAATAATTTTTAATCATAAAATAAAAATTATTCTTGAATGGTGATGATAGGGAATGAATTTCATTACGTTCATGGAGACGGTAATCCGTACGTACACACGAGCGACAATATCATTCCATTGATGGTAGAATAATATGTAATTGTATGTTATATCATATATAACGAATACTTAACATGTTATATATATTATTTAAAAAATTTATACTAATTATTATACCCATCCAAATAATGTAGTGTTTGAATAACATACTACCCCATGACGTGGAGACAGTAAGCTGTATGTACGCACGTATGATGACTTGTCATTAATATGATGGATAAAATAATGACTATTGTTTTACCATATTTATAACCACATCATATTATGTATAATGTACTATAGTTATTAGTTTTTTATAGAAACAAAAAAGAATGAGGAAGTTGAAGAAGAAAAGAACTATGAAATTGGTGTTGAAATTTTTACCTCTCCTTTGGGAGTTTCGTTTTGAGTTGATCAAAAGGGCCACATAGGTTGAATTTTTGATCAATGTAAGGCCTCTAGATCGAAGTGAGTGTAGTTGGGAGGATATTTTTGCAAAGTCGTGGCCGAGACAAAAGAATTTGGAGGTGTGATTTTGAGTGATGTGGACGTAACCTTTTATAAAAGTGGTTAGGGTCACTTTAGGAATAGAATGAAATAATATTTTATTATACAATAATATTCAGATTATAATGGATAAAAAGTGGTTTATTCGAATCAAAGGTGGGGATGGATCAAAAAACCATCAACCAATGGGTTTTAGATAGGTTTAGGTCACTTTATTAACCTTATCTTTTAGATTTAACTCTATGTTAAATAGTTTAACTTTTACCATGTATTCATGTATTATTATAATAAATGGTTAATAAACTTACAATAAAAACCATTGTGAACCCCAAGTGGTTAATTATTGATATATCTAATATTATCTAAGTAGTTTGGGTGAAACATATATTTTTATAAATATTATATAAATTAATAGAATATTATTTGTTTTAAAAAGTAATTTATTACAATTTTGACACTATTTGGTATTTTATTTCTGTGAAAGTAATAAAAACATTATCACTTCGATCATATTTTTAATAAACCCTTAAATTTCATATTGACCTAGAACATTAGTGGAATTTATCAAATTTATCAATCTACAATTATTTGGATATTTATAATAGCAATTATTTTAATAATTAATTAATAATGTAATTACTTCATCTTCATTGTGTCATAAATAAATTTAATTATATAATGTCTAAAAATTATAAATAAAATACCATTATGTAGGAATGATTTTTATCTTTCTAATTAATATAAATAGTCAAATTTATGTTATTTATAACCTTATATTAAATATGTTTTAGTTATTAAACATTGAATTTAAATCTTTTAACTCTTCTTTAAATAAAATAATAATAAATGTCCTCATATAATCCAAGTGGAAGAAATGGATAAAATATTATTAATAATGAATATTTGGTCAAAATAAACATATCCAATAGAATTATTACATGTGTTAGGGTAATTATAATATTTATTTTTACCTTTAATTACCCAATTTACTTTTAACAGTGGTAAATAAAAGTAAATAGATTCTATTCACCAAAAATTATTTTCATCTTATTGAACCACATTTTACTTACTGATGTCAACAGTTCATCTTGTATTTTTTATGTTCAATTCACAAAAGCTATAAAATTTCATTTTAAGTAAATTTGCAAATGCACCTATGATGTTGGTAAAAGATGGTAAAAAGTTCAATAAAATTTTATATATCAAAAATTATTATAAAATTATTCCAATGAATTACATTGAACATTTATTGGAATTATGTATCTATTTTAACCTAATATTAATTTTAAAAAAATTAACAAATTATTTAAATAAAAAGGCGGGATAAAAAAAATAACAAAGTTTTTTTCACTATTTATCAAAAAATTGAATGTTTTCAGTAAAATATCAAAAATTCACAATAAGCTAATTTTGATATTCCAAATACAAAAATGAATTAAATTTTGGATAATAAAATTTATAAAATTTTAAAGAGTGGGTATTACTATTCATAATGGCCAGTTTGATTGGCCATGTTGTGTTAGAACATGAAGTTGCATACTATGCAAGCTATTGTATTATATAAAGAGAAACTTATAGTGGAAGCTTAGGATCTTAAACTAAGCATATTACTCTACATTGTATATTTGAAATATATTTCCATGTTCCCAATTCATCCACACCAAAAATAGTAACCAATAAATAGTGTTCAAGAATATTTAGCTCTATCGGGATTGTTATGTTTGTCTTTCTCCCTTTGGTACCTCTTGTCTATAGAACATTAGTTTTTTGAGTGTCCCATTTTAACACAACAATAAAATTTATAAGGGGGTTAATATCTATTTTTCACTATAGTATCACCAATTCTATCTTAGGTTTTATAAATTTTATGATTCTACTTCGAACCCAAACAATCATCTATTTCATAAATGGTGCTTATGGTCTGACATGAATTGATACTGCATTCTATTTTCAATCATGTCCTATATTAACCTTATCATTTGGATTAAATTGTTTCTTTTTTTTTGTAGGACTACTATGCTTCACATTCATATTTTTTTCATGTATGAAACACTCTGTCAATGTCATAGCAATATTCAATAGTTTTTCATGATACATAACACTTCGTCATAGACTAATGAATTCCTCTTCAAGATCTTTGATATATTTGATTTGAAATTTTACAATTTTAGTCAAACTAACGATCTATCTTTTATGGGTTTATATTTTGATCTTCTACTCAAAAACCATAGATGTACTCTCTATACTTCAAGACTTAATTTTTTAAATTTATTAATATATATCATTATTCTCATTCCCTTTTTCTTTTATAAGAAGTATGGCATCAAAAACCACATTATTGGTTTTTTCTAGATCGCCAAACAACTCTTTTTTCAAGAGATGAATATAATTTGACCTGAAGGTAAACTTTTACTTCAACTTTAACTTCTTTATTGAATCTTTCTTCTCTTGTGACTGAATTTTTTACAATGGTCACTATAACACCTGATGCATGATCCTTTTAGTCCTCCAATTATTCTACCTATGGTTCTTTTATGTTTTCATTTTATCCTGAAATCATATTATTCTTTTTGAATAAATTTATCTTAAACGTTTTCATTCCTTTCACATAGGCTAAATAAATATTCATGGGAATTTCAACATCATCTTCTTCATCTTATTGAATCTTCTTACAGATACTTTTTCCAAGATGTCTAACCATTCTACATCTAAATCATGCATGATGGAGTTTCCCTTTGATCTTTCTTTTTCCACTTTGACTATTTGAGTAATGTAATGACATCATGTCGTATATACCATCATATACCAATCCATCTTCAATGGTGCGATTCTTCGTGGCCTTGAATACCACATCTTTAGAATTATCTTTTCTCAAATAATCATTATCATCATTTATAATTACATATGGTATAAGAGTATTATGTGTGTTTTCCAATGTCATCCCCTTGGGATCATTATTTTCCAATAGTTATATTATTGGATTCAACTGAGGTGGATGATTTATCAAGATATGGTTAATAATCATTATATCTTCAATAATTTCTCAATGATCATTTATTTCATTCCCAATAACAATTACCTATCAAATAAAGTATCATCATACTCATTAGGGTACATTCTGATATCCTCATACATACTCCACAGAACCTGCATCTTTACTTCTATAAATTTTGAGTAACCCTCATAAATTTTCAAAACAAATTTCCCACATGCATGTGATGACTAACATGAAATCAAAATTGTATAAATTTCATTTTTTAGGGGTCGAAATAATGCATTGACCCCGTTAGTATAATCATTCAATTCCCTTCAATCATATTCTGAGAAAATAATATTATTTATATTGGATGAAATTCCATGCATATCTACTTTAAAGAAAACAATTGATAATGATCAGAAGTAGTGATTCATCCAATTCTTCCATAATTGAAAATCATTTCATTGAATATAGGAATACCTTTTGGATTGACACCCTCCCTTTCTTCTACTAAAAGAGAACCAGTAACATTAAGCCTTTTTTTATGATACCAATTATTAAGCCTAATAGGTAAAATGTCCTGAGAGGAAAGGGGAGAATCAAGGTATGGTAGATTAATCTAATGTCCCCCAGATCTAATTATGTCATTAAAAAACAATCTTATCTCCTTACCCTATAATAATTTATGATATGAAATGAAATCATGCATGATACAAAATGATTTTAATTGGTTCATCTTTAGAGGGCTACTTACAAGGATCATACAATGATGATTTGTTGATTTCTAAACCCATAAAGGATGACGACCAAATTATATTGTTGAGTATATATCACATATATTCCCAAGAAAAATTCCATTACAATGTTTATGGTACAGTCACTACATTCACAAGGGTCGCTCTCTATGTCTCTTTCTTTGTCTCACTAATGGTGGAAATTAACACCATCACCCACTTCATTTTCTCATTTCTATTGAATGGATCCACAATAATTATATATAATTTTAGGTCCCTTTATTTTCATGAATGAAAACATTCATAGTTGTATATAGATGGTCTATCTATGTCTTGTTTTCACACGTAGATGAAATGAAATTTTACACATACTCATAGTTTGTAGAAAATAATTTCATAATGTGTTTTAATACTATAAAAAATTATTTATTCCTCCATGAACAACCTTTCACCACATGGAATGAATGCATCATAGAATACCGCTTCTAATGTGGGCCATCCCTACATCAGGCCCCTTTTTTACATAGGCAACCCATGTTTATATGGACCACTTCTTCTTCTATGGAATGACTCCTACTTGTGGTTTCTTTTCCTTCGTGGGTTATAGTGCCCTGCAAAACCCCATCCATGGATATTCTCCACCAAACTCTTCTCCTTTAATAGAATCAATTCCCCATGAACAATATCATTTTTATATTACTTCATCATGAACACCCACAGACTTCAACAAATTATTCTTGGAAAAATTATGTTTTATAATGAAAATTACTCTTCTAAATAATATGATTATATATCCTCATATATGAAAATATATCCACAAGTCTTGCTAATATGATTTCCCTAAAACAATGATCTGGTACAACCTTCACCACAAACTCTTCTATGTAGTTTTCACATCATTTTGATCCTCTGCAACAACTGATCTCTTATACGAATGAAACCATTTTTGGGTCCACAAATCACCACAAATTTTCTACAAAAGTCAACCAATATCATGATTCAAATGATATTCACAGACTCCATGCCTCCCATGAACTGGTTTTTGTTCATAGTTCATGTAGCGCACTTTGTTGCCCGCATAGTGATGTTGTGTGGAGATACCAGTTTTGTGGATTTTTACTTCATTGATTCCCACAACTCTTTTGTGGTCTGTGAACTATGCTTCACGATCTTCAAACCATGTTATATGAAAAATAATCCCTTTTCCAGAAAAGAAACCTCTCGATTTTGAGGAAAAAAATTTAGAAAACATGGGGAACCAACACCACATTAAAAACCTTATTGGTAATCACCTACCACACTCATCTATAGTCATATGTATTTTTCAACATAAAAAACAACCCAAATTCAAAAATATGGAACATTGAGGGATTTTTCCCAACAACTACCGTGTAACTGAAACTCTATAGTGAGAATTATATCATTCCCTTATGATTCACTTTTTGAAAAGAGTATGATTGATGATCTATGAAAAATTTGGTAGGAAAAAGATGTTCACCTATGTGCGGATGGAATTCCTATTACAATAATCAAAGCATCTAGCATGAAATATCTCATCACCATCTAGAATTGGTGAAAAGAAGCACAACTCAATAAAACACACTAAATGGACCATAATAGACAAATCAAATTGATCCAGGTACATGAAATCAATGGCTCGATCATCACTCAATGTCTTAGGAAAGAAGTAGTCATAAATGGACGTCTGGGTATAATCCCAAACAATGACCTGATGTCGACTGGACCAGCTAATCAAATATCACCATTACATAGCCGAGTCATAAAGAATATAGGTGGAATGATATACACTATATTCTAGATGTGTCTCAAGAGGCTTCAAGATATATATATATAGTGGCCTCTAGAGAGGACTCGGTTGCATGTGGACCACAATTCCTGGAATAGGTCGAAGGATGCTTCTGTTAGAACTCCCAAGTCAGATCATCCACAATAAATATAGGTCATAGATAAACCTTCATGGACTACATCTGATGTAGGAAACTCTCATGAAATTGGGAATCATTTATTATATAGTTTATAAGAGGTGATACATCATGTTTCACTCCAGGAAAAAATGACGGGTAGCTCAAGTCGCACCATCCAAGGATGATGGTCATAACCACAGTCCTAGCACATGAAACAATGAAGTTCTGATGGGAAATATTTAAAAATGACAAGAACATTCCTAAAATTATATTTTAATATTAACAATCACTAAAACATGTAGATTGTTTGCATGAAGGATCCCTACAAAAAGTTCTACCCCAAATTCATTCAACGAAATTAATGGTATTTGTATGATTTGGTGTTTAATTTTATGGATTTTACAATATTGTAAAGGTCAATTACACCATGCCTCTTAATTTACTAGAATCCATTTCAATTTATAATCCATTTTTTACATTTATAGTTTGAGTTTTATTATATATATATATATATCAATGATTGATTATAATATATTTCCATTTATAATGAATAATGTCCCATAAACCTTATCACAGAAATCAACACCCATTTAACATATATTTTGTGGCGTCTACACTCAGTCTCATAATGTATGTTGTGAAATATGAAGGATCAATTTATTAAATTAACGCTTCAAATTATAGAGAGCCCATTCAACTCAAGGACTGGAATTTGAAATTTCTCAATAACAACCAATGATTATCTCATCTAACAAGAGGTACATGGATATTATGGGTATAAATTAGCTATTTAAGATTCTACCATCAACCTCTTTAGGAAAACACTATATAAAATGATGTTGAAACCCTAAATATCCTAATTAAAATTCTTTATAAAATATGTAAGTATCATAATCATATATAACAAGCATGGGTCATACAATAATCATAGGTTATATAATCACCTCAAACTATGAAATGAACATATATGAATTAAATATGCAGTGAATGTGAATTCTAGGTGATTATATTGATGAATGATTGATGCTTTCTTTCCCTCATCTCATCATGCCTAGGATAAAATTATATTATAAATAATAATAATAATAATAATCATCATCATCATAATCATAAAACTACATGTTTTCACCCAATGTTGAATTTTTATGAAATGTAAAAAATAAAAGTACTTAACAAAAATTACTATTTCAATCAACTCGAAATTTACCCAGAAGATGGGTTATCTACGCCCAAACATAAATTATAACCACATGAAAAAGTGTTTATAAACACTCTAATATTGTCTCATTATATTAAATTATGGATGAAACTACTCTGATACAACTTTGTAACATCCCTACCCGAAATCTAGAAAATGTGTTCCCCAATATATTAGGCCAAATTACCTCAAGAGTGCCTTCTCATAAACTATAGGATGATTGCTAGAAGAAAGGGAATAGGATTTTTATTTGGGGGATAGTATTCCCTTGTGTTAGAGTGGAGAATAATAGACATGTTGTAGTGGTTAAATGGAAATATCTTATGAAAACATATGGAAAAATATAAACAAACACTATAATAACAAGACCAGCAACCCTCCATAGTGGAAGCAGACATAACTATAAGAAATAAAAGAAACTGACAATAATAGATACTATATTTTAGGTTGACCATATATTAATGATGATTGTGTCTTGTTTCTAAAAAATAGGGAGGGAACATATACATGGAAGAAGACTTTACATTCTCCACAAAAGTTAAAAATATGGAAAAATATATCACAGTATCCTGGGCTCTGGATATGACCTATTCTATAAATCTCATATCCTAAGTCATACATGTTGTAAATCACCAATTAAAGGATTAATTATATTTTCTACACATGCTTCATATACTTTTACCAAGCCCCATTAGCATCGTGGATAGGGTTTCATATAAATTCTATCATCCACCACCAACATCATCCATAAATATATAGTCCATGTATATAACATCTATGTGTTATTATATAATAATTAAAATAACAAATTATAACAACAAATAGGTAAATTCTAAGTCTTGATGGAAATCATAGATGACACTACCTGCTATTTCCTGTGACAGAATATCCCTAAATAAGTATCAAGGGATGCACTTCCCATTATCATGGATATTGGTGAAGCCATTCCCAGTATCAAAAAATTTGGGGACACAATTCCTAGTATCATTGTATAGGGAAACCATGCTCATAACACAAAATATGGAATTCCATGCCTATTATGACATAATAGGTATTCCATGCCCAATATCATACGATAAAGAACAATATTCCTAGTATCAGAGAATAACGACACTATTCCTAGTATAATAATGGTTGTAAGATGATGTTTCACAGAATAGGGATTCCCTTCCTGTATATAAAAATTGAGGTCTCTATGATCATATAACATTTATAAAGGGATCCACAACTATATCACTTTTTTTTTGAAGTGACATTATTCAAATACATTAGTATTTAACATTCATAAGGTCCATTATTCCCATTTTCCAAAATAAATGAGGGTTTCCATGTCCATACAATAGTAGTAATTGGAAGACATTTAATTTAAGAATATCAAATGGAAGGATCATAACTCATTAGAATTTAAGGAAAATAAGGGAATAAGAATTATTATATTTAATTAGGTGACATTTTTTACCACTCACCTCATTTCATTTCTTATCTAAATTGAATATAGTGTTATCCATGTTATGAAACTAATTCCATTTATTACAAATTATGATCTAATAATTCAGAAGATAGACCATACATTCTAAAATTTTCATTATCTATAAACACATGAATTCCAATTATTAATGATAGAGGGCACACTCAATGTGATGTATCACTCTATAGTGGATGATCTGAATAAATATTTGGGTCTTAAAATGTAAATTGGTGACCTGAAAGAGGACCAATTCAAGGAAGAGAAATTATAAGGCAACACATTATAAAACTGATGTGGGGTACAATGGAACATATTATAATATATAAATAGTTAAGTAATATATACAATACCACCCAACTCAATGCCCTAATACTCTCCTTATCTAGTTTTGGAACTTCATTTAGCATGGATTGAGAGAAAATAGATTAATGGAAGAACAACCTAAAAATAGGGCATAAGAGACTCTATAAATACTGAATCATTGAGGTAATGGAAAACATTTATCCATGTTAATGGATTTTAGAAATTACATTGTGTAATCCAATGAGTCCAATATAAGCCTGATCAGTCAATGGATGAAGAATTTATCAAATTACAAAGGTGGGAGATTCAATGATGCTCAAAAAATGGTGGAATCTCCTATCTAGTTGAGAAATAAAAAATATATTAGAGGGGTTTTTAAAATATATATTTTTAAGGGTTAAATCCAAATTTTATCCAATTTTATTAGGGGTTTATGGTTTTTTAGCATGGTTTGAAAATTTTTTTTCCAACCATGCACATGAGGAAACCATTACCGTTATGATACATAATTTGAGGAACTGTTCACCAACCATTCTATTTGTCACTGCAAAAAAATACAGATAATATTCAAGGGAATTCATCCTAGGTATCATAGTTTAGAAAAACCATGTGGCACACTACTACCCACTGAATCAATCCATATGGTATTGAGATACTGTGTAGGTTTAGAAGAATTTTTTCTATTCATCGTGAAGACTAATAGTTTATTCCCAACATGATAGATGAAATCTGTAATAAACTTGTATAATATCATCATTAATAATTCATGGGTCTCCAAAAGAATTGAATGGGTTATAAATACATCTAACTAATATCTTTTAATAAGTGGAGTGTGGGTCCAAATCGATCAGGTTAGATATCACAATTTATTAAAAATATCCAAGAAGATATAGGGGTCCCCCAAACATAGATAAGGGAGTAGTATTAAATTATTTCTATTTTTTGGGATGGTTATTACCCAATGAAAATTATGTCGTTAGTTATTAGGCTTGTATTATGTATTATAAAATTCACAAGTAATGATATTTAAGGAGTGATATTTTTTGTGATATTCATAATGGTTTACTATTTTATTATATTCATTTAATCTATGAAATATATGCTTAAATAATTAAACACTATATTATAATGTATTATATTTTATACACTCTTTGTTATTCACAAAAATTTATTAGCATTATATTGTATATAGATTACAGGTACTGCAATTTTTTCCATAATTCTTGTTTTTTATATATAATTCATGTACTGAATATGAGTGTGGTTTTCTCTCGACATGGAATATCCTAATGGGTCATCAAACTCAACAAAACATTGTATATTTTATGATTATTTTGTTATGGATTTATTACTTTTTAACTATCGAATGATGTACATATTGATATAGAATATATGGATTAAGTCTATAATGGTGGAACAATTTGTGATAACTGGTCATGTCTTGATGTTAAAAATAACATATAATCAATAAGATTCAATTTGAAATTTAGTTATTTTAATCTTTATTAATAGGATTTTGGTTATCATAAAATATAATTTATAGTGGATGAAACCTTATATAAATATCAAGATCTTCTTCCATTCAATGTGATATAAAATTAAAAGAACATAACTAGTGTGTTTATGAAAATCCCTAAGCTCCGATTTTTATAGAATGTGTTAAATGGGGATATCTGAATTAGTAAACCTAATATTTCACCATAGTGTATTTTAAATGACATCAGTTCCATGATTATACAAGGAGTAACCTTAACTATTAAAGGGGAACTAGCCCCATCATCGTGTAAAAAATGAAGCTTCAGGGGTGAAGCGTGCATTAGTTAGTTTATATCAGTTGATATTTAACACTAATTAATATAACACTTTGTCTTTATAGACCATTACATATTATCATACATAAATGAAAAATGTATTCTATATCAGGTCCCATAATATTATCATCCATATGTTACATCCCATTGAACTTCATTAATCATTTTATATATTCAAAAATATAATTTATGAATGTTAATACATTCATAATGAAATGATATTTATTTATTGATAATAAAAAAATATAGGGATATGTGATTGAATACATGAGTCTAATATTATGTTATTAATGAATCAACCATACACTGTGATGGAAATATATATTAGGATACAATATAAGAATTGATATAATTATATATACAATTATAATCTATGCATTAATTAAAATAAAATATCCCCAATTTTTTATTTAAAAATCACTAACTTTTATAAAATTACATTATTATTTATTTTAAATATTCATAAATATTTTTTATGCCAACCATAACAATTTTTTAAAATGGTTTATCCATCTATTTTCATTGGGGAATGAACAGTTTTTTTAAAAATGAAATACATATCAAAAGTCCTAACAATGTGATTATATGGACTATATAAGTATAGAAATAAAATATGAAATCTATTTTTCATATATGTATTAAATTAGTATTCTCTTGAAAAGAACAAGTTATATGAAAGATACTAAGGATTGTAGTTTGTCCTTGATCAAACAAACTCATATATGCATAAAAACATGTGAATCACAAGATGTAGTATATGCATCATATGTATACTAATATAATCCATTTTTCCATGACATTGATTAATCACTAAATATGGAACTATATCGATCTATTATATTCCATCTCTAACCTTGTTGGTGATCTAAAAAATATGACATGTCTGATGAGTAAATCATAGGCAATTAGTCCGAAATATGGGTACATCACATCAACCTAATATAATTTTGCAAAAACATCATATGTGACTCATCTCATTATGTGCATTCATTTATTATTTTAATTCATTCAAAGTGTAGATGTATTTTTCAATCATTTTAGTGGGTATATACTATATTTGTTGATCTCCAACTAATGGAATAATCAATAGTTTACCCAACAAACACTTATTTGACAAATCCCAAAGGATTATGTAAGAAATGTATCAAATTATGTATGTTATAATTCATATTATCTATCCATACTTAGTTAAAAACATTGATAATAATCATATGCACCTAAGTATATCATGGAATGTGTGACATTCCATGGGATATACGTTGGTGGGTCAGTCTAAATAATATGATTACAATTATTATCTATTGGATCCGCTAAAAATTATAAAAATAGCTTAAAATAAAAACCCATAATACTTCATGATGATCATAAGATTAGTAAAACTCAATGTTTTATATTTTGGGGATATTACCATTCAACAGTTCATTTAAAATAATTCTCAAAACACGAGAATACATGATAAATTTTTATTTGACTTTATTGTAAAATCATGATACATTATTCAATAATTAAATCAACATATCAGACATCTTAAACGAAAACATTAACAATTATATTCATTACATTACTATTCTAATGGTTTTCTCAATTCATATTCAGCATTTCCAACTATACACACAAAAAATATCATAATGTGTCTCCTCTGGATGATCTATATTTTAAGAATGTATATTAAAATGATGGGTTTGATCTATCAATGATTCGGATATTACCAATCCTAATAAATGGACCCATAATTTTAACAAGAAATTCAATTGGTACCCAAATACTAGGAATCACTAAATTATAATAAATTAACGTTATCATCCAGATAGATTACTCCACACTATATGTTTCTTTGATGTACTCCACCTCTTTTATCAATTACACTGTAGAATCTTTTATAGGATATCTTCTACGAAATATCTCTATAGATATAAAAAATACAAAATATAGATATATGTATTATATAATTTTATTCAAATTAGAATCTTTCATCATTGTTACCCAAAAAACAACACAATCCTCTCCATCAAAGACTACAAACATTTTCATCTTTCTTCTCAAGCACCCAAGGATGTTATTACCAAAAATAAAGAGAATATCATCATGATTATATTTGTATTTACTAGAAATTATTAAAGAATAGGTGCCATATGGTTGAGTATGCAATATATAATATATTAAAGAGACTATGTTATATTAATATAGAATTATATCCATGCATTTAATTCTATTGGGGGATCTAAAATATTCCGTAAACTCAATCCATGTAGGCCTTTTAGACTCCACGTGTTACACCTATTTAACACTTCACCAATGAATATGTATTAATAGACTCCAACTATGGTTTTAGATATATATATATATATATATAACATTATATCTTGTATGTATATTGTGTAAACCATGTATTTCCTATAAGATCATTTTTTCAAAAACGTTTTTAGGTAGAATAATGTATTCTTATCATTTTAGATTGGAAGTTTTTATTCCAAATAAAATATATAAATGAATAAAAAATTCATATAAATCGATTTATACACAGTAGAATAATCAATTTTTTTATGTAACAAACTCTATACTAGTATTTTAAAACTAGAAATATAAAAACCATGATCTTCTCTCCAATCGAAAAATAGATATCTTCATCTAATATAGCTAAATACTATTTCTAAACATCAAAACTATCATTATATATCATATATATGGCCTCAAGTAATTTTATATTATGGGAATTTGTTTTTACATCCATTTGGTATATCTCATAATCAATGTCAGAATCAATTTCCTAAAATAACAAAATTGTATTTTTTTTACTATAGGTGAATAGTTTTATGAAGAGCCAGAACCATTAATTTAATTTTCAACCATTGAGACACAATAATCTATTCATGTATCCACTTAACTATCCATGTTATTTTTATGATGTGAAATAAACTACTATCCAAGGGGTATCACCCCTTTAGGTTGATTCTATTATATTCTGAACATGGGTAATGTAGATGTTGTCAATTTTTTATTTAATGAATTGAAATTATTTTTTTGCGAAATAACTCTAAATATAATCATATTTTGTAATTTTTTCATCTCTTATATGAATTACATCACCAAAAAATTCATGGAAAACCCCAATATCTCAAAATCTCTTGATGAATCCCAAGAGACCACCAATGTTTTGTTTAACTCTATTTAGTTCATATTCCACAACTATTAATTGAATCAAATGAACATGTACCTTATGAGCACTTCATGTATTTTCTTCATAGATTTACCTATGTATAAATTTTCTCCCATTAAATCCTAATCATTTGTGATTCGTCTCATGGAAATCCTGACATCATGACAAAAATATTTTGTGTTAACTATGAATGTAAAATTTTTATCCCTTTTTATTATTATTATAATAAATAAATAACAATATCTCAAATTTAGGGATGACTTTCTTAAATTTAATTTATTGTAAATTTTATAAAAATCCAAATTTTTTTGTAAAATTCATATTGGAGCATTTCTCAGACTATATCCCAAATGGTGACTATACGATTTCTTTATTTGTAACACCGATATATATATATATATATTGAATTATTTAGAGAATATAAAAAATCAATATCAAAATGACTCATCATAAATTGAATCATTTTTAACTAGTTTAATTTCTCATATAAGACACAATTTTAAGTAGTGGTGTTTCCGGATAATTGTTTTTTCGAACAATTCCATAATCCACCGGATGATTTTTTAAATACTCGATCGAGAATTTAGATTCCCAATTTCATCAGAGAAACTTAATAATTTACCTATTTTATCAATAATATATTATTTAAATTCATTGATCTATTAAAATGTATCACACTTTTTTATCCTCAAAAACACATAACAAAATAATCTAATGTAATTGGTAAAGGTTACATTGTATCTAAAACCAACACTTTATTGACTAATCATTATTCACCATACATCACTATGTTTGAGATCCACTAGTCCACTATAAATTTTAATTTTTCAATTAAAACATTCATCGATCATTTTTTCTAATAATGAATATTTATAAGTACCAATGGATTAATAATCTAATTATTTAAACAAAAATTTTCTATATAGTATTTTGATTATTATTCCATATCATTCCTAAAATACAATGATGATGTCATGTGTGATTAGAATTATCATCGATATTCTTTATTTTTTATGATATAAATATGATTATCAATTTCTAGAAGATATAAAAGATTTATTATATTCTCATTTCCAAATAATAGTTCATTATTATATATAAAAACTTGGTTGTTAATAATAAATAATTAACATCCCATCTTTTCCAATGAATATACAAAAAAACAATTTTTATTTATAGAGGGAACGTAATGATAGTTTTATGATTCCAGAACTAATTAATATAGTATTTTCATATCTTAATTTTAACATCATATATAAAAATTCATACTCCATTCATGATAGGAATATCTACATCACCACATTTATATTCCAACATATCATTGAGTTTTTTATCAAAGAGTTAATGTAATATAAACACTATTTATATAATACCAATGAGTAAGATATTGATAAATATACCTCAATAACATTCACTAATACATTCATAGAATGATTTTCATCAAGAACACATCCAAAACATATATACCAATCATGAAAAATTATATTGGTCCTATAATACCCCAACCTTAATCATTATATAATCTTTAATTTTTCATGAATTTACATTCATTCACATTGAGGATCATTTCAGGTTTAGAGTTTTATATCATTTGTCCCTAAATATCACATTACATATCAAATATTGCAATGTTGACACTTCTATTCAATCAAAGAAATTTCACAATAATAAAACACCTTCAAAAAACAAGAACTCATCTCTTGATAAAAATATTCACGAATTTTTTCATTCTCTTACCCCTCCTTATACCATGTGAAAAACATCTCAAAAACATGGGATGGGAATAAATATACCAGTAAGGGTTAGATAATATAGAAAGTAAATATTACTCCTTAAATTCATATAAATCAATGAAATCATACATTTCACACATAAAACCTACTTTCATCAATATAACTAGTTAAATCATAATATTTATGAATAAATAATAAAAATAATCAATCATAAAGGCTACTTGTAGAATCCATAATATCATTACATTGCAGCTTTCATAGCTACATAGGGTGTAACATTCAGGGTTATGTCTGGAATACCCATAATAGTATATTCCATAAATATCATAAGTGAAATCATACCATTTAACTATGTCACGTAACCCAATGCATTCAAGAGCTATCTTAGGCTCAACCACCCTCAGTTTATCATGTAACCACCCATATACTTAAGTAATTCCCACGACCCGTAATATAATCATAACACATTAAACAAAAAAAAATGAACAACTACATTTACACAATTCAATCATAAGACATCATATAAAGATATTGATATAATAAATCCAATTTCAAAAATAGATTCAATAAAAAAAAACCTAAAAATAATATGTTATGTACTTTTATTTTTAAAAATATTACGGCTTGTTGAGGAATCCAAATATCAAATAATTCATGTGTTGGAGGAAAGGTTCTCGTCTCCATATATATTAAAAAGAAACATTCCTTTTTTACATTTAGTAAAATGCTTTATCAAAAATATTACTTTTTAATTAATTTTAATTAAATTAATTGATATTGGATATAATTATACACCATATAAATTAAGGTTGTGCATAGACCCAAATATCTCTCAATTAAAAGAGATGAAGACAATGTCCCTTTTAACGAATTCAACACGTCTCATTCGTTCTTTATATTCCTAAATAATAAAATTAGGAAAATTTATTTTTTCTTAGGAACATTATTCATGTTTATTATCTGTTTTATATAATTTATTACACTTTTTTAAAAATTACAAAAATATTTAGGTTCATATTGGTCGTTTTTTTGTTATTTGGTACTTGAGTAGAAAATGAACTTGTTTGACATTAATTGTCCATTAGATATAAATTCCATCATCATAATAATATAATTAATGATTTAAATATCATATATATCAAGTATATAAATATTTATAATAGATTATAACATTTGGGTATAATAAACAAAATTCGTTTTTCAAAGAGATGGTAGGTTGTACGTATGCATGAACTCAACTTTCATTTATTTTCCATAATAAAATACTAATAATTAAATTGATATAAATTTATTTTATAGTACGATTTTTATATTTATGTAAAATATGTATCATATGTTTAATAAAACTATATTTTCTACATTCAATGTAAAGAATGGAAAAGTCATATCACTTTGAGAGGGCATTAGTCCACACTTCCTCAAATGAAATTAAAGTATTTACACATCATGGAAATCATAAAGGTATTTTGTAAATAAAAATTATAGAAGAAAATGGACAATATAAATATAATTAATATAATATATAAATATAGCTCCATCATAGTTTCCACCATGAGAGGTTGTGGGTGAAAATTGGACAATCATCGTTTCGTGAGGCAGTACATCGCCATACACAGAAATTGTGTGTTCATATCCATTAGATGAAGGTGTGTGTAACTGCAGTTCTAACAATTCTCATAAAAAATAATAGAATATAAAAGATTATGGTTTTTATTTAGTCCATGAATAACAATATCATAGGGACTGGATATGAAAAATAAAAGAAATGAACTTGTGATAAGATGTTTCCTTTAAATCGGGTAACTTCTTTTGATTTGAGACAAAAGGAATTCTTGAATGGCCTTTTTCCCAATTTAAGGCCTATAAAATGAAATTATGTATGTTGGGAGGTTATTAGAGTATAATTTGTATGATACATTTTTCTTTAATGGTGTGAGTAAGTGGGTACAGGTGGTGGCCTTTTATAAGAGAGATGTGGGGTACTTTATGAACGTCTTGAAATATTATTTTATTATAAATTATTTTTCTGCTTATAATGGCCCAAAACTCATTTATTTCAAAAATAAGATCACTTTTTGTTTAATACCCTTCATAAAATAATTTTTAGACAAGTTTGAAATATTGGGTTATCCATAACTTTTGGGTTTAACCCTTATTTTACCATTTTTAATCTTATAATGTTATAATGTTATTTACATATTGTGGGTTAATTTAATTATCATATAATGTCAAACGAACCACAAAAGAAATATGTTTATAAAATATTAGACCTTATATTAACTATTTGGCTAAATATTATAGTTTTATGAGTTTAATATCATTTAATAAATTATTTTATATTTTTATATATGAATTATGTCAATTTGGGAGACTATTTGGACATAAACTTTTTAAAAATTCATAACAACTTGATTCCTTTGAAAAAAATAAATCCAAACATGTCATATGAAAATTGGGAATTATTTGGGTAAATTAATTATGTCCAATAATATTTATTTTAACATTTATAATATCATTTATTTGAATACATTATTAAGGAATAAATCATTGCATCGTCATTGTGTTAAAATTAAATTTATTTATTTAATGTCTAAAAATTAAAAATAAAATATCATGATGTAATAAATATTTTTATATTTCTAATTAATTTTTATAGTCTATGAGTTAACTCATATAACCCCGTATAAAAATTGATTTTTTAAGATGATACATGTTTATGTAATATTTCTCTTTACTTTAACCTAATTTTTATAACATGTCATTATCATTCTCAAGTGGCTCCAAATTGAATAAAGTTAGTAATAATGATGAAAATGGTGGTACATCACTCATACAATAAGGTTTGGACCCATTTTAGGATATTTTAATATTATTAGAATATTATTATTTTACTCTTATTTACCAGATTTACCCTTTAATTGTGGTAAATAAAGATAATTACCGTTGTTAATATTTATAATGCCCAAAAATAAAAGGTACCTGTCCACAAAATTTGGACCGTTTGATTCCAAGTGTGGAATCCATTTTTTAAAATTCAAAACATTGAATTAGAAGAAGTTAAGTTAAAATTAATTCCTATTTTCAAAACTGGAAATCATATTTTTAGTAAGTAAAAACTATCAAAAGATTGACATGTATTTATTTCCAATTTCAATGTGAAATTACTAAAAATTAAAAATATTTCTTTAAATGATAAAATATGATCTAATTAATCATAAAAAATTAATATCTAACTATTTAAATAAATTATATGAAAATACAATTTTAAATTAAAATACATTATTTTTCATTATTCATTAAAATATGAATTTAATAAAAAAAATACCAAATTGTAGATCAAGGAAAATTTTGATGTCCCAATTCTAGATAAGAGGCTTATTTTCTAAAATAGAATATATAAAAGTTAAAAAAGCTATATTTAATAATGGTTTTCAATCATAATGTTTTAAACAGACCTTTTAAAAATATTACAGTACATTAGGTTCCAAATTGGATTCTTTCTAATTTTATGACTACAAAATTAATTATATAAATTTAAAAACAATTATAAAACATGTACAAAAATATTTTATATCATTATATTTATTCTATTCCGTAAAATTTCTATGAATTAACAACCATTTAAAATTATTATTTTATTATTATAATTTTCTGTATAACTCAATGTTGTAAGAAACGTAAGATTATAAGGAAACTTGTTGTTGCGTGGTGAGTACTCTATCAGAAAAAGTATCCCTTTTAATGTAAAAGTAATATCTTATTCATAATAATTAATAGAAATAAACAATTATTAATCTAAAGATACCTAGGATCCTACATCATTCCCCACCTTTTGAAAATTGTGTCCCTGAAATTTTATTTATTTATCTAATAAGTTGGGGTATTTATCACTCATCGCATTTTCAGATTCCCACATTGCATCTTCAACCATATGGGTTTTTCACAAAAAAATTACATAATTAATTACCTTATTTTGAAATACTTTTCTTCTATGGTAATGAATCTAGACTAGTTGATCCTCATAAGAAAGAATACCTTTAAAACTAAACTACCTTAGGACTCAAAACATGAGATGGATCTTACATATAATTTCTCAACATTGAAAAATGAAAATCATTATGTACTTATGATAAACATGGAGTTAAATACACTCTCTATAAACTGATCCAAATTTATCTAGGATTCCATAGTGTCGAATGAACCTCAGACACATCTTTACCTTCTTAAAAAAATGCATCACACTTTTCCATGAAGAACATTTAAAAAGACTATATCATCTACCTAATAAAATATAATCCATTATCTACTTATCCACATATCATTTATTTCTATTCTGAGTTGTTATCTTCTGCTTCTGAATCAACATGCCTTTTCATACCATGTCGTCTACCAATTCTGGTCTCATTAACTTTTTCTCACCTACCTCATCCCAAAAGATGATGTTTGAAATCTCTTTTCATATAATTCTTTAAATGGATCCATCTATATATTGGAATGAATACTTTTATTATAACAAAACTCAACCAATGAAATATGTTTGTCCCAAAATCTGTGGTAATCCATTGAACATTCATGTAGCATATCTTCCAATGTATGAATAGTTAGTTATAACTATCTATAAGATTGATGATGAAATGTTGTATGAATATTTAATTTATTTCCCAAGGATATCTAATGTAAATTAAAATTTTAAAAGTGAACTAGAGATCATGATCAAATACAATGAAGATAGGAACTCCATGTAACCTGACTATCTATTTTATATAAAATTTAGAAATTTGATCTAAAGATAGAGTATCATGAATAGGATTTAAATGAGCATATTTAGTCAATTGATCAACAATAACACAAATTGCATTGTAACGTCGATAATTATTTGGTAAACCCCCTAATAAATCCAAGGACACATTTCCCCATTTCCACTCTAGGCATATGAAATTGAACTATAATCCCTTTGGGTAAGTTCCACTCTTATTTAACCTATTGACAAATAAAAAATCTCATGTTAAATTTAGAAATATAGCATTTTATTACATCCACCAGTAATGATCTCCATACATAATAGTACTTCCAAGATTAATTGAAAATATAGAACTATGAGATTTACATAAGAACTCTTAATTAAAATATGAATCCCATGCACACATAATTTATTTCCCAAACTGAAAACATTTTCCTTATCAGGGTAAAATTCAGGGAACATACCCTTTTGATCCAATTCTACATTTTTTCACTACTCACTGTCGTCTTTCTAAGATTTCTTAGTTCCTTCTGATAAAGATGATTTCACTACAACCCAAATCCAAATAGAATAATTTCTGACACCAAAAACATCCAAGCTAATGTTTATCAAATTATTTATAAAAGGTTTACGTTTCAAAAAAACAAGGTTAATGTATCATTATTTTCTAACTCAATTCATCAACCACATTGATGGGTTTTCTAGGATGGTAATTAATAGTGAAATAATAATCCTTGATTAATTATATCCATCTTCTCTATCTCATTTATAATTCATTTATAGTAAATATATACTTTAGACATTTATTATTAGTATATATTTCGCACTTCTCCCCATACAGATGATGCTTCCAAATTTTAAAATCAAAAAAACAATAGCTAATTCCAAATCATTTGTAGTGGAATTAAACTCCTGTATTTTAAAATTATGAGAATAGTAAGTAATTAACTGATCATTCTGTATAATAAAAACCATGTATTTTCAGTGAAGCATCACTGTAGATAAAAAATTCACCATTTTTGGAAGGTAGTACCATAATTGGAGCATTCACTAATCTTCTTTTCAATTCTAGAAAACAATCAACACATTTTTCGTCCAGATGAACATAAATCATTTTTGAGTTAATATAGTTCCTGCGATAGGTAATTGTAAAAAATGTTTATAAAACCTCTGTTAATAACCTGATAAACCATGAAATCTTTGACTCTCAGTTAAATTTATGGGTCTTAGCCATTCTTTAACGACTTTTATTTTCGGATGATCAACTGTTATGGAATATTTGGAAACAATGTGACCACATAATGGAATTTTTTGTTACCAAAACTCACACTTTATGAATTTATAATATAGTTTATTGTATTTTAAGGTCTTTAGGACAACACTTAAATGAATGTCGTGGTCATATTAAATTTTAGAACATACCAAAATATCCAAAATAAAGACAACCATAAAGATATCCATGAACTCACCGAAAATTGTATTTATAAGATCCCTGAATATAGAAGGCGTGTAGGTTAACCCAAAAGGCATAACTACAAATTCATAATGGCCATATCAATTATGAAATGCAGTTACCAGAATTTCTACTTCCATTATAGTCTTGTGACTGTACCCCAACCTCAAGTTAATCTTTGAAAAATAATGAGCTACCAGGAGATGATCAAAAAAATCATTGATATGAGGCAAAGGATACAAATTCTTAACACTGATGTTATTCTAGTCTCTATAATCAATGAAATTTATCATTGAAACAAATTTCATTTAAGGAAATAATATATAAGAACCCCTTGGTGAAGTTTTATGTTGAATAAAACCTTAATCATATATCTTTTACAATTGCATCTTTCACTATAAAAGTTAAATTTTGTCCATTAAATAAGGGGGGGTTTAAATTTTCTTAGCATCATTAACCAGATCTATAGTAAATCCAACTTCCCGATCAGCTATTTTTCCAGAAAACTAATCAGGAAAAGCATAAAGATAACCATTTAATAAGGGAACATAATTAATCTGAACAGTTCCATTATTTTCAACAATATGTGAAATGTAACAATTATCTCCATCTTTTACTAGTTCACAACTTCATGATATGTTATAAAAAGCAATGGTTCATTCCTGTACACAAACTGAAATACATTTTGAAAAGAGGCCTCTTTTTCTCAATAGTCAATCTTAGCATGATAAATGGAAAGACAATAAATACACAAATTAACATCAAATTATACTAAATGAATAAAAATATGGTTAAAGGTATATTATTTCCAAACACAAGTACATGAAGGTTCTTATAATTTCTATTTTTCTCAACATTTCCCCTAGGTGTTTTTACCATAAGTTCAGGATCCATATGTTGAGCTAGAATTCCCAATTTATGAGAAACTTTCTCATAAAAGAGTGAATGTGGAGACCCATAAAAAAATAAAAATTTGGTGTAAATATGAATAAAAAAATTTACCTAATAATAATACATTTAATGGGTGAATATTGGTTTATGTTTTTTAAAAGGATTTCCCCACCCCTTTTCTCTCATGGTCTGACTACTTTCTGTAATTTTATTTCTTCATCCGAGACTCGTTTTCATTACGACCCATTTCGTTGTACTTAAAACATTTTACATACTATAAATTAGATAGTGTATTACTATTAACCTAATCTTTTATAGTGTAATTACATGACATATTTCCCATTTTACAAAATAATAAGCACTTATCATTATTCCAAGGTAATTCCCTAGTGTTCTTTATACCACAATTTTCACAAAAAATGAACTTAGGTTTCCTACCATCAGACTTAATTGAAGTGTTATTCCTATTCATCAGCCATCTCAAACAATTCTTTATTTCTTTTTCAAAGAACTCTTGACCAATATAAAATTACATTTCTACTTTCTCTGAACATCGATCATGTTTTTCTTAACTTGTAAACTCACATGAATCTAATTCCCTACAATACTTTGGCTTTAATCTGGAGTAAAAATGATCCATTCTTCTATCATGATACCATTTTAAATTCATAGCATACCTTTATAGTTGAGTGAATTTTTCATCATAAGTATCCATTCAGTCATCCTCTAACCTCAATTTCCTAAATTGTGTTTGAATCCAAAGTCGAACTACCTTGGGAAAATATTTCTCAAGAAACATAACTATGAATGCATCCCACTCATGAGAATCAATCTCTTCACTATCCATGATAGTTTTAACCATTGTTCACCACTAAAGGGGATTACCTTCAAAATGATAAATAGTATGACTAACCATTTGATGTTCTGAACACCCCATGACATCGAAAATCTTTTCTAGTGATTTAATACACCCTTCATATAGCACATGGTCATATGGTCCTTTAAATAATGGGGGATTTTGCCTTGTGAAATTCTCCACAATCGACACATTCCTTTGTAGTTGATATGGCTGATCTCATGTAGTGATACCACCACCATTTATAGCAATATTTATATGCTCTATTACTGTAACAAACTATTCTATTCCAATTTCACCCATTTTTTGTTGCAGATTTTGTAGGTTGTTCTCCCCTTGATGGCATCCCATCAAAGCTTCCATGTTTCCCTAAAGATAACCATTCTAAACATAGACATATCATAGATGAAGAAACATACTAATATTTAAATTCATTTTCATTTATATCGTACTATAAATTAAAAAATTGTTTATGGATATTCATTTAACAATATCCTAACACCAGAAGTTATCTAAACTGAAATTTGATACCATCTATAAGGTCCCACCCCTAAACTTTACAAAATGATGATTTTTGATCAATAATTTACATTCATTCACATTGAAGGTCTTTTCAAGTTTAGATATTTAGAGAATATATATATATATATATCATTTATGTTACATCTCAAATATATCAATGTAGACGCATATACTCTATCCAAATTTTTTTCACAATAGTAAAACGCCTTAAAACAAGAATACTTATTTTGATAAAAATATTCAGGAATTATTCCTTTCTCTTACCCTAACTTATACCATATTAATAACATTTCAAAAACATGGGATGAGAATAAAAATGTTAGTATGGGTTATCAAATAAGGAAGAAAACATTAGTCCATGAATACATACAAATCAATGAAATTATACTTTTCACTCATAAAACATAAGAAATTTAATATAACTCATGAAATCATAACATTTATGAATAACTCATAGAAATAATAAATAATAAAGGTAACATGTGGTATCCATAACATATTTACAATGTAGATCTCATAGCTATGTAGGGAGTAATATTCATGGTAATATTTGGAATATCCATCATAGTATATTCCCTAAATCTATTAGGATAATTATTAAATTTTTTCTATGTAATGTTACCCAATGAATTAGAGAGATATCTGGGGATCACAGACCATCAGTCTATCATGTAACCACTTTTATAATTAGAAAATTCCCAAGTCCCATAACATAATGAAAATATATTAACAAGTATAAAGGAGAAACAAAATTTCCACATTGCAATCATAAGACCTCATATGTTATGGCTTGTAGTGGAATCAAAATATCAAATAATTCACAATGGGTGGAATGGTTGGGGTCACCATGCTCGTTAAAAAGAAAAATTACTTTTTTCATTTAGTAAAATGATTCCTAAAAAATAAATCCATTTGATAACCATAAAATTTAATTTAATGAAGAAGGTAATAATTATACACATTATAAAATAATGTCGTGTATAAACAAAAATATGATTCAATGAAAGGACATTGAGATGGAGTCCCTTACCTCGAATCTGACATGTCTCGGTAGTTCTTTATATCCCCAAATTATAAAATAAGGTTATTTGAGTATTATTGAAAACAGTTTTCATGTTTATTAATCCTTCAAAATCTATTATTAACATTTTTAAAAATTAAATAATTATTTAAGTTCATATTGGCCGGTTTGTCGATATTTGGTACTTGAGTCGAAAATGAACTTGTTTAGTGTAATTTGTCTATGTGGTCAAAAGTCTACCATAACAATAATATTATTCATTATTTATATATCATATATATCTATTATATATGTATTTATAATAGTCTATAACATTTTTAGATAATTAATTAAATTTTCATTTCATGGAGATGATAGGTCGTATATATGCATGACCACTACTTTCATTTATTTTTCATGTTAATGGAATAATAATAAAATGTTATAAATGTATATTTTAATACCAATATTATATTTATTACATTTAAATGTCTTAGGTTTAATAAAAACATCTTTTATACATTCCATTTATAGCATTAATGACTCATATCACATTGAGTGGGTGGTAGTCCACACTTCCTCAAATGAAATTATCATATTTTCACATCCTGGAAAGCATAAAGTTATGTTGTAAATAAAAATTATAAAACCATAGAGAAAATTTATATATAATATATATCATATATAAAAACAATTCCTTAATAATTGAAACCATTATGGATGGTAGGGGAAAATTAAACAATCACTGTTTTGTTAGGCAGTAGTTCATCGTACACAAAAAACATCATGTTTGTAACCATTAGTTTAAAGTGTGAGAAAGTGTAGTTAGAATACATCCCATAAAAAATTCTAGGATATTTAATATAATATTTTTTTTACCAATTTAGATAATAATAATAGTATAGGGACTGTATATAGAAAATAAATGAAATGAACTTGAGATAATACGTTATCTCTACATCGGGTAACTTCTACTGATTTGAGCCAAAAGGATTTATTGAATTGTTTTATGCACAATTTATGATATATAGGTTGAAATAATGGATGTTGGTAGCTTGTATTTGATGAATTTGGGTGATCCATGAGTCTAGATATGTGTGAGTTTGTGGGTAGAAGAGGTGGCCTTTTATAAGAGGGAGGAGGGGCACTTTGGGAATGTCTTGAAATATTATTTTATTAAAAATATATTTTTAGTTTCATATGTTCCGAAAATCATTTATTCCAAAGGTAAGCTAATTTTGGGTCAAATACCCATCATTCAATAACTTCTAGACATGTTTTTATTATTTTTTCCTTATCCATTTGGTTTAACCCGTATTTTACATTTTTTAATCATAGACTGATATCATGGTATTTACACATCGTCAGTTTATGTAAATTACATATCATGTCAAAAAACCCACAAAATAGTCATTCATGATTTATTTAGACATATATTAACCATTTTTCATAATCATATATTTTTTATAATCTAATATCATTTTATAATCTATTTTATATTTTAATTTTTGAATTATATCAATTTTGGACGGTATTCATACTTGAGTTTTATACAAATTAATAACAACTTGATTTTTTTTTGGAAAATAAAACATCGAATCAATAATAACATTTCATATGAACCTAGACAATTCTTTGATGACATTAATTATGTCAAATAATATTTATTTTAAAATTTATAATAACATTTATTTGAATCCTTTATTAATTAATCGATCATTACATCATCATTGTGTCATAATTAAATTTATTTATTTAATGTCTAAAAATTATAAAAAAATGTTATGATGAAAGAAATATTTTATTACTCGTAATTAATATTTATAATCAAATAGATCACTTATATAATACCATATAAAAAAATTTAAGTAAGAAGATACATGTTTATGTTATTTTTCTATTTATTTTAATTTAATTATTATAACATGTCCTTATCACTCCCAAGTGGCTCCTAAATTCAAAAAATATGGCATAATGATGATCATGGACATAAATAACTCAACCCATAGGATTATAAAATCTGTAGTGGTATTTTATTTTATTAAAATATTTTTGTTTACCTTTATTTACCAAATTTACCCTTTAACCATTAAAAATAAAAATAATTACTGAAGTTACTATTCATAATGTTAAAAAATAAAAGATTCATATTCACACTATTTGGACCTTATGATTCCAAATATAGGATCCATTTTTTGAGTATTCAAAATCTATAATTGTATGAAATTAATTTTAAATTAATTCTTATTTTCAAAACCATAAAATGTGTTTTTAAGAAGTAAAAACTATGAAATGGTTGCAAGGTGTTTATATTTAATTTCATTGTGAAATAAAGTAAAATTACTAAAATATGATTAAATAATAAAATAATGATACAATTAAACATTAAAACCAATTAAAAGGACAATACAACTAAATAAATAAATTAGATAAAAAGACAGTTTTGAATTAAAATGCAGTATTTTTCACAATTCATTAAAATTTGAATTTTATAGAAAAAATATCAAAATATGATCCGAGGAAAATTTTTATGATCCTATTCTAAATAAGAATTTTATTTTACACATCATAAAATATAAAATTTACAATAACTAGATTTAAAAAGGGATCTCTGTCAAAACATGTCAAACCGACATTTTAGAAATATTAGAGTATTTTACGCTTAAAATTGGATTCATTCAAATTTTTTACCTCTAAAATATATTGTATAAATATAAAAAAATTAACAAACATGTATAATAAAATTTTAGTTATTTCTATGTATTTCTATCAACGTAATGGCTAGGCATCAATTACCATTTAAAATAATAATATTATTAAATTAATCTTCAGTATAACTCAGAGTTGTGTGTAATGTATCATTTCAAAGAAAATTTTATTGTGTGTTGAGTACGCTATCATAAATTGTTTATTATTTAATGTAAAAATAATATCTTATTAATAAATATTAATATAAATTTAAAAAAATTATATTATACATTCGTGGGATCCTATAGGTCAAACTTATATAGGTTCTCAAATTGATTATCATGATGTATGATGTAATCTAAAATATAATCATATTTATGTGTTAAAATCATGTTTTTTATATTATATTCAGAATTTCTTAGTGAATTTACTCCCACTAATAATTATCACCCCATACATCATTTACATTTTATTTTCTAGAACAATATCTATTACTGACATTCATTAGGAATCATGAAAAAATCTATAACTCTTACAATTCGAAAAATATTCCCAATAAAATCATTTACAGTTCTTGGATATCTGAGTAGATTACTCTTTGTTTTAATAGACCAAATGGATTCCCCAAAACTTATTCTACTTCTATATTAATAAATAGTTCCTCATAATTATGTGTAACATAAATACAAATCAATGAAAAAGGAACCTAATGGTTAGAGTCATCTTTAAACTTGCATTCCTTATACAAGAAAATCTATCAGAAACAAATAGTTAGAGTCACATTTACTGAATGATCTTAGTCTAAAAAAATTAAATCATATTAAATCTTTATTATCCCCTGTTTTATTCTTTTTTTTAAAAAAATCATACCAATTTAGATTTAGAATCCCTATTCAATCCCCCAAATTAATTTTAATGCACCCCATTGTTGTGTGACTCGTAATAAAACCAATTATTGTGGGTTACTCACCCAAATATAGAATAAAAAATTATTCATGCACATAAAAATTAATATCATGAATAATTTAATTCAATTATTCATAAAATGGAATATAGATTTATGATATTGAATTTATTCAAAAGGGTAATATTGATTGGATAAAATCATGACCCACAAATATATAGAACAAGGCATAAGCCTCTAGCTTGTGGGATGTCCAACCCTTATCCCCTCTCATAGGGGAAAATCCATTGAATAAAAATCTAATTCATGATATGTCCTATAACTAAAAGTGATAAAATATATTTAATTCCTATATTCAATATCATTACATTAATTACAAACTACTGCTAAATTATATCATATAAAAATCATATGATTTCATACCATGATTGAAATGTGATCTATAAAAAACTTATATATCTAATATTTCCAACAAATTTACCAAAAAAAATTAGAATACTATAATATATTTATGAAAAGTAATATTCTATAGAAATTAACAAATAAATATATAATTTATTTATATTCCAAACCTTGTGATAAAAATATCAAAATTAATATCAAATTTATCAATTGAAAATATAAATTCTTATGTCAGAACACTTATTTTTTTTATAGGTTGGGGCCGAAGCCTCAATTTATTATGTCATAAAACATATAATTAGTAAATGTTTTATAAAAGTTATTTTAAAATATAAAAAAACAGTTTTCTTATATATTATTTTTGAATAATAATAGAAATTATTGGTAATAATTTTTCATCGATATAGAATTAAAATTTTGTTGGCATCAATTTTATAATGCAATATAAATCCAATATTATTCCATTATTTATATTGATGGTTATTATTGGCAATGTTATAATTATACTATTATATTTTTTTGATAGAACTAATATCATAAATATTCTAGGATTCACTATTCATTGAAAATATTTAAATATATAATATTTTATGAATTCTAATATCATATTTAATACCTAGTAAAAATCCCCAGTATTCTATTATATTATACATTGTGATATATAAAATGTACACACCACATATAAAACACAAAAAAATTACAGAGTATCATATTTTAAAATATAAATTGAAATACTATTATAAACACATCTTCATGAAATAAATAGAATAAATCCTTAATTTCATAATGAACCTTTCTTGGATACAACTATTTTGATATTAAGGATAATATAATGTTTATTTATAATGATATAACCCCAAGACAATGCTCGATCTATCTTAAATAGTTCAATGGTATTTAAAATATAAGCATATGATATGAATAAAATCACTTACATAAGAACTGTCTTGCTTAATTGATGTATTTTTTTTATGGGGATCACTATAGAAGATAACATAATATTCCCACTTTCTAGCGGATTATAGTGTCCTTAGATCAATGATCATATTTAGAGGAATGAAATCAATAATCGAGTGATAGTTCCTTCACCGGGTGATAAATATAACATAAATATGATAATATATTTGACTTGTTTATAGGAATTTATATTTAAAAACAATGATGGAACACATTTATTTTATTGTCCATCACCACTATGCTTCCCTAAATAATG
This sequence comes from Viscum album, assembly GCA_963277665.1. Taxonomy (NCBI): domain Eukaryota; kingdom Viridiplantae; phylum Streptophyta; class Magnoliopsida; order Santalales; family Viscaceae; genus Viscum; species Viscum album. The sequence continues at coordinate 1,424,959,359 of OY728140.1, read as the reverse complement.
AACACTTGCTATATTGGGTTCCACCATGTGGCACTAGTATGTTACATTTGTAACATCCCAGGAAAGTAAAGAATATGACTTTTTCATATTGATTAATATTTTTGAACGAAATATTAATTTTTATTTAAATTTGATTCTATGTTCGATGGTATACCCGATATAGAACAATGTGTTTCTTTTAATTTTTATGTTGCACACAATGTTGAGTTTTACAAAAAATTAATAATATAATATCAATATTTAAAATGGTAGTTTACACATAACCATTGAATTGGAGGGAATTAATAGAACTAACTAAAATATGACTAAACATGTTTAGTAAATGTTTTTACTTATATCCAATAAAATTTTTAAGCATAAAATGTGAATGAATGGAATTTAAATAATAAACACTCTAATATTCAGTAAATGGTCCATTTATATCCTTTTGATAGAAAACCAATTCAAAATCTAGTTTTTTTAACTTATATATGTTATATTTGAAAAACTAATATACTTTTACTCAATCTGGAAATCAAAATTTACTTTGTATGAAAATTTGGTATTTTTTTGATTATGTTCATTTCTTAATGATTTAGGGAAAACACTGCATTTTAATTCAAATGATCCTTTTAATGTAATTTACATAAATAGTTAGACTGATATTTTATTTGTTTTTAAAGTCTAATTCAATTATAGTTTTACCATTTAATCCAATTTTAGTCATTGGATGTAATTTCACTATTAATTTAGACATAAAGAAAGTTAAATCTTTTGATAGTTTTTATTTCTTAAAAACTTGTTTTATATTTTGACAACTGGAATTAATTTTAAATTATTTCATTTAATTTCATTATTTAGAATTATGAAAATTTTATTCTACATTTGGAATCCGGTGGTCCATATTGGGTAAATATATATCTTTTATTTTCAGATGTTATGAATATTTACATCCGTAAATATTTTTTTAACAAGGTTAAAGGATAAATCTGGTAAATAAGGGTGAAAAATAAGACAATAATATTAATAATTACCCTTAAACTTGTCCTAAACCTTTTGGATGACCCAGTACTGACCATGGGAATCCTTTGGTCAATTTTAGGACCCCACAGAGACACTTAGGTGTGATAATGACTCTTTATATAAATTAATTTTATGAAAGGACAAAAATAACATATACATGAATCTTTTTAACAATGAATTTTAATATTGGGTTATATACGTTTTTTATTCAACTATATAAGATATATGTAAATATAAAACTATTTCCTATATAATGGTATTTTATTTATAATTTTTTTACATTAAATAAATAATTCTAATTATGACACAACGGTGATACCATATTTTCTTCATTAATAATGGATTCAAATAAATTATATTATAAATATTGAATTTAATTTATTTTGAAGTTTTTTATTCCATAAACTAATATTAAAGATTATAATGACTTTTTATATTTTAATTAATGATGGTTTTTCAAAATAATCACGTTGTTTTGGATTTTTTAAATAGTCATGATATGAATAGTATTAAAATTGACAAAAAAGAGTTTTTAATTAAATAAATATTTTATTAAAATCAAAAACATTCATAAAATATCAAATATTCGTCCAAATGACATAAATTATGTTACAAATGTCATTAATTAACCATTTTGGGTCGCTTGACATTTTATTGTTAATAAATTAACCATATACTATAAATATATAAGAGAACATGGTAAAAGATAAACAAGTTAACAAAGGGTTAAATAAAAATATAAGGATTAAAAAATATAAAAAGACTATCCAATTGTTATTGGATAGTTATTTTTGACATATATACACCATATCATAAAATTAAATATGTTTTTTACCTTTATAAACAGAAAATTATTATCTAATAAAATAATATTTTCAAACATTCCTTAACAGCCCATCCACCCCCTTATAAATAGACATCACCTCTAACCCTTAGTAACACCTATCAAGCCCAAATGGATCATACAAAAATTTACCAAAATAATCTCTCATGATACCTCTCTCCTTCCTAGAACCCTTTCATTAGGAATAAAGAACTTCAAGAAATCCTTTTTATTCAAACCAAATGAAGTTACCCAATTTAGAGGTAATGTCGTCCCTCTAGTTCCATTCTTTTATTTTAAGTCATCACACCCTGTGAACATTATATTAATTATTTCCATAAAAATCTAGTATCCAAAATATAATAGATTTTTTATGATAAGTATTCAAACTACACTTACAAACACTTCCATCTAATAGATACGAACATACTATTTCTGTGTGTGGCGAACTACTGCCTCACAAAATGATGATTGTTCTACTGTCTCCTATCACCTCTCATAGAGGATATTATAGTGGCACTATATTTTATATGTGATATATATTATAGTTATATTTCCTATGTGTGTATGTATTTTTCATTTATTTAATAACATTATGGTTTCTATAATGGGAAAATACGATAATTTCATTTAAAAAAGTGTGAACTACCGCCCACTCAAAGTGATATGACTCGTTCATGCCATACGTGGAACATATAGAAGATGGTGTTTCTAAAATATTATATTATATTATATTAGAATTATAATATCCCTATGTATCATTAATTTTCCATCCCATTAAATTCGAAAAAGAAATGAATGTAGACTTTATGCGTACGTACGGCTTACCGTCACCATGAGTAGTGCATTTCATTTCTTATCTCCAAATATTATATAATATTGTATATAAATATATATACTGAATATATATGATATATATGATATCTAATTCATTAATATCATTCTGAAGATAATTTAATTTTTACCACATGGGGAACATTTAATTATAGGATGTTTAGTTTTAAATTAATTGCCAAATATCGACAAAATGACCATTATTGACATAAATGATTATGTAATGTTTATAACATTGTAATAAATAATATAAAATAGAATAGAAAACATTAAAAGTGTTCTTAAACATGTAGAAATTATATTTAGATTATAATTCAGGATATTAGAGAACAAACTAGTCATGTCACACACGAGGTAAGGGATCTTCTTCACCCAATTTCCATTCTTTGGGTTGAACTTTTACTTAATGATTATGTCATGATATAGATATGTGTGAATGAATAATTATTGTATTACCCTTTATATACACTTATATTGGGTGTATTTATATTTTTCACACATAATTATTCCATTGATTTATCCTTGATTTAATTATACAGTTTTTGTAAGGGAACCTTTCACCCTCCTCTTTTAGTCAAATATTATTTATTGATATGTATTTTAATTTTTTTTTATTATATTGTGATATGTTCTTATATATCCTTTCTTATGTACATTTTATATCCATGTGATGATATATCATTTTCTATCTCCTCAAATCATTTTTTTTAATTTTAAATTGATATTGTCAGGTTTATGAATTTTCGTAAGGGATATGACTCAATCTCTATTCATTTGTGGCATATCTTGATCATGTTCACCTTTATTACCCTATGGAGTGTATATAGTTCCCTTTAACATATTATATAATGAGTATCCATATTATCATGATATAATAATTTTTGTTTAATGTTATTATTAATCAATTTTGATTCATGTATTTTCTCAAGTGGTAATAGTCTCTGTAACAAAAACATTGTTTTAATTGTTTTAATTATTTAATATTATAAATCATTATTCTTACTTTACATGTTATCAATATGGTTTTAAGGATTTAATTAAATGGAAATTTATGTTATCAAGTTTTATTTCTTATAAATTTTTTTAAGGGGTATGGTACACTTTGATTCAAAAATATCTTTATTAAATGTTTTAAATGGTTTTCAAAAGGGATCTTTTACTACGTAGCGTTATACTAAATGACTAAGGGAATGTTTATTTTTAACATATGTGGCTACAATGTCCTATACACCACTATGATCATTATTCGTTTTGGGCTTCCTTTAGAAGTCGTAGTGTTTTTAAAAGGAAAATAAATACCATATACTCTTTTTACATGTTATGATATTGAAAATGGGTTAGAGAATGGATTTATTATTTTAATATATTGAAATGAAATATGGTGATTGAGATGTGAAAATTTTTTCTTTCTGTTATGTTTGTTTTATATGTTATGAATATGTTACAGTTCTTGGGGATTGTTAACATATATGGGTGGTACCTTTATAAACCTACTAATGTTGGGCCCATGATAGCTCTACAATTCATTGGGTAACGTGACAAAGGTAAATAGTAATGTTTTCCCTACGAGATATCGGGAATACACTGTGATGGGTATTCCAAACGTAACTCCCTACATAGATTTGAAAGCTACAAGGTATGTTTTATATGGATGCCACAATTTACCTTTATGATTTATTATTTCTATTTTTTATTTAAAAATATTATAATTTTGTGTGGTATGTTTAAGATTGAAAATTATGATTTCATTAATTTGAATGTATTGCTGAAATAATGTTTTCTTTTATTCTTTTATAAATATTAATAAGATTTTTATTCTCATCTGATGTTTTTTAAATGTTTTATATAGGATATAAGAAAGGTTAAGTGAATGGAATAATTCAATAAGATTTTTATCAACATTATAAAACTTTTTTTCTATAAAGAGTTTTAATTTAATGAAAAAATGGATACTAAGTAGAAGTGTATACTTTTTATCAACTAAGATGTAATGTAATAGTTATGGAATATTTCTCTAAAACACTATACCTGGAAAGATCCTCAATGATAATTATTAAAATAATTAAACATTACATAATGTTTAAGGCCAGGGACATATAGTAAGTATCATAGGTTAGTTTAGAAAACTTTAGGGTTTAAGAGTTTATGATAGACACATGGTTAGTCTCTTTGTAAATTATTTCATTTAAATCCTTATTTTGTAACATTTTCAGATCCAAGAAATTCATTTACATATTGAAGGAGGAGGATCTCAAATAATATTCATATCACTTCATACTGACCTACTTGCAATAATTATTACAAAGTCATGTTCAGATGAATGTGAAAATTTTTCTAACATGCAACTCACTTGCAAGAAATTTTTTGAGATATCAAACCCCTCCATTATACCTTAATATCATCGCTGATAATGGGTTATATTTAATCATATCTTATTTTAACAATATTTTCATATTTTAATGAAAGGTAAATATTATCAAGGAATTTTAAAATATTATTACATATATCATGATTTTAATGAATATTATGATTTTGAAAAAGGTGTTGAAGAAGGAGACCCGTTCACGACCTATTTATATAGTCTTTTAAATTATAGTCTTTAATTAAATACTTATGGTATTTTAATTGGACCATTGATCGATTTTTTCAACTCAAACTCAGTCAAACTATTTCATTGAAAGCATTTTTTATGACATGTGTTGAAATTATATATCATACTTGAATATTTTCGGAAATGGTTTTTTGGAGATCACCCATATGACCAATGTTGTACATCGTGTATTTGGATAAAGGAGGAAGATGATTTTTAAGGATCTCTAAATAATTTTTTCAATTCATGTTCCATCTATCTATGTGAAAAATGTGAAGATGAAACAAGGTGTACACCATGATCAAGATATTATGCTCTTTATTTAGGAATAGTTTTATTTTATAGAGGTAAAAAAAATTTAATATATATATATATATATATGATTTCCTGAATTATGATATTGAGGACATTTTGAGTTGGGATGAAAATGAGATTCACAAGACAACCATTGTGGTTAAATCATGTAATGTTTTATTTTGAGGAGTTTATCTCATTTTATGAAATGTTATAAATTTGTATAGATTTTGAAAAAGGACAAAAAACAGAAGATTTGAAAACTCGTTGTGTCTGACAAAGCTGAGATAATCAAACCCACGACTAAAGTGTGATTATGATTTATCACCTAACACTAGACTATGTGAAGTCCCTGGTTAGTATGACTTATTCATTTTAGATAAATGATTTTCTTGAACAAGAATACGTTGATTTGAGATCATATGTTTTATCAAATGGATATCCTTTATATAGGAAAAAGATTTTGGGGATTAAGTGATAAAGGTTATTTTGGAACGCGTTTTCTCTTTTCGGAAACTATATTCCTAAGGAAAATAGGAAAATATTGAATATAGTTTTTGAAGTAATTATTGAAATTTTATTTTCGAAGACTCTATGTTTTTATCATTGACATATGGAGGTTTGGGTTATTTCTGGAAATGATTATCCTATCATAGATAATATGTGATTAGGTTAATTACACATCATTATGAGTCATTAAGAGAAGTCAATGTTTTTAGAGAAAACTTTTAATAAATAATGTGGCAGACTATGTGGTTAAATCCTTCTGTGTTTTGGGTATCAATAGTAGTTTGGATATTTTGGAATAATTTTAAGGAAAATTTTGTATTGAATGTTCTTTCTTGAACATTTGGTACTTTTTGTGGATTTTGGAGATTAAGAGTAGTATTTATTTTTATAAAGGATTATCCTTTTAGGGGATTATCTGATCCCTTACTAACCATTTTGGTTTTGGATAAAGTCTAAAGATAGGGGAAATATATGGTTCATCTTTTAAAGATTATTTGATTCTTTAGAAGTACATTCTGGCACATAAGGTGTGACCAAGTCATCTTGAATACTAATTGTTTGGAGAAAAGATGGTTTTTTTGTAGAAACATACAAAATGATGATTGTCTACATTAAAATTAAGTATATTTACTTATGTCCTTAGTCAAAATCCTAAATAAATAATCCAAATTTATGAAATAGATATAAAAAATATGTTTTATATTTACATTTTCTACTTCGAAACCCATAACTTTTTAACCCATCACAAGATTTAGGATTTCTTGTTATTAAATTTCAACTTATCATGTTTTCTATCACTCTCCATCAGAAAATGATGGTTATTTTTTCTCTTCCATATCCTTATTTTCATGGAATCCTAGTATGGGTTACCTCATGTGACCATTTTACTTTTCATTCATTATTATAAAGTGATATTTTTGTTGACTATTGTCTAGATGTGGTACTTTTAATAAAAAATTTGGTGCCCTATTTTTAAATTGCGTGGACACAATTTAAAAAAGGGCAGAAAGACTTAACTTCCCAGGTAAATAAATAATATGAAATTTTCATATTTTTTAACATTTATGAATAAAATATGAATTATACATCAAATGTTATGTAATGTTCAAGGGAATACCTGATATGCATCAACGGGTTTCTTTGAAATTATACATTTCACAGAACGTTGGGTTATACTGAAAAATAATAATAAAATGTTATTATTTTAAATGGTAGTTAACACATAATCATTGTTTTAGTGGGAATAAAAATAACTAACTACAGTAGGATTATACATTTTAATTTAATGTTTTTATATTTATTTAATAAAATTTAGAAGCTTAATATAAGAATGAATCTAATTTTATACATAAACACTCTAATATTCTTCTAATATTCTATTTATCGCTTATTGATGGGGACCACTTTTTAAATAATGTTTTGTTCACTTTTATATATTCTATTTTAAAAAATATTATTTTTATTTTGAATAAGGACATCAAATTTTAATTTGGGTGAAATTTTTGTATTTTTCTTATAATTTTCATTTATTAATGATTAGTGAAAAATAATTCATTTTAATTAATAACTACCTTTTAATATAATCTATTTATATAGGTATATTTTTCTTTTAATTGTTTTTAAAGTGTAATTGGATTATATTTTTAACATTTAATACAGTTTTGATCATTAAAATCTATTTCACTCTTAATTTGGACATAAAAAAGGCAAATCTTTTGATAGTTATTATTTCTTAAATACACATTCTTTTTGACAACATGAATTATTTCTAAATTAATTTATGTGACTTATGTGTTTTGAATTTGGATTAAAATAGATTCTGTATTTGGAATCATGATGTCTGAATTGTGTAAATATGTAACTTTTTTTAGACATTATAAATATTTTTTTTAAAATATTTTATTTACCACGGTTAATGGATAAATATGGTAAATAAGTTTGAAGAATAATATTATAATAAAATTAAATTACCCTTATAATTTTTTAACCTAATTGTCTAACACATGTCCAAACTTGGGCATCCTTTGGGTGATTTTGGGACCCCATGGAGCCACATAAGAGTGATAATGATACTTTATATTAATTAATTTAAAGTAAGGACAAAAATAACATAAACATTAATCTTCTAAAAAATTAAATGGGGTTATTTATGTTATATATTAGACAATAAATATTATTTGTAAAGATTAAAAAATTTCCTAAATCATGGTATTTTATTTATTATTTTTATACATTAAATAAATAAATTTAATTATGACACAATGTTGCTCCAGTAATTGCAACATTAATAAAAGATTCAAATAAATGATATTATAAATATTAGAATAAATTTATTTTAAACCTTTTTATGCCATAAACATAATTTATAGAGCCATGTAAAGTTTTATATTTGAATTAATGATTTTTTTTAGAAATAATCTTGTTCTATTTAATTTTTTAAAAAGTCGTGATATGATCAGTATTAAAATTGACATAAAAGCGTTTTTAAATCAATCAATTTATAATTAATTGATAAAATCATCTTAAAAATATAATATTCTTCCAAATGATATATATGATGTTAGAAATTTCAATAATGAACAATTTTTGGTCACCTCGCTTTTTATCTTAAATATATTAACTATATAGTATGAATATATAATAGGGCATCATAAAAGTAAAATAAGTTAACAAAAGGTTAAATAAATAATATAATGGTCAAAAAATATCCATAGAAAATCCAATTATTATTGGATGATTTTATATAGGCTTATATACACATTATATTCTTATTGAATTTGTTTTGGAAATTTAGAATCCAAAATGAATTATATTATAAAATAATAGTTTCAATCTTTCTTAAAGAGCCCCTCCTCCCCCTTATAAAAATCCATCAACTCTAACCACTACTCACACCTCTAAGTATTCCTTGGCTCATCCAGCATCAGATCAAATATTCTCTCATGACCCCTCTATTCCTCCTATATTCCTAACCTTAGGCAGAAAGTACTTCAACAAATCCTTTTTGTGCAATCCAAAGGGTGTTACCCGATTTAATGTTAATGTCTTCCTTCATATTCTCTTAATTTATTTTACTTCTTCACTCACTATGATCATATTATTCTATATTTACATACCTCTAACATTATTCGCAATATACATGGTTTTTTTTTATGATAAGTGTTCAAACTACACTAACACACACCTCCATCTAATGGATACAAACATAGTGTTTCTGTGTACGATGAACTGCTACCTCACAAAACAATGATTGTTCAATTATCTTCTACCACTTCTCATGGTGGCTATTATGATGGAACATTATTTATATGTGGTATATATTATATTTATATTATCTCTATGCTTCTTTATATTTCATTTATATAATACCTTAATGGTTTCCAAAATGTGTAAATCTGATAATTTCTTTTGAGGAAGTGTAGACTACCACCCCAACAATGTGATATGAATCATTCATGCCATACATGTAACGTATAATTGATGGAATTACAAAAATTATATATGATATTATACTTGAATTATAATATACCTATTTATAATTAAGCTTTCATTCCATTAAATATGAAATAGAAATGAAATAATCATTCATGGATACATACGACTTACAATCTCCATAAATGGTTCATTTCATTTCTTATCTCCAAATATAATGAAATTTTATAAATACATATATATATTTGATATATATCATATATATGATATATATGATATATAAATCATGAATTTCATTCTAGAGATAAATTAATTTTACCACATGGATTACTTTTAATTATAGGATGTTTATTTTTGACTCAAGTACTAAATATCGACCAAATGACCGTTATTAACTGAAATGATTATGTAATGTATATAAAATGGAAATAAGTAATATTAAACTAATAATAAACATTAAAAATGTTATTAAGAAAGTATAAATTAACTTTAGTTTATTATTCATGAGATTAATGAAAAAACTAGTGAAGTCAGACATATGGTAAGGGAACTTCTTCACCCAATTTCCATTCTTTAGGTTGAACTTCTACATATTCATTGTGTCATGTTATAGATATGAGTGAATGTACTATGATTTTTTTTACAGTTAATATACACTTATATTGGGTGTATTTATATTTTTCAGATATAACTATTTAATATATTTATACTTAATTTAATGATACAATGTTTGTTACGGGACCATTCATCCTCCTCTTTTTTTCAAAGACTTATTTTTTTATATGAATTTTAATTTCCATTTTATATTGTTGGGGTATATTCTTATATATAATTTTTTTCTAAACATTTATTTTCCAAGTTATTGTACATCCTTTTCTATCTCATCATCTAATTTATTCAATTTTAAAGTGATGTTGTTAGGCTACCGAATTTTCGTACGGGACTATGTCTTAATCTCCTTTCATTTGAGGCATACCTTGACCTTGTTCACCTTTATTGTCCTATATAGTGTATATACTACCCTTTGAAATATTATATCATAAATCTCTATATTCTAATGATATTATATATTATGGTTAATGTTATTCTTTACCTATTTTAATTCATGTATTTTCTCAAGTTGTAAGGGACTATTTAATTAAAACAAATTTTAAATGTTTTAATGATTTAATATTATAAATTATTATTATTAATGTCCTCATTTTCCAAATAGTTTTAAGGATTTATTTATATGTAAATTTAGGTAATCAAATGTAAATTCCTATAAATGTTTCAATGTGCTATGGGACTATTTGACTAAAAAATATCTTTATTAAAATTTTTAAATGGTTTTCAAAAGGGCTATTTTTCTACATTGTGTTATACTAAAAAAAGGGAATGTTTCCTTTTATCAAATGGATTGACAAGGAACATTCCTCCACCACGAGTGTTATTATTTTTTTGGAATCCTCTACAAGCTGTAGTGTTTTTAAAAGGAAAATAAATACTATATACACTATTTTACATATTTAGGTATTGAAAATAGTTTTGAGAATGTATTGATTATTTCAATATCATGAAATGATATATTGTTATTGAAATTTTTAAATTTTACCTTTAATTTATGTTTGTTTTATGTGTTATGTGTATGTTATTTTTCGTGGGCATTGTTTACGTATACGGGTGGTTCCATGATAAAACTAGGGTGTGTGAGCCTGAGATATCTCTTCAATGCATTAGGTTACGTGATGAAGGTAAATGTTAATGTCACGACCCGTTCTCGGAGCCCGTGTCGTGACTACCCCAAGCCCGCCTTTCATAGGCCAGGGGCTGGCGACTAGAACCAAGGCGTAAATCCCAACAAAAAGGGAAGGCATTGCCTTTGAAAAGTAAACAAGCACCACAGAGTAAGCAAGCGGAAAAGTAAACACTAAGTAAAAACTGTACAAGCTGTGCTGAAAGTAAAAGGGGCCGGAAATACAATCCCAACTGTAAAGTACAACTGAAAAGGGAAAACTGCAGCGTCGATCCGTCCTATGGAAGTCCCACCAGAAGGGTGGGTACAGATAGCCTCCACAGCTCCTTGGTCCACCTGACCGCTCCGAGTACGTCCCGCCCAGTGGTCCACCTCCAGGTACTGTCCTACTCCGCATGCCTCCACCACGGTCAGCGTTGTCCGTCGTCTGCAACCAACACAACGTAGTGCGGGCATAGCCCGTGCAGGGGTGAGTATAAGCTACTCAGTAGGGACCCCGAGACCCCCGAAGGTCTCCCGAAATCCACAAAGGATAATACACAAGGAAAGGTATAATCACGAAGTAACATCTGACACGGCTTAGGTATATTCCCATACATATACCTAAGTCTTCAATTCCCCGTTCGGCTCCAACATCCGAGCCCAAGCACAACCCAGTCCACACAGGAAAGCAAAACGTATACCCACACAGGATAGCACAACACAGTCCACAAAGGAGAGTAAACAGTAAACCCACACAGGATATCTCAACACAATCCACAAAGGAGAGTAAACACAAGATTCAGCTCACACAGGTATACTTCTTCGGATGACGATAAAGATGTTCACTGATCCATCTAAGTCGTCGGACCCATGAAGGATCGATAGGTAACTAACCCACGAAAATGACCCACACAGGATCGGACCCACACAGGATTGGGCCCACACAGGACCGGGCCCACGCAGGACCTGTAGGCGCTGGCTCACACAGAACCGCTAAGTACTGACCCACACAGGATCGGACCCACACAGGATCAGGCCCACACAGGACCGGGCCCACGCAGGACCTGTAGCACTAATCCACGTAGGATCGCTGAGTGCAGTAGTCATCGCAGTCCACTGAGGATCTCTGCATAGTCGTCGCCGCAGTCCATTGAGGATCTCTGCACGGTCATCGTCGGAGTCCACGGAGGATCTCTGCACAGTCGTCGCCGTTGAAGTAGCAGTCGCAGCCAACACTAGGGTTCCCGCACACAGCAAGCTCGTTCGGGAGGGTCCGCTCCACGAACCGAGAGCCTGATACATCAACTGACACAAATTCTGAAGTTGATTTATTCAAAAGTTCTGTATCGTCAACAGGAACTTAACCTCGCAGACGGCGTATCAATCGGACGCCCGGTCTGAGAGTTATTGGCTTTTTCGTCCCAGGGGCCCGGTTGGTTTTTAAGGAAAAACCAACCCGACCATACTCCACCTGTGTCCAAACCTTGGGAGTAGTATTCCAAAAGATCTGTCTCACTTAGAGGAAAACAACAAAGATGACGGCACGTCAATCGGACGTCCGTGGCTCAAGATATGAGTGTTTCTTCTCCGAAGGCCCGGTTGGTTTCGTGTACGAACCAACCCGACCAAACTCAAAGTATTCTGAAACCTTGAGTGCGATATACCGAAACGACCGTCTCGATCCAAGGATCGCGTTTCCACTGACGGCGGGTCGTTTGGAGGCCCGTAGCTCAAGATAAGGCCATTTGAACGAAGTTCGTCCGAAGACGGGGGGTACGGGCCCGGGCCGACTCGGCCGGACCCCCCCCCCCCCCCCCGGGGGTCGGCCGCACCCGGTCGACCCGACCCGGTCCCGTCCGGCCAGGGCGCGGCCCGGCCGGTCGGACCGGCCTGGTCCGGTTCGTCCGAACGGCCGAGGCACGCGGGGCGCCGCCCCCGCGGCCTGGTGGGGCCGCGCTGCATCGCGGACGCGGCTTCAGCCGCGTCCGAGGGCACCGGACCCACGCGGCCGCAGGTCCGCGGATGCCGCCGCAGCTGCCGCTTCAGTCGCGGCGGCCTGTCCGGTGGCGCGCCGGGGCGCCGCCGCTCCCTGCTGCCGGCGCCGCCGCACCGGCGGCCTGCGCCGCCGGCGAGTTCCGCGGGCCCCCGGGATAGCTCTGGTGGTCCGATTCTCTTCCCGTCTGCGCCATTGATCCTCCCGAGACTTGTTCTTCACTGCGGGATCGTTAAACATCCGTTTCGGTATGTTCCGTCATCGGCCGCCAAATCCGCACAAAATGAAGAACGTCGAAGGGTCGTCGGTCCGTGTTTGTTTGGCCCGCACCCTCCGCGTTAGAGATAAACAACGGGAGAATTTTGTTCAACACATGAACCGAAAATTTTAATTAAATAAAATTGTTCATTTGAAACCGGTTCATTAACTTTTTTAAGAAACACATACGGGAATAATTTAAAAAAAAGGGGGTAAATCCCAAAATAAAACCCTACCTCGCTGATCGTCGCGCGCGGGCGTTCTTCGCGGGAAAGCTCGTCGCAGAAGAGAGGGATCATCGCGTCGTCGCGGTGAGGCGTCGCGTCGTCGCGGAATCCGGCGTTAAGTCGGCGAGCTCAACGGACCAAGAACAACAGATTTAAATCATAAATAATTAAATCTGTGTTTAAAACCAAAAGAAAAGAACCTTGAGAGGAAATCCGAAATCACTCACCTCAAACGGTCGGTGATCGGAGATCGGAGCGTGGAAGAACATCTCGGACAGAAGCGTCGTCGATTTCCGGGTTCGGTGTTCTTCGCGTTCTTCGCGTTCTTCACGTTCTTCACAAGGGAGAAGAAGATACGAGGGTCCTCTCAAATCTTCTCAAAGCGCAAATAACCAGAGGTCGAGCGTTGGCATATTTTATTATTACGCCAACGAATTTGAAAACTGGTTAAGAAACGATCCATCAATTCGTCGAATTAATTCAACAAAAGAAACATCCCATTTAATTAACGAAATAAACCGCCCAATTAAATGGTCTGTTAATATTTTGAGAAACGTGTCAGTTGACTTTCATTAAGACGGGTTTTCGCGGGTGCGTTTCTTAGCGGAAAGAAACGGCGGGGCTCGTGCGGGCCCCACCTCACAAATATCCTACCAAGGGGGTAGGATATTTCTGGATAGCATCCTATCCAGTTTAACTCAGTTCAAGCCGCCATTAAGTGGCTTCAAGTGGCATCCAAGTGGCTTAAGCGAAATAAAATAAAGTTGTCGCAAAATTATTTTATTTCTCAACTTTAAGCCCGAAAATTAAAAACCACACCCGAGCAAACGCAACTCCGGAAGAGGCGTTTCTAAGTGAATACTGGCGCTGCGATTTCATCGGTGCCCTCGGAATTCATTTCCGGGCACCGGCTCAAAAGTTAGAAAAACCCGCTCGTCCGTTCACTGAACGTACCCGAGCCAATCTTCGAAAAATGATTCCGGGCACACCGGGCCTCGGAATCAGGTGCCGTCAGAAACTGCGCTCTTGTAAAATTCCAAAGAAAATTAAGAAAAAAATTTCCTTGAAATTTACGGGTCTTTACATTACTCCCACCTCATGAATTTACGTCCCCGTAAAGATACATCGAAACTAGGAAAACAAATGTGGGTACTGAGCATGCATCTGAGCCTCCCGCTCCCAAGTGCTCTCCTGGAGGTTCTTGTCCTGCCATCTGATGCGTACAAGTGGAATCGATCGCCCACATAGGAACCACTTCTGTCGATCCTCTATCTCCACCGGGACCTCCGCAAAAGTCGCCCCATCATCCACGTCTAGCTCCCCATAGTCAATGATGTGCGTCGGGTCGTGCACGTATCTCCTCAGCTGAGATACGTGGAAGACGTCGTTCACCCGGTGCAACTGAGTTGGTAGAGCCAGGCGATAAGCCACCTCGCCAATCCTTCTGAGGACCTGGAAAGGCCCGATGAAGCGTGGAGACAACTTGTTGCCTTGGCCAAATCTCCGCAAACCACGTCGAGGTGAGACACGCAAGAAGACGTGGTTGCCATCCTCGAACTCTAGTGGCCTCCGCCTCCTGTCAGCATATGACTTATGCCGGCTCTGTGCTGTCCTCATCCGCTCCTGGATGACCTGGACCTTCTCTGTCGTGGCCCGGACCATCTCTGGTCCCACAAGTGCTGACTCCCCAGGGTCTGTCCAGCACAAAGGAGATCTGCAAGGCCTGCCGTACAGCGCCTCGTAGGGTGTCATCCCGATGGTGGAGTGGTAGCTGTTGTTGAATGCGAACTCCACCAAGGGTAGGTGGTCCTCCCAGCTGCGACCAAAGTCGAGGACACATGCGCGGAGCATGTCCTCGAGAGTCTGAATGGTCCTCTCTGTCTGACCATCCGTCTGAGGGTGAAAGGCAGTGCTCAGACGTAGCCGCGTCCCGAACGCCTCCTGTAACCCCTTCAAAAGTCGGGAAGTAAAGCGAGCGTCCCGATCGGAGACGATAGTCGATGGAACACCGTGAAGTCTTACAATCTCCTAAACGTAGAGACACCCCATGCTCTCCACTGAGCCCTGCTCTCGGATGGGTAAGAAGTGTGCCGACTAGGTGAGTCGGTCAACAATCACCCAAATGGAGTCGTGACCTATGGAAGTGCGTGGAAGTCCAGTCACAAAGTCCATAGATATCCCATCCCACTTCCACTCCGGGACCTCCAAGGGTTGTACCAAGCCTGCGGGTACCTGATGCTCTGCCTTCACCTGCTGGCAGGTGAGGCACTGTGAAACGAACTCTGCTACAGCCTTCTTCATGCCCGGCCACCAGTGTTGTTGTCTGAGATCCTGGTACAGCTTCGCCACTCCAGGATGAACCGCCAAAGGAGAAGTGTGAAACTCTCTCAGCACCTCCTCTCATAAAGCGACTGGTACCAAGGTACGTCCTCTGAAAAGGACGTCGTGCTCTGCTCCAAGGGAGAAACCATCAGGTGCATGTCTTGAGGAAATCTGTGCACGCCGTGTCTCACAGTCAGCGTCCCCATGTTGTGCCTCTCTGACCCGCTGTAGAAGTGGAGGAGAGACTGTGAGAGACTGAAGGAAGGCTGCTCCGTCTCTATCCACGAAGGATATCTGAAAGGCGGCGAACTGCTCTGTCGCCTCCTCAAGTAGCTGGATGCTCGTCCTCCTGCTGAGGGCATCGCCTACCACGTTCCCTTTCCCAGGAGTATAGAATATCTCAAAGTCATAGTCCTGGAGGAACTCGAGCCATCGCCGCTATCTCAGGTTCAGGTCCTTCTGAGAGAAGATGTACCTGAGACTCTGGTGGTCAGAAAAGACTGTGAAGAGCTCACCCATCAGATAGTGCCGCCATGTCTTCAGGGCGAAGACCACTGCTGCCAACTCCAAGTCATGGGTAGCGTAGTTCTGCTCATGCGGCCTCAACTGACGTGATTCGTAGGCAATCACAGCCCGCTCCTGCATCAGGACACACCCGAGTCCGGTCCTTGATGCATCGCAGTAGACTACGTATCCAACTCCCTCCTCAGGCAACCTGAAGATAGGTGCGCTGGTCAACCTCTGCCTCAGCTCCTGGAAGCTCTGCTGACATCTGTCTGACCACACGAAGGGTTTCCCCTTCTTCTTCAACGCTGAGAGTGGGGCCGCAACTCTGGAGAAGTCCGGCACAAACCTCCGATAGTATCCGGCTAAGCCCAATAAACTCCACACCTCTGTCAAGCTCTTGGGTGGCTCCCAAGCTAGCACTGCCTCGATCTTCGCGGGATCCACTGCAACTCCCGCCTCAGAAATGACGTGCCCCAAGAAGTGGACCTCACATAACCAGAACTGGCACTTCAAGAGCTTTCCATAAAGCTGGTGCTCTCGGAGGGTGTCTAGTACAACACGCAAGTGGTAGGCGTGCTCCTCCTCGGTGGTCGAGTACACCAAGATGTCGTCGATGATGACTACGACAAATCGATCAAGGTATGGCGGGAAGATCCTGTTCATGAGGCGCATGAAAACTACTGGAGCGTTGGTCACACTGAAAGGCATAACCAAGAACTCATAGTGGCCATACCGACATCTGAAGGCCGTCTTCTGCACATCCTCGTCTCGAACTCTGAGCTGATGATAGCCTGACCTGAGATCTATCTTCGAGAACCACCGTGCTCCCTTGAGCTGATCGAAGAGGTCATCAATCCTGGGTAGAGGATACTTGTTCCTCACTGTCACCTGGTTCAGGCGACGATAATCGACACACAGTCGCAAGCTCTCGTCTGCCTTCTTGGCGAACAATATCGGGGAAGCCCAGGGCGAAACACTGGGTCGGATGAACCTCTTGCCCTACAAGTCCTCCAACTATACCCGCAGATCTCGAAGCTCAGCGGGGGCCATCTGATATGCTGGAGTGGATATCGGGGTTGTCCCGGGGTACAGGTCAATATAAAAGTCTACCTCTCTGCGAGGAGGTAGTCCTGGAACGTCGTCGGGAAAGACGTCCGCGTACTGATCCACCACTGCAGGAAAACTGGGACTCCGCACGTCAACTGCTCCCAGGATGAGGCTAACCAACTGATGAGTGATGGGCTGACCTCTCCTCTACGTGAGTCCATCCTGTGCTGCTAAGGCTCCCTTCTCGCCAGTGAAGGTGAACCTGCTCCCGTCGGTGCGCACACATCGCACCTTGCGCCTAATGCAGTCAATCTGAGCATGGACCGTAGATAACCAATCCATGTCCAAGATGACGTCGTAAGGCCTCAACGCCGCTTCAAAAAGATCCCAGCTGATGCTCTCGCCTGCTAGAGTAAGCTCACACTGCCGGCACCAGTGCGTAATCGTCGAGTCTGCTCCCGTAGGAGTCTCTAGCCGCAAGGATCGAGCCAACGGCTCCGTCGGAATCTCCGAGCTCCGAACAAGGGCAGTGGCTATGAAAGAGAGACTCGCTCCTGTGTCTATCAGAACTGCAGCAAGGGTGGAATAGACACAGATCATACCTCGAATCATCTCTGGAGCGCCGTGGTCGTAGGCCTCTACTTCTTGGAGATGATCCTGTCTCTGCCCGCCAGCTCCCTGAGGTCGGGGCGGGCCTCCTAGTGGTGGTGGTGGTAGAGCCTCAAAGCGTCGCCCACCACCTGCTGCTCGGCCAGCTCCTCTGCCTCATCCGCCTCCTCCCTGTGGACTGCCACGGTCGACCCTCTGCCTCTGCCTGGGTGGTCCCTCCACCGTCTGCTTCCCCTCGGTACGATGGGTCGGGCAGTCACGAGCCATGTGGCCCTGCCCGCCGCACTCGTAGCACTGTCTGCCTCTCGGAAGGCTGGCTCCGCGCTGTGTGCCCCGCACCGCTGAGCCAGTGTCCCGGGGTCGTCTGCCGGAAGTCCTGGTCTGCCTGGAACCCTGATTCCTCCGTCGGCTACCTGCTACCGAAGACTCCGCTATCTGTCGCCCTGCGGTAGGTCTCGCTGTGGACTTAGCCAGGAAGCTCTCGATCAGGAGGGTTCGCTCCAGTACTCCTGCCTGGGTCGGGATGCTGAGGGAGATCAGCGATGCCCTGATCTCGTGTCCCAATCCCTGCTCAAAGGTCTGGGCCCGGAAGAAGGGGTCCTGTACAATGTCCGTCGAGTAGCGAGAAAGATCGGTGAACCTCGCCGCATAATGAGCGACCGTCAAGCTGCCCTGCCGCAGCTGAAGAAGCTCCTGGATGCGCACCGCACGGAGGGTGGCCGGGATGAACTCTGAGTGGAAGAGGCTCTCGAAGTCCGTCCAGATGAGGGAGGCCTCATCGTGTACCTGGAGCATCAGGCTCCACCATCGCCCTGCTGCTGCATGCAGTAGGCTCGCCGCGAGGATCACCATGAGGTCTGCTGGTGTCCTCACTAGCCTGAAAACTCGGACAACCGCCTCCAGCCAGTCCTCGGCTGCCTGGGGGTCCGACTCCCCACGGAACCTGGGTGGTCGCTGGCGCTGGAACTCGTGCAGATCTCCGAGGCGTCGTGCGTCGTCAGCTGCCAGTGCTGAAAGCATCGGGGGCTCGGCGGGTAAAGGTACCGCCGGTGCCTCTGCTGTCAACGGGCCCTGTACCGAGGCCTCGTCGCTCGGCGGGCTGTCGTCGCGCTCTACTCCAGGAACCCTAGCTAGCTGCTGTCGTCGTGCCATCCTGAAAAGAAAACAAGTGTGCCACGGTCAGAACAGTATACTTGGTGAGCTGACACAAGTAATCACGAAGAAAACTTGAAACACACATGCAATCAATGTTTTCGTGCATTAAGTCGGAAATCAGAAGTCAGGGTCCTGGTGTATGGATACGTCGGCCGCCACACCAACACTGGACTCCCGGGACTGATAACCACACTTAATACGCTAAACAATTTTGCTTCACACAGAATAATGATCAGAGTCTGCGGTAGAACCGACCACCTATGATACCAATTTGTCACGACCCGTTCTCGGAGCCCATGCCATGACTACCCCAAGCTCGCCTTCCGTAGGCCAGGGGCTGGCGACTAGCACCAAGGCGTAAATCCCAAAGAAAAGGGAAGGCATTGCCTTTGAAAAGTAAACAAGAACCACAGAGTAAGCAAGAGGAAAAGTAAACACTAAGTAAAAACTGTACAAGCTGTGCTGAAAGTAAATGGGGCCGGAAATACAAGACCAACTATAAAGTACAACTGAAAAGGGAAAACTGCAGGGTCGATCCGTCCTCTGGAAGTCCCACCTAAAGGGTGGGTACAGATAGCCTCCACAGCTCCTCGGTTCACCTGACCGCTCCGAGTACGTCCTGCCCAGTGGTCCACCTCCAGGTACTGTCCTGCTCCGCACGCCTCCACCACGGTCAGCGCTATCCGTCGTCTGCAACCAACACAACGTAGTGCGGGCATAATCCGTGCAGGGGTGAGTATAAGCTACTCAGTAGGGACCCCGAGACCCCCGAAGGTCTCCCGAAATCCACAAAGGATAATCCACAAGGAAAGGTATAATCACGAAGTAAATCTGACACGGCTTAGGTATATTCCCATACATATACCTAAGTCTTTAATTCCCTGTTCGGCTCCAACGTCCGAGCCCAAGCACAACCCAGTCCACACAGGAAAGAAAAATGTATACCCACACAGGATAGCACAACACAGTCCACAAAGGAGACTAAACAGTAAATCCACACAGGATAGCTCAACACAATCCACAAAGGAGAGTAAACATAAGATTCAGCTCACACAGGTATACTTCTTCGGATGACGATAAAGATGTTCACTGATCCATCTAAGTCGTCGGACCCATGAAGGATCGATAGGTAACTAAACCCCGCAAATGACCCACACAGGATCAGACCCACACAGGATCGGGCCCACACAGGACCGGGCCCATGCAGGACCTGTAGGCGCTGGCTCACACAGAACCGCTGAGCGCTGACCCACACAGGATCGGACCCACACAGGATCGGGCCCACACAGGACCGGGCCCATGCAAGACCTGTAGCACTGATCCACGTAGGATCGCTGGGTGCAGTAGTCGGCGCAGTCCACTGAGGATCTATGCATAGTCATCGCCGCAGTCCACTGAGGATCTCTGCACGGTCGTCGTCGGAGTCCACAGAGGATCTCTGCACAGTCGTCGTCGTCGAAGTAGCAGTCGCAGCCAGCACTAGGGTTCCCGCACACAGCAAGCTCGTTCGGGAGGGTCCGCCCCACGAACCGAGAGGCTGATACATCAACTGACACAAAGTCCGAAGTTGATGTATTCAAAAGTTCCGTATCGTCAACAGGAACATAACGCCGCAGACGGCGCGTCAATCAGACCCCGGTCTAAGAGTTATTGGCTTTTTCGTCCCAGGGGCCCGGTTTGTTTTTAAGGAAAAACCAACCCGACTGTACTCCACCTGCGTCCAAACCTAGGGCGGAGTATGCCAAAAGATCCGTCTCATTTAGAGGAAAACAACAAAGCTGACGGCACGTCAATCGGACGTCCGTGGCTCAAGATATGAGCGTTTCCGCTCCGAAGGCCCGGTTGGTTTCGTGTACGAACCAACCCGGCCGAACGCAAAGTATTCCGAAACCATGAGTGCGATATACTGAAACGTCCGTCTCGATCCAAGGATCGCGTTGCCGCTGACGGCGGGTCGTTTGGAGGCCCGTAGCTCAAGATACGGCCATTTGAACGAAGTCCGTCCGAAGACGGGGGGTACGGGCCTGGGCCGACCCGGCCCGACCCCCCCAGGAGTCGGCCGAACCGGGTCGACCCGACCCGGTCCGGTCCGGCAGGGTGCGGCCCGGCCGGTCGGACCGGCCTGGTCCGGTTCGGCCGAACGGCCGAGGCACGCGGGGCGCCGCCCCCGCGGCCTGGTGGTGCCGCGGCCCCCCTGCGTGGGGCCGCACTGTATCGTGGACGCGGCTTCAGCCGCGTCCGAGGGCACCGGACCCACGCGGCCGCGGGTCCGCGGATGCCGCCGCCGCCGCGGCTTCAGCCGCGGCGGCCTGTCTGGTGGCGCACCGGGGCGCCGCCGCTCCCGGCTGCCGGCGCCGCCGCGCCGGCGAGTTCCGCGGGCCACCGGGATCGCTTCGGTGGTCCGATTCTCTTCCCGTCTGCGCCATTGATCCTCCCGGGACTCGTTCTTCACTGCGGGATCATCAAACATCCATTGCGGTATGTTCCTTCATTGCCCGTCAAATCCGCACAAAATGAAGAACGGCGGAGGGTCGTCGGGCCGTGTTCGTTTGGCCCGCACCCTCCGCGTTAGAGATAAACAACGGGAGAATTTTGTTCAACACATGAACCGACAATTTTAATTAAATAAAATTGTTCGTTTAAAACTGGTTCTTTAACTTTTTTAAGAAACACATACGGGAAGAATTAAAAAAAAGGGGGTAAATCCCAAAAGAAAACCCTACCTCGCTGATCGTCGCGTGCGGGCGTTCTTCGCGGGAAAGCTCGTCGCGGAAGAGAGGGATCGTCGCGTCGCCGCGGGGAGGCGTCGCGTCATCGCGGAATCCAGCGTTGAGTCGGCGAGCTCAACGGGCCAAGAACAACAGATTTAAATCATAAATAATTAAATCTGTGTTTAAAACCAAAAGAAAATAACCTTGAGAGGAAATCCGAAATCACTCACCTCAAACGGTCGGTGATCGCAGATCGGAGCGTGGAAGAACTTCTCGGACAGAAGCATCGTCGATTTCCGGGTTCACTGTTCTTCGCTTTCTTCGCGTTCTTCACGTTCTTCGCGTTCTTCGCGTTCTTCGCAAGGGAGAAGAAGATACGAGGGTCCTCTCAAATCTTCTCAAAGCGCAAATAACCAGAGGTCGAGCGTTGGCCTTATTTTATTATTACGCCAACGAATTTGAAAACTGGTTAAGAAACGATCCATCAATTCATTGAATTAATTCAATGAAAGAAACAGCCCATTTAATTCATGAAATAAACCGCCCAATTAAATGGTCTGTTAAGATTTTAAGAAATGTGTCAGTTGACTTTCATTAAGACGGGTTTTCGTGGGTGCGTTTCATAGCGGAAAGAAACGGCGGGGCTCGTGCGGGCCCCACCTCACAAATATCCTACCAAGGGGGTAGGATATTTTTGGATAGCATCCTATCCGGTTTAACTCAGTTCTAGCCGCCTTTAAGTGGCTTCAAGTGGCTTCCAAGTGGCTTAAACGAAATAAAATAAAGTTGTCGCAAAATTATTTTATTTCTCAACTTTAAGCCCGAAAATTAAAAACCACACCCGAGCAAACGCAACTCCAGAAGAGGCGTTTCTAAGCGAATACCGACGCTGCAATTTCATCAGTGCCCTCAGAATTCAATTCCGGGCACCGGCTCAAAAGTTAGAAAAACCCGCTCGTCTGTTCACTAAACGTACCCGAGCCAATCTTTGGAAAATGATTCCGGGCACACCGGGCCTCAGAATCAGGTGCCGTCAGAAACTGCGCTCTTGTAAAATTCCAAAGAAAATTAAGAAAAAACATTCCTTGAAATTTACGGGTCTTTACAGTTAATGTTTCTCCTAAGATATTTAGGGAATACGCTATGATGGGTATTCCAAACGTACCTCCCAATACAGCTGTAAAAGCTACAATGTATGTTTGCTATGGATGCCACAAGTTACAATTATGATTTATTATTTCCATTTGTTATTCATAAATTTTATGATTTTTTGTGGTATGTTAAAATTTTAAAAGTACAATTTCATTAATTCGTATGTATTGATGAAATAATGTTTTCATTCCTTGTTTTAATAGCCTTACTAAGATTTGTTTTCTCATCCCATGTTTCTGAAATGTTTTTCATAGAATATAAGGAAGGGTAAGAGAAAGGAAGAATTCATGTAAATTTTTATCTATAAAAGAACTCTTTTTTTCTTTTAAGTGTTTTTATTTTATGATAAAAATGGATACTAAGTAGAAGTGTCAACTTTGTAAAAAATGAGATGTAATGTAATAGTTATAGACTAATTCTCTAAATATGTAAACCTAAAAGGATCATATATGTGAATTGTTGACTTAATGGATGATTACATAATGCTTAAGGATCAGGCCTTATAACATTAATTTGGAAAAAATTATTTTATTATACTATTCAAACATTTAAATTAAAAAATTTATACCATGAATAAATAAATTACATTGATTTAATATTGATGACACCCCATAGGATGACGTTGTTGAATGCATGCATGGAATATTGTATTTTTCAAGAATATAAAATACTTGTTGATGGTAATATATCATAAGATATGATATATGAATCAATATAATTATATCCCAAATTACAATCCAATGATATCATAAAAAATAATTTCCTTCATTTTTGGGATTTATAGCATTTTCTAGTTCTATTTATCATTATTTTATATATTTATTGATTTTAAATTGTTTTTTAGTTCATTTTAAAATGATCTTATCACCACTATAGAACTAGTTTTTAATATCACTTCTAATGGTAATTTATCAGTGACTAAAAAAATTGTCTACACATGAACTGTTAAAGTGTAGCCTTTAATTACACTCGCAAAAAGAGTTGTTAAATGGGACCTTGAATAGTGCTTTTTTAGCACTGTTAAATACCCCCTTTACTATTCCAAAAAATACATTTATAAGGGTAAAATTATATTTTTCCATACATTTATGAGCCTGAAAACATTATCATCGCTTCCACAATAGCTTTAACAACACTCCACCACCTTTATCATCACTTTTTAAAACACAACCCCTTTAATTTTTCTTTCTAAATTTCCATCCTCATTCGCATCCTTGGATATAAACCTTTTCACCTCTCAATTTAATATGGAATTCATTTACCACTGCTCCTTTTTTTTGTTTAATGATATTTATGTTTACACACACACACACACATATATATATATTATTCCTATATTTATAAATTAATTTTTAAATACATTTATGAATTATTTTTGTGTATGTCTTTGATATATACACTTACATTTCTTTATATTTATTATAAATTATATTTAGTTACATATACTAGAATATCATATAAATATATATCCATTTATTAATACACATATTTAAATATATATATATATATAAACATTATATATATATATTTAATTTAAATAAGTTCTATATATTTTTTTAAATATATTTTTGGAATATATATATTTTTTATATATTATAATATACATAAATATATATATATATTAATTATTGAATCCCACAAGTTTATATATAAACATTAATTATATAGGTAAATATATATTAATTCATTTGTAAAAGGTAAATAAATTTTATTTTTTAAATATAAATTAATTATATAATAAATTTCTTTTTTATAAATTTATAAATGAGATTCTATGTAAATATGTTTAAATATGTAATTATAAAAGTGATTAATTATAAGTAATTATAAGAAAATTTCCATATATTTAATATTAGCTAAATATACATCGTAAATAATGATAAAATTTCAAAACCATAATATTTATATATATGAATATAAGGCTTAAAGATAAATATAGACCCCACTAAGTATGTAAAAAGACCCCATAAACATTGTTGAAGTTCAATTGATTGAAAAAAATGGTGAACCCCTACTAAAAACTCAGT
The DNA here is from genome assembly GCA_963277665.1 of Viscum album. Taxonomy (NCBI): domain Eukaryota; kingdom Viridiplantae; phylum Streptophyta; class Magnoliopsida; order Santalales; family Viscaceae; genus Viscum; species Viscum album. Next base: position 1,424,934,149 of record OY728140.1, on the reverse strand, counting down.
ATTGGAGGCCTTCTCAAAATTTGGTCCTCATAAAATTTTATCGAGCATCCCCCACAAGTAATTAATTCATAAAGAACATAGAAGGATTTGATTTGAAATAGGGTTGATCCCAAAAAATCATCTCGAATAAATGCTTTTTTATGTTTGATGTTCAAATAATGTTTTCAACTTTTCTAAGACCGTTAATTAGTTAATTTAATTTTTATATCATCCAACTATTATTAAGTGACTATTACTCAATAATAATTATAATATTTTTAATTAATAATATTTTTAATTTTGTTTCATAATCCAATTTTTATAAATATCATAAATATTATGTATAAATGCCTATTTTTCTTTATCTAAAACATATTTTTAAAATTTATCTTATATTAATTATAATATAAATATATTTATATATTTATATATAATTTTTTGTAAAATGTGGTTTTTCTGATATAAACACATTATGAGTGATAGGAAAAAGCACTGATAATGTGTCATCTATTATCAACACTTTTAAAAACATGATGAAAATTAGTGGCATTTATAATGGATTTGTTTCTAGTATTAATAAGTTTACCCTTTATGAGTTATATTTTGAAAGACCATATACATGTTTTCACATTACCAGTGTTGATAAACTGGCCTATTTACTAGTGCTCATGAATGTCCAACTATCGTACCCCATTCATAATGCTTCTTATAGAATTTACAAAGGTATAAATTAAAATTATTTTTTTATAGAACATCTAGTAGAATTCTGGTTATTTTTAATTACATGTCTCGCAGGTGAGTGCCTCACTCTTTCTATGTGTTCCCTCTTGGTATAAGAAACAAATGAATTACCTATTGGTTATGGGTATGGGTAAAAGCACCCATCCATTTCACCTAACCTTGATTGTTATCAACAGTCAATGTTATATTATATATGAACTTAGATTCTATGGAGATTGAATATTTTGATCATTTCAGTGACACATTGTAAGTAAGAAATTAGTGTAAAAATGGTAATAATTCATTGTAAAGCTCTAACCCCAGAATCATAGATCTTGTATATTATTTTAATACATTAGCATTATTACAAGGAATAGAATCTAAAAGACCAAGTAATTTAGTAGTTTTGGGAAAAAATATACATACATAGGTTCCACATTACAAATTGAAAGGAAAAACAATATATATGTTTTATTGGGAACATGCAAAAATCAATGTTTATCTATGCAGGTCATTCATAATAAACATCAAAATGTCCTGAGAAAATGAAACATAAGGATGTTGTGAATTCGTATGCTCACTAAAGGTAATAAATATTGGGGAAGATATCATAAACATAAACAATAGGCGCGATGAATATCGAAAAACACATGCCTTTAAAAATAAACATGAACACAATATGGCATGAATAAGAGATGAAGAAATAATGCCATAATATAACATAATCATGGTTATTCTATAGTCAAATAAAAAATATGTACTATAAATACTATTTTCTTAATGATGGAATACATAATGTAGGACATCATAACCATACCGTCAATGCCTCATGGAAAGACCTTAAATAACCATTTTGTTATGGACTCATGCCAAGACCATAGTTTGTCTCATGAGACATACCGATGCACTGAGGGGGTATAGAATGCCCCACCCAGCACATACAATGTTCAATGAATTCCTCATAAGAACATGGATAAACATAAAAAAATATATACATTCATATTGAATCTAAAATATGAAATGTAAATAGCATTCCTCATACATTAATCATAATCACTAACCATTCAGAGTTAATTGGTTAATGGTTTTATAATATCACGTCCACTTTTAATCTAATCATAAACCATTGAGAAACTTATTTTATATGATATAATAAGAGATACACCTCATATATTAAAATGATTCAACAAGGATATTGACATATATGAAGATACTCTTAGATGATACAATAGCAACTGTCATGATGAAATAATCCATAAATATTCCAAAGTGTTCCATACCTCCTTGAAAAATTCAAAACATAATCCTTTATAATAACATGATAATAATCATAATCATGATATTATATAGCAATGTGTATTACATACACCACATGTAAGGATTATGTGGTGAACAAGGCATATATCTCATACATGATTAAGGGAGATAAGAGAAAAATATTTTTACATTGGAAATAAGGGTTCATTTGGAAAATAATTTGAATATTTCATCAAATAACAGTTTTAAAAATTTATATCCCAAAAAATAGGGAATAAAATTGAAATTATATTTTAGGCATAAATTATTCCCCAATTAAGTGAAATCATGTAAAATGAGCTTTTAAATATGCTTTAGAAGTCAACAATTTTACTCCAGTGATATGAAAATATTAAATAGATTTTAAATTTGAAGGGCCAGTTTTCTTTCATAAAATATTAAATTTACCAAACATATTTTCATGATAAAATTTGTGATTTAAAAAAAAAATATAATTACATAAAATATATTACATAGTGCACTTGAAAATAATTAAAAATTTGAGAAGTTCCCTTTGATCAGGAAGAATTTTTGAAAGACCCTTTTAAAATATATAACTCCCTATAAATAAAAGAAGGATTATAGATGGTACAAATACATATAATATTCACAAATAATTTATGGGGAGTATAAATGAATAAATAATAATATCATTGAGGATAGTAGAGAATAAGGGCAACCAGAATGAAAATTGATGTTCCGGGTAGAAAATACTTACAACTTTGTAATAAATTGAATTTTATGCCACAAAATTAATAATCATTAAATTATATGATTAATATAATGAAAAAAAAATTATTTTTGATATAAAACATTAATGGGATGTAAAACTACACCATATATAAGTCATAGTAGTTAATAAATAATATCTCACAAAAAATAGACGTGAAATGAAGAAACCCCTTACCTTATGTATGATGGTGTTCTTCACATGATATTAGTGTCCTAGATAACCGAATTAAATTCATTAATTAACAATACAAAACTTATTTTTATTTAATTGATTTAGTATAGCCTTATTATTTACATTCATGGCCCTCTTGATGGGTTTATGATGTTCAATTTTATTGTTTGGGAGTGTTTTCTTTCATGGAATTCATGACTTGTTTACTTATATACAATTAAGGATAAACATGTAATATGATAAAAGTTGTATGGAATAAAAGTGGTATTTTATTTATTAATATTTGGAAGATTACAGGGTTATAAAATTCATTTGGTTATTCAGTGTGAAGTTGAATCATTATATAAAACATTAATGGTAATTGTTTGGGATAATTGGTGGGTTTTGATCGTAGTGAACTTGTTTTTCTTTATATGATAATATCTTTTGTAAAAACTTATTCTAGAACCATACATAACATATAATACATATATATATATTATGTTATTTTTCAAATGTTGAAATGGTTTCATGAACAAAATTGAAAATGGTAATAGAAATTGAAATTACGTCTTTCTAGAATGTGATAATTTAATACATCTAAGATGGTGTTTTCATTTCTAGTATAAAAGAATCATAAAAGATATATGATTAAAAATTATTCCATTATCAAAAATAAACTATATTACATTAATAGTACTAGCGATAATATAACAATTGGATGAAATTATGATAGGGAAGAAAAAATAAATGAAAGGATCTATAAAAAAAATATTGAAAATCCGTTAAGAAACATCGGTAGCCTAACAACATTACATACACATTCATAAAATATTTTGATGAGTGAAAATGGGTATCTCATATTTAATAAATAATATTGAATGTATGGTAGATATGAAATGAGATATCCCAACATAAGATTATTGAAAATATATGAGAATAACCTAAAAATAGTGGTGGAAAATAGGGAGATTTTGAGACAAAAAATCTGCAGTATAATGGCTACACAACATGGTTTTAGAAAAAATTTAACAGAGAATGTATATGGGTCACCCATTCATAAAATAAAAATAAAATAGTATAGGGACATAATAAAATTGAAATATGAACATGTTATGGAAACTTGAAATATATACAATAAAAAAGAGAACAAGAATGGAAAAGGGAAGTTATGAATTCCCTTACCTTGTAGAGTAACTCCAAAAACATGAACGTTGTGACCTTGGGAGTGTGAGGACACCTTGGAAGGACACTTAGGGAGGTTAAAATACCATATATTCTAGGATGAACTATTTTTATTGAAGAAAAATGATGGGTGGGTGGGTATTTATATTAATAGAGAGAGAGTTATTTATAAATTTAATGTATACCTCATTAGTGGTTTTTTCAGAACTATGGGATTCCCAAGGTATTTTCTAATGGTATTTTCCAAATGGGACACCTCATATAATATTTTTTTTTAAAGTGTACCATAATTTTATATTAATTATTACATCATTATTATTTCATTAAATGTACATAAAACTCAAAATTGTATTTGTATTAATCATGATAAATTCAAGTGTTTTAAGAATATCCCAAAAATTAACCCCAACAAATTTTTTATGTGTAGAATTAAAAATTAATATCCATTTTTGAAAATAATTATATAAATATATTTAATATAATTTTTAAATTAAATCATAATTTCTACCAAAAATCAACTTTAAAATGATAACACGTTTTTTAACACCTTGTAAAATTAATCAAGCTCCCATAAAATTATCTTATAACCATATGAAAATAAAGAAACAATTTATGATTAAATTTTCTAAAAATACCATTCCATTTTTACTTATTAAATTAGTCATAAAATGGTAATGAAAATATTGTTTGACATACACAAATACCAATACTTATACTATAATCGTTTTTAACATATAAGTTGTTTGAATTGTATTAATACATTCATTGGTGAAGTTTATATTTTTTTATCTGATTTACTATTTATTAATATAAAAAATGGTTTTTAACAACTCAAATTGATATATTACTATTTACAAGAAATTCTGTTTTTTATATCAGACTCAAAATATCATACTAAACACAATTGTGTGTGTATGGTTTTTGAAATTATAATAACCAAGGTGGAAAAATTATGTTTAATTAATTGGTTATAAAAATGTGGTTTTTATAGATACTCAATGTTTTATGCATTGAATAGAAAATTAATTTGAAAAATATTGGGGTGTTACATTATCCCTTCCTTAAAAAATCATCCTCAAAATTTGAAATTGAACATAGAAATTTAATTATAGATACTTCAAAATTACCTTCAAGGAAACCCATAGTAAAAATAAGGTTAAAATAACCTCTTAATGAGAGGTAATGGAAATGGAACAGTTACTAAAAATAACACATTTTAATTAGAAAACATCGTCATGGACAAATAATCAAACCATCATGTTTTTATAGAAACAAATAGAGAACACGCTCAGATGAATTATCATTACAACAATACCTTATACTATAGTTGTGGGAAATTTCATTAACATCAAGAGAAGAAATTATAACAGGAAAACATCTTTATTTAAGACAGTTTTCATAGAGTTGATTAATTATTCTTCTATATACGATTATAAATATACGTTTCTATTTCAAATAAAAATATTAACCTTTGTTTGTACCTTCAACTATCAATAAATTATCTCTTTTCCCATGTTGCGTCATGTTGTGACATTAAGCACTAAAAACTCATACAATGATCAACATAAATAGTTTCTTAAATAGTTTTACTTTCCAAAATATCATCAACCAATACTATAGAATCATTCCCATATCCATCCTTGATATATACATGTAGTAAAAGTCCTTGGAAACCCTAAATTTTTTAGGACTCCATGATATATCCTACTCAATGCATCTACTACCTTATTTTCCATTAATCAACATGAACCAAACATGAATTTTGACATTCCAAAATGTGAATATCTTTATCATGTGTCCTCATGGAATATGATAATAAATAAAATTAACTTAAAACCTTATTAGAAACATGAATTCATCCTTACACATGATATTAGATATATTCCATATATCCAAAGGTGTTGAAAACTCCATCAATGATAGCTGAGACTACTAGTCAAAAATTCAAAAAACCAATTTAGAGTTAGTCAATACATTTACAAAAGGATAATTTCTTAATCATTATCTTAATCATTAGAAATATATTAAGCCTTGTCCATTCCTCAATCATGAACCTTCCAAATATTATAACTTTCCACTCGAGTAATTTTATTTTATACCATTCTGCATATGACCTCAAATACACAATGAAATAGTCATGCAGTATAATCCTTATATATCTCATAATGATAAGAACAAGAATATCATAAAATAGTTATTTAATAAAAAAACATAAAAACATTATTTATTATAGTTCCACCACAGTAACATCATAAGCATGACCTTGATCTCTATTCATTTCTAGAGTTATATTTCCATTACGCTTGGGACAATCATTTGTGTAGTGCCCCATATACATACAGTTTATGCATTGGACATATGAAAATTATTTCCTTCTCTTGGAATTATGATCATTGTGTCATGTTTATTCACACTTTAAGAAACCCCATTTTACTATTAAGAATATACCATGATGTTTCCATCAACAAATATCACACATGGGAAAATAAATCATTTCCTTATTCCCCTTATCTATCTTTTTCCTAGTAGTCCACTTCTTCTACAACTTCTTTCCAAATCCAAAATACTTATAAAAATAATTATCCCATTTATTTGTATTCATATTATCTCTTTATATGATGATATTGTTTGAGATATTTTTTCCCTTCTAATTGTCATCTTATTTACATCGAAGAAAAGACTATTATTACCCTTTGAAATATGTGGTTTGTTGTGGATGTCATTCCATTTTGTAGGATCCATTTATAAACAATGGAATAAACGAGATTAGATTATGAATCATCATATATAGTAACAACATGACCCCAGTTACCCAGAGTCAGTTCATTATTACATAACATTGGCATGATCACAAAGGATCAAATACCAAAAGACCGATCATTATAGTAACCTTGGAAGTACTAGATACATATATAAGTATTACATTACATTATAAAATTAAAAACAGCAATAAAAAACATTTTATCCTTTAAAAACATTCATTTCCCTTAAACTATCCGTGCAGGTCAGTCATAATATTTTTCTTTGCATCCTGGAAAAAATAAAACATAGAAAGGTGTGAGCTTAGGTTCTTAGTAAGGATAACAATATAGCAGAAATATTTATAAATAAGAACAAACATTTAAGGCAATGTATAATACTAAAACACAAGCCTTTTAAACCCGAGCTTCATCATAATATAGAAAGGATAAATCAAATAACTCAATTAACTTATTCAAATGTATATATCTACTAGTCGAATAATCACATGTAATATCAATAGCCAATTTCATAATGATAGAATGCATAATTACTGACATCATACACACATAATCAAGGACTTGTTCCAAGACAACAAATAACATTATGTTAATCCCTTATGAAAAGACACTCGTTTTTCTCATGAGACCTATTGATGTATTGAGAAGCTATTGTGGGCTCCGCTGGTCACTTACAAAGTCCAATGCATTCCTTATATAAAACGGTCGAAACGTAACATAAACATTCGCATTTAAACTAGTATATGAAATCACAATAATTTCACCATAAACCATGAATGGTATAAAAACAACAATCCACAGTCAAACATATCACAAAAACATCAACACAATATGTAATATTGTATCATAATAATTCAACTTTAAACAAGGGTAATATCCATCAAAGGATGTTGACATAGATGGAATCAAAATAATTTGAGTGAAATATCTCTTTCTATTTTGAAATCATTTAATATTCACATAATTATTAAATAAAACGTTTATTTTTACAATATTTTTATAAACATGTAAGGGAAGCTTTGAAGATTTTATAATGATGGAAAATAGCCACACTCACCGTATAAGATAAAAAACATTCATTCCTTAATTTTTTCAAAAAGTTCGTAAAGGGAATTGTATGGAAAAAGACAGAAATATTCCATTATAAAAAATTTATAAAAATTAAAACAATGCTATTAATGAAATTTACCCATATTATATGAAATAGTAAAAATGTTTTAAAATAGATTTTTAAGAAACACGGTTTTGGATGATAACAAGGTCCCAATAGATACTCACGTATAAACAACATGTGATTATAAAGAGATTATAGAATTAAAACTTACCTTATACTCTTTCTTATTTGAGGGTACGTTAACCTTCTGTATAATATTCAAATCGTTGTTAAAAATTATATAAGAACCACATACATAAATATTATATCATAGATGATCTTTTAATATTTCTTTGTTAATAATATTTCAGTGGTATCATTGTATCGGGTTTTAACTGATTCATTTTCCTTTATATGTTTGGTAAAATAAGTAATTCTTGTTATTTAAAGGCTGTATTTTTTCCATATACATAATTATATAATGTTCTAAAAAATATTTTTTAAAATTATTCATGAATGATTACGATGGGGAGTGAATCACATCGCGTTCATGGAGATGATAATTCGTAAGTATGCACGAGTGAAAATATCATTATATTTGTGGTGAGATAGTATGTAATTGGATGGTATATAATATAGATGGAATCATTAACATGATATATTAATTATTTAACTCTATTATACTCATTATTATAATCATCCATATAATGAAGTTTTTGAATATGAAATTACACCACGACATGGAGACGGTAATCCGTACATACACACGTAGGCTGACATGTCATTAATAGGATGGATAGAATAATTAATATTGTGGTACCATATTTATAATAACATTACAGAATGTATAAGGTACTTGAGTTTTCATTTTTGTATGGAAACAACAATGAAATAGAAAGTGGAAGAAGAAAAGATCTTTAAAATAAGTGATGAAATAATTACATCTTCTTTGGGTGTTTCCTTTTGAGTTTATCAAAAGGGATCCTTAGGTTGGATTTATGATAAATGTATGGTGTCTAGGTAAAATTAAGGGTAGTTGGGAGAGTATTTGAGTAGGGGTTGGAAGAGCCAAATGGCTTTGGATGTGAGATTTTGTGAGATGGGAAAGTACCATTATTTAAGGGAGGTGAGGGTCACTTTAGGAAAAGTTTGAAATATTATTTTATTATTGAATCATATTCTGTTTATAATGGCTCCAGAATGATTTATTTTGAGGATAATGTGGGGATGGGTCGAAAACCTCTCAACACATAGGTTTTAGGCTAGTTTAGGTCACCATATTAAACATAAGTTTTTAATTTAACTCATAGTAAAATAGTTTTATTGTAAACATGTAGTCCTATATTATTATAATAAATGGTTATTAAATATAATATTAAAAGGAAAGATAACTCCAAGTGGATCATTATTGATATATCTAACATTATCTATGTCCATTTCTAAAACCATTGATTTTTAAGAATATTAGATCAATTATTAATATAGTGTTTGTTTTAAAAACTCATTTATATCAATTTTGACACTATTTGGTATTTGATTTTTATTAAAGGCCTAACAACAAGATTACATCGAAAATTACTTATTTAATCAACCCTAAAATGTCATATTAACCTAAAAAATTAGTTTAATTCATCATAAGCCTAAATTTACATTTATTCTGATAGTTATAATATCAATTATTTTAATATTTCATTAATAAGGTAATTACTCCCTCATCATTGTGTCATAATAAAATTTAACTCTTCAACGTCAAAAAATAATAAATAAAACACCATTATGTAGGAATTATTTTAATCATTCTAATGAATATTCATAGTCGAATTTATATTATGTATAACCCTATATTAAATATGTTTTAGTTATTAAACATTGAATTTAGCAATTTTAACTCTTCTTTAATTAAAATAATAATAAATGTACTTATCTAATAAATGTTTGTCAAAAGAATCATATCTTACATATAAGGTTTATTTTGGTCAAAATAAACTTATCCAATAGAATTAGGAAATGTGTTAGGGTAGTTATAATATCACATTTACCATTAACTGCCCCCATTTACTTTTATCGATGATAAATAAAAGTCAAAAGTTATTAATCAACAAAATTTATTTTCAACTTATTGAACCAAATTTTACTTAATGATTTCAAACGTGACTCTCAGATATTAGAAATTCAACTCATAGAAGTAGTAAAATTCTGTTTTATGCAAATTTGAATATGCTCCTAGAAGGTGGGTAAAAGATGGTAAAATGTTCAATAAAATATATATATCTAATATTATTATAAAATGACTCCAATTAATTACAATGAAAATATATTGGTATTATGTATCTATTTTTACCTAATATAAATTTTAATAAAAAATAAATATTTAAATAAAAATTCAATTTTAAATAACATCATAGTGTTCTTTTACTATTCATAAAAAATTGATAGTTTTCAGAAAAACACAAAAAATTCACTATATGCTAATTTTGACCATCCAAATCCAAATATGAAGTTAATTTGGAAAAATAAAATTTATATACTTTTAGAAAGTGGGTATTACTATTCATAACCGCTTATTTGATTGGTCATGGTGTGTTGAAACACCTAATTGAATACAACGATAGCTATTATAATATTCAAAGGGAAACAAGTCGTGGAAGATTGGGGTGTTACATTCTCCCGTCCTTAAATAATTTCATTGTCTAAATTTCTAGAATTTACTGCACAAAATGATTTCGCTGGATCTTTATCATATGTTCCTTGGGTTCCCACGTTGCCTCTTCCATCTTCTAATTTCCCCATATAAATTTTATAAGGAGAGTCATCTGGTTTCTCATCACGCCTTCTCTAGTATCAAGCATTCTAATTGAAACTTCGCAATAAAATAGATCGAGTACCAGTTTTATTTCATAATAGGTGAGTACAGGCATTTGGCCAGGCATGTATTTTCTCAAAATTGATACGTAGAACACATCATGAACTTTCGAGAGACTTGGCGGCTTGCAAAACAATAAGCTACATCTGAAATTTGTTCAAGAATTTCGAAGGGTCTGATGTATGTGGGTCTTAATTTACCCATCCCACTGAATATTATAACAACCTTCCATGGAGATACCTTCAAGAAAACATGATCTCCTACTTGAAATTGAAAATCCTTCCTTTGGTTATCGGCATTGCTCTTTTTCCTACATTGAGCTTCTTTGATGTAGGTTTGGATTACCGTCACCTTTTCCATTGTTTCCTTAACAAGTTATAAGCCTATGGGTTTTTGTTCACAAAAATCATCCCAAAAAGTTAGTGTGCGACATCTAAGTCTATATAACGCTTCATATGGTGCCATCTAAATTCATGAATGGAAGAAATTGTTATTGGAGAATTTTATTATTGGTAAATATTTATGCCACATACCTTGAAGGTCAAGTGTAAAAAATATCAACAACCTTCTATGGTTTTAATAGTCCGTTATGATTTTCCATCGGTTTGAGGATGGTAGGGAGTGCTCAAACAACGTTCAATATCCAAATCCTTTTGAAAACTTTTCCTGAATATTGATGTAAAATGGGTATCACTATCAAGAAAAATCGATTTGGGTAATCCACGATGTCTTAAAACATCCTTAATATATAGTCTTTCTAAATTTTCAAGTGGTAAATCTTCTCTTATAGTAGGAAAATGTGCTGATATGGTATGACGGTCAACAAACACCCATATTGCATCATTTCTTCTAGGAGTCTTTGGTTTCCCCATAATCAGCAATTTCACCCTTCATGGTGTAACATTGAAAATGTTCTTTCTAATCTCTACACATCTTAGTGCTACAAGGGGGTATAGAGAAATTGTGGCTATGAGAATTATCCATCAATTACCTTTTTAGATATTGTATATCAGAAACACAATGTCTCTTCCCAAATTTCAAATACTCATCTTAATATAAAATGTCAATAAATCTACCATCATTCACAACATTAATTTTATTTTGAAACTCTTCATCATCTGTCTGAGATCTTTTTATACTTCCATGTAAATTTGGTTTGGAAACCATTCTAATAAGTATTGATGTTTCAACTTCCATGATTATTCCCATATCCTTATTTAATAGATCTGTTAACATTGAATCCCTTTCAACTCTTATCTTGTTCATAAACTCCATGATCCTTTCTGATCAAAACATATGCCACCTTATTTTCCATCCCCGGGTGGTAGTGTATAGTGAAATCATAATCCTTGAGTAGTTCAATCCATATCTTTTGACTCATGTTGAGTTCTTTTTGAGAGAAAATATTCTTTAATATCTTGTGATCATTATATATCTCACATTTTTTCACCATATTGATATTGTATTCGTATCTTCAAAGTAGAGATTACAGCTGTTAACTCTATATCATGAGTGGGATAGTTTTGTTACTGAATTTTTATCAGTCATGTTGTATATGCAATAACTCTATCATTATGCATACGGACACAACCAAGTATATTCATTGAAGCATCAATATAAATAACAAACCAATCATTTCTCAATGGTAGTGTCAGGATAGGAGGATTGAATAATATTCTATTCAGTTATTCAAAACATTCTTCAATCTCTGTTCTACAAAAAATTTAAACCTCGTTATATGTGACCTTGGTTAATGGGATATCCAATTGGGTAAAATTAAGGATGAACCACCGATAAAAACATGCTAAACCAATAAAATTACATACCTCAGTTATACTTGTCAGTGCTGGCCATTCTTGGATTGCCCTAGAATTTGAAGGAACAACATAGATTTCATCCTTAGAGACAATATGGCCAAAAATGAATTCTCATGAAGCCAGAATTCAAAATTGATAATCACCCCATATAATTCATTTCATCTGAGGGTTTTTAGAATAGAACACAAGTTATTTTCATAATCATTCTATATTTTTATGTAAACCATGATATCATCAATAAATTTGCCTAAAATTTTATCAATATATTGATATAAATCTCTATTAATTGGATCCATGAAAATATAGTGTGTATTAGTCAGTCCAAAAGGCATTACTATAAACTCATAATGTCTTTACCTGGTTCGAAATGCTATTTTCTGAATGTCTTTCATCATCACACACAACTGATGATATCAAGATCGAAGGTCAATCTTTGAAAAATATTGATCACTATGAATATGATTGAATAAATAATCAATGAAAGGTAGGGGATACATTTTCTTTATTATTATAGCATTGATCTTCATATAGTCAGTTCACAACCTCATAGATCCATATTTCTTTTTAAGAAAAATAAGAGGGGCTCCCCATGGAGAAACCCTAGTGCGAATAAATCCTTTATTACTAAATTATTCTAGTTTCTTCTATCGTTCTTCTAATTCCAGAGTGGAAATTCTATATGTGGTCTTCAATATGGTCCTTGAACATTGAATTAAATGAATAGAAAACCCAATTTCCCCTTATGGAGGGTATCCATATAAATCATTTGGAAACACATCAACATATTCTTGCACAATAGGTACATCCTCTCTTTGAACATTCATTTTTTCACTAATAATTATTTCATTATTTTCATAATAAATAGTTGAATTTTGTAGAGCTACTTGGGGAGGATCATCATATGAATCATGTGGTGACATTTCTGTTCTAAGGATAAGGTACCCCTTTTCATCATCAAAAATTGTAACCTCCTTTTTCTTATAATAAATTTTTCATCTTTGTCCGAAAGATAATCCATTATGAGGAGTATATCCAATTTAATCATGGTTATGAAGATTACATCTACATATAAAGAACATTTATATTCCCTAATGGGAACTGATTCACCAAACATTGTTGCAATGATACATCCCTTAGGCATTTTGACTGACATCCCCCTTACTAAAAAAAATTGTAAATATATAATTTTCATAGAAAATTTGGATGATATGAAACAATGTGATGATCCAGAATCAAATAAATCATTGGAAAACTTGACGAAACAATTAAATAACCTTCTAACGCGTCTTTTGAAGCTTCAACCTTAGTATTTGTGATCATATAAACATGGCCTTTCTCCCTTAGCTATTTCTGGATTAATTTTTCTTGGTGATTAGGATATTAATTTCCATAATGACCCCTTTTTCTACAATTGAATCATTCAACATTGAAAACCACTTTCTTTTCCTTACAATCATGGGCATGGTGGACTTTTTCACCACACTTGTAACAGACTTCGATGCCCATTAGGAAAGTACCAGGGTTATTCATGCCACATTTACTATAGGATGGATATTCAACTTTTCCTTTTATCCCCATATTTTCATTTTCCGAGTGTTCAGTAGATAACTTCTCATATTGCTTTTGTTTAAAGTCAAAAGACATAGAGAATTCATTTTAGGTATTCATAACACATGAGACAATATCTTCATATGATGAAAGGATTGAGAGACTAATGCTTGATAGAGAAATGGTTTTAAACCATCAAAAAATCCATCAATTTTTCTCTTTAATAAAATTAGTTTCATACATTTAAAACCTTGTTAAGTTAGCCTCATAAATTACGATCTTCCCATCCTCCTTTTTCCCCAGACTCAAAATTTTCTTTTCCATATCTACTCGATGGTCACAAGGAATTATTTCACTATGAAAAGCTCTTTAAACTCCCTACATTCCAAATTTTATACTTTTTCATCTTTTTTGGTGTTTAGAATTATTGACCACCATTGATCTGTATCTCTATTGAGGTGATAAACTGCCATAACAACATTTTCCCTTTCGCTTCTCCCCAAAGCATGAAATATTTTCTCTAAGGAACATATACATTGATCACCCAAAAATGGATTTGTAGTCCCGTTGAATGTTGGTGGTTTTTGTGTCATAAAGCAGTCTATCATTGATCTTACACATTTTGGATCAGGTTTCTCTATATGGGTATGTTTATTTTTCATAACCTGAGTGAGTTATCCAAGTATGGTAATAAGTTTATTAGCATCAGTTGCATCACCAGCTCTACTATAATTATCCTGAGTATGAGGGAAATCTCTACATGGATAACATTCATGGATAGAGTTTCCATTCCTTCCACTAGGAACCATTTATAAACAATGGAACACACTACATTAGTTTATGAATCACAATACAAAATTTCAAACATGTAAAACACTTAACATAAATTGAACATTTTATGGATTTAATCCATAACCATAAAAATGTTTTTTGCGGAGGTATATAATCAGAAATCCTTCATAACGGTTTGTAAAGAAAATGTGAATTTTCTTAAGAAAATATCATTGGATTGTCGTAACCAAGAGTATAGTAAGGCTCATTGTCGTGTACTAGGATACTGCAGGTCAAGCCCGAAACTCCTTGTTGGAGTTTTCACTCCTAGGTACATTTGTGCTGGAACCGCCTCTACAAACTCATATCTAGAGAGGGATTTATTTCTTGTAAATATCACAAAATCACTTCATTACAAAAATTATTGGATGTTATTCTATACTAATCCTCAAAGTCTATCGTAGGGTATTGTTCTTTAATTAGAGTTTTATTCAAAATCTAGCATCCATAGTTTTAAATAAACATTCTCTTATACTAACTATAATGCCCCGACCCCAGTTACCTAGAGTCAGTTCATTATTACATAACATTTGAATGACCACATTGTATCAAATTCCAAAATAGAAATCAATTTAGTCTCCTTGGATGTACGAGATAAATACATAAGTTTTACATTATATTATAAAATTAACAACAACTACTACAAAATTGTCTCCATTCAACACATTCATATCCCTTGTACATTCTCTGATGGTCAGTTATAATATACCTCTTCGCATCTTGGGAAAAATAAAACATAGAAAGGGTTGAGCTCAGGTGCTCAGTAAGGATAACTATATTGAGGAAACATTCATAAATAAGAAAAAACATTTAAGGTTATGTATATAAATAAAACAGAATCCTCTTAAAAATAAAATTCATCATAATATGGAAAAGACAAATCAAATAATTCCATTTACTTATTTACATGGATATTCTACAAATCAAATAATCGCATGTAATTTACATAGTCAATTTCATAAAGATGGAATTCATAATGCCAGACATCATAACCATATAGTAATGGCCTCATGCCAAGAATACAAATAGGTTTTTTTCAAGTCCTTGTGGCAAGACACTAGTTTGTCTACTGAGACCTACCTATGCATCCGAGAGCTATAGTGGGCTTCACCCATCACATACTATGTCCAATGCATTCATCATATGAAAACGTTGAAACATAACATAATCATTTTTATTAAAACTAGCATACAAAATGTCAATAAATTATCCATAAATCATGAATGAAATAAAAATAACAAATCCATAGTCAATCATATCACAAAAACATCAATAAAAGACAGAATATTGTATGACAATAAATCAACTTCAAGCAAATGTAAAATCTATCAATGGATAATGGCATAGACGAAATAAAAACTATTTTGGAGAAATATCTCTTTCTATTTTGAAATCAATTAAAAGTCCCATATTTTTAAAATAAAACAAATATTTTGAAAATATTTTTATAAGATAGTAAGGAATGCTTTGAAAATTTTATAATGGTGGAAAATAATTGCACTCACCGTATATGTTAAAAATATTATTTGTGTAATTTTTTAAAAAAGGTCATAAAGAACTATGTTTGGAAAATGACGGAATGATTCATTTATAAAAAATTTATAAAAAATATAAAAAGGTTATAAAAGAGGTTAAACCATAGTCTATAAAATATTAAAAATGTTTTGAAATCCATTTTTAAGAAACACAGATGTGGATGATAAAGAGGTATCGTAGATACACATGTATAAACAACTTCGAATAATGAAATGATTGTAGAATTAACCCTTAACTTATGAACTTCATTATTTGAGGGTAAGTTAACATACTTTATAATATTTAAATCATTGTTAATAATTTATAAAATAATTTCATTCATAAATATGATATCATATATGATCTTCTAACATTGCTTTATTAATAATAGTTTATTAGTATCATTGTTTTGGGTGTTAATTGTTTTGTTTTCCTTTATATGTTTTGTAACATAAGCCATGATTGTTATGAATAGGATGTATTTTGTTTATATCTAGAATGTTATTATATTCTGATACAATATTATTAATCAAAAAATCAATATTATTCTTGAATGATTACGATGGGGAATGAATCATATCACGTTCGTGAAGACGGCAATCCTTACGTATGAATGAGAAACAATACCATTATATTGATCGTAAAATCATATATATTTGGATATTATATCATATATAACGAATATTTAACATGTTATATTTATTATTTACATTATTTATACTCATTATTATACCCATACAACTATTGAATCGTTTGAATAACAAACTACACCACGACATGGAGACGGTAAACCATATGCACACACGTATGGTGACATGTCATTCATAGGATGGATAGAATAATGGACATGGTTGTACCATATTTATAATAAAATCAATGTATGTACAATATATTAGAGTTATTATTTTGGCTAGGAAACAATAAAGAAAGAGGATGTCGAAGAAGAAAAAAACATTGAAAGAAGTGGTGAAATTATTACCTCTTCTTCAGGTGTTTCTTTTTGAGTTGATCAAAAGTGCTCATTAAGTTTTAATTATGATCAAATTAAGCCATCCAGATCATGGTTAAGGTAGTTGGGAGGATATTTGAGTAGGGTTTGGCCGAGGCAAAGTGATTGGGAGGTGTGATTTTGTGAGAAGGGGAAGTACCCTTTTATAAGGGAGGTGAGGGACACTTTATGAAAAAATGGAAATATTATTTTATTAAACAACAATATTCGGTATATAATTCCACCAAAATGATTTATTTCGAGTCTTTGGAGGGGATGGGTCGAAAACCTTTTAAACTGTTGGTTTTATATAGGTTTAGCTGACAATATTAAATGTATTATTTAAATTTAACTCTTTTTTAAATATTTTATCTTTTACCATGTATTCTTGTATTATAATAATAAATTGTTAATAAATGAACTAAAAAAGCCAAAACAATACCAAGTGGTTCATTATTGATATATATAACATATTATAAGTCATTTGGCCAAACCCTTTATTTTTATCATTATTATATCTATTAATAATATTGTATTTGTTTTAAAAACACATTTATGTTAATTTTGACACTATTTTGTATTTTATATTTGTTAAAGTCCTAGAAACTAGATTACATCGAATAAATTTTTTTAATCAACCATAACATGATATATTAACCTAAAAATGTAGTTTAATTCATCATAAGTCTCAATTTTCATTTATTTATATATTTATAATATTAATTATTTTAATATTTCATTAATAAGGTAAATATTACATCATCATTTTGTAATAGTTAAATTTAATTATATAATGTCTAAAAATTATAGATAAAATACCATTATGTATTAAATATTTTTATATTTATAATGAATATTTATAGTCTAATTTATCTTATTTATAACCCTTTATTAAAAATGGAATAGTTATTAAAATTTTAATTTAACACTTTTAACTCTTCATTAAAATAATAATAATAAATGTCTTAATAATGTCCCTTGTGGGTCAAAAGGATAATATTTAGTTCCTAAGGTATATTTTGTTCGAAATTAAATTATCCAATAGAATTAGAACATGTGTTAGGGTAATAATAATATCATTTTTACCATTATTTATCCTATTAACATTTAACTGTGGTAAATAAGTCTAAAGTTACTATTCACCAAAAATTATTTTCATCTTATTGAACAAAATTTTACTTACTGATGTCAACTGTGTCTCTTTGATTTTTGAAATTCAACTCAGAAAATAGGTAAAATTATGAATTATAAACATTCACAATTGCTCTATGAAGGTGGCTAAAAGACAGTAAAAAGTTCAATAAAATTTTATATGTATGATTTTATTATAAAATGACTCTAATGAATTTCATTGAACATATATAGGTATTAGGTATCTATTTTTAAATAAATAATTTTAAATAAAATGAAATTTATAAACAATAACGTGGTGTTTTTTTACTATTCATCAAAAATTGAATATTTTCAGAGAAATACAAATTATTCATCCTAAGCTATTTCTGATCTTCCAAATCAAAAAATGAAGTCCGTTTTTAAATGTAAATATATTAAAATTTCAAAAAGTTGTTATTACTATTCATAATGGATGGTTTGATTGGTCGTGGTGTGTTAAAACTCCAAGTAGCGTACAACACAATCTATTGTATTATTCAAGGGAAACATACCATGGATGCTTGGGGTGTTACATGTAAAATCTCAACTTATAAAAACACTTGGAAGAAATTGAAACTTTATCCATAACTAATCTTATAATAAAAAACATGGTTTCTTTGAAAAAATTACATTTATTTCCTTCCTAATGGTTTATAATGAAAATGTTGATTATTTTAACCATATCCCTTGGGAGTGTCAAACCAGGTGTGTAGTAAGGCCCACTGTTAAGTACCAGGATACCCCAAGCTCGGAACTCCTTATCGTTGTTTTTAATCCTATGTAAACCTGTTATAGAACCACATCCACTTATAATAAGAATATAAGGATGTTTTTTCTTGAAATATCCACATAATATATTAATTACCAAAATACTAGCTCATTTTTGTATGTGTATCATCAAGTCTATCTTATGGTTTTGTTCCCTAATCTATGTTTTCTAAATATAGCTTCCAATGTTTCAACTAAACGGCCGTTGATACCAACTATGAATCCCCAAGCCCAGAGGCCTGGAGCCATTAAATTATTTTAATACATTGATATGATTACAAGGGATCAATTCCTAGAAGAAAGAGTAGTTTAGTAGTTTTGGAAAACCAGATACATATATAGGTTCAACATTACATCTTGAATGGAAAAACATATATATTTTACTGAGAACATCCATAACTCTAAGTTAATCCCTTTAGTTCATTCATAATAAACTCCTTCATGTCCTAAGATAACAAAACTTAATAAATGTGTGAGATCATAGGCTCCGCAAGGATAATCCATATTGAGTATGATATCATAAACATAAACATTAGGCATTGTGAATAACTAAAAACACATTCTTTTAAAAAAAATATTGAAGGAATAAGGGCTGAATAAATAAAGTTATAATAAAACAAAATCATGGATATTATACTAGTTGTCTAACCATATGAACTATCAATACTATTTTCAAAATGATAGAATGAATAATGTGGGACATCAAAACCCTACCGTGAAGGCATTGTTCCAAGAACATAAATAACCATTTTTTCAAGGCCTCATGCCAAGACTGTAGTTTTCCTTATGACACCTAGTGACACAATGGGGGGATATCGTAGTCCCCACCTGAACCTTACAATTTCCAATTCATTCCTCATATGAATGAGTATAAACATAAACAACGTATACATTCACATTTAATGTAATATGTTAAATGTAAATAACTTTCCATGAACATTAAGCATAAACACTAACCATTCATAGTAAATTGGTGAATAGTTTCAAGATAGCACATCCAGTGTCAAACTAATCAAAAATCCATGAACAACATATATTAGATTATATAATAAGAGATAATCCTTAACTAAGTAAAATATTATACTATTATGTGGACATATATGAATATACATTTAGATGATACCTTTGATGTAAAGACCCGTAAATTTCAAGGAAATTTTTTTCTTAATTTTCTTTGGAATTTTACAAGAACGCAGTTTCTGACGGCGCCTGATTCGGAGGCCCGGTGTGCCCGGAATCATTTTCCGAAGTTTGGCTCGGGTATGTTCAGTGAACGGACGAGCGGGTTTTTCTAACTTTTGAACCGGTGCCTGGAATCGAATTCTGAGGGCACCGATGAAATCGCAGCGCCGATATTCGCTTAGAAACGCCTCTTCCGGAGTTGCGTTTGCTCGGGTGTGTTTTTTAATTTTCGGGCTTAAAGTTAAGAAATAAAATAATTTTGCGACAACTTTATTTTATTTCACATAAGCCACTTGGAAGCCACTTGAAGCCACATAAAGGCGGCTTGAACTGAGTTGAACTGGATTGGATGCTATCCAGAAATATCCTACCCCCTTGGTAGGATATTTGTGAGGTAGGGCCCGCACGAGCCCCGCCGTTTCTTTCCGCTAAGAAACGCACCAGTGAAAACCCGTCTTAATGAAAGTCAACCGACGCGTTTTCTAAATTCATAACAGACCATTTAATTGGGCGGTTTATTTCGTGAATTAAATGGGTTGTTTCTTTCGTGAATTAAATGGGTCGTTTCTTTCGTTGAATTAATTCAACGAATTGATGGATCGTTTCTTACCCAGTTTTTCAAATTCGTTGGCGTAATAATAAAATAAGGCCAACGCTTAACCTCTGGTTATTTGCGCTTGAGAAGATTTGAGAGAACCATCGTAACTTCTTCTCCCTCGCGAAGAACGCGAAGAACGCCGAACCCGGAAATCGACGACGCCTTCGCCCGAGACGTTCTTCCGATCTCCGATCTCCGATCTCCGATCACCGACCATTTGAGGTGAGTGATTTCGGACTTCCGCTCAAGGTTCTTTTCTTTGGGTTTAAACACAGATTTAAATACTAATAATTTAATCTGTTGTTCTTGGTTCGTTGAGTTCGCTGACTCAACGCCGGTTTCCGCGACGACGCGACGCCTCCCCGCGACGACGCGACAATACCTCTCTTCCGCGAAGAACGCCCGCGCACGACGATTGACGAGGTAGGGTTTTATTTTGGAAAATTACCCCTTTTTAATTTTCCAGTGAACGTTCTTTGAAAATTAAAAAGTCGGTTTCAAATGAATAATTTTATTTTAATGAAAATTGTCGGTTCATGTGTTGAACAATTTTCTCCCAGTCGTTTATCTCTAATGCAGAGGGTGCGGGCCAAACGAACACGGCCCGACGACTCTCCGTCGTTCTTCGTTTTGTGTGGATTTGACGGTCGACAACGGAACATGCCGCAGCGGACGTTTGACGATCCCGCAGTAAAGAACGGATCCCGGGAGGAGCAACGGCACAGACGGGAAGGAAAACGGGCCACCGGAGCGACGCCGGCGGCACGCGGAAGTTGCCGGCGGCCGGAGGCGGCGGCGCCCCGGCGCGCCGCCGGACGAGACCGCCGCGGCTGTAGCCGCGGCGGCGGCGGCCAACAGACCCGCGGCGCGCGGGTCCGGTTCGTCCAGGCGGGACGCGGCTCAGCCGCGTCCCCGGTTCGCCAGCGCGGCCCGCACGCGGGCCGCGGTTCTTCCTCAAGCCGCGGGTCAGCGCCCGCGGGTTCCACCCGCGCCGCTCGGCCAGGCCAAGCCGGCCGAGCCGGCCGAGCCGGGCCGGGCCAGCCGGGTCGGACCCGGGTCGGCCCGGCCCCGTACCCCCCCATCTTCGGACGTTTTCGTTCAAACGCCCGTATCTTGAGTTTCGTGCCTCCAAACGACTCGCCGTCAGTGGCAACGCGATCCTTGGATCGAGACGGTCGTTTCGGTATATCGCACTCAATGTTTCGGAATACTTTGAGTTCGGCCGGGTTGGTTCGTACACGAGACCAACCGGGCCCTCGGAGCGGAAACACTCATATCTTGAGCTACGAACGTCCGATTGACGTGCCGTCAGCTTTGTTGAATTCCTCTAAGTGAGACAGATCTTTTGGCATACTCCGCCCGCGGTTTGGACGCAGGTGGAGTGCGGTCGGGTTGGTTTTGCCTTAAAAACCAACCGGGCCCCTGGGACGAAAATGCCAATATCTCTCAGACCGGGCGTCCGATGGACGCGCCGTCTGCGACGTTGAGTTCCTGTTGACGATACGGAACTTTTGGATACATCAACTTCGGACTTCGTGTCAGTTGATGTATCAGCCTCTCGGCTCGTGGAGCGGACCCTCCCGAACGAGCTTGCTGTGTGCGGGAACCCTAGTGCTGGCTGCGATAGCTACTTCGACAGCGACGACCGTGCAGAGATCCTCAGTGGACTGCGGCGACGACTGTGCAGAGATCCTCCGTGGACTCCGACGATGACCGTGCAGAGATCCTCAGTGGACTGCGGCGACGACTGTGCAGAGATCCTTAGCAGACTGCGACGACTACTGCACTCAGCGATCCTATGTGGATCAGTGCTACCGGTCCTGTGTGGGCCCGATCCTGTGTGGGTCCGATCCTGCGTGGGTCAGCGCTCAGCGGTTCTGTGTGAGCCAGCGCCTACAGGTCCTGCATGGGCCCGGTCCTGTGTGGGCCCGATCATGTGTGGGTCATCTCTCAGCGGTTCTGTGTGAGCCAACTCCTACAGGTATTGCGTGGGCCCGATCCTGTGTGGGTCACTGCAAGGTTAGTACCTATCGATCCTTCGTGGGTCCGACGACTTAGATGGTTCAATGATCATCTTTATCGTCATCCGAAGAAGTATACCTGTGTGAGCTGAATCTTGTTTTACTCTCCTTTGTGGATTGTGTTGAGCTATCCTGTGTGGATTTACTGTTTACTCTCCTTTTTGGATTGTGTTGTTCTATCCTGCATGGGTATGCGTTTTGCTTTCTTGTGTGGACTGGGTTGTGCCTGGGCTCGGACGTTGGAGCCGAACGGGGAATTGAAGACTTAGGTATATGTATGGGCATATGCCTAAGCCGTGTCAGATGTTATTTCGTGATTGCATCCCTTCTTTGGGATTTATCCTTTGTGTATTTCGGGAGACCTTCGGGGGTCTCGGGGTCCCTACTGAGTAGCTTATACTCACCCCTGCACGGGCTATGCCCGCACTTCGTGGTGTTGGTTGTAGACGACGGACAGCGCTGATTGTGGAGGAGGCGTGCGGAGCAGGACAGTACCTGGAGGTGGACCACTGGGCGGGACGTACTCGGAGCGGTTAGGTGGACCCGAGGAGCAGTGGAGGCTATCTGCACCCACCCTTCATGTGGGACTTCCGGAGGACGGCTCGACGCTGCAGTTTTCCCTTTTCAGTTGCTGTTTTTTTCCTTTCAGTTGTACTTTACAGTTGGGCTTGTATTTCCGGCCCCTTTTACATTCAGCACAGCTTGTACAGTTTTTACTTAGTGTTTAATTTTCCACTTTCTTACTCTGTGGTGCTTGTTTTCTTTTCAAAGGCAAATGCCATCCCATTTTGTTGGGATTTACGCCTTGGTACTAGTCGCCAGCCCCTTGCCTATGGAAGGCGGGCTTGGGGTAGTCACGGCACGGGCCCCGAGGACGGGTCGTGACAAATCTGCTCCCGTCGGTGCGCACACATCGCACCTTCGCCGGCGAGAAGGGAGCCTTAGCAGCACAGGATGGACTCATGCCAAGGAGAGGTCATACCATCACTCATCAGTTGGCTAGCCTCATCCTGGGAGCAGTTGACGTGCGGAGTCCCAGTTTTCCTGCAGTGGTGGATCAGTACGTGGATGTCTTTCCCGACGACGTTCCAGGACTACCTCCTCGCAGAGAGGTAGACTTTTATGTTGACCTGTACCCCAGGACAGCCCCGATATCCACTCCAGCATATCGGATGGCCCCCGCTGAGCTTCGAGAGCTGCAGGTACAGTTGGAGGACTTGCAGGGCAAGGGGTTCATCCGACCCAGTGTTTCGCCCTGGGCTTCCCTGATTTTGTTCGCCAAGAAGGCGGACGGGAGCTTGCGACTGTGTGTCGATTATCGTCGCCTGAATCAGGTGACAGTGATGAACAAGTATCTGCTACCCAGGATTGATGACCTCTTCGACCAGCTCAAGGGAGCACGGTGGTTCTCGAAGATAGACCTCAGGTCAGGCTATCATCAGCTCAGAGTTCGAGACGAGGATGTGCAGAAGACGGCCTTCAGGTGTCGGTATGGCCACTATGAGTTCTTGGTTATGCTTTTCGGCGTGACCAACGCTCCAGCAGTGTTCATGAGCCTCATGAACAGGATCTTCCAGCCATACCTCGATCGATTTGTCGTGGTCTTCATCGACGACATTTTGGTGTACTCGACGACGGAGGAGGAGCACGCCTACCACCTGCGTGTTGTGCTAGACACACTCCGAGAGCACCAGCTTTATGGAAAGCTCTCGAAGTGTCAGTT
This sequence comes from Viscum album, assembly GCA_963277665.1. Classification (NCBI taxonomy): domain Eukaryota; kingdom Viridiplantae; phylum Streptophyta; class Magnoliopsida; order Santalales; family Viscaceae; genus Viscum; species Viscum album. Next base: position 1,424,909,228 of record OY728140.1, on the reverse strand, counting down.
CTGGTTACGTGATGTCCACTTCTTGGGGCACGTCATTTCTGAGGCGGGAGTTGCAGTGGATCCCGCGAAGATCGAGGCAGTGATAGCTTGGGAGCCACCCAAGAGCGTGACAGAGGTGCGGAGTTTCTTGGGCCTAGTCGGATACTATCGGAGATTTGTGCCGGACTTCTCCAGAGTTGCGGCCCCACTCTCAGCGTTGACGAAGAAGGGGAAACCCTTTGTGTGGTCAGACAGATGTCAGCAGAGCTTCCAGGAGCTGAGGCAGAGGTTGACCAGCGCACCTATCTTGAGGTTGCCTGAGGAGGGAGTTGGATACGTAGTCTACTGTGATGCATCAGGGACCGGACTCGGGTGTGTCCTGATGCAGGAGCGGGCTGTGATTGCCTACGGATCACGTCAGATGAGGCCGCATGAGCAGAACTACGCTACCCATGACTTAGAGTTGGCAGCAGTGGTCTTTTCTCTGAAGACATGGCGACACTATCTGATGGGCGAGCGCTTCACAGTCTTTTCTGACCACCAGAGTCTCAGGTACATCTTCTCTCAGAAGGACCTGAACCTGAGGCAGCGGCGATGGCTCGAGTTCCTCCAGGACTATGACTTTGAGATAGTCTATACTCCTGGGAAGGGGAACGTGGTGGCTGATGCCCTCAGTAGGAGGACGGGCATCCAGCTACTTGAGGAGGTGACAGAGCAGCTAGGCACTTTGCAGATATCCTTCGTGGATAGAGACGGAGCAACCTTCCTTCAGTCTCTCATAGTCTCTCCTCCACTTCTTCAGCGGGTCAGAGAGGCACAGCTTGGGGACGTTGACTGTGAGACGCGGCGTGCACAGATATCATCGGGACAGGCACCTGATGGTTTCTCCCTTGGAGCAGAGCACGATGTCCTTTTCAGAGGACGTACCTTGGTACCAGTCGCCTTATGATAGGAGGTGCTGAGAGAGTTTCACACTTCTCCTTTGGCGGTACATCCTGGAGTGGAGAAGATGTACCAGGACCTCAGACGATAGCACTGGTGGCCGGGCATGAAGAAGGCTGTGGCAGAGTTCGTTTCACGGTGCCTCAACTGCCAGCAGGTGAAGGCAGAGCATCAGGTACCAGCAGGCTTGGTACAGCCCTTGGAGGTCCCAGAGTGGAAGTGGGACGGGATATCTATGGACTTTGTGACTGGACTTCCACGCACTTCCAGAGGTCACAATTCCATTTGGGTGATTGTTGACCGACTCACCAAGTCGGCACACTTCTTACCCATCCGAGAGCAGGGCACAGTGGAGAGCTTGGGGAGTCTCTACGTTCAGGAGATTGTACGACTTCACGGTGTGCCATCGACTAACGTCTCTGATCGGGACGCTCGTTTTACTTCCCGGCTTTGGAAGGGGTTGTAGGAGGCGTTCGGGACGCGACTATGTCTGAGCACCGCCATTCACCCTCAGACGGATGGTCAGACGGAGAGGACCATTTAGACTCTCGTGGACATGCTCCGCGCATGTGTCCTCGACTTTGGTCGCAGCTGGGAGGACCACCTACTCTTGGTGGAGTTCGCGTACAACAACAGATACCACTCCACCATAGGGATGGCATCCTACGAGGCATTGTACGGCAGGCCTTGCAGATCTCCTTTGTGCTGGACAGACCCTGGGGAGTCAGCACTTGTGGGACCAGAGATGGTCCGAGCCACGACAGAGAAGGTCCAGGTCATCCAGGAGCGGATGAGGACAGCACAGAGCCGACAGAAGTCATATGCTGACAGGAGGCGGAGGCCACTAGAGTTCGAGGATGGCGACCACGTCTTCTTGCGGGTCTCACCTCGACGTGGTTTGAAGGGATTTGGCCGAGGCGGCAAGTTGTCTCCACGCTTCATCGGACCCTTCCAGGTCCTCAGCAGGGTTGGCGAGGTGGCTTATCGCCGGGCTCTGCCACCTCAGTTGCACCGGGTGCACGACCTCTTCCACGTATCCCAGCTGAGGAGATACGTGCACGACCCGACGCACATCATTGACTATGGGGAGCTAGACGTGGATGATGGAGAGACTTTTGTGGAGGTCCTAGTGGAGATAGAGGATCGACAGAAGCGGGTCCTACGTGGGCGATCGATTCCTCTTGTGCGCATCAGATGGCAGCACGGGAACCTCCAGGAGAGCACTTGGGAGTAGGAGGCTCAGATGCGTGCTCAGTACCCACATTTGTTTCCCTAGTTTTTGATGTATCTTTACGGGGACGTAAAGTCCTGAGGTGGGAGTAATGTAAAGACCTGTAAATTTCAAGGAAATTTTTTTATTAATTTTCTTTGGAATTTTACAAGAACGCAGTTTCTGACGGCGCCTGATTCCGAGGCCCGGTGTGCCCGGAATCATTTTCCGAAGTTTGGCTCGGGTACGTTCAGTGAACGGAAGAGCGGGTTTTTCTAACTTTTGAACCGGTACCCGAAATCGAATTCTGAGGGCACCGATGAAATCGCAGCGCCGGTATTCGCTTAGAAACACCTCTTCCGGAGTTGCGTTTGCTCGGGTGTGGTTTTTAATTTTCGGGCTTAAAGTTAAGAAATAAAATAATTTTGCGACAACTTTATTTTATTTCACATAAGCCACTTGGAAGCCACTTGAAGCCACATAAAGGCTGCATGAACTGAGTTGAACTGGATAGGATGCTATCCAGAAATATCCTACCCCCCTTGGTAGGATATTTGTGAGGTGGGGCCCGCAAGAGCCCCACCGTTTCTTTCCGCTAAGAAACGCACCCGTGAAAACCCGTCTTAATGAAAGTCAACCGACGCGTTTTCTAAATTCTTAACAGACCATTTAATTGGGCGGTTTATTTCGTGAATTAAATGGGCTGTTTCTTTCGTGAATTAAATGGGTCGTTTCTTTCGTTGAATTAATTCAACGAATTGATGGATCGTTTCTTACCCAGTTTTTCAAATTCGTTGGCGTAATAATAAAATAAGGCCAACGCTTAAACTCTGGTTATTTGCACTTGAGAAGATTTGAGAGAACCATCGTAACTTCTTCTCCCTCGCGAAGAACGCGAAGAACGCCGAACCCGGAAATCGACGACGCCTTCGCCCGAGACGTTCTTCCGATCTCCGATCTCCGATCTCCGATCACCGACCATTTGAGGTGAGTGATTTCGGACATCCGCTCAAGGTTCTTTTCTTTGGGTTTAAACACAGATTTAAATACTAATAATTTAAATCTATTGTTCCTGGTTCGTTGAGTTCGCCGACTCAATGCCGGTTTCCGCGACGACGCGACGCCTCCCCGCGACGACGCGACGATCCCTCTCTTCCGCGAAGAACGCCCGCGCACGACGATCGACGAGGTAGGGATTTATTTTGGAAAATTACCCCTTTTTAATTTTCCGGTGAACGTTCTTTGAAAATTAAATAGTTGGTTTCAAATGAACAATTTTATTTTAATTAAAATTGTTGGTTCATGTGTTGAACAATTTTCTCCCGGTTGTTTATCTCTAACGCGGAGGGTGCGGGCCAAACGAACACGGCCCGACGACCCTCCGCCGTTCTTCGTTTTGTGCGGATTTGACGGTCGACGACGGAACGTGCCGCAGCGGACGTTTGACGATCCCGCAGTAAAGAACGGATCCCGGGAGGAGCAACGGCGCAGACGGGAAGGAAAACGGGCCACCGGAGCAACGACGGCGGCCCGCGGAAGTTGCTGGCGGCGCGGCGACGCCGGCGGCCGGAGGCGGCGGCGCCCCGGCGCGCCGCCGGACGAGACCGCCGCGGCTGAAGCCACGGCGGCGGCGGCCAACGGACCCGCGGCGCGCGGGTGCAGTTCGTCCAGGCGGGACGCGGCTCAGCCGCGTCCGCGGTTCGCCAGCGCGGCCTGCACGCGGGCCGCGGTTCTTCCTCAAGCCACGGGTCAGCGCCCGCGGGTTCCGCCCGTGCCGCTCGGCCAAGCCTATCCGGCCGAGCCGGCCGAGCCGGACCGGCCCTGGCCGGGTCGGGCTGGGCCATCCGGGTCGGCCCGGGCCCGTACCCCCCATCTTCGGACGTTTTCGTTCAAACGCCCGTATCTTGAGTTTCGTGCCTCCAAATGACTCGCCGTCAGCGGCAACGCGATCCTTGGTTCGAGACGGTCGTTTCGGTATATTGCACTCAAGGTTTCGGAATACTTTGAGTTCGGCCGGGTTGGTTCGTACACGAGACCAACCGGGCCCTCGGAGCGGAAACACTCATATCTTGAGCTACGAACGTCCGATTGACGTGTCGTCAGCTTTGTTGAATTCCTCTAAGTGAGACAGATCTTTTGGAATACTCTGCCCGAGGTTTGGATGCAGGTGGAGTGCGGTCGGGTTGGTTTTGCCTTAAAAACCAACCGGGCCCCTGGGACGAAAATGCCAATATCTCTCAGACCGGGCGTCCGATGGACGCGCCGTCTGCGACTTTGAGTTCCTTTTGACAATACGGAACTTTTGGATACATCAACTTCGGACTTCGTGTCAGTTGATGTATCAGCCTCTCGGCTCGTGAGGCGGACCCTCCCGAACGAGCTTGCTGTGTGCGGGAACCCTAATGCTGGCTGTGATTGCTACATCGACAGCGACGACCGTGCAGAGATCCTCAGTGGACTGCGGCGACGACTGTGCAGAGATCCTCCGTGGACTCCGATGACGACCGTGCAGAGATCCTCAGTGGACTGCGGTGACGACTGTGCAGAGATCCTCAGCAGACTGCGACGACTACAGCACTCAGCGATCCTACGTGGATCAGTGCTACCGGTCTTGTGTGGGCCCGATCCTGTGTGGGTCTGATCCTGCGTGGGTCAGCGCTCAGCGGTTCTGTGTGAGCCAGCGCCTACAGGTCCTGCGTGGGCCCGGTCCTGTGTGGGCCCGATCCTGTGTGGGTCATCTCTCAGCGGTTCTGTGTGAGCCAACTCCTACAGGTCCTGCGTGGGCCCGATCCTATTTGGGTCACTGCAAGGTTAGTACCTATCGATCCTTCGTGGGTCCGACGACTTAGATGGTTCAATGATCATCTTTATCGTCATCCGAAGAAGTATATATGTGTGAGCTGAATCTTGTGTTACTCTCCTTTGTGGATTGTGTTGAGCTATCCTGTGTGGATTTACTGTTTACTCCTCTTGGTGGATTGTGTTGTTTTATCCTGCATGGGTATGCGTTTTGCTTTCCTGTGTGGACTGGGTTGTGCTTTGGCTCGGACGTTGGAGCCGAACGGGGAATTGAAGACTTAGGTATATGTATGGGAATATGCCTAAGCCGTGTCAGATGTTACTTCGTGATTGCATCCCTTCTTCGGGATTTATCCTTTGTGGATTTCGGGAGACCTTCGGGGGTCTCGGGGTCCCTACTGAGTAGCTTATACTCACCCCTGCACGGGCTATGCCCACACTTCGTGGTGTTGGTTGCAGATGATGGTCAACGATGATTGTGTAGGAGGCGTGCGGAGCAGGACAGTACCTGGAGGTGGACCACTGGTTGGGACGTACTCGGAGCGGTTAGGTGGACCCGAGGAGAAGTGGAGGCTATCTGTACCCACCCTTCAGGTGGGACTTCCGGAGGACGGCTCGACGCTGCGGTTTTCCCTTTTCAGTTGCTGTATTTTTCCTTTTAGTTGTACTTTACAGTTGGGCTTGTATTTCCGGCCCCTTTTACTATCAGCACAGCTAGTACAGTTTTTACTTAGTGTTTACTTTTCCGTTTGCTTACTCTGGGGTGCTTGTTTTCTTTTCAAAGGAAAATGCCTTCCCTTTTTGTTGGGATTTACGCCTTGGTGCTAGTCGCCAGCCCCTGGCCTATGGAAGGCGGGCTTGGGGTAGTCACGGCACGGGCCCCGAGGACGGGTCGTGACATTTGAAGATTTATCAAGGAAATACTCCTTAATAATTATAATGTGTCCCATGCCACCTTGAAAAATTCAAATCATAATCCTTTAGAATATCATTATAATAATGATACTATAGATATGATATACCAATGGTATGTACCTACACCAATGGTAAAGAATATATGGTGAACAAGGTATATATCTATTAAAATTTAATGTGAGACTAGAGAAACCCTTTTTTGCATTGGAAAGAAGTGTTATTTTGGATAATCACGTGTAATTTTCATGAAATTATATTTTTAAACATTTATATCACATAAAATTAGATTTAAGAACATTAAAATTATAATTTAGTCACAGATGATGTCCCACTGATGTGATATCATCTAAAAAGAACTATTAAAGAAGCTTTAGAAGTAAAAAAATATAGTGAAGTTTTAGGAAAATATTAATGAGATTTTAAAATGTAAGGCGAAGTTTTAATTCATAAAAGCAAGAATGAACCAAATTGTTTTTTCATAATAAAATAATTTTTTAAAAAAAATAAAAAAGACATAAAATATATTTCATAGTGCACTTGAAAATAGATTAGAATTCGTGATGTTCCATATTATCAGAATGAATTTTTGAAATATAATTTTCAAACATATAACATCCCATAAATGAAAGTAAGATTATGGTTGGTAAAAATATATATAATTATCAAGAGGAATTTATTAGAATTTCATAAGAATAAATAATGATATCATTGACATAAGTAGAGAACAAGGGTAACACGAATGAAAATGGTGGGTTGGGTAAAAAATACATACAACTTTGTAAACATTTGAATCATATACCCCAAGAATAATAATAATTAATATATTCATTGGATATCATAAAAATAATTAGATTCAAGATTTGATACAACAGTGGGATGTATACATACACCATGCACAAGTAATATATGTTAATACAAAATATCTCACAAAAAATGGAAGTGTCATGAAGAATCCCTGAACCTTATGTCTGATGGCGATCTTCACATGATTTTATAGTCATAGATAACCAAATTAAATTAAATTATTAATATTTCCCAAACCACTTATTTATGTAATTGATTTATAATGGCTTAATTATGTTCATTTTGGGCGTTATTGATGGGTTTAAGATGGATAATTTTATTTATTGGGAGTGCTTTCTTTCTTGGTATTCATGATTGGTTAACTTATATACATATAAGTATAAACATGTATTATGTGAATGATATTCCATAATAGATGTTGTTTTATATTTTTAACATACCTAATATTACATGGTTATAAATTTTATTTGTTTATTTGTAGTGAATATGATTCATTATATAAACCATTATTGATAATTGTTTGGGTTAATTGGCAGTTTCTGATCACAACGAACTTATTTTTATTTATAAAATAATAACATCTGTAAAAAATATTACAAAACCATAAATAATCTGTTATATATATATATATAATAGTCTGGATCAACCTTAAAAATGGATTCATGACCATATTTTAATATGGTAATAGAAAATGAAAACTTGTCATCGTGGAATGCGACAATTTAATACACCTCAGATAGTGTTTTCATTTCTAGTATAAAAGAAGGGGAATGGATAGATGATGATGAATTATTACATTATCACAAAATAAATATAGTAAATTTAAGTTACTTTAGTTCACATAACATTTTTATTAAATGATGTGAGGAATTGTAAAAAAGAACATGAAATAAAAGATAAGATGAGAAATAACATGCCAAAATTCGGCATCCTTACGACGTTACATAAATAAATTTAAAATTAATTCGAATAGAGAAAAATGGTATCTCATCATTCTTACATAATTTGGACATTATTTTGGATATGGAATGACATATCCCAACATAATAAAATTGAAAATAAAAGAGAGTAACATAAAAAGAGTGCTTGAAAAAGAAAATGATTTTGAGACAAAAATTCTACAACATAACGGCTATGCAAAATGGTTTTATAAAACATTAAAAATTTAGGGGACAGGGGTCACTAATTCATTAAAGACTCTTAGTATTGTTTAGGTTCAGAATAAAATGGAAATAATGACATGGTATAGATACTTGAAATACATACCACATAAAATAAAACATGAATGCAACATAGAAGTTGAGAATTCCATTACCTTGTAGAGTAACTCCCAAAACATGAAGGTTGGGTCCCTGGGGGGATTGATGACTCCTTGGGAGGATTAATATGCAGGTAAAACTACCATATAATCTAATATAATGTATTTTTAATGATGGAAAATTATGGAATGGGTGGGTATTTGTAGTAAAAAAGATGGAGTTTCTTTTATTAATTTCAAAATACACCTCAATAATGGTTTTTGAAAAACTGTGGTCTTTCCCACGGTATTAGCCACATGGGAAACCTCATATAATATTTTAATGTACAAAAGTCAAACATAATGTTATATTAATTATTAAATCATTATGAAGACATTAAACAAATCGAAAAATAAAAACTATATTTTATATATTCACAAAATATTTCTGTGTTTTAGAAAAATCAAAAAAAAATTATCCTCAACATTTTTTGACGTCTAGAATTCAAAATTGATATCAATTTTTGAATATTATTTTATAAAAATGTTAATTTAATTTTTATATAATATAATAACTTATTCTAAAAAACAACTTTAAAACAATAACTTGTTTTATAACACCTTGAAAAAATTAATTAAGCTCCCATACAATTATTTTATAACCATAAGACTATAACGTAATAATTTATTATTCAATTTTATGAAAAAAAATTCTATTTTAAATTAATAAATTAATTATAAAATATTATTTAAAATATAATAACATAAAAAAACAAATACTTATACTTTGATCTTTTATTAACATATATGATATATGAATTGTATTCAAACATTCATTGGTGATGTTTCACATTTTTATTCAATTTACTATTCATTAATATTCATTACAAATAATAAGGGTGGGTTACAATTCACAAGGGTATGTTACTATTCCCCAAATATTATGTTTGTCTTTTTAGACTCTAAATATCTTTCTAAACGGAACTGTGTTTGTCAGTTTTCCAAAATTCATATCACCGAGGTGGAAAAGTTATTTTTAATGGATATGTTATAATAGTTTGGTGCTTGTAGAGACTCATAGTTTTATTCATTCAAGATTAAATATAATTTCAAAATTTTTTGGTGAAAATTTCGTCGTCAAGAGAAAGATAAATGGTCATTATTTATATTTTAAATAATATTTTATAATTCTTATAAGTATAATTTAATGATGCTTAAATGAACATACTATATATTATATTGAAGAAATTTACTAGTAGTGTATGAGATATCATATTTTATCCATATAATTCCAAGAAAAAGTAATCAATGTTTTGATTTGATATATGAAACAAAAGGATAAATATCGAATAAAAATACACATTTTATTTTATATTTTCATTATATAGAATATACTATTGTAGTCATATCGAAGGTGACTATATAGATTTAGTGAATACATATAAGATTGTTCTTTTAGGTGAAAAATAATATTGTTAGAATATTGATTGAAATTTTTTTGTTAATTAGTGGGTGTTTTTGTATTTTTGATTATTTTGGGTATGTTTGTATAATTCCTTATTCATAATAACAAGTACATATATTCTACTAGTTTTCATTTGAGTGTCTTGATGATAGTTCATTGAGTTAATTGATTTCTGGATTTTTATAAGGTATAACACTTCTACTTTACTTTATATATTTTGATATTTTTTTTATAAATGAATCAAAATGTTTAGAAAACTATTGATCTTTCATATACAAAAATTTGTTCTACATTTTTCTATATTTTATGGTAGTAAAAATCGTTTGGGTAAATAAAAATTCATATAATTTTATTTATAGATTGAAATTCTTTTGTTTTGGGATAAATTAATTTATATTTGGTTTTCAGACATTGACAATGGATAATAAGTTTTTTAGAAATTTAATTATTCTTATAATGGAATTAATTTCTTGTTTTATTGATTAATGAGAACCCACTTTTCCAAAATGTTGTAAAAGATGAATTTGTTTTGATTTTCATCAACCCATTAATTGAATTATATTTTAATTTTTTTAGGACAATTTTGAAAAATGGTATCACTATTATTTAAACATATTTGTTTTAAAAAGGAATGAAGATGCATAATACAATTATAATAATGATTTATAAATTAATTATGAATATGACTAAAGGTGATTAACATATGATTTTGTGTGTTTATTGCAATGATTTTAAATAGTATTTATAGTAATATTTTGAATAAAAATTATTTTCTATTCAAAAAATTAATTATTCATAAATATAATTTAAATAAAATTATCAATGATTTTAATTTTATAAAATTTTATTTTTAGATTTTCCATAAATGTGTGCTTTGATAAAATATTTATATATTAATTTAAAAAATGACTAAATGTTTATAGAGAGTGTTTCTATTAAAATTTATAAATTTTTTATAATAAAAAAAATAATGTATGTTATATTGTTATTTTGATGAAATTTGGAATCTTAAATGCATCATTATATAATATTTGAGAACATGATTAGAATATTTAATTCTTAACACACCTATTAACTATGAGTGTAGCATGACATATGGTTTCCCAATATCAAACTCATATGAAATAGGTTAAGAAGGACTTTAGAATTAATATATTGAATGAATATATGATTGTTCATTTCGACATTATTTGGTGAAACTTATAATAGTTAATTTTTATTCATTTTCACATATTCTTGTAGTATTTTGAATAATTGCTATATACCAGATGTAGTTTGATTCAAGTATATGTGATCCTTTAGATGTAGTATTTACTCTATAATAAAATATTTTCCTTTCCCATGGTCATGTACTCTTAATTTCTAAAGGAAAAGATGTTATGCAGAACAATATTTAAATGTAGAAAATATTATTCATCCAATTCTAGAAAATGATATAAAGAAACTAAAAATGTTCTATCAATGACATCAATACATATAAAAAATTATCACAAATATAAAATAAATAAGTGATGGAGGTAGTTGATGAATATAGAATGAAACATGAATTGATATTAATATAATATGTTTCCTTAAAAAATCCCACATAAAACTACTTCTCAATAGAAAAAATATTTATAAAATATTGATATCCATATGAGCAGATAAAATAAAAGTAATTCTTATAGAAGAAAACCTGCCAATGTAACACTACATATGAATCTTTATCCTACTTCAATGTTAGAATTAACTCTGATGATTTGAAAAATTGATCCCTCTATCCTTTTATAGAAATCTATATTCATAAAATAAGTTTTTTATCAACGAACATATCTCCATAACTTCTTTTCGTTTATATCATTATACAAACTATACCAACACTATTAAAATGAGAATTAAATCAACAAGAACTGAATTAAAATATATAATTCATAAATATCATGCAAATATGAGTCTATTTGAATTGATATATCTTTTATATATACATTTTTGGAAAAAAAAGAAAATTATGGCATGAACATCTCATTACATTGAACCAGATATTAATACCCATTGAATGACTCATGGTGCAATGACTTCAGATCAAGGTATGACCTCCCCAATATTTTGATGAATTTTTTATATCACTTTTGTAACAGCCCAATTCTAGAAACCTTGTTATGATGGCTATTTTACATCATCAGAACTAGATAAAATGATTACATCCTAAATGGTCAAATAGTTTTTCATAATAGGTGACAACATATATACAAGACAATCACATTACATTGGAAAAAAATAAATACAACATTATCATTCTACTTATTACATCATTATTGATTCTGGTATACCCATAAAACAATTACATCATATATTCTGGGAATCATGGAAATGGAAAAATTATAATTATTGAGTTTTGATAGGACCTAAAGTAACTCATACAACAAAATCAGTTTGAAAGTAAATATATCATGAATAATACGAATTTTGTAAACATTCATCAACAATTTTTATAACAGATATCCTAAAAGTGGAATATATCCTAAGAAAATATTAGAACATTCATTAACCCAAGGATATAATATTTGTTTCGTAATGTGGGAATTAAAAATTCAAGAAATAATAATGTTACCATCAAATACATTTCAATGAAATCATAAACATACCATCATGGCCTTGGTAATATGTATCATAAATAACTATGAAGGTATACAATAAATTCAAAAATAAAATTTGTGGCCTATCGATGGATCTTGGGGCTATGGAATTTCATACCCCACCATCCAGATAATATGTCCAATACAATCATCATATGAAACAATAATACAGTTTAATAAATATGCCTTAATAATCAATTACTAACCTTATATCATGATATAGCATAAGAAAGGTAAATATTTTTCCCAGTTGAAATGATCATAATTCATCAAATGAAATATCTTTTATGGAATTATTCTATTATATCCCCATTAAATTATTAAAATAATAGAATTTATTTTACATATTTGAATATAATTTTAAAATATAATTTCCATTTTTGTTGATTAAAATACCATTTTATTTTGAAATAACTTATTTAGAATATAAATTACTGAAAAATATTATGGGATTTGTTTTCTTTAAATAAATCAATGAAACTTATTATGTCATCATTAATGAAAATATAAAATTTTATAGCATGAATAGAATGTAAAGTCGTATGAAATATATATTTTTCACTTTGTAAAAAACCTAATGTTTTATAAAGGAATGGTTAAAAAGTTTCATTGTAAAAATAGAATATGTAATGACATATATAAGTTAAAATAAAATGTGGAAATCATTAAAATGAATATATGAATACTATTGAATCATTTTTTGAAGACATTTATGTTGATGAAAATATTTATCATATTGAGATAAAATTGTAACAAATGAAAATTTTATCAATTGAAATTTACTTCTTATAATTATTCAATATAGTATAAATCACATAAAATCCAATAGTAAACAAAATAAAGTCTTTATAAATGATGAATTAATTGAATAAAAGGTATTCCTTGATGTTAAGAAATGTAAAACAAAGGAATAAAAACATGACCTCTGGAATATAAATATGACCATTAAGAATATTAATTTATCCAATAGAATATAATCCTATTATATGAATTTATAAATAAAATTTCGTCTTCTTATTAATAAAAATATGGTATATTTATCACATGGTTTAAGAAAAAAATCGTTTTCAGATTATAAATTAAGTGTTGGTATGTTTGAATGTTGTAAATATTTAATTTCACAGTTATAATTAACATAATAATTTAAAGGAAAATTTATTTCCATAATATGTATCCATAAAATATTATTTATTGCCTTTTTATTTTAAGATATTATTTTGAGGCCTTATGTATTCTTTCAATTTTTTTATAATACCGAAAATAATTTTAAAAGAAATGATTTATGAATAAATCATGATTTTTTTATAAATTAAATTTCTCATATTTGTAAAATTATTTTAATAAAATTTATTCAATTTTTAATTCTACATGTTTATAAATTGTTACTGTGATTTTTTGGGATTTTTCTATAATTGTTGAATTTTTGGTGAATAATGATATTTTTTTAAAATTTAAGTATCTACCAAATTCCGGAATTATTGAGTCATATATGATAAAAGGATTATGTAAAAACATAATATAAAACTCATATTAATTATTTAAATATATTTAACAATAAGGATCATACTATTAATAGTCTTGGTCTAGTATAATAAATCAATGAATTAAATAATCAAGAAAACTCATCTCCTCCCACTATAAATACAACCAATCGCCACCCCTACTCCTCACACCTCCAAAACCATGAAGAAAATTTAATTTATATAAATTACTCTTCCAATGTTCTTTCAGAACATCTTGGATCATTTTATCTCAACAAATAGACCTAATCCAATCCCCCTAATGAGGTTTTAGATGAGAATAATTCAAGAGGTAAAATCCTATTTCATTTCTATTAATTCATGGAATTTTATTTTCTATTATTATTCTCTTATAATCACTGATTATCCTAGTTTCATGATTAATATATTATAATATATATATATATATATTATAATTTTATTATGTTAATGGAATAATATATCCTCAATCCTCTTCGAATATCCTTTTTATTCAAAAATTGGCATCGTTTTCTGTGAGGTGTTGTTTTATCAAATTCAATGATGAAAAGTTTTCATTTACTTTATTTCCTTCAAGGTTGGTCTTAAAACCATTATAGTGTTTCAAAAATATATTAAATTGTATTATATAAAATTCTGTATGTTCTAGAACAATTATATATATAAAATAATAATTATTAAAACAAAACGAGTTCATTATAATTAAAAACTACCAAATTAATGAAAATTATTATCAATGAAATTTTATCTAATATTTATCCAAATATGATGAAGAAAATATATAAGACCAATTATATATCTATAATATTATTAATTACAAATATAATAAATTTGGGTTTGTAATCCCTATTTCAGATGATGTTCCACACATTTATACAAGTGAACCAATGACAAAAACCAGGAGAACAAACACTCTCAAATGATGTAATTGAACACTAAAACTCATAATAATGGAAAAAATGAATTTTAAAAAATAAAAATAATCAAATAAATGTATAATAGGATGTGGATTTAATAAATAATCAAAATTTATTATCCATGATATTAAAGTGAAGGTAGCATTTAGACATTATGTATGGGGATTCTGAAAGACAATTTCCATTATTTCAGTTATTCCTCATTCATGGCAAATTTCAATAAAGATATTCTATTGAAATTCCTCAAATACAATTTTTTTCTTTTCTTTTTCTTTTTGAGGATATAGAGGATCTTAAAATTATTTTTTGGGAAATGAAAATATTTTTCCAAAAAAATATTCCTTATAAAATCATATTATTTACTTCTCCTGAGATTGATTCTTCTTCACTCAATATTAATGATTCATATATAAAGTAGGTTGTTAATTTTTTCTTTTGGGAAAAATAATTTTTATTCATGAATTTATGTTTTTTTTAATTCTCATAAAAACATTTCCTTTATGTGGGTTGTTATATATATATGATTGATATAAATTCTTTGTGGCATTCATGATTATGAAAATGATGAGATTTGATGGATGCACCCAAAATTACATAATGCCCGAATGCATTGGGTAATTTGATTTATTTCATGATATAATGTACAATAAGTATTGACATGATTTTATAATTTTTAACAATAATGTGAATTTTATGGTTATGCACATATGTTATGCATGAAGATGATACCAGCATTGTTTACAACTATGTGTGGTAGTTGATGACTAAGACATGATGTTTGATTTTTATGAATTTTGACATCCCATGCCTTCATATAATGAATACTCTCATTATTATGAGCATGATACCATGCTTTTATTAGGTTTTTAATTATTATTCTCACCCATTTTATATTGATTTCTATTCTTAACTATCCCCTTACCATTGTTTTATCCCACCCCTTTAATTGATGTATAATATTAGTGGAATACTTATAATAATGAGTACATGAGGGAAAATTATAATTTATATAATGAGGAATTAAATAAAATTTATGTGTTATTTTTTTAATGTTATGTTTGTTCATAATTTTCAAAGCACACTGATCATTTGGATCTTCTATTTTGAACACGTTTAGGTAGTTTATCATTTAAAGGACGTAATTGTATGGTAATAGATTGAATAGTCACTATATTTCATATCTGATCATGGTCTGGGAAATTCATGAATGTGGATTAGATAAAATTACTGAAATATTATATTATGAGACTATGTATATGTAATCACCCTAGAATATTTGTTTTATAAAAATCATAAACACGTGAATCCAAAAAGATATTCCTTTAATGATAATTGCGCAAAATAATGATTTATATATTCATTACATGTTTGTATATGTTTGGTTTAAACCTTTTCTATTTTAGAAGAAGGTGGGAATTATGGAAAACCATGCCAACAAACTCTGTTTGGAATAATGCAATGATTTCTCAAATGAGAACCCCTATACCTTGGATGTGTGAGTTCAAAATTCCATTGTGATTCTTACCCAGTGTAACATCTCATTTTTTTATATCAGGTTAAAATATGATATCTTTTGAAACTTTTTTTAATGATATGGTCAGTTTGAAAACCATTCTTTGGGGTGATGTTTCACAGGTTGGGTTCTTTTTAGGTGTTCATATTATTTTCGTGTAAAGGCATAAGGAGTTTTCCGAGTGTAACGATCAGTTTCAAGAGTACTGGACCCAGTTACTCTATTTTAAAAAGACAACACAGAGAAGTTTTCATGGTCTATGCCTAGTTAGTCAAACTATGCAATTCTGCAATTCATGATACTCTAGTAATCCAGTAGCGGGTGTAGGGTTTGTGCATGGTCTGCCAAACGATGAGAGTTAAACAGTGCAACTTAGCCGGTTTTGAATATTGGTATCATTAAATCTAACTAAATACATGGTTGAAAGGAATTTAATTAAATGGAATGTTTGTGGTATCATTTAAGTAAAATATGTTTCAGATAATTTAATTCAATTACATTTAGATAAAGAATTTATTTAATTAAATTTAGATGAAAATAATTAAATTTATTTTAAATGATGACGAGTTAGAGTCTTTATTTATTTAAACTGAGATGATAGAATATTAATTAAATGACTATTAAATGAGGTGTTGGGGGGTTATCAAAAAAGGGTGATATTAAATTTTTATATTAGATGATGTGTAAATTTTGAGATTGGGATTCATTTAAGTTCATTGTAGAAAAAGAAGAATTTAATTAATTAATGTGAAATGGAGGTTTTATTTAATTAAATTCAAGTTTAAGAAGAATTTTATTAGTCATTGTGAAATGGGGTTATTATTTAAATAAATTGTGGAAGGGAGAAATTAATAATATATTGTTTATGAGTTTGATTTTTTAAATTAGTTAAATTTTGTTCATGAAATTTAATTAAATAACACGAATTAGATAAATTATTTAATTAAATTCGGTTGAATGAATTTAATTAAATGATGATTAATGATCTGTCAGGGGTTTTTTATTTTTTTTATGTTGATATAATTTAATATAATACTAATAAGATGGAAATTTTATTTAGTTAAATTTAGTTGGAAATGAATTTAACTAAATGATTTGTTATATTGGGAGTATGTGGTATTTCTACATGTTGTGTAAATTAGTTATTATTTTTAATATAATGGGGATTGCAATTATTATATTAATACTTATTTTAATATTGGGTCATTTTAGGGTGAAAATAAAGTGGGTGTGGTGCACAGTAGGTGAGGTGTTCCCCCTCCCATCAGTGGTCCCATGGTGAGGCACACCACCACCCCTCTTTTGGGTCCCCTTCACATGCCTTGATCCATTACGTTCTTCCAAAAAGTAGATTGTATTAGCAACATGTGTCTTTCTCCATGCGTATTTTCATCACATCTGTTGTTTCGTCACATCGTTTTCTGCTCTCCGTTATTCAAAAACACAATGGTCAGGGATTAATTGGGTTTCTTCTCTTCTTCTGATATTAGATGTTGAAAAAGATGAATCAGGACCCGTTGGTCAGCATTTTAATGACTATCATAGAAGGCGATGTGATTAGGACTGATTTGGTTTACCTTTTCATATTTGAGTAAGGATATATTATTGATAATTGAATTTTATCCTCTTTAATTAGGTGTTTATGGTGTAATTGGGTTGTGGTTGAATATTTTGGTGTGTGTTGGTCCCTACCACAATAATCGAGAGTGTCAGTTGTTGGTGTTAGGTGTTGCGATCAATTCCAAGTATGTTTGTGCATTAATGTATATGTTTTTATGTGAGAGCATGTTGTGATATGAGTTGTGATAATTTGGCTCAGACAAATTCTTTTAGTTTGGTTTTTAAACATTTCTTAATTAATAAAATGTATATTTTTGATTTATTTATATTGGTAAAGTTGATTGTAATGTTGGATTAAATTTTTTATTAGGGAAATGATATGATTAATAATTAATTAAATTTATGCATTGAGGTACTGAAATAGATAATTAATTTTCCGATTAATTATGAGTAATTAATTTGGTTAATATGAGATAATTAATTTTAAATTAATTATGTTCATTGAAATGATATGTAATCGAGTGATTATTTTTGAATAATTAATTTGTTTAAGTTGAGATAATTAATTATTAATTTATTATGTTCTTTGTGATGATAATTATTTGAGGAAATAATTGAGATGTATTAATTTTGTTATGTTGACATAATTAATAATGAATTAATAATTATCCTTGAAATGATCAATAATCATTTGATTAATTATGAGTAATTAATTTGGTTATGTCGAGATAATTAATTATGAATTAATTATGGTCTTTGAGATAATAATTAATCGATGGATTAATTACATGTAATTAATATGTTTTTGAGGAGATGTTTAAATGTTAATTAATTATGTTCGTTGAGATAATAATTAGTTGAGGAATTAATTATGAGATATTAATTTGGTAAAGTTGAAATAAATAATTATGAATAAATTATGGGTATTTAAATAATAATTAATAAAAGCATTAATTTATTGTTATTAATTTGTTTATGTTGAGATTATTAATTGGGAATTAATTTTTTTTTATGAGATTAAAATATAGATGATTAATTGGGGATTAATTATGACATATGGACATGGTCTAAGGTGAGATAAATAAATTGTAAATTAATTATTTTATATTGAAACAAATACCTTTAGATAATTAATTTATTAATTAATTATTTTATATTGAAACAGTTTCACTAGAGATAATTAATTTGTGAAATAATTATGAGATATTGGGATGGTTTCCTTGAGATAATTAAATTGTGAATTAATTATGTAATTTTGAGATGGTTTTTGGTTGATAATTGATTGCAGAATTATTTATATGATTTTGAGAGTGTTGCATTTTGAAAATAAATTATTAAATTAACTATATAAATTGATGAGATAAATTGATATTTTAATAAATAATTTTATAGTTATGATTAGTTAATTATTGATTTAACGAATGGAATTACGGTGATTAACTAAGTGTTGAGTTAGTAGTGAATGTGATGATGTTAATTAGATATTGAATTAATTAATGGACTTGATTAATTAATGTATGAATTAATAAATGGACGAGATCTTTGGATGCTAGAATGAAATTCTACACCCATTATAGATATATATGTATTATTTATGAACGGGTTCAGAGACATTGAATGATTATCCTAATACTCACTGGCTGCTAGACATGGAATTTTACAACCATCATGTATGCCAATATATTTTTATGAGATAGGGACTGATGCTCTAAATACCCATGGGTTGTGAGACAAGGACGGATTCACCAAATAATCATGATGGTGCTAAACATGACGTTTTACAACCATTAATTAACATTTGATTGTGGGTCCAATTTAACAAACATAAATTGAATTAAATGTTTAAGAAATTCTGATGTGATGTAATGATTTTGAATTTAATATGATAAATGGTTCAGACTCTCGTAAGGCCGCGACAAGTACATAGAAACAGGTGACGAGGGGAACCTATGGAATTTTTCAGTTTACTATTGAATATCAAATAATGTGTTAAATAGCTTATTTATTCATTCTACATATATAGTTCTAGTTTAGACTCTTATTTATAGCTATGAACTGAAGTAGGTATCTCTATCAGGTGTCCCCTATGAACATGGATAGGTTGTAGATTACTTATTCAATTTTGTTATGACATCGTTATAACTACACAATATTAAATTATATTGAATTTTCTAGAATTAGATTAACATTAGTGGTCCCTACCTACCATGATTTATATATCACACCCTACTCGGGCTTCCATTGCACTGGGGTACCAAATTATAATCTACTTTTTTATAGGACCTTGTATCCTGATTGTTGATATTTTCTTGTACTTGGGAGTTAGGTGAACTAGATCGAGCGAGAGAAAGGTGGAGATCTCCCATGGTAATTTGAGTCATTTCCTTATTTTTATTTTTAGATGAAAAACATGATGTTTTTTAACTACTTCCCAATATGCATCACAGTGACATGCATGGTTGTATAAAATAGTGTTGGACAAAATATTTATTGAGTTGAATATTTCTTTATATATTCTTCTTTCGGTGTATGGGTTTATTATATATTTTCACTATTTACTCTGAATATGATGGGGTAGTCTCCCAACTAACTATCCATAATCCCTCGTAGCTAGTCGGAAGCCTTGGGTGTATGAAGGGACGTGATTGAGGTCATGTAATGATAGGACTATCTATCTATTCAAGGGTATGTCGGGCTGGGACATTACAACGTGGTATCATAGATATTGGTATTCATTCTTTTTTCCTTCTCCATTTTATTTTGGGATGGTAGACATGAGACTAGGAATGGGCTGGTGCTTGGTTAATAGCTATGTCTGGGAATAATCACCCCTTGTAGTGGAAATGACCTAGTGTCCATGGTTGGGAATTGATATCGATACTATTTTTTGTTACAGTTAATATGATTTCACCTTGGGTGATTGGAGTACATTTTGCTAAAAATTGATTTTTTGAATTGTAGAAATTTTCCTTGGCCCAATATTGAATGGATATTTCCTTACATTCACCATTATAAGAACATATAGGTTTACATTCCTTTCATATGAAATTCTATGTAGTTTCATGTATAGGACACCTACTAATTTTGATTTTGTGCCATGGGTGTAATTCAATGTCTTGATATGCATTAGATAGAATATTTAGACAGCCTGTATCAGTTATAAATTTAACCTGATTGAGTTTTTATAAACAATGATGATTCTTTGATTTACATGTTTTCCCTTATTCCAGACTTATGTGTTATACCATAATTCTATGTTACTACTTTGATAACATGTTATTATCATTTTGATGTGTAAATGGTTGTATTAATGAAAATAGTTTGGTTTCATTTACGATGAGATCCAGTTTTAGTTTTATGGTTTATGGGTGTCTTGTAACTGGAAGAGGTATCATGTGTATTAGAATGATTGAAAAAGGGATGCAGAAGTTAAAATGATAAATGAATATTTAATGTGATGAATGGTAGCCAAATGCCAACAGTAATGTGTTTGGTCACCTTATCAATTGGTAAATGGCCACCCATCTGTTTGATCCTAGTATAACCATATTGTGTGTAGGAACGGTTAGAAATGATAAACTATTGTGTTTTGATTGAATGAATTTTTATGGGTTTCTTTTTGAAGAACCTAGATTATAATAAATGGGAACCTCAGAGGTCCCCAAAATGATAAAAAAATTCAATGATAAACTTCCTATTTAAAATGAAATGACAATGAATGTAAAAATTTTAAAGGGGCAGTTTTCAATATTTCCCTCTGATCATTTTGACGTTGGTTCATTTTATGATTCGTTGTCTCTAGTATGAATTTTGGGTTTTAAAGAATGACAACCTTGTTTTGAGGGCTGGTCGTTGTATCTTGACTCTTGGTTTCACAATATGAATTGAAGAATTCATAGTTCAGTAGTTTAGGTTTTTCTTAGATGTGGTTAGCCGTTAAAGATGTTATGAAGTTTAGTCTAGAGTAAATAGATTGAGGTATTAAAGTAAGATCATCCCTATGCTCTAGAAGACTTTTTGGGAATCAAGTGTTTTGTCACGCCAGACTATTTAAAATATCATCTTTTATGCGATATGATGATGTGGTTATAATGCTTCGTGTTATGTCACATGTGCGTTTATGGTGTTTCGGAAATATCACACTTTAGAGCAGATAGTCATTTCTTTCCATGACATGGACACTCCTATGGTTGGTAGTGTCACAACTATTCTGGTTATCATTTCAGTTTCTTCATGGTGTCATGAATCAATAATGTTGGTGGTGTGTTCTAATTTTTGAAAATCTGTTTGCTTTTGATGTGTTCCAGTGGTATACTTTTAATGAACATGAATTCCATGTGTGAAAATGACATAAATTTTTGGTTGAGGAGGCATCAGTAGGGGAAGCAATGATTTTCCTATGGAGTTGATAGCTGATAGATTTATTAACATTCATAATGCCCTAGTTTTTTAATTAGTGTGTCCTTCCAATTGAGACAAGGTTGTTCCTTTTCTTGGCCTCATCTTTAGAAGAACTAATATTGGGTCAACCTTACACCATGCTAAAGATATAAATCTCACTGGGCATGATAAGTAGTTGTTATCTTGGTTGTATGATGGATGCATGGAACATTATGTTATTCCATTATTCATGATGGGGCATGATAGATTGAAATTATAATTATGATGGATTGACATGGAGAGGTCACAGAAAGCCGAGTAAGAACATTGGATTACATACAGTTGGTAATGGAATCAATTTAATGTCATGTCACATGTTTAATGATGGGAATGGGTTTCATGGTTAGGTAATGCGCTTCAAGGAAAGAGTCGTGGATTGAGATTATAAAATGGTAAATGGTGTGTTGGGAATTTTTGAACCCAACGCGATAATTCGAACGATACTTTATGATCTTGGTGGGTTGGTCGATGTTGTATTATCTTCAGATGGTTTTTCTTGGATGAGAAGTTTTTATGGTTGGTAGATTGTATAGTCCAATTTTTTTAACATGGTTAAAATTCAATTGTTATCATATTTTTCATTTAATGGTTGTGTTAATTGTATAAACATTCATTTGGATGATGTTTAATGAGTTGGTATCATTTTATGTATTGATATCAGGCTTCATCAAAGGCTCTAGGAGCTTCTTGGGTGGATCGAAAGGTTTTTGAAGCATAAGACCCTAAAAATTACATTTAAAAGGAATTACATAGGTGTTTTTATTTGTCGCACATGGTTATTCAAACCATGAGGGCTGTCTATGCATGATAATCTGGGTATCAAGTAGTGGCGCATTGTCTATGCACTGTCTGTCAAATCGTATGAGTTAAACAATAAAGATTACCTAGTTTTGAGTTTTGAGATAGTTTAATTTAATTAAATTTCTAGTTGAAAGGAATTTAAATAAATGATCTATTTGGGGTTTTGTTTAATATAATAAAATTTTACATAATTTAATAAAATGACATTGAGATGGAGAAGTTATTTAATTAAATTGAGATGAAAAGAATTTAATTTTTTTTTCAAATGATGATGAGTTGGTGTCATTATTAAATTTAATGTAGATGACTGGAATTTAATTAAATTACTTGTAAATAAAGAGTTGGGGGATATTAGAGAAGGGTCAAATTTAATGTTGATATTAAATTATGTTTAAATGAGGAGTTGGGATTTCATTTAATTAAATTCATGGTAAAGAGTAATTTCATTAATTAATGTGAAATGGAGGTTTTATTTAATTATACTCAAGGTTAAGAAGGATATAATTAGTAACTGTCAAATGGGGTTATTATTTAATTAAACTAAGATTGAGATAATTTAATTAAATAATGTTTATGAGTTTGAGTTTTTAATTTAATTCAATTGTGTTCATAGAATTCAATTAATTAACATGAATTGGAGAAATTATTTTGGTAAATTTGGATGGAAAGAATTAAATTAAATGATGATTAATGATGTGTAAAGGTTTTTTTTCATAAATTATATTGAGATAGTTTAATGATAAAATAATGTGTGGGAAAATTTATTAAATTTAATTCGGTTGGAATTGAATTTAAATAAATGATGTGTTAAATATGGAGTTTTGGGTTTTTCGACGAGGTGTGTAAATAAATTGATAATAATATAATATAATATATTATTATTATTATTATTATTATTAAATTAATCCTAATTTTATCTTGGTGTTATTTTGGAGAGAAATGAAAGAGGGTGAGGCACAAAGAAGGTGAGGTGTGACCCCTTCCATTTGCTCCCCCATAGTGAGGCGTACCACCTCCCCACCTACAGCTCCTCTTCATGCACCCGATTTCTTCTTGTTCCTTCAAGAATGTTGTCTGTCTCAGAAAGGTAATTCCTTCTATATGCATTTAATTCATCATGTCAGCTGTTTCGGCTCTCTGTCACTCAGTCTCTTTTAGGCCAAAACCCTACGGTCTAGGATTAATTCAGTTTCTTTATTTCTTATGACTTTTGTAGTGAAAAAGATGTTAGGGGACCTATTGTTTCATATTCTAGTTACTATCTATGATGATGATGTGATTTTTCATTATTTGGTTCATTGTAATCATTTTTAGGTAAGGCTAAACATTTTATAATTAGTTTTTCACCCCTTGAATTAGGTGCTTATGGTATAATTGGGATGTGGTTGATTATTTTGGTGTGTGTTGGTCCCCACTGCAATAATTTTTTGTACCAGTTGTTGATGTTAGGTGTTACAATCAATTCTATGATTGTAAGTGCATTAATGTGGAAGTTATTATGTGTGATCGGTTCACGGTTTGATTTATGAATATTTGGCTAAGCCAAATTTGTTGAGGTAGAGTTCTAAATTTTTCATAAATATTTTTTTTTGGGTTTTATTATTTTGATACGGTTCACTTTAATGTTGAAATAAATTTTTTATTTGGGTAATGATATGATTAATTATTAATTAATTTTATTATTTGAAAATGTGAAATAGATTATTAATATGATGAATAATTATGATTATTTAACGTGGATATGTTGAGATAATTAATAATGAATTAACTATGTGATTTGAAATTAAAAATAATTGGGCGATTATGTAAGAGTAATTATTTTGGTTATGTTGACATAATTACCTGTGAACTAATTATGTTCTTTAAGATAATAATAAATCTTGGAATTAATTATGAGATATTAATTTGGATTGGATTAAATATATAATTATTAATAAATAATTATCTTTGAAATGATAAATAATAAAGGGATTAATTATGTGTAATTAATTTGGTTATGTTGAGATAATTAATTAAGAATTAATTATGATTTTAAGAATATAATTATTCTAGGGATTAATTACTTGTAATTAATTTGGTTATGTTGAGATAATTAATTATGAATTAATTATGTACGTTGAGATGATAATTAGTCGAGGAATTTATTATGAGATATTAATTTGGTTAACTTGAAGTAATTAATTATGAATTAATTTAGTTCTTTGAAATGATAAATAATTGGGGGATTAATAATGAGATGTTACAATAGTTATGTTGATATTATTAATTTTTAATTAATTATTTGTTATGATATTATAAATTAGATAATTAACTAGGGGTTATTTATAATAAAATTATTTGTGTTATGTTGATATTAATAAATTTTGAATTAATTTTGTTATATTGAAACAGATGCCATGAAATAGTGAATCTGTTAATTAATTATGTTATATTGAAACAGTTTCATTATAAATAATAAATTTATGTATTAATTATGTGATATTGGTTTGGTTTCCATGAGAAAATTATTTTTTGAATTAATTATGTAAGTTTGATACGGCTATCATGAGATAAATAACTGTAGAATCAATTATATGATTTTTGGATAATTTTATTTTGATTAGTTATTTGTTAAAATAACTATGGAAATTGATGATATTAACTAATGTTTGAATTAATTAATGTTATAGTTATGAATATTTATTTCTTGTGATAATGAATGGAATTGTTGTGTTTAACAAGTTGTTTAGTTAGTAGTGAATATGATGTTGTTAATTTTTTGTTAAATTAATTAATAAACTCAATAAATTAATTTATGGATTCATTAATGGATGGGATCTCGGGGTTCTAGAAATTCTTTCTTACTCCCATGATAAATATATATGTATGATTGATAAAGGGATGTGATATATGGAATAATGCTCCAAATAATATGGGGGTTATAGACATGGCATTCTATACCAAACCTGTATGAAAATATTCTTTTATGTGATAGACACTGATGCTCCAAATACACATGGGTTTGGAGATAATAATTGATGCACCCAATCCTCACGAGGGTTCCAGACATGACTTTCTATATCCATTAATTTAAAATATAATGTGGGTCCGATTGGTCATACATGAATTCAATTAAATTGTTAATGAAAGTGGATATGATGTAATAATAGTAAATTTAATATGTGAAATTATTTATAATCTGGCACGGTCGGTATAGTTTTTGAGATATGGTTTTCTAGGGGAACTCAGAGATTTTTTCATTTAAATAAATAATATCAAATAATGTGTTTAATATTTTATTTATGTATTCTATATATATAGTTCTTGACCAGACACTTATTTGTAGCTGTGAGATGAAGCATGTCTTTCTGTAAGGTTTCCCTTAGGAATCGTGGTGGGTTGTAGTATATTTATTCAATTTGGTTAGTACATTATTATACCGACACACTATTTAATAATATTGAAATTTCAAGATTAGTCTTGATGAGAGGGTCTTGACCTGTTGAGATTTATATTTGACACTCTACTCAGGTCGTTAATGCAATAGGGAACCCGATTAGACTCTATGTGTTTTTCAGACATTGGATCTTACTTGTTGCTATTTTCTATTACATTGTAGTTATGAGAAATTGACAGAGTTTGAGCTCAGGATGCTCTTGGATACTCACAATGTGGTTTTGAGTCTTTTACTTATTTTTTATTAATACGTAAAACATTGTTTTTTCTTTATTTCCTTCATATATTTACCAACATAACATGCATGAATTATATAAACTGGTGTTGTCCACATTAATTATATAAATGACTATTAATTATATCTACATTTTCTATAATCTAATTTTGTTATCTATTTCCTATGTGAACTCTAAATATGAGGTTATAGTATCCCCAATGACTATCCATATACAATCATTGCTAGTTGGTAGCCTCAGTCGTACGAGGAGACGTGCTTGAGGTCATGTGGTTAATGGTCCAACAACTAGTT
The DNA here is from genome assembly GCA_963277665.1 of Viscum album. NCBI lineage: Eukaryota > Viridiplantae > Streptophyta > Magnoliopsida > Santalales > Viscaceae > Viscum > Viscum album. The sequence continues at coordinate 1,424,882,568 of OY728140.1, read as the reverse complement.
CTAGGGTAAGCTGAGATGGGACGTTACAGCCATATATCTCAAGATATGAATAATACCCATAATAATGAGTTATTTCCTCCTTCCCCTGGGAGGTAGAAACTCACTATTGAGTCCATTATGTGGAAACAACAACCAACATTTAGTGGATGTTTTTATCCACTAAATGTACAACTATTGGACAACTCAATGAAGAAAGAATGTTATATTATTTACTATTTTGAGATATTAAAGGTAACATTAGCCATTTAAAATTGTCATTGAGTGTCCCATAAATGGTTTTTTGTTGATTAAAAACTCTAAGATGAATGATGAAATCGATTTGATGGAGTGGGAAGACTAAGAAAACATTTTGTAAAATGTATTTCCCCCAAACACATCAAACAATTATAGAGAGATAGTAATTAGAGCTGAGGAAAAAAGAAGGTTATTTTTTCTGGTATTAAGAATAAAATATAAGAAGGATTTCAATGTACACCTTGGGGATTTTTATGAAAAATTGTAGAAAATAGATATATTATTTATTGTTTTAATACTAAACCTTCAAACATTCATGACATTTTGGAATTTGGAAGTTATGAATTTGTTTTTCAATGTAATCTCAATGTGGAGAATAAGTTTAGTGTATGGTCCCAAGGATATGATGATATTGAACAAAATATGTATTTTCATGATGGATGATCTATCGATATATCTGGAAATAAATATAAACCACTAACATGTCTAAAATGTGGGAAGAATCATCATGTTAATTTCCTTAAATGGACGAGGAAATGCTTCATGTCTAGGAGAGATAGACACCATGATCATAAATGTTGGAGAGATATGATGATTCAATACATTGTGGGGGATAAAATAATACCATGAACTATGGTTAAATTTTCAAAATATATGGATTAGGGGAACCAGTAAATAAACTACACTAAAAATTGAGTCTTTGAGGATAATCGGTATCAGCAGCCACTAAATACAAATGAGAAAGGGAATACTTATACCTTCAATAATGCTGAGGTGGAACCCAACAATGATGTGGTGATAGATTTTCTAGTTACTCATCATGAAAGTAGAATGTAAATATTGATTTTGGTTTTACAAATTATTCCATATCTTTATGTTTAGTAGAACAATTCAAAAAACCCCTCAAAATAATAGGGATGATTTATCTATGAGAAGAAAAAATGGGGAAATTATTACATCCAAAGTATATATCTCGTACAAAGATAATTATTATGGACCAAACCTCATATAAAATCAGGTATTCATTCATTTGGTTGTGTTTGATTTTGTATTTGACATGAACTTACTACCTTTATAAAAATCCAACATCAACTCTTGGTAAAGCTAGACCACTCTTCATATACTAAGGTATCCTCCAATTCCGTAAAAGAATAATAAGTGTGAGGAATCTCCAAAATTATAATGATATTACGTGGGGATATTATTTCCTTATGAGTAATATTATATAGCTCTAATAATTGAGAAAAAGGAGAGAATCAAGCTCTTGGACATGGTAATTGTGAAGGACTACAATGATATGTTCCCCAAAAAATAGAATATTCCACCAAATAACTGAGATGTTGAATTGTGAATTGAATTTATTTTAGGATTTAAACATATTTAAATGAAACCATATTGAATAGGAACAATTGGTTTTGAGAAATTTTAAAAGTATTTACAAGCTGATCTAGAAAAGTGTTTTACACAGTCGAGTGATTCACCATGGGCTGCACCATTCCACTTAATCGGGATGAGGAATGGATTGTTGTGTCTCTACACCGATTACCATGATCTCAAAGAAATATCATTAATAAATTTTCCACTTAGATTAATATATATCTAGTTCAATCAACTTTGTGGTTCCAAATATTTCTCTAAGGTGGACCTTCTGTCGGGAAATCACCAATTAAAGGTGAGGAAAGATGATATTCCAAATATTTCCATTCAAATGATGTATGGAAACATTGAATTCATTGTGATTACATTCAGATTAATTAATTATCTTGAAATATACACAGTCATAAGGAATAGAGTCTTTATATATTACCTAGAATAATTTCTCAAAGTCATTATCGATGATATTCTAGTATACTCCACAAGCAAGGAGAAACATTGTGAGATTTTCAATATTATTTTACAGACATGGAGAATAGAAAATCTTCATGAAATGTAAAGTAAATGAGAGTTATAGATGGAGGAATAATAATTTTTTGCTAATTTTATCACTAGAAAAGAAATATCTATAGACCCTTTAAGTATAATCAAATTCGAAGAGTGGCCCAGAACAACATCTGTAATGACGATCAGTAGATCTGATAGTTTAACATGGTATTACATGAGATTTCTGAATAACATCTCATGATAATCAATACCACTATCAAAGATAAATAAGAAGGATGAAATTATTGTATAAACCATATATTGTGAAGACTAATTCAAATATTTAAAAAAGAGGACTATCACTGTTCCAGTAATCACACTTTTGAAAACTAGGGAAGTATTTATGGTATAAAATGATGCTTAAATGAAGGTATTAGGTTTTTTAAAATTTTAAAATTATAATGTGATATCATACACCTATGTGAAGTTGAAAAATCATGTTAAAATGATTCCTGCATATAATCTGGCGTTAGCTATTTTTCTTGTCGTGTTGAAAATATGGCAGCATTATCTTAATAGGGATAACTGTGAAATATATACTGATCATAATATCCTCAATTTTATATTTAAATAGAATTATATGAATATACACCATGGAATATGTATAGATATCATCATGGATTATGAGAGATCAATACACTACCATCCTGGTAAAAAAAATAATGTGGCAGGTTCTCCATGTTGAAAGGATCCGAGACCATTATCAATGCTATGAATTGATAGGGATTCAATCATCTATATTTGAAAAGGATGGACATGGGAATCATTAAAGAATGAGCACCATCATTATTTTCTCAATTTATTACTCAACCTTCCCTCATGGATAAAACAAATGATGAAAAACAAATGATGTTGAAATTCAATAGAAGGTGGAATCCATGAGAAAGGCTAAATCCTCATAGTTCAAAATTGATGATGAAAGAGTTGAAACATTTGGGAAATGTTTACAGGTACCATCCAATCTCAAGATAATGAAATAGATTTCGAGTGATCCACATAACTCAACCTTCTCTATTCACATACGGAGCACAAATTTACATCAAGTTCTATGAGATAAATATTAATGGGAAAATATGAATAAAGTTATCATCGAGTATACATCAATGTGAATTGTATTTCAGTATGTGAAGAATGAAAGACAAAATCAAAATGGGATGATTCAACCATTACCCATACCCACATAGAAATGGGAAAACAATACAACTGACTTTTTCATTGGACATAAGAAGACATTTAGAAGAATAAATGCTATATCGGTTGTTATGGATTATCTTACAATGAAATCCAAAATTATCACACATTGACAAGAATTATGACTAGATGAATGTGAACAGATATACATCAGAGAAGATATATGGTTTAATGGAGTCCCACTATCGATTTTAACCAATTGATATCTAAGATCCACCTTCATGTTCTAAAAAAGAGTCAAACATTCTCTAATCATTGTGCTAAACAATATTACAGATTATCCTTTTAAAATTGATGTCCAATCCGAGTTCATATGTCGTACACTGGAATACAGTTTGGGATAATTTTATATGGCTTCAAAATATGATTTGAAAAACATCAACCTTTGGACAAGATTATATACAACAATAGTTTCCACTCAAGCATCCAAATGGATTCTTGTGAGGCCCTTTATATAAAAATATGTAGAACATCCACATTCTTGGTCAATGTTATTAAGCGTAAGCTGCTAAGACCTGAATTTTTTTATGAAATGATAGAGAAGGTGAAAATAATTCAGAAACACATTAAGGCCAGCCAAATACAACCAAAGATCTATGCATACAACAATTTAATTTACCTAGAGTTTAAGTATGGATAAATGGTATTACTCTGTTGAACTACTAGGACGAGTATAATGAGATTTACGATGAATGTAATGTTGAGTCCCAGTTAAATCGACCGCTTTGAGATTATTTATCATGTTAGAGATTTATTCTTTCAACATGAACTTCCTCCTGCATTTTCTCATGTAAATTATGTATTCTATATATCCCTCTTAATGATGTACATACTAGATCCTTAACATGTACTAAATCAATGGGCGGTGCAAGTGGAAATTGATCTCACCTATGAGGAGCATCTGATAAAGAGCTAGGACCTAGAGATAATGTTATATTGCAACAGACTACTCACCTAGTCAATGTACATTAATAGATCCATAAGTAAGAAGAGTAAATATTGGAACTATAGGAAGTAATTAACGATAAATACTCTCACTAGTTTTTGAAAATAATAAGGGGGAGAAATTTCATAAGGTTGGAAGAATTTAATGACAGAAGATTTTAACATTGGAAATTTAATTATTTTAATAATACCTTATATTATAAATGACATAAACTCATATAGATAACAAAATAAAAACATTATAAATTATGAATGGGTGGATCAAGAGGTATTTATAAGAAGTTAAGGAACCTATAACTGAGAAATAGTTACTTGCTATTTGGAATAGTAATGTGATTATTAAAATTAGAAAATTATCAAATAGAATAGTAAAATCATATATGAATGTATAAATAAATTTAGTAATATTGTAAATGAATGTTATATATATATATATATATATTAAGGTATAAATAAATAAATGTTTTATAAATTATTACGTTAGCATTGATTTTTTTCTATGTTATAAATATTTAATTATAATGTTATAATTAATATTATTATTTAGATGAAAATGTATTTTCACAAACTGTATTCATATGTTTTTATTTTTGGTTAGGATTATATGATATTTTTATGTAGCCTTACGTAATTTATCAAAGTGTTATAAAATTGATTATAATTTTAAAATCAGTATTTTTTTAATAAGTGGTGATTTTATTTTTTTTAAAATATATCATATTTAGAAAAATAAATTTCATAAAATATACTCCATTTTTTGAATTCTAGGCAAATAAAATTTGGTAAGGGTGATTTTGTGGCCTTTTCTAAAACAGTTCAATATTTGGTGAATAGTGAAATAGGAATTTTTTATTATTAAATTAATTCATGGATTATTGAGTCCTAGACTATCTATTGTTTATATAATACCCATTTCTCGAACTATCCTTCATAATTTTAATATATTTGGTGATAATTTTGAAATTATTCATAGTTTTGAGCCAAAATAATAAAATAATGAATTAAATACTCAAAAACACTCATCTCCTCTCACTATAAGTACCACCACTTATCAACACACCTCCAAATCCTTGATGCATGTGCAATATATGCCCACTCATATTACCAAGCCCATTATGACATCTGTGAACCTATGGTGTCAAGAAAAGATGAAAGTGAATCCCCTTTAGTGGGTTCACATAGAGAAGAATTCAAAATGTATAATCCTTTTTCTTTCCTTTTAAAATAATTTCATTTATTATTTATTATTCCCTCCTTGTATTACCTTATACAAGTGTCATGATAACTCTATAATATTATATATTTTGGTATTATATTTTATTAATGTAATAATCTATCATCAAACCACTTATCCTCTCCATTTTATTCTAAAAATGGAAATTTCTTTGGTGAGGTGTTGTTTTTTCACACACCAGCTCGGGAACCCTAGTAACCTAATATCCCAGCCAGCACTAACATGGCCTGAAGTTCATTCTAGGTCACCAAGGGTTGGTGACTAGGACCGGACATCATTCAAAATGCAAATATGAACTCATTTTTCACATGACATAGGAGAAGTAAGAGGATAAAGTCAACATGAATATAAAAGAAACTCCACTTGGAGTAAAGTTCAAGAATATAACATGGATTAAAAATACCAATGTACTACAACCGATCTACCAAAAAATGAAAACACCCACATATCCCCAAGGACATGAATTACCGTGTCCCATGATCAATAATGAGATACACCTCTTGGAGATCCCTTTCATTTTTATGAACCTAGAGGAAGGAAGTCTAAAAACACCCAATGTAAAATAGTAGGCTGTGAGACTAGGCTCATTAGGATACAAACAAATATTCCATAAAAAATTCATAATATTGTTTATCGAAATATAATATTTCAATTTTCAAAATAAATAGGTTTGGAAATTCAATATAATATTTAAAAAGAACATTATATTCTATTTAAAAATGATGGAAAATAATTTTAAACCACAGGATTTAGTTTACATGAGATGGATATATTTCTAAAACAATGGATTTAATAAAACAGTTCATATAAACTCTAAAAAGGCATATAAAGTAGGTATACAAAATTGGAATCCATTTTTAAATCATATTTGAATAAAAAAGTGATAAAAGTGGTCATCATCCAAGTAGGTAAAATAATATTAATTTGATATATGATTGTTCAATCTATAGGTGATTATCGTAAAATGAATATACTCACATCCACCTGACACTATCCAGAGGTGAATCAACGCCCTCTCATTGGGGATGTAACCCATCACATGTATGTTTTAAAACGTTTAATTATGTATAGTGTATCCAAATAACTTACAAACTACCTAAGGAATTCATTTGATCTTATATGATGAGAAATTTATATTATTACTAAAATTAGTGCAGTTAGATCCCATTCTTCCATTTAAAAATTCCATTTTCCCAATTTATACCAAAATAAGGTTTATTTTAAATATTCCCATTTCAAATGATAAAAGCACTGGGTTGGTATCAAATCATTTAATTCTATTTTCACTTGTATAAAATAAAATCAAAATAAATTCAATCCTTTTCATAGCACATTTTCTATAATTAAATTCAATAATTTAATTGTAATAATTTTTATCAAAACCAAAATTTAAATTAAATAATTTAAATCATATAACATCATTAAATAAACCCCAATTAAATGAAATTAGGGGTTTTCCAAATTTTCCTTCCAAAATAATTTCAAATCTCCAGATTCACCGGAGTATGGGTTTTTAAATTTATTAGAAAAAATTGGTGGAAATTTAATTTAAATCTGTAATTGAAATAAATCAATTAATTTAGGAATATTAAATTTCTATAATCATGATGGTATCGCCTACCTCTTCCGAAAAACTCAAACTTTTCAACAACGCCCATAAACGAGAACAATGGTGAAGAATACCTCAAATCTTATCCTAGAGTCAAAATGCAACACCACAAGGAATAGATCTAACAATTCCAAGACAATCCATTAAAAACCTAAGAGAGGAGAAATAGAGAATATTAATGAATGAGAGAAAAAAATTACCTAGGAATCACACCATATGATAAATGATGATAGAACACTGAAGGAATGGATCTAGAAGTGTTGGATATATTATAGAATGCCTATAAAAGACTTTGTTCAAGGGAGAATTATCTTCAGAGGATCGAAAATGAAATAACCATTATCGCTACATGTTATGAAAATGAAATATGTGTATTACATGAGGGGTAATACTAATACATGACTTTTAATACATGTGTTTTGAATACTTTGAAATGTGTTACATTTTTCGTTAAAACCTGATTCTCTAGGTAAGAAACTGAACACTAATTTCATCACATTTTTTACTGAAAACTCATGATATTTACACATCACAGTGTGAATCCGATCATGACCTGTTTTTAGGACCACTACGCAATGCGTATTCATCCTAAAAGTTTTCTAACCCTCTGTAACTCTACATGAAAATTATATTTGAATGTTATAATCCATACAATCTCTAACATTACTATTATAGTCATACATCCAATCCAAAATCAATCATACCCCATCAAATAAATTGAAATCTCCATAAAGTTATAAGGTGTACCTATCAAAATTTTAATGGAATTTTACAACATCTCGGCTATAAGATCATTTTATCCCCAGAAAGCCTACGAAGAAGTTCCATACAAGAAATATGTGGTCACTACTCTCCCATCAGTGCCTCACATTCCCACATCTCATGATTATCAGAACCATGATGTCATATCACACATACCAGAGTTATCTTTCTCCCATGATGTACCTTGGTTATAGAATCAACTAACATATGTGTTTTCTTATTCAATGCTAAATCAGGTTAAATTTCATGATTATTATAGATCAAAACGTGCTATGGATTAGAGAGATGCATTCCCAGCTATGAAACCCGGAATACATTATGTATCAACATTAGTTGTGGTGGAAGTGATAAATGGTAAGAAACTTTCCCTGAAAGCTCAATAACCTCAAAATGTTCTACAAAATGAGGAGAATGCTTTTGTTTCCTCCCATGTCATCGATGACCCAACTATGGTCAAACATTCTTGAACAGCAGATCAAAAATTAAAAACATCGAAGGTATAAAACATCGATCAACATAACATTTATATCAGCTCTTCTCTATCAACATAATCTGATGAATCAACTAAATCTAAGCTATTGTCTCCAGCACAATTCTTGGTCCAACAAATGAATTTTCACCATCCTCTAACAAGCCCAATAGAGATGTATAAGGATCTCCATACAAGTAATAAAAATGAACCATCCAAACATGTAATGTTACCTATTGATATAGTAGAACTCAACTATCCCCAAGTGATCATTCCATGTCATACCAATGTCATAAAGATAGGTGTGATGCATATACTTAATAATCTGTATTGAAATATTTGTTCTGGTCATCCTAATACGGATGGATGTCCATGCCCAAATGAATATGAGATCCCAGTTCCTCTGGATGTCCTCTTTAAAATAATTAAGTAACCCTGTGATCTCTATTATAGACTATATTATATGGGACTTCAGGAAAATGAACTATCTATCACACATAGAGACTTCATTACTACTCAACATTGTCTTTACCTATAATGGGAATTAAATGAGCCGATGTGGTCAGTATGTTGATCACATCCCATGTCCCATTTTTTATTTTTTTGGGTATGAGACAAACCATCCATAAAGTCCATATATATCTCTTCCCAGATCCAAGTATAGACTAGATGTGTATGTAGTTAAAACAAATTGTTTGGTGCTCGGCATAAAATTAATGGAATGTATAACAACGAGAGACAAAATCCACAATTTCTCTCATCATCCCTAGCCACCATAACTACTAAAACATATCATAGAACATTTTTTTGGATATAGCTTTCACTACCCACTGGGAATTATGGAAATCTCATATCACATCCTTTTTTCCTATTAAATGAACAATGAATCTATTCCAATAGAACAAAACACAACCTTTAGTGAAAAACTCGTGGGAAACTATCTCCCCATAATAAAGGTAGTCCATAATTCTACAGAATTATTAATAAAGTTAATTGATCTTGAAGAATCATCTCGAGAAGAGTGGATGATTACTGAATGTTGGATAATAAAACTACATCCGCTTTCTCCTGAACACTATAATGAAACGGTGTGAAGTGATCTATCAAATTCCCCTCCTTTAAGGATTCATTCATTTTCTAGGTTGGATGATTCCTGCTTAACGCATATACAATGTCATTCCCTTTTCCAATGGTATAAGAGATGTCAATGTCAAATAATTGTAGGTACTCGAAAAAATTACTTTGGAGAAGGTTTGAATATTTTAGGTATGATATAACTCAAGATATTGTGGTCTGAATAAATGAAAAACCTTTCTCTATAATGTTAATACTGCTAACTCTTCATCGAATGCATCACAAGTTCAATTTCAAGATCAGGGGTAGGATAAGTCTTCTCATGTAGCCTAAAATGATGAGATCCATTAGCATCTACATGGACGTTCTGCATAAGAAAACATCCCACGCATAAACATGATAATTCAAAAAAGACAACATATCCATGTATAGCCTCTGGATGATTAAACACTAGCGCATCAGTCAAAAGATGTCTTAACTCTATAAAGAATTCTGACATTTATCATCCCAATAATGCTTTACCTCCTATTATATTAGATCATCCATCAGAGAATCCAATTATGATAAGTCCTTCATAAACTTGTGGTAATGTCTGGATAGTCCAATGACGTTATGAAACATAATGACATTTTGTGGTATCACCCATGTCATAACATCCTTCACCTTCTAAAGATAAATAGGTATACCTGGTTCAAATGCTGCCTTTCCTAATAATTTTTCTTCTTGAATCCATAAATCACATTTTGAGATCATGGTTTATAGTTGGTGACTTCTCAAAAGACTCAAAACTATTCTCATATGATGCACATGTTATTGGTCAGATTTAGTGTAAACAAGGATTTCGTCCCCAAATTCCACTGTAAAAGGTATCCAGATACTCATAGAAGGTAATTTTCATCAAATCCATGAATGTTTTACGATCATTTTTCGTACCAATGGTCATAAAAAGTTACTAATAATGTTCTTACATGCTCGTAAAGGCAGTTTTCTAAATATTATATTCTTTTATCCTTATGTGAAGGTAACAAGACCGATGATAGATCCTTGAAAACAACTTCTCAACTTTGAAATGGTCAAAAAGATCATCAATATGTGAAAATGGATACTTTTTTATTATTGTGACTTGATTGAGATACAAATAATCAACACATAGGTGAAGATATTCACCAAAAATTTTATCAATGAGAATTGGCGCTGCACAATGTGAAACAGTGGGGTATATAATGCCATACTCAAGAAGATCATAAAATTATGATAACATCTCTATCAGTTCAGCTCGATCCATGTGGTAGGATGGGATTAAAATCATTTGAGTAGCAGAAATTACGTCAAAGGAGAAATCCACATCCATTACTAGTGGAAGAGCATAGAAAATGGATGGAAACATTTTAGGAAACACAATGATGAATATAGGGAGACTATTTCTAAAAAATTATTGCTCCATATGAAAATAAAATGGTGATATCAAGTTCCCAAACTCTAGATAATAAGTTCCTTCCGTTCTCTACCTTGGGTCCCAATCTCCTTGAATGATAAGAGAGAGACCACTATGTGTCATAAAGCATACTCTTCTAAGATATTAATCAATACGGGCTTTATTAGAAATAATACAATCAATCCTTAACATAACAAAAATAGATTTAATAACAAGGACTAAAAAACTCCAAGAAAGCTCTACATATGAAAGAGAGAGGTCAAAATCTGGACTATAATGAACCTAATCACTTTTCGTGCCAATGGGTGGAGTAATATCAATTTCACAAGATATTTTCTCCAACATAATATTAATAAGATTAATAATATCGGTTGAAATAAATGATTGAGTTTCACTATTATGAAATAGTGCATTCCTTAATGATGGTTCTATAGTAATGGTACCTCTCACGGTCTTGTGAACCATGTCTACTTCTTCTAGATACTCTTCCACTCTATGAAGAAGCTTTGTTCTCGATTACTAGGGATAGAACCCATTTGTACAAAAATTAGTTGGTTTCCCCATAGTTTTTGGAGAATATTATAATCATGCTATACTACGTAGAGTAGAGAAAATTTGGTATAATCTTTATCAGTTCCCCAAACATCCACTTGAGCTACAATACTTGGGTCCCTCATTGAAACCCCTATTATAATTTCATGGTTTTCAACAGAGATATCATGTTAATAAACATTCTCCTAGAGTTGTAGAATGTTTGGAATGACTCTTCCATGGAGTACCATCATACTTGGATTTTCCATTAAAAGAACTGACAATGCCACTAGTAAAAAAATGATCTCACTCTAACCCTAAATTTCCATCCAGGATCATCCCCACCATAATTTCCCTACAAATTACATCATCATACATCAAAATCATTGATAAGAAAACTAAGAATAGATATATGATTTAAGACTCAACTCAAACCACCAAAACTTCATCCTCTAATTAAATAAAATAACATGTGCAAACTGCACCAACTCAGAAAAATGATTTTAATACTTAGTCTCAAATATTTCTAGTTTCCCAATCTTGTAAAAATCCAAAAACCATGGCCAACACCATTTATTATGGATATAAATAGTTGGTTAAAGAAACAGGAAGCGCATCCACTCTAATCCCTCAATTTCATTGTTTTCACCATCGTTTCCCACCATGTCATGCTTAGTACCTCTAGCTCAATGGTAGAAGACTTTACCTTTATCTCATTCAAAGTATCCAATCAACACATATAAACATTCAATCATGACATACCATTCCTCATCATTTTGAGGCGAGATGGAGCCTTGGAAAACTGGTGGTTTCTATTGAAGGAACTCATGAAAATGATTTTGATGATCATACTTATGAGGATCCACATTTGGATCCTAAACAAGAACTACAAGTGGTGGATGTCCCTGAGAATGGAAAATACACATGATCACCTCAAATAGATTCAGATCCATAGCAGGATTTTCTTGTTGAGATTCTGTAGTAGCCAATTCCTTAGTATGATTTTTAGGTCTTCATGGAATAATAATGCTACAAAACATAATCTATCAAAAGGAATACATTATATTAACACCCTGATATAGTAATGAGAGAAAATATTTTCAGTATAAGGAACTAAACAAGATTAGTATTTCCCTATATCGAAATAACAATAAAAATTATACTAAAATTAAACCTCAAGATAGCTTTCCCATACCACTCTTAGAAAAATAATGTTCTTTATGGTGAGAGGTGTACATGAACTCAATCAAAACTTCCTCATATGTCTAGACAAGATTTCACAAATGCATACTGATTTTAAGAAAAAAATCACTAACCTCACTTTGATAACACTTTTTCACAAACCTGCTTGGGTGACCTTGTAACCCAATAACCGAGATAGACATAACACAGTCTTAAGGGCAGTACCAATCCCCATGGGCTAGTGATTAGCACCATGATTCATACAACATGAATGCGGGAATGATTTTTTCCACAGACATAGTAGAATCAATACAATCATTTCAATAATAATATAAAAGAAACATGACTAGGAGTTAAGTTCTAGAATATAACATGGCATAAAAACCCCATAGAACTACAACCAAAATACAAAAAATAGGGAATACAACCCCAAGGGTCCTGTGGACACAACTCACAAAGTCACAAGCTCAAAATCATGATCCACCTCCAAGAGATGCATTTTATTTTCTTAAACCTATATGAGGAATTCTTACTGAAACACAATGGAAAATTTTTTGTGTGAGCCTATGACTAGAAGGATACCAACAAATATTTCATAATAGTTGAATAAATATTGATTATCCAAATAAAATATTTCATTCTTCAAAATAAACTATTTTTTCAATTCACGATTATATTTACAAAAACTTGTTATGCAGTTTCAAAATGATGGAAAATAATTTTAAAGGCTAGGATTTACCTTAAAAGAAATGTAATATGTCTACAAAAGTTTCTTAAATAAAATAGTTACATAATTTTTTTTTTGTAAATCTAGAAAAATAATGTAATGATGTTTTACCACATTGGAAAAAAATTATATCTCATATACAAATAAATAACCGAGTAACACGGCCATATTCCATTTAGGAACGATTGTATTAACTAACTATAGGATTCTACACTCTCAATGTGATCTCAACAAATGAGTGTACTCACATCCCCTTGACACTATTCAGTGGTGACTCGTCACCCCGCCATGGAAGATGTGACATGTTGAATGTATGTTTTAGAACATTGTAATAGCATATAGTTTATCAGAAATAATATCCCCAACTACCTAAGGATTTCATGTGAACTTACATGATGGGAAATTTATTTTAATACAACTTAAAATTCAATTAAATCCCATTCTTACATTTCAAAATGAAAATTTTTCCATTTAATATGTAAAAATGTTTTAATAACAAATGTGCGCATTTCACAAGATAAAACCACTAGGATTCTATAAATTCATATTAACTCATTTTCAAAATATTAAAATCCAATAAAACCCAATTACATATTTTTTAGAACTCATTTTACCCAATTAAATTATACAAATTTATTGAAATAATTTCCATCAAATAAACCATTTAAATTCAACAATTTAAATCATCCGAATTCTATAAACACATGCCAATTCAATGGAATTGTGTTCTTTTGATATAAAATTACAAGCCCATTAAAAGTATCCTAATTCACTAGAATCATTTTTTATCAGTTTAATTGAAATAAGATGTATTAATATGAATTTTGATCATAAATTGAAAAAAATTATGAAATTTAGGAATAATAAATTTAGCTACTAGGGATTTAACCACCTATATATTCTTGAAATTCCAAACTCAAAATGTCACCTGATTACAAAAATAATGGTGAATAATACTTCAAAAATAAACATAGATGAATTATTGAACACTACAGGGAATAGATGCATCAATTCCAAGATGATCCCTTGCAATCCCAATTGAGGATAATGAAAGAAACCTAAAGAATTAGAGAAAACTATTTTCCTAGAATCACACCATAAGTGAAACTAAAATTAAATTCCAAAGTAATGTATCCATAAGTGTTGGATAAATTTTTGGTCACCTTGGAATGCTAATGGTCAGAGGAAAATGAACTGGAGAGGAGCCAAAAATACTTATCCCACCACACTTCCTGTTTTAAAAAAAACATCGGGGTGTTACACGACATGTAATACCAATACACAACATGTAAAAATTATGTTTTGTAACAATCTAAACACATTCCATTTTAAATTGAAAATTTCAACTATGGGTTAAAAATAAGTTATTAATTCCATCATGATGTGTATTGGCAATTCAGAACTTGTACCTCTCACAGCATGAATCTTATCATGACCTATATTCAATATTATTATATGACGTGTATGCCTCTAATAGAGCGTGTAACCTTATAAAAGTATACATGAAAATATGGTTTAAGGTGAGACTCCAAAAAATCACTAACGACGCCATTATAGGTATCCTCCCCATCCAAAATCTACCCTACACCATCAATGAAATAGAAAAAGTAAGACAATGTTTAAGGTGTTTCTTTCAAAATGGTAATAGGTTGTTACATGTTTTATCACATTCAAGGATTAAAACATTTCATTTTAATTTACCACATTCAAAGAAATTATCAAAACCATAATATTTATTTAAATAGATTTTAAAAATAGGTCTATAAATTTTTTATTTTCTAGATCTAGATTATATGAAAAATAATAAATTGTAAAACAATACAAGTTCATTCTGATCGAAAACCACAAAAATAATATAAAAAATTATCATTATCATTTTACCTAATGAATCATCCACATATCTAATAAAAATATATTATATAAGACAAATTATAACACTATAGGTTCATTAATAATATATAAAATTAATTTTGGATAATTATCCCCATATTATACAATCTTTTATACATGTATAAAAGTGTACAGATAATGAAAATGATGAATAAGAACACTCTTGTATAATGAAATTGATCACTATAACTCTTTATAATAGCCATAAATGAACATAATAAAATTATAATGGATCAAATAAATATATAAGATGTTATTAATTTATTAATTAATTAAAATTATTTGATTATCTAGGATATGTTTGTAAAGGAATCATTCAGATGTATGGCAAGGGTGTTCCAAAATCCAATTTCCATTCACTGGGTTATTCCGCTGACAAGCTTATTATAGTATAGATGTTCATTTAATTTTCTTAAAATATAATTTCTTTGACCATAAAATTTCATTTTTGGGATTTAAATGATCCTAATAATATTTTATGGAAAATTCAAATATTTAAACAAAAAACACTTCCTTCTACAAACACAAGTTTTACATCAATTTTTGTACTTTATTCATCACTCAAAACTGATGATTACTATATCAAGTAAGTTATTTTTTTCTTTTTGGAACCAAATGGTTTATTCATGAATGTATGTTTTAAAAAATTCCCATAAAACCCATTATCATTTCATCATCTTATTTTGTGTCTAAGATTGTTATATATTCTATGTGGAATGCAGGATTATGTGAATGTTATGATGTGACAGGTGCGCCTAAACATATATAGTACTCCAATTCAATAGCTAATGTGATTTATCTCATCAAATAATGTGAAATATGTGTAAACATGATGATATATGTTTTTCAAAATAATGATGATGTATTAATTATACACACATGTTATGCGTGAACATGATTTTAGATTTGTTCACAGCTTTGTGTGGTAGTTTACCACTAAGACATGATGTATCATTTTTATAATTTTCTAAATTACATGAAATTATCTAATTCTTCATCTCTTGTTTTTGATGACGACACCATTATTATGTTATGTTAATAATGATTATTAAAACCCACATTATATTTATTTATGTTTTAATCTATCCTCTTAATGAGTATTTGGCTCACCCATTTCATTGATATAGATCCTCAGATAATTATTTATATTATGGGGAAAATAAGGACCACTAAGAATATTGAGAGTAATGAATTAAATAATTTATATGTTTTATTACTTATATGTTATGTTTGGTCCAAATTTTTACAATACACTAAATCATTGGATCATGGTTTCGTAACAATTTTATGTTTCTTATCATTTAAATGATGTAATAAAAATGTTTGAAAAAGTAGGTTCACTGTAGAAATAGGGTAATATTTTCATAAAAATTATTTTTCTAAATCATATTATCTATATAAGAAGCTAAAATGAAAGTAATTCATGTAATCTACATAGATATCCAGATAATAAAAAATAAAAGGATATTAAAAGAAATGGATATTAAAATGCTATTCAATGTAAGTTAACACATATATAATCCAAAATAAAAATAATATTTTATAATGAACCCGCAGTACTTTGATAACTTTTGAATATGAACCCCTATAAATGAAACAAAATTAAAATATATATTAAATTAAATAAATGTTAATATAATAATTAAATGATATATAAAATGGGCAGTATAAATAACACAAAAAATAAATAATTGGTTACTATGAAGTATTTCTCATAAGAAATATGATATGATAAACCCTTAAAAAGATCGTAAAATTTATCAATTAGTTAATAAATTAATTTTTTATGTGTGAAAAATGTAAATCCACCTATAATAATTAGAATAAAAAAAATTAGAGTACATTACAAAACATAATATTAGAATAAAATAGACAAAGAACAAGTATTGTAACCTAATGAAATGAAATTGGGTTAAAAAACCACTACCTTAAGTATAAAAAGGAACATATAAACATAATATCGTGTATAATGAAATTATATTTATTCAATATTTTTTTAACGTCTATATTTTTGTGAATAACATTATTATAATCCCTTTTATATCATTGATTACAACTCATTATATATTTATTAAATCAGTTAAGTCCAAATATGATGTTATTAAGACATATATTTCAAAAAGATAAAAAATTTATCGGTATTCCAACTACGGAAACATATGACTTTGTTTAAAAAAATATATAATTTTAATGAAATAATTATAATTTTTATAAAATATAAACTTTATTCAGAATCATCAATGAATACACGACATAAAAATGAATAACATCACCTCATAGAGGTTTTAGTATAGATATATTCATAAGCATCATAGTCATTTTTAATTAGAGGATGGGTAATGAGGTATGAAATATATTATACTTATAGAATCATAATTATTTCATAATTAACATATGTATTAATTTAATCAGTCATGATGTAAAAAATTGAATGATGATGACCAAAAATGAATCATATAACAACATTGGGGTGGTAGGGTGCACATACTCTACAATGATACATTCATTTCCCTGTTGAAGGAAATGTGGTAGAAATTTTTTTTCCCAAAGACATAATAACATATAATTATATTCATACTAGTAAATAATTTTTTTATTATTTATAAAATAGATTTATTGGATGTATAAGATGAAATAAACTTTAAATGTATTGGTTAAACAAATTACATCGTCTTTTAGATACATACTATGGAATACACATTAAACCTTATTAAAATAGTCATTAAAGTACACTAGAAGACCTATTAAGTGGAAAATTAATATAAAAAGGAATTATTTCCAAGGTTGGATAACATTGATTTCTAAATACTTTTCAATAAATTAGAACATGTGGTTCCCTATTATACAGGTTGGAAAGGGCCCACGTTGAATTACACAAATTTTTTAAATAGAAAATATGTCATAATATTGTATAGTAGTAAAAAGGGAAATTGTAGAGACCCGAAGCCTGCCATACATGGACGTTAAATTACTTTTGAGGAATACTTAGTACATAACAAAAACATACACACAAGGACCGTAATAGTTTAGTGTCTTTGGAAACTCGGAATATAATCTTCTAATCGTGGTGAAAGATCTTCAACATCTCCCATAAAGATCTTTTTTTTAAACCTCAATCCTTACTTTATGTCCTGGGGAAAAGAAAACATAAAAGGGTGAGCTCAAATGCTCAGTAAGGGTAAACAAAAGAAATATCAATCACGTCATATTCATAAGAACATATCTTTTGGAAATATTAACCTGCAAAAGAGATCATAATTTCATAACATGGGATAAATCATAGTAGTGAAATGTAATCCTAATAATCATAACGTAAAACATGAAACTTTGTGGCATACACACATAATCATAGAGAATCATTTCTTATTAGTCAAGACTCATTGCCAAGACTATCTTAGTGGACAAAGTCCATTTCTGAACCGAGTTCACTCCCCGTTTCAGTCCTATTTCACTGAACCAGTATAACCTACCATTCCAGCCATGTCTATATCATGAGATATAAAATCTTTACCTAATGCATTGGAGGGAGATATAGGTCCCACCCATCTCATAATTATACCATTCTTATGTGTGCCACAAAATCATAAATCATACATCATTACATAACCCATGTAATAAAAATGGGATTCTTAAACAACATGACATCATAAAACAATTCATATAAGATAAAGGAATTCATAAAAATAATTCCATCACAACATAATAAAATCAATGTAATAATATGAATAGAAATAGAACTCTATATTATCTTAGATGGAAAATAATTTTGATAAAACACTTGAACTCCATTCTTGAGTAAAATATCCTTTCTACTTCAAAAACATTTTTCCTTTCTTAACATGTCATACAATTTTAAACTAAAAGAAGTTGATTAAAAATAAACATGAAAACTTTTAAAGTAATCTTCTTGTAAATAATGTTTTAAAAATACATTCATGCCTTATAAGTTAAAAAAACATTCTTCTCGTACTTTTGTCGGAAAAGTCAAAAAGTACCTCATACGAAAAACGACAAAAGATTCCTTTCATATCCTTTACTAAAAACTCACCGAAGGGTAAAATTGGATTGAAAAAATTGTAGGTGGATGTAAATAATATTACATATTGAGGAAACGTGGATGTGGATGATAATATAAACCCCAGTAAATACCAAAGTATAAACAATCTCGGATAAAAATGAGATTGTGATATTTCCCTTACCTTAGGTCTGATTTGCTTCGTATGTGTCCGAACCTCCTATATAATGATTTAAATAATGTCATTGACTTATTCCAGAATCATACTCATTGTTATGATATCATATATGGTTCACTTATGGATTTATATTACCCGTTCTTTTGTAAATTCCATGTTAAAGAGCGTTTTGGGTAAAATCGTTTCATTTATCGTCCGTGTTTTGACTTGTAATTATTCATATGATTACTTAGATCATGATTACTTAATTACATAATGTAAAACATGATTAATATATAATATATATTCAGAATATATATATATATAATAGATTAGTAAATGGAAAGAAATACACCGTTCATGGAGATGGTAGACTGTACGTAGGCATGAACGCTGTTTTCTTTTCCTTATTGAGGTGAATGGAATTAAGTAGATGACATACATATATATACACTTAAATCCAGAATCATTATTATGTCATATATTTCATTATTACTTATTATATATACTTTATAATCATTCATGAATGGTTAACGTGGAGAATGAATCTCATCGCGTCGTGGAGACGGTAGTCCGTACGTACGCACGAGCGATGATATCGTTCTCATGATCGTGGAATTGTATTGGAGTGTATGTATACTATTTCAGAATCAATATCACTTTACAATAATCATATATAGTTATTATGTACACCATTATACCCATCCAAGTAAGGTGGTGGTGGAAAATAGATTACACCACGGTGTGGAAACAGTATTCCGTACGTACGCACGCGCGGTGATTTCATTTTCCGTAGGATGGATAGATGGTGAAATAGGGTTGTTTCATACTTATAATAACATATAAATATATGAGTGATACTGATGTTATTACTTCATAATGAAACATCCTATGAAGAAGAAGTGGAAGAATAAATAAAGATGAAAGAATTGGTAATGGACATTACCTCTTCTTTGAAGCGCCTCTTTGAGATCTCTTTTTAGGGCACTAACATTGGTCTTTGAGGAAGACCATAACCTCTAGGATGTTTCTAGGGAAGTGGATAAGGGAATTTGGCAGGGGTTGTTTGAGCGTGAAGGCTCAATGTGGTGTGAGGAAGAGAGGGGGGAGGTGCCCTTTTATAAGGGAAGAGAGGGGTACCTTTGGAAAAACTAAAAATATTATTTTATTATAAATTCAAGTTCGGTTTTAAATAGCTCCAAATTGATTTATTTCGATGCTAAGGTGGGGATGGGTCGAAATCCTCTCATCCAATAGAATTTAGAAAAGTTGTGGTTCCTATTTTAACCTTATCATTTAGATTTGTCATTAAGTTAAATAATTGTACTTTTACAGTGTCTTCTTCTGTCCTTATACTATAAGGTTAATAAACTTACAATAACAAGCCAAAAGAACCCCAAGATGTATATTATTAATATATATAACCTTATATAAGTCATTTTTCCGATCCTTGGATTTTTAGGAATAAAATAACCATTAATAATATAATATTTGTTTTAAAAACATTTTTATGTCAATTTTGAAACTATATTGTAATTGATTTTTGTGAAAATCATAACAGAATTATTAGTTCTAAAAAAGTTAATTAAATAAATAATAACATGTCATATTAACCTATAAAATTAGTTGATTTCATAAAAAGTCTGAAATTACATTTATTTGGGTATTTATAACATCAATTATGTCAATATTTCATTAATAAGATAATTACTGCATCATCTTTGTGTCATAAAGAAATTAAATTATTTAATGTCTAAAAATTAAAAATATAATACCATTATGTAGGAAATCGGTTTAGATTTCTAATGACTATTTATAGTCGAATTTATCTTATGTATAACCCTATATTAAAAATGATTTACTTATTAAACGTTGATTTTACCTATTTTAACCCTTCTTTAAATAAATTAATAATAAATGTCCTAATCTAATCCAAGTGGGCCTAAATGGTCATATTTTATTCCTAAGGTTGTTTTTGGTCGAATTACACATATCCAATAGAATTAGGACATGTGTTAGGGTAATAATAATATCTTTTTTACCCTTAATTACCCTATTTACTTTTCACCATGGTAAAAAAAGTAAAATGTTACTATTCACCAAAAATTAGTTTCATCTCATTGAACCACATTTTACTTACTGACATCAACCGTGTCTCTCAGATTTTTGAAATTCCACTCACAAAAGCGGTAAAATTAAGTTTTATGAAAAATTCATTTTTTTAACTACCACTTATTGGTTTCACTATTCATCAAAAAATGAATGTTTCCAGAAAAATACCAAAAATTAGGCCTAAGATATATTTGATATTATGAATTAAAAAATTAAGTATATTTTACCAAATTAAAAACATATCGGTTGCATTAATTAATTTAAAAATTAAATCTCGTCGCCAAAACAAATAGCATGCTTTTAAGAGATAATAACTATCAAATGATTGACAATTGTTTATGTCTGGTTTAAATGTGAAATTACATCCAATGACCAACATTATATTAAATTTTAAAAATATATTCTAAATATACTTTAAAAAAACTCAAATTAATAATTTATCACTATTAATTATTTCTATTAAAAAGGTTGTTTTTAATTAAAATTTAGTAATTTTCACTATTCCTTAGAAAATGAAAGTTATCTGAAAAGTACCAAAATTTCTCCTTATGCTAATTTCGATATTCCGAATCCAAAAATGAAGTCCATTTTGAAAACTAAAATTTAAAAAAATTTAAGAAGTGGTTATTACTATTCATAACGGATAGTTTTAATAATATTTTAATCGCATATCGTTGTTTAGTGAAACTCAGTATTGCGTACTACACACGCTATTGAGGAAGGTCGTGATTGTGTGTAATGCAAGGAAATTCAATGATGCGTGTTGTGCAAGCTCCTTTTTGTGTATCGTACAAGACAATACATTAATGAAATTAAAAAGAATATTTTTCATAAAATCTCGGGCTGTTACATTCTACCCCCCTTAAAATGAATTTCACCCTCAAAATTCGTCGGGGTTATAAATGGTTTACTACTAGAAAGTTTATTTAATATAAACCGACATCGTAAAAAGGAATACCAAAACCAATCTTTAAAAACAAAAGTATGAAACGTAATGGTTACCCAAATAAACTAATCACTAGGTTTCCACATAGGTGAAAATATGGATATGGAAGAGAAATCTAACCATCATGTTCGGATGGAAAGTGGTAGAGAACATGGCTATGGAAAAGTCAGCAATCACAAAGCCATAAATTTGTGAAGATCTAAGGTACCATCTGATTCATCAGATATAAGAGCACTAGGACAACATTTTTGGTTTTCAAGATCATTTCCCTAAAGTTGAGGAAATTGGAATTAGAAGAAATACTTTAGTGATTTCGGTATAGTCTCAACGTTTGTCGTTATTTGGACAATTTCCACTTCATCTCTTAATGAAATGAAGTTGAATTTGTCATTCGTGATGTGTTAGCAGATCATGTGATAAAATGATGGGTCATTTCATCTGTCTCAAACAAAAGGTTAGAAATGTTATCAAAAAAATACATAAGTCCATCTATAGTGAGATTAATCTTATATGATTCCTAAAATGGACTTATACTTCATATATCATACTTCTTAATATAATAAAACTAGTTTATACTAAACAGGGACTTCCTGTAGGCCAGTGGTAGGTGATAAAGGCCAGTCTCACTTCGGTTGTGGGTTCAATTCCCACAGCCTTGTCCGACGCGATGGGCTGTCTCCCGTCCTACAGGTTGTCCTTTTTCTAAATATATATTACTATAACATCCCATAAATAATATCAAAAAAAGTTATATCATTAAACAATACTAACTTATGTCCAACATAATCTATTCAAATCTTTAATACTATCTAAAATACTTCTGTCCAAGCTCATAGTATAAAGAAAATGATCACGTGAATTCCATCATTTATCCCCCATATATCATAAGATATATCTTGTTGGTCAAATTAAAAATATGTGAATACCATAATCATGTATTCTCTTGAAGAATGAATATCCATTGAACCTTAGTGAAAACATGAATGCAGTTAAAAGTTAACACTTTCCACATACCAAAATCCTCAAAATTCTATATCCTCAAACCATGATATAACTTAGTCCTTATATCAATCATGAGCTCATGAATACTATCAAACATATTAGATTCTATTTATCCCTTCATTATGTGCATATCATCTGCTTTCCAAAAATATTTCAATCACTTTTCATGGTTACCGATGCCATAAAATTATTGAAAACCACAATAGACCAAAACATAAATATTCCAATATTCCATGATACTATATACAACATTATTCTAGAATCCCATTACATAAACACTTAATCATTCCACCACATCATTGTCATATTCAACATCGCCAATGGTGATCACATGTGATTTCCCTTTTTCCTTTGCCTTAAGTGGTTGCTCACGTCGATCATCACTAACCCATGGATTAGGGCATTTATTAGCATAATGCCCCATTTCCATGCACTTGAAGCATTGAAGTGTTGTTGGTGCGTTCTCTGCAGTCTTTTCATTATTCACATCATTAGAAACCCTTTTTCCATTACTTCGACACTCAGCTTCTTGATGACCTTCTTTTCCACACTTAAAACATTTTCTAGTCCATTTAAGATAGTCTCCACCATGCTTCTTTCCACACTTTGAGCAAAAGGAAACATTCATCTTCTTTTCACCATTATTCTGAGATTTCTCCTTGAACTCCATCTTTCGTTTCTTGTCAAAACTATGAGATGGATAAGTAACACCAACTTCCATTTCTACCTTGATAGCACAACGCACAATTTCTTCATAGTTACTGAGGTGTCTTATAGCTAATTCTCTTCGAAGATTTGGTTTTAAGCCACTGAAGAATCGATCAACTTTACTTTCACGTTGGATGATAAATCCAGATGCATAGCTTGCAAGCCTTGTAAAATTCGCATTGTATATACCAACAGATTCTACATCCTTTTGCATTAGTTCAAGAAACTCCTTCTCTATCTTTGTTCGAAGAATACGAGGGAATTATTTATTGAAAAATAAGTTCTTGAACTCGTCCCATTCCATGGACTCAATTTCATCTCTTTGCCTCGTATTCTTGATAAGATTCCATCATTTATCAGCTTCACCTTACAAAGGATATACTGCTAAGATGACTTTATCATGTTCAGAACATTGAAGAACAGAAAATATATTTTCAGTAGTACTGATCCATTGTTCAGCAACAAGGGGATTAGAAGACCCACTGAAAGAAGGTGGGTGTTTCCTCATGAAGGACTCAATAGAATATTTTTCCCTTCTCTGCTCATTTGGAAGTCCAGAATGATTCATAGCTTGTATAGGTATAACAATAAGATTTTTCACTCCATCTCCCATAACGTTTGTTTGTTCAGGAGTACAATCATTGCATTATCCATTGCATTAATCAACACGGTTCCTTCGGGTTCCAGCCATCGTCTAAAACCCAAAAAGAATAGTGTGAGAGGCAAAAATAATGCTAGGGAAAACAACATAATAAAGGAGGAGTATCCTCAATATCTAACATCTTAGGTTAAATTCTATGATCATTACTGTAGTTCTAGGACTGTATCCTATACGTATACTTATCCTTAGGGACATCCCTAGACATACCATAGAAATATCTCTAGGGATCTCACTAACGTTTTCGCATCCTAGTTTCCAAAGGTTGACTAAACCTCTCCTCCGATACCAACTTTAGAGACCCGAAGCCTGATGTACATGGACATTACATTACTTTTCCGGAATACATAGTACATAACAAAAACACACACATAATGACCGTAATAGTTTAGTGTCTTTGGAAACTCGGAATATAATCTTCTAATCGTGGTGAAAGATCTTCAACATATCCCATAAAGATCTTTTTTTAACCTAAATCCTTTCTTTATGTCCTGGGGAAAAGAAAACATAAAAGGGTGAGCTCAAATGCTCAGTAAGGGTAAACAAAAGAAATATCAATCACGTCATATTCATAAGAACATATCTTTTGGAAATATTAACCTGCAAAAGAGATCATAATTTCATAACATGGGATAAATCATAGTAGTGAAATGTAATCCCAATAATCATAACATAAAACATGAAACTTTGTGGCATACACACATAATCATAGAGAATCATTTCTTATTAGTCAAGACTCATTTCCAAGACTATCTTAGTGGACAAATTCCATTTCTGAACCGAGTTCACTCCCCGTTTCAGTCCTGTTTCACTGAACCGGTATAACCTATCGTTCCAGCCATGTCTATCTCATGAGATATAAAATCATTACCCAATGCATTGGAGGGAGATATAGGTCCCACCCATCTCATAATGATACCATTCTTATGTGTTCCACAAAATCATAAATCATACATCATTACATAACCCATGTAATAAAAATGGGATTCTTAAACAACATGACATCATAAAACAATTCATATAAGATAAAGGAATTCATAAAAACAATTCCATCACAACATAATCAAATAAATTTAATAATAGGGATAGAAACATAACCCTACATGATCTTAGATGGAAAATAATTTTGATAAAACACTTGAACTCTATTCTTGAGGAAAATATCCTTTCTACTTCAAAAACATTTTTCCTTTCTTAACACGTCATACAATTTTAAACTAAAAGAAGTTGATTAAAAATAAAATTGAAAATTTTTAAAGGAAGCTTCTTGGAAATAATGTTTTAAAAATCCATTCATGCCGTATAAGTTAAAAAAACATTCTTCTCGTACTTTTGTCGGAAAATTCAAAAAGTACCTTGTACGAAAAACGACAAAAGATTACTTTCATATCCTTTACTAAAAACTCACCGAAGGGTAAAATTGGATTTAAAAAATTTTAGGTGGATGGAAATAATATTACATATTGAGGAAACATGGATGTGGATGATAAAATAAACCCCGGTAAATACCAAAGTATAAACAATCTCGGATAAAAATGAGATTGTGATATTTCCCTTACCTTAGGTCCGATTTTCTTCGTATGTGTCCGAACCTCCTGTATAATGATTTAAATAATGTCATTGACTTATTCAAGAATCATACTCATTGTTATGATATCATATATGGTTCACTTATGGCTTTATATTACCCGTTCTTTTGTAAATTCCGTGTTATAGAGCGTTTTGGGTAAAATCATTTCATTTGTCGTCCGTGTTTTGACTTGTAATTATTCATACGATTACTTAGATCATGATTACTTAATTAAAGAATGTAAAACATGATTTATATATAATATATATTTATAATATATATATATATATATAATATATTAGTAAAGGAAAAGAAATACACCATTCATGGAGACGGTAGACTGTACGTACGCATGAACGTTGTTTTCTTTTTCTTATTGAGTTGAATGGAATTAAGTAGATGACATATATATATACACATAAATCCAGAATCATTATTATGTCATATATTTCATTATAAATTATTATATATACTTTATAATCATTCATGAATGGTTAACGTGGAGAATGAATCTCATCACGTCGTGGAGACGGTAGTCCATACGTACGCACGAGCGATGATATCATTCTCATGATCGTGGAATTGTATTGGAGTGTATGTATACTATTTCAGAATCAATATCACTTTAAAATAATCATATATAGTTATTATCTACACCATTAAACCCATCCAAGTAAGGTGGTGGTGGAAAATAGATTACACTATGGTGTGGAGACAGTATTCCGTACGTACGCACGCGCGGTGATTTCGTTTTCTATAGGATGGATAGATGGTGAAATAGGGTTGTTTAATAATTATAATAACATATAAGTATATGAGTGATACTGATGTTATTACTTCATAATGAAACAACCTATGAAGAAGAAGTGGAATAAGAAATCAAGATGAAAGAATCGGTAATAGACATTACCTCTTCTTTGAAGCGCCTCTTTGAGATCTCATTTTAGGGAACTAAAATTGGTCTTTGAGGAAGACCAGAACCTCTAGTATGTTACTAGGGAAGTGGAGAAGGTAATTTGTCAGGGGTTGGCCGAGCATGAAGGCTCAAAGTGGTGTGAGGAAGACAGGGAGGAGGTGCCCTTTTATAAGGGAGGAGAGGGGTACCTTTGGAAAAACTAAAAATATTATTTTATTATAAAGTCAAGTTCGGTTTTATATAGCTCCAAATTGATTTATTTAGAAGCTAAGGTGGGTAAGGGTCGAAATCCTCTCATCCAATATAATTTAGACACGTTTTGGTTCCTATTGTAACCTTATCATTTAGATTTCACATTAAGTTAAATAATTTTACTTTTACTGTGTCTTCTTGTGTTCTTATACTATAAGGTTAATAAACTTACTATAACAAGTCAAAAGAACCCCAAGATGTATATTATTAATATATATAACCTTATCTAAGTCATTTGGCCAAACCTTATATTTTTAGGAATAAAATAACAATTAATAATATAATATTTGTTTTAAAACCTATTTTATGTCAATTTTGACAGTATTTTGTAATTGATTTTTTTGAAAATCATAACAGAATGATTAGTTCGAAAAAAGTTTATTAAATAACTAATAACATGTCATATTAACCTATAAAAGTAGTTGATTTCCTAAAAAGTGTGAAATTAAATTTATTTGGGTATTTATAACATCAATTATGTCAATATTTCATTAATAAGATAATTATTGCATCATCTTTGTGTCATAAATAAATTAAATTATTTAATGTCTAAAAATTACAAATTAAATACCATTATGTAGGAAATATTTTTATCTTTCAAATGATAATTTATAGTCTAATTTATATTATGTATAACCCTATATTAAAAATTATTTACTTATTAAACATTGATTTTAACTATTTTAACCCTTCTTTAAATAAATTAATAATAAATGTCCTAATCTAATCCAAGTGGGCCTAAATGGTCATCGTTTTTTACTAAGGTTGTTTTTGGTCGAATTACACTTATCCAATAGAATTAGTACATGTTTAGGGTAATAATAATATCATTTTTACCCTTAATTACCCTATTTACTTTTAACTGTGGTAAAAAAAAGTAAAATGTTACTATTCATAAAAAATTATTTTAATCTCATCGAACAACATTCTACTTACTGACATCAACCGTGTCTCTCAGATTTTTGAAATTCTACTCACAGAAGCTGTAAAATTAAGTTTTATGAAAAATTCATTTTTTTAACTACCACATGGTGGTTTCACTATTCATCAAAAAATGAACGTTTCCAGAAAAATACCAAAAATAAGGCCTAAGATATATTTGATATTTTGAATTCAAAAATGATGTCTATTTTACCAAATTCAAAACATATCAGTTGCATTAATTAATTTAAAAATTAAATCCCGTCGTCAAAACAAATAGCGTGTTTTTAAGAGATAATAACTATCAAAAGATTGACAATTGTTTATGTCTGGTTTAAATGTGAAATTACATCCAATGACCAAAATTTTATTGAATTGTAAAAATATATTCTAAATATAATTTAAAACCACTCAAATTAATAATTTATCACTATTAATTATTTCGATTAAAAAGGTTGTTTTTAATTAAAATTTAGTAATTTTCACTATTCATCAGAAAATGAAAGTTATCTGAAAAGTACCAAAATTTCTCCCTAAGCTAATTTCGATATTTCGAATCCCAAAATGAAGTCCATTTTGAAAACTAAAATTTAAAAAAATTTAAAAAGTGGTTATTACTATTCATAGCGGCTAGTTTTAATAATATTTTAATAGCATATCGTTGTTTAGTGAAACTCGGTATTGTGTACTACACACGCTATCGAGGAAGGTCGTGATTGCGTGTAATGCAAGGAAAGTCAATGATGCGTGTTGTGCAAGATCCTTTTGGTGTAGCGTACAACACAAGACAATAATGAAATTAAAAAGAATATTTTTCATAAAATCTCGAGATGTTACAGAAATAATATATAATTATTGACATTATAAGATCATAATAACATCGACCAACAAAATATATATGTGTATAACATTAATTTTAAATCATATCTTTGGGTTTAACCACATCATTTAACATTTTTAACCTTAAACAAGAGTAACCAATTTTCTATCTTATAATGGTCATAAATTTACATCCAGGGTGACATGTGGAACCAAAACTCCTATGGGTGATATTTTACACCATTTCCCATCCCAAGTTAATATTTTAATATTTTATTAATGTTTAATTAATTTTATTAAAAAATCCTTATTAAATTTCATTTCATTTAATTTTATTACTATTCAGTTAGTTTGAATTTAGATATTTCATGTATGCAATATAATTTTAATCTAAACATGTCAACTCTCAATACTAATTCATTATTCCAAGTTAATTTCATTAAATTCCATAATTCATCCATAACATATTTATTTTATTGTTTTTTAAAATCAATTACATATATTTTTCTACTTTTTGTTTCTCTATATAATCAACATTGCATATATATTTTTGGTAATTATACCTTCATAGAAAAAATAATAAATTTCCATTATATGTAAATTTAATAAAATTAATATTAATTATATATTAGCTATGATAAATTATTTTTATAGTAATGAAAATATATAAAAGATATTAAAATAAAAATAGTGATTATTTGTATTTTCTTTAATGTAACAAAATTTAAATGTCATTATTAATGTAAACTGTCATAGAAGTTTTATATATTCTATGATGGGATCAATATTGTTGAATTATGATCCTAAAATGAAATAAGTTGTGGAATATGTTTTTAAATCTGTGTCATATTATTTTTTAACATAGTTACATGATTTAACTTTTACAGTGGTGAAAAACAATCACATTGGTTACTAATAAAAGTGAACAAATATAAAATGGGCAAAAATGACAAATTTACTCCTCCTTATTATAAATATAGAACTAGATTTTCAAAATTCAATTTATATTACTGGACAAAATATATTTGAGGATAATTTTGTATCATAAAAAAGTATTTTTGAGAAAAATATGGTCTTTTAGAATAAAAATTATCATATAGAAAAAGAAAAATATCATTTTGGTTTATATATAATAAAATTAGATTATATTCACAAAATGGGTATCTGTTTACGTTTAAACAAAATAGAGAACATAAATATCCAAAAAAAATACATTATTTAAATATAATTAATTGTTTTTTTAAATATGTATCTTCCACATATCACTGAAAAATAAATATTTTTATAAAAATTTAAAAAAAATCACCATAAGGTAAATTTTTAATGATTATTTCAAATTTGAAATAAGTTCCCTAAATTAATTTTTTTAAAATGTAAAAAATTATTTAAAACTTTTTTTAAAAAAATTATATAAAAAATAATTTTGAGGTTTTCTGAAGAAAATAATAATTTTAAAGAAAATTGACAATATATTTATTATGAATTAATTAAAAAATTAAATTATATAAATGGATTATAAAAATTATTAATAATTTAGTTATCCCTATTGATTCAACTCATTTAATGTCTTGTTTGTAATGGTCACCTTTAAAAATAGTATTTTTATAATATATCACAATTCACATAATTCATTCTGTTTCATGTTGTGAGATATATAAACTATAATATTCACCACAGATATATTTTTAGGTTGAATGATTCTAAATCCACAAATAAATTGCATCTTCAAAGTTTTTTTCTTTGTAAATATGGATTCAATATTTGAAAATATGTTTTTTGAAAACCCATATCAAACAAATGGGATAATATAACTTCTTTTGAAAAGGGGAGGTAGGAAACATAATGGTAACTTGAAATAACATATAACATAGTAACCATTTAAAGAGAAAATGATCAAGATGTAAAAATATGATAATGAAGAATAAATATAATATTCAATTGATAATATATAATGATAGATAACTTACTGATGTGAATTTAAATATCCATAAAAACATAAATTGGAATGGAATAATGAATTCCATCAATTCATTAGAAATGAAGGTAATTGGATAATGTTTTTTGAATATCCTATTCATAGTGTCAAGGGATTATTTCCTTATCAAATTATATAACAGAAGGATATATAATTACGTGATTTCAATATATTTTGTGAAAAATCATGCATCATTTTGTTGTGATTCGATAAATTTACAATTGTATATTATATCTTTCTAAAACTAATGAATATTAATGAATGTTTTTTCTTCAATTATGTAGTATAATTAATATATAGTGGATCATAATATCCACAAAACATTTTCATTACATTTCTTATTTATCGAGATATTTACCAAAAAATGATTAGCACTAGTTATTCGTTTTGGATAATCCGTCATATAATAAAACAATATATTAATCTATAAAACCAAAAAAATAATTCTAAATCATAAATATAAACCCCTAAATAGAAATTTAAACTTATGAATCACGCAAAATATTTTCTACCATACTCAAAAACCAAAAATATAATTGATTCGACAATTTATCATCAATATAAATATAAAAAATTATCAACAAGAAACATAATGTAGTTCATAATGGTATATGAAAAAACCCAAAAATACATAGACCATATATTATATTAATGTATTCAAATATAATCCCATAAAAACCTTACCCACTAAAAAACCACAAAAACCATTTGTTCTTCCAAAAAATAATTCAATGTTGTTTCAGACGCTTTCCACCGGGGCGCGTGCACACATATGTCACGTAGGGGAGGACACGTGGCTTGTGGCCCCACATTCCCGCTTTCCAAAGGCAGGTAGGATCTGTTCCTTGTTCAAGGACGTTAGCTCCTTGATCGAAACTGGGATGATGGGATGTCGGTTCTTCCTTCCGTGGATTCCTCCTTGGAGCTCGCCACCTAGTCCGGGTCTCCCTCATAGATTTAAGACGTATTCATGAATCTCGTTCTTGGTGCCATATCTTCATGGACACCAGTTCATTACGTTGCTTCCTTGGAGATGCTCCATGGGGTCTGGTTGGGGTAGCAACCTTTGGTGAGTAGAATAGTCACACTGAGGCATCTTTGGTGTGTCTTCACACTAGGGGATTGGCATGTTTGTCTTCTGTCCCATATTATATGGCTTCTCGAGGGTGCGGAAGCCCGAGGCATCCCACATTGAATGTGGGGAATTGGCATGCCAAATTCATGTATCTTATGTTTTCCTTATCTTCCCATGTTTAACCCGGAGTATGTCGCGAGATTATCATCTTGCGGAGATGGATCAGAGTGATCAGAACACTGAGAGTGGATCAGATTGAAGAACCCCCTGGGGGGAACACCGATGTTGGGGCCAGCACGTAGGCGGCTTCCTGGATACTGTGTAGTGGAATAAGGTGGCATCATCCCATCGGGATGTGTTGGCCCGGGTAGGAACCAAGATGGGTGATAGAGTGAAGGTTTCTTGAACCTCATGGACGCTACCTACGTACCATGCTTTGACATGGATCAAAGTTTCCATAGTTTGAGCATACAGTTTAACGTCATCCAGGATGGGGGCATATGGGGTTACGCTCTGAGGCGGCCCACAATGGATGGATATAGGGCTTACGCTCTGAGGTGGCCCACAATAGATGGATATGGGTATTATGCTCTGAGGCGGCCCACAATGGTGGATATGGGGATTACGCTCTAAGGCGGCCCACAATGGTGGTTGGTGAACAGAAAAAACGGGGTCGGAAAAACTGAGTAATGGTCTTGATCCTCGTGAAGGCTACCTACGTACCATGCTTTATCACGGATGAATGTCCACATTGTTCGGACATACAGTTTAACATCATGCAAGACGGTATACAGTTTAACGTCATGCGGGACGAGGTAGACAGTTTAACATCATGGTGGATGGGCAATTTGGGGCTTACGCTCTGAGGCAGCCAAAAGTGTTATCGAACTGACATGAACAGGTTGGAACGACCATGTGGTGGGATTGAACCTCATGGAGGCTACCTATATACCATGCATTAGCACAGATAAAAGTCCTCGTAGTTCACCGGGATGGGGCTTATGCTCTGAGGCAGCCCATAAGAGGGTGTCATGGTCTATTCTCACTCTAAGCCCATGTGAGTAATGCTTAGTGTGAGAAACATGAGGCAGTATGGACCAGATGATCACGTCGTGAAGGGTGCGTCTGTGAGAAGTGGAGAGGGGCTTACGCGATGAGCGGCCCATGGTGTCGTGACTTTCTCCAGGATGGAGGCCCGTGATGTGACAAAGCGCAGAGGGAAAGGGATTTAAGACTGAACAAAGGAGATGACTCATTCCCTATCACACCCTACCCTGGCCTTGGCGGTGGGGAAGTACGAAGGTGCATGGGTGCACCCTTCCGCAAGAGAGTCTAGGGGCTTACGCTCTGAGGCAGCCCTTCCCCCATGGACAAACGCCACTCCAAGAGGGAGGACATCATTCCATGTAAGGAAGATCCCATTCCCATGGAGACGAGTGGTGTAAAGAATGTACGAGCCGGGGGGACCCTGCGTGCGAGGCACGCGGTCGGATCACAGTTTAACATCATGTGTTGAGGACAAGGTTCTTGGAAGTTTAATGTCCTGCAGCTCGGACGAGGTGGGTTCTCTCCACACCCATAGGGCTTTCATGCCCAACACCCTCTACCCCTTGTGGGAGGGAAGGCATCAGAAAGTCTGTGGTGAAAGGGGGCCGCAGGGTGAACCATCAAGGGGTCCACGTTAGCGTGGCTATGTGAAGAAGCAATAGTCGTTAGCATTCCCATGAGAAGGAGCATAAGGAAAAGAAATGCAATGGGAAACACCGCCCAAGGGACTTTGAGGTTACTTCGTACAATCCTGGAAGGCCGTACGAGAAAAAAAACACAGGGCGTGCATGCTCGGTATAGAGGACATCAGGCACCTATGCAGGGAGGCACCTCAGGGGGCGTCAAGGTGAAGGGCCCCAGGGTTTGCGCACAAAGATAAGGTTTGCACACAAAACACCAGGATTGCGCGCAATTAGGGTAAAGGGATTGCGCGCGGCTAGGGGGATTGCACGCAATAGGCTTGAATTGCGTGCGGGGGCAATGGCCGATCCATATGGTAGGGAAAAACCTAACGATGGGATTGTGTGCAATTAAGTTTCGCATGCAAAGGAGGGAGTGAGCGCAATGTAATTGATTGCGCGCAAAGTAGGAACCCTGAAAAGTTTGAAATTTTATTTAAGCTGGTGGAATTGCGCGCAAAGGAAAACCCTATGGCAAGGTTACGTGAAAAGGGTCAATACCTGAAAGTCATCTTGTGTGCACGGGAGTCCAATTTCTCGCACAGGAGCTGGTCCGAATTATGCAACCTGAAAACAGAAGGGGTCTCCTTCTATTTATAGGCCGCAGGTGTCCCAGAATCCAGGCGACGTGTGAAATCTTCCACACTAGGACCGGTCGGCGCAAAAGGTTGCATCATGCGGAACCGGGTGCACAAAATTGTGCGCCCCACCGGTTCTTTTTCGCGAATCCCAGAGTTCCTTCGTGCATGAAATATTTTTTCGCGCAATTCATTTGTAATTTCGTGCACCGCTTTCGGGCCCTTAGGACTGAGCCTCTGGGTCCGAATATGACTTTGCTTCGTCATTTTGAAACTTCCTTTAGGTATTACGGACTTTTTCGGCGTCTATAAATTCCACCCCTCGGAAATGGATCGGCAAGAGATCGTAATGATCATATTTCGAGGGAAACTCTGAAATGCTGAAGTGGTGGATTTCATGGGCATTTTGCACATAAAAGCCAAAGGGGAGCGTAAAACTCCCGGTGGGTGTGGAATTTGCTTTCTGCACGGCGCATAACCCCGGCCTCACCTATAAAAAGGGGAATTGGGTCCCAAGTTTCATCCACAAGCTTTTCCATGTGATAGTCTCCGAGCTCTCGATGCGAAATTTCCCTGGTGATGACACGGTAAAACAGGCAGCGTTAGCGCATAATTCCTTCCAAATTTCGGCCGCATTTACGCGCGAACTCATGATATTCCATGCCAAGTGCCCTGATTTCGCACCTATCTCTTGGATTGCATGCTGAAGACACAATTGTTTCACCACTCTCTCCAATTCTGTGTACCTCATATGGATTTTGAGCAACTCTCAAAAAATTTGAGATGGCTGGGAACCAAGTCGATGAGGGGGAAGCTGCCGCTCGTAGAGCTAAAATGGTGGTGAACGAGGAGGTTTATGGTGTCAAGTTGGTTGTTTCCAACAACCTTACCTTGTTTAACCTACTGACCCCTGCCCTGAAAGAGTATCATCTTTCCAACAACCTCCCGCTCTAGAACATAGGCATCCTGGAGGAGGTCCCACTGCCAGGCTTCGAGGTGGACACACCGCGGTCATGGGTGAACCGGGAGGACAACCTTCCCTGTTACAACATCACCATCAACGGTCATCTTGCTAGAGAGGCCAAACACATGGATGTGTATGTCCTAATCCTAAGGACCAAAACCATTGCTGGGGGTGATCCTGTTGCGGAGAGCTCCCCAGCCCTTTATGCGAGCACATTCCGTCAGAGTATCATGGATAACACTAAGGGCTCGATGAAAAATTGGGACTTGCAGTCTGGGGGAAACATCACCAGTGAGTGTGCCTGGGCGTACTAGGTTTGCCATACATGTGAACAATTCGGAGCCATGTTGCGGAACATTGGTCTGTTCAAGGCAGTGTGGATGTCGCAATTCCAATTCTACCGTCAACCTGATCTCGAGCCGAAGCTGTTTACCCAATGGTCCCCTGACACCAACACATTCCATCTTCACCATGGGGAAGTTGGTATCAGCCTCTAGGACGTTCACTGCATTGGAGGTATCCCACTGGAGGGCTACCAATACGACGATTTCATTACTCTAATGAACACCTGGGAAGATAGGTCACGGACCCTCATGCTGACATGGAACCTGTTGGAGCTGGCCAAAGAGAGTATGGTGGTTGAGGAATTCATGAAGGAAATTGCCTACAAGGATTGGTTCAGCCAGTTCCTAGAGAAGGATCCGGCTGTCAAGATGTTGGGGAGTGGAAAATGGTGCCCAACCGTAGCTCAGAAGATCAAGAATGGATTGTATTGGAGGACCCTGTAGGCGGGGCAATACCAATCATGGGGCTACCTCATCATTGAGGCCTGGGACCCGAACATCCTATATGCTGGGTTCCTCGCCACATACCTGAGCGGGTGGTTCCTACCGGTGCGGGACACAAGAATGGGCGTTCGTCCAGAAACACTGGTGATGGAAGACACCATGGCTGGCAACAAAAGGATCAATATGGGGGTCCCCGTGCTGGCTAGGTTGTATGCCATTTTGGGATGCATCTCCAGAGGGGGGTCACCTCGGAGGGTGTGTGGCCCCTTATAGATCTTTCATGGATGGGTGGCGGCTCATCTTAGCGGATACACCTTCCCGAACATCATTCGTCCTCTGGGCAACGGCCTGCAGCCATCTCTCCTGAATATTGTTGGGGTTGCACCGATGATGATCTACAAGGAGGGCGTAAGGATTCGAATCAGTAACCATGCGAATTTCAACCTCAAAACGTTCCCCACCCCAGTCATCCAAATGGTGGAAAATGGTTAAGGCTCACTGGAGCAGCAAGAATACTTTCAGAGCATTCAAGGCGGGGTGCATGTAGCTCGGATTAACGAGAAGATCATTTGTGAGCCTTACGTGTCGTCCCGGTTCGCCAGGCAGTTCGGGTGTCTCCAGCGAATGCCAAAGAAGGTATTCACGAACATCCGGGTAGAGAATAATCCATGCGTCCGTCGCCATATGTGGTTTATGTTCACCACTTACGGCTCTGGTGACATCATTACCCTTCCTCCCACTATGGGCGATGTCTGCTTATCAATCGAGTATACCGAACACTGGACCATCGCGTACCCTGAGGTGCTTTTACGCAATTGATTCCAGCAACTCGAGACTAACCGCGTGGACACTGGGCGACGGGGGAGTATTCAAGGTGCTTCTAGGAGGGGGGAACTAGGGGCGCACCAGGCAGCGAGGCATGTGCAAGCCGAGAACTCAGTAATGGGGACATTTCATGGTGTCGTTGCGTCCTCATTGCCTAGAGGGGGTTCACAAAAGGCGGCCAGAGAGCTACCTAGGAAGAAGATAAGATAAATTCTCGAACCTTCCAAAGATTCAATTTTCCTGGAATTGTGGTCAGCCTGGATGACCCTGTGGAAATCAATGAGCGTTGAAGCCATCTCATAGAAGATAATGCATGATGTGATCCAGCTGCCAGAGGTTGGGCTCATTCAAGTTACAGACCGGGTAAAGTTCTATCAGTGTCATGCATATCTAATGGCCAAGGACACATACGTGTGCCAAAGGGGTCGATATGCGGAGCCACCTTTCCTGGTGAATGTGATTTTCGGCCAAGAGCATGATCTGGAAGTAGTGCCGCCGGGAGAAGGTGACAGTGATGAGGAGTCAGAGGGGGAGGAGGAAATAGGATAAGATGAAGGCGAAGGAGAAGATGAAGGAGAAGGTGAAGGAGAAGGAGAACCCAATGGTTAGGGGTCGCAGGGGGAAGCCTACCAAGAGAGTCACCAGGAGAGCAGCGAGATTTTCGGCTCTGATCTCGACATAACAGAGATACTCGAGGTTTGTCTCTATATTTATTCATCTTCCTTCTTCATCCATTATATTCTTCAATTTCTAATCCATCCCTCTATTTCACTCATGATCACATAGGTGCTGATCAGGCATCCCCAATAGAGGAAGGAGTAGAAACACCGGTGGGATAGGGTAGGACTCTGATGCCCATCATCGAACTGACAAGCGCAGAGGGGTATCCTGCCACGACAGCTCCTGTAGTGGTAAGAACACCATAGGATGATGCTCTGGGTTCCTGTAATTCCCATGCTTCACTACCGGTGTTTACTATTAGAAAATCCAACTAATCAGGATGCTCCTCATATAGTGATCTCGGCGTTGGAGGCTCGTCGGGCTGCTGAGCCCGGGCCGTCCGTGAGTAGACTAGTGGCGGACGTACCACCTCCTCCAGAACATACCTCCCAATCTGAGTTGGCCCTGGAAATTGGTGAACAGGGGGAAGTGGACATCAGTGGTGCTGTCGTTGGAGCAAGTCCGGAAGCTAACTGAGGCACCTCCATTGTCGGGGAAAGAGAGGAAGGTCGCCCGGACGTCAAGGATCCTATTCCTTATGGAGGCATCCTAGAGGTAGACCATGCTTCCAACCTGCTGGCTGGATTTCTTGTGTACTAGTCCACTGATCCTGAGGAGATAGATGATTCAGGCTCAGAAGCAGCCGAGGAGAGCCATATTACACAGCGCAAAGGGTGGAAGCGTATCCAGCACTTTCTCAGGCAGCCTCAGGAGGATTGGATGAGGTGGATGGGATCACTCTAGACCTGGTTGTGATTACTGTGTGCTGGAGGGGCTTAAGCTCAATGCCTTCATCTGAAGGTCTGTGATTACATGGCTAAGAAGTTACGTGAGAGCAGTCAGCGCACCAATGTCGCCTAGTGTCGGGACAGATCAGTGAGCACCCAAGCATTCCTAAGGGTGGAGCAGGAAGTCTGGTGCCTCGAAGGTAAGGTTGAAGAGAAGGTATTAATCACAACATGCTCTGAGCTCGTGGAGCAACTGACGGCTCAGCTGGCTGATTCCCAAGAACAATTGATGGACGGGAGTCACCAGATGACCGTACTTCAAACTGAACGGATGCAGACACAAGCTAGGGTTGGTGAACTGCGCTCTACATCTTCTGATGAAGAGAGCGTCTTCAGGGAGCGAGATGTAGTATTGGAGGCTACCATCCAAAGGGTAGTAGTGTTTAAAAGATCAATCATGCATGTTGATCCTTAAGGGCACTGTTTTGGCCATCCCATTAACTTTTTTCTTTCACTAATGAATATTTAGATCCAATAAGTGGACCAATCTATTTATATATACCTTGGGTTTAATGTTCTCAACCATAATCCTGAAATGAATAACAAGTCTCCCCTAAGATCATGTGGGTCTCACCCATTGTGAGAAACAAAGGATGATCATGTTATCATTTCGTCTGTCTGTGGGGCGTCAACCAAGCTGCAGGCATCCGAAATCGGGACAAGATTTCTGAGGAGGAGAGGGAGGTCCAGCCGAATGGTGGGGACCTCAGACCAATCGATATATCATCTTCTCAATGTGTTCTGACACACGAGCAGGGAAATTCAAGTGGCATTGAATCCATCCGAACATAGGGAGATAAAAAAGGTGAATAATGTTACCCAAATTGGGAACACTATGGGGGGGTGCGACGATGGAGGATAACTGTTAATCGGGTCAGAAACTCATCATCCATATCGTGTTGGCCTGAAATGGGGACAAGAAATGAGGGCTGACCACTGACCATGTTTGCAACATGGGGCATAACTCAAATATCGTTGATCAGTCATCCGGAACATTGGCCCAGGACAGCAGGCGGACCGTAGGTCAATCATCCATATTGTTACAATAGGCGGACCAAAGGTCTATCATCCATATTATTACAACAGGCGGACCACAGGCCTAGATTCATTACTGTTAGGGGGTCCCATCAAACATGACCAGTCTTCCGGAACGTTGGCCCACGACAGCAGGCAGACCGTAGGTCAATCATCCATATTGTTACAATAGGCGGACCAAAGGTCTATCGTCCATATTGTTATAACATGCGGACGACAGGTCAGGCATCCATACTGTTAGGGGGTCCCATAAAATAGGAAAGAGGATTAAGATCCAAATAATGGGGGAACACAAAGCATGGAAAGTGGAATGGTTGTTTGTTCGAACCGAATCCAACAGTCCCAAAATTGCACCACTGTGGTGGAGGTGCATTAGACAGGCGTATTAATCTAGTCACGGATCATCCCAATTTTCAGAAAGGACCTCTCTGGTGAGAGAAATGTCGCTTCCCAAAATAACTATGGGGCATCCCAAACTTATTCGGGG
The DNA here is from genome assembly GCA_963277665.1 of Viscum album. Lineage (NCBI taxonomy): Eukaryota > Viridiplantae > Streptophyta > Magnoliopsida > Santalales > Viscaceae > Viscum > Viscum album. The sequence continues at coordinate 1,424,842,327 of OY728140.1, read as the reverse complement.
TAAATTTCGCAATTACACCACTCCCCAAGAAGGTAGGCCAAGGGGCCGACAGTGAGGAGGGACGGGATCTGGTAATCCCTGGGGCTGGACCCAAGACAAAATGTTCGGGAATTCCTATGTACCTCATAAGGATATGAATCAAGCCACACGTAGTTCTAGAGAAGGATCTTAGTATAAGGACTTACAGGTCGGACCAAAAGTGTAAGGGAAGTGGGGGACGCATGGTAATGTGGTCGTGAAGCCTGACGTGAATGGGGGCAAGGTCCTGCTTACCATGTGCTCCTTAGAGACGTGTTTAGGTCAAGGGACTGAACACGAAAGTTAGGTCGGGCATGTGGGGAAGTGCCCAGGCACTCCTACATATCTCATAAGGATGCGAATAAATCCATATGTATTTCTTGGAGCACCTTTTAATGCCATTAAGGACAAGAAACAGTAGGGCTAATACTCATAACAAGGCGCACGTGGTGTGGCTATTTCAAACCTGACGTGAATTAGAACGTAGTCCTGCTCACCATGCCATGCGGCCCCATGGTCAAGGTCCCAAAGGTGGGACAGACACGATGAATTAGCGGACCCCAAGCTGGACCCTTAGACAAGAGGTATGGGCATTATTACGTACCCCATGAGAATGGGGATCAAGATGTACGTAGTTCTAGAAGGGTGGCACGCCATGACATGGTACCCATGCAAAGTATGAAAGAGGTGTGTGGGTTTAGCCCTCGCACTAAAAGAAGCGGCATTTGATATGTCTTGTTTTTTCTTGAAGGTGAATGGTTTTTCTTTTGTGGAACGACCGACCTATGGTAGAAACTCCTAGTATCGCCACAATAATCAAGCCATATATAGGCATTGAAAAATGGTATGGTAATGGACCAATACCCAACGTGATGTCTCCTATGGGTAGGTCACCAGAATGCAGTTCCGTTTTTTGTCGTGTGGCTGGGACGATATCATCACAGTTTAAGGTCGTGTGGTATGACCAATTATCACAGTTTAAGGTCATATGGCTTGGACATGGGGGAACATGCACGATGTGATAAGTCGCACCCGATTTAGATGAGGGCATATCCTCCTACCATCACCGTGCACGATTCCGGGAGAGGAGCCCCGAGCCAAGGAGCCGACGAGGGTCCAAAAATCTGGGGGGACAAGAGACACTAGCTTCCAACTGAGGTGGGCCTGGAACGCAATGTCTGGGTGACTCCATGTTTCCCATGGGGATGAGGGTCAATATATGCATGATCCTTAGATAAAAACCAAGCATATAACCTTGGCGCTCGGATAGTAGAGGCCCCGAGAGATTTCGTCATGCAACATTGTCCATCTGACGTGTGGTGGTGCACTGAGGGTTTGTGCAAGGAGTGTCGAAATTCCACCTTGACATGATAGGGTGGAACATAATGTGAATCATGCAACCAACATTCAGGGCCTAACTGATCCAACATGATGACTGAGGATTATTGATGGCCGTGTTCGCAACACAACATCCTGTTGTGTTAGTATAAAATGGGGAAAAACAAATGAGCATCGACTACTGGCCATGTTCACAATGCGAGATTTTTAACAATTTTTTGTCTAAAAACCTCGGGGGGTGTTGGACCATGATGGTAGGAGAGCTCTTAGGCATTTTATCCAAGCCGTTCTTGGGGGTCAATCCGGGTGTGGAAGATAACGGGGGCTGGAATGAAATGGAGCATGAAGCTTGAAAACCAGACAAAAACTTTCCTAAGTTGAATCTGACACTCCAGGTCCTAGACCAGAGTACTCCGAGAACATTAGAGGACCCCTAGAAAGGGTCTAAGGGCTCAGTTTGAGAGTAGTCAAAAAATGGCAAATTTCCAGGAGAAGGGGGCATAGTGCCAAACACGTTGTACCACACCTATGTATCCCCATGCGGGGATGGAAAGGCCAAGAGACCGAGGTGACAAGGACATCATTGGATCTCCTAAGAGATGGGGTTGGACCTAAAACCTAGACGTTCAGGTGGTCCTACGTATCCCATAAGGATGGGAATCAAGCCACACATAGTTCTAGAAGCATAGTTTAACTTCATATAGGACAATGAGAGGCATTTCATCCAGGAATGTGCACGACATGCTAGGTATCCCATGGTGAATGAGGACATAGTTCTATACTACACCACAAACTCTGGGCAAGGACAGGGGCTAAGGGGCTCGAGAAGGCCAAGAGGCCTGAGGATGGGCCTCGTTCAAGAAGGCCTGACCAGCTTGCAGTTTAACCTCTTGCATTGAGGATGAGCATGCACTTTAAGGTCATGATGGACCACAAGGATCCTATTTTATGGTCACAAAACTCTTACCAAAGGGGAACAGATGTAGGGACTAGTGCAATTTTAAGGTCTTGATGGACCAAATGCAGTTTAGGGTCATGCAGGACCGGGTGCAGTTTAGGGTCATGCAGGATTGTTATCCAGTTTAAGGTCATGGGGGACACCGTAGAGTTAGGAAAAATACTACGTTAGGAACTTGGAGTTGGTGGGAGGAGTGACATGTTCGCCATCCATAGTCACCATGGAGTACGCACCATTGGGATAGACCTTATAGACGATGAAAGGCCCCTCCCATTTGGGCTCCAACATGGGTGGTTTTCTGCCGGGAATCATTGGCGCCCTGAGGGCCAGTACTAGGTCACCTTGCAGGAAAGAGCATAGGTGAACCTTCTTGTTGAAAGCTCGAGCCATCCTACTCTTATTCCTTTCCAGGTTGTGGAATGCACGAATCCCATTCTCGTCCAGTGCTTCCAATTCCGCTAGAAGGATTTCAGAAACACTATCCAATGATTTCTGGTTGTAGACCACCGTGTGTAGTGAGGGAAACTGAATCTCGATGGGTCGGGTGACCTCAAATCCGTACACCAGGGAATACAGAGTCACCTAGGTGGAATTACGAGTCATCGTACGATAATCCCAAAGAGCATTGGGGATCTTGTCCGATCAACTTTTCTTGTATTGACCAACCATTTTTTTCAGAATGTTAGAGAGGGTTTTGTTAAATGCCACGATCTGTCCATTCGCCTGTGTGTGATAGTGGGAGGTATGGTTAGAGCGAATGTTGTACTTGGAGTACAATTTCTTTATCTCGGCTGCTTGGAAGTTGGTTCCGTTATCCGTGAGGATAGCGTGAGGCACTCCAAATCAATAGATGATGTTGGAACTCACGAAGTCAGTGATAGAACGGGCTTTGAATTCCTTGTGCATAATTGCCTCCTCCCACTTGGAAAAGAGATCCATAGTGGTCAGAATGAATCGGCATTGGAGAGCCGTTGTTGGTGGGTAAGTTCCTACGACATCCAACCCCCAGGCTACAAAGGGCAAAGAATACTTGGTAGTGTGGAGGGGCTCTGGTGGCCGATGCACAAATTTAGCATGAACTTGGCACGCATGACACCTCTTGGAAAACTCGATGCAATCATAGATCATGGAAGGCCAGAAGTACCCCAGCCTCTGAATCTGGTGAGACAACTTCGACCCGGCCTGAGGGGCGCTACAGGAACCGTCATGAACCGCTTGCATGATCATAGATATCTCAACTCTTCGAAGGAAACGGAGGAGAACACCGTCAAATATGCGTCTGTAAAGGATTTGCTCAAAGCTCGGACTGCTCTGAAGGGTAAACTGCAGCGCATGGCGTCGGATTCGCTTACGCTTGGCCTAGTATGATGTAAGATTACCACGTTGGAGTCATTCAACCAAGGGCATCCTCTAATCAGGAACTATTTCATTAACCGAATCTGAAGTACTTGGGGCTCCTGACGTAGGGGAACTAGCAGTATGATGGTTTACCTGAGGGCCACGGTCATCCTCCGGGGTAACAGGAGCAATGACTCTCCGGTGCGCTACATGGATAATCAAGTTGTCCTGTTCAGGCTCTGCAAGCGACGTGGCAATGCTGGCCAAAGCATCTGCTCAACTGTTCTGTGACCGGGGAATATGAACGACCTCTGGCCGAGAAGGGAACATAGCCATTAGACATAGGGTGCACTCCAACAATGGAACGAGTTCTATCTTTCTTACAACATAGTCAACATTGACCTTCTTGATGACCAGATCTGAGTCCCATTTCACATGCAGATGGGGCACGTCAATCTCGATGGCTAGTTCGAGGCCAGTGATGAGGGCATGATATTAGGCCTCATTGTTGGTGCAGCCCTCAGACAACAAGAACGAATATGGCAGGACATCCTGCTCTGGGGTGATGAAGAAGATACCCAGGCCCACTCTGTTGAGCCTGGGATCATTGAGTATCCTACTGGAGGGGCTCCGAGAGGCCCCGTCAAAGTGCATATGCCATCATGGTACGACATGATCGACTGAGAGGATTACCTCATCAGGAAAACCTAGGTCCAATGGCTAATCCATTTAGTTTGGGTGGGCAGCTAGAAAGTCTTCCAACGCTTGTCCTTTTATAGACTTCTGAGGTACGAACCTGATGTCAAACTGCTGGAGGATCACCACCCACCGCGCTAGTCGTCCAGTCAACATAGGTCAGTTAGGGATGTACTTCAACAGGTCTACCAGAGAGACCACCTGTACCTCGTGGTGCTGCATGTAGTGCTGCAATTTATATATGGCGAATAAGAGCGCTAGACAGCTCTTCTCGATGGGAGAATATCTAATTTCCATATAGAGGAGCATGCAGCTAAGGTAGTAGAGGTCGTTCTATGTTCCCTCATTGTTCTTCTGGGCGAGAAGTGCGCCGAGGGACCATTCTAGGGAGGTCACGTAAAGGACCAGCGGCTTCCCAGAAATGGGTGGCATCAAGACCGGAGGTTGGATCACCTACTGCTTGATTTCCTCGAAGGCGGTCTGACACTCTTCATCCCATTCATAGGTGGTGCCTTTCTTAATGATCCAGGAAAAGGGCTAACACATGCCCTCCAGATTCACAATGAATCTTTGTATGTAGGCTATGTGGCCTTGGAGACCTCGAAGCTCCCGAATATATCTCGGGGGAGGCATCTGGATAATGGCCTTGATCTTCTCTGGGTAAATCTCGATGCCTCGGTATCTGACAAAAAATCCAAAAAACATCCCGGAGGTGACCCCGAAGGCACTCTTGAAGGGGTTAACCTTCGGATGGTGGGAATGGAGGAGCTGAACACTTTCTAAAGGTCCTTGAGATGGTCCTAGAAATGGCGATATTTAACCACTACATCATCCACGTTGCATTCCACCAATGTCTCAAGAATTGGTTTAAATATGCGATGCATGGACCGCTGATAGGTGGCTCCTGCTTTTTTCAGGACAAAGGGCATAACTTGGTAACAAAAAATTACCTTGGGGGCCCTGAAGGCAGTGAACTCTTCATCCTCGGGGGCCATTCGGATCTGGTTGTACCCGGAATAACCATCCATGAAAGAGAGGGCTCGGAAACCATCTGTGGCATCAATCAACAACTCTGTCACTAGAAGGAGAAAATCATCCTTCAGACAGTGGCGGTTGAGATCACATAAATCGATACAGACCATGATCTATCTGTTCTTCTTCCTGACTGGAACAATATTGGCTAGCCACCGGGGGTACTGAACTTCCTTGACAAAGTTGGATTTAATAAGCTTGTCAACTTTGAACTCAACCATGGAATCATGAGAATGGTTCATCTTTCTGAGAGGCTGTTTGAACCCATGATGGTTTGCTGGAAGGCCAAGACGGTGGACGGCTACCTGAGTATCTAGTCCTGGAATCTCATCGTAACTCCAAGAGAACACATCAGGGTGCTGTTTAAGAAAGTCCACGTATTTTTGCTACTCTTTGGGAGGCATGGCGGCGCTGACCAATGTGAGTCTTGGGTCCGCCTCGCTACCGAGGTTCACCTGCACTAACTTGTCAACCATGGTAGAGACACATTCTTCAATGGGAGGGGGATCATGCTCCAGATCCTCTTCTCCACTTGTTGAGGGATCTTCCGAAGGGGGAGTCATTTCAGGGCTAATAGACCTTGATGGGAAGCTGGTGTTGTCTTGGGTGGCAGTGGTCCTAATATTAGGAGACTCACGCACCACTGAGACCATAGTGATGAAGGAAGATGATCCAATCCCATCTGGTCTTCGGCCCAAGGGGCCATGCTTGATGACATCAAAGCAGCACTGGCGCATCATATTGATCCGGTTAATTCCAACCCCGTGGAAGAGACATGTATGATGCACTGCCGTTTCCATGAGCCTGATGTTCCGATACCATACATGGGTAGGAGGTTCTGGAATCACCTGAGCCTGGTTGGTGTAGGAGTATGACGTGATTTTCCACCGTCGCTTGGACCTGGGAACATACCATCATCTTGTACCTGATACCACAAAGCATTCCCCCATGTCGGGGGTTGTGGCCTCCAACTGATGAATTGGGATGACGTAATCGTCATCCAAACCTGCCCAAGGATCACTTGTGATAGTGGCAGGCTCAACCTCCCCTGCCAAATCCTCCTTATCATTGCTCTTGTAGTAGTCGGCGTCCAGATAATGAGATTTACAAGAGGAAAAAGGAGACGCATCTCCTTAGAGAACGCTTAATCGACCATTAAGGAAGTATTTGAGGCATGGGTGATATGATGAGGGGACTTCCACATGAAGGTGTAGCCACAGCCTGCCCATCAATGCGTTATAGGCGGTGTCCTGAGAGACAACCATGAATCCAGTGCTGGCAATTAGGCCACCGAACTAGGTCTTCATGCGAATCATTCTGACTGGAGTTTGCTCGGTCCGGTCATACCCCTAAATCCTGAGGTTGGAGGGAGTAAAATCATCCTCATACAGACCCATCTTCCGTAGTGTCCGAGTTTGGATTGGGTTAATCCCAGAACCTGTGTCAACAAGACTACAACAGTCTTCCACGCCATTGAACTGGCCAATAATGTATAGTGGGAAAATGTGCCCCTGTATGGGAGGGTCTTCATCTTCATCGGAGAATGAGATAACCGCCTAGCATTTGGCGTTCTCAATTTCTTCAGCGTGGAAGTCTTCTACAGCCGGTAACTCCATCTCAAACTGGAGGGGGCTCCTTAGGGACTCAGTGAGCACCTCACGCATTTCAGATGACATGAGAAGAGCCTCAAGGATATAAAGACTTGCGGTAATGCCGGCTAGGTGCTTTAGAACATCATACTTCTGGGCCAAACTTGATCCCCTGCTTGATGGAGGTCGCTCTGGGATTGGAGGCATGACGGGCCCTACCGGCTGGATGGGTGGCTGAATGGTACTAGGTACGTCTCGCTGTTCACTAGTCGAAGCCCGGAGAGTGGCAGCTAGATTAGGACTAAAAGGATTGGATCAGCTGGTAGCAGGGCAGAGTGGGTTATGGTACGACCGATGTGGTTTTTCCTGATCCAGCAACACAAACGGTGGTGGAGGTGAACCCATCGACACTGGATAAAGGGGTAGAGTGTGCTGAGCTCTGTAATGGGCCTCCTTCCTGGTCTTAGTGGCGTGCACGACCTGGTTGGAGGTTCCAATTATCGTGCCCCGGTGATTCATGTTGCCACGGCTCTGCCGACGTTGGTGACGGCTGGGGACATTGGGAAGGTCCACATGGAGTCCCTCATTGTTGGGAGTCAAAAAGGGATTTACAAACTCTACGATGTTAACCAAAGCATACCCATGACTATCACTCGAGAAGTAATCCATTATCGGGAAGAGACTCTGAGGGATCCCCATTTCTGGGGGCATTAAGTCATCGAGAGTGAGGGATGACGACTGCATTAGAAGGGCGTGTTCTTTCTTCTTGTGCCACCGCCGCTTGATCCTTTAGAAAGAGCCAGGCTACGATGACAATGCCGAGGTAGCAACCGCATCTCCTGAGGGCTCTGGATGATTCAAGTGTGTGTGGATGATTCCATGGACGCGGGCGACTGTCTTGTGGGCCATCCAGTCATTATACCTCTAGGACCCATGGTCGGAAACCTGCTGAAATTCATCATCATCGCCGCTACCGCCCTCTGATCTCACAAAGGCACATGCTACTTGTGTCGGGGCTGGGCCCAACCTGACTATATTGTTGTCAATCTGGTCTTGGATCCAGTCCTTGAACATGTAGCATCACTGGATGGTGTTCCCCAGGGTCCGGTGATAAGGGCAGTAGTTGGGGTGATCAGTGAGATGCGCCTCTTCCGGCTTCCGGCACTCAGGCAGCCGCACAATTCTCTACTCCAAAGCACTATGGAAGTAACTGGGGACCTGAGCTTCTTCGAACTAGTATCTCTGATTCCTTCTGTCTGAAAAGTGGGATCTAAGAGTCTGGACATAATGAGGTTCTGGAGGAGCATGCCGAGGAGGCGGAGCCTGATTATCTTTCCTAGGTTGTGGCGATGCATCACATGGAGGTGCTTTCTGATTTTAAGGTGGTTTCTGCTGGGTCAGAGGCTGTGCCCGTGGGGGTGGACCCCTATGTGGCTGCAGATCTGGCCTCACTGGTTGCAACTATACCTTCCTGGGGGCCTCTATCTAGGACACAACAGCGGGCTCGGCTCTAGCAGCTCTCCTTGTAGGGATTACAGGAGGTAGCGGGCATGCCTGACTTGCCTGTTGCAGGGCCTCTTCAAGGAAATGATCCTTGTCTGAGATGTCCCAGAACCCTCTGGGGTAATTTTGAGTGATCAAAGAAGGAACCAGCTCTTCCTTGACGTTCCCTATGCACATTGGCAGTAATTTCTCCGAACTTAGTGGCATGTCAAGGGAGTATGTGAGCCCCTTCCACCGGGCGATGAAGTTCGCAACTCGCTCATCGGGCCTTTTATTTCACCTGAAGAGGTCTTCGATGTTCAACTTATGGGTTGTGGAACTGAAGTAGTAGAAGAATTGCCTGTGAATGACCTACCAGCTAGTCACAGATCCGATCGGGATCTGGTTGTACCAGACGAATGCGGGTCCTTCTAGTGTCTGAACAATGCAACAGAGCTTGGCGGCCTCCTGCTTCACCGGAGTCCCTAACATAGGCCCACACCTCGAGTTCAAGTGGTCTGGGTGTTTTGGTGGGTCTCATGTCCTGTTAATGGGGGAGAAAGTTGGGTTCCCAAATCCCGGATGTGTTTTCATATCATCCACCCATGCTGGGTATGGCTTGCCGTCTGGTGGGATTGCCACCTGTCGAGTTTCCAAAGCCTCTAACCGGGCGATGAGTGTCACCATAGAATCCTCTAGATGCGGGTTCTATCCATACAAGGATCCCAAACCACAAGCGCATTGTCGGGCTCTTCAATCCGGTAGTCAAGCTCAGCAGCTCGCGGGGAGGCTGGTGGAGCGACTCTTGGGGCTGTGGGAGGAACCCAAGCACGATCTCTTGGGTGATCACACCATTCAGAAGGGTTTGGAGAAACCTATCACGCCCTCTTTCCATGAGCTCTGGCCTCTCCTCTATCAGCGAACACGGCATGATCGGGGTTGCCCGAGAGAATCTCATTGAGGGGTAGTCGTTCCTGCCCCTGCTATTCCAGCCTAGGATCACCGTAGTCGGGCCACTGCTCTGCAATGCGTTCGGCCAGAAGCTCATCGACCAGCCTCTTCTGCTCAGCAATCTGTTGTCATAGTGCGGCCTTCTTGGGATCCTTCTCTACCTTGTGCACCAAGGTAGATGGGTCGGAGAGCTTGAAAACCCCGACGTGTTCCATACCCTTGCCGATTTTCCGGCTCAGTGTTAATGCCTCAGTGGGTGCGGGGAGACCTAGGAGGTTTCTCTGTTAAATAGTAATCCTCTAGGATAGGTCCATTAGTAGCTTATCCTCGGGGGGTGGGTCCCCATCGAGAAGTTCCAAATGGTTCCCCTATCTTTACAGGTCGTCCATGTTGACCGCTGCTGCCCTTGGGGGAATTCCCTCAAAACCGCTCGATGAGTCCAGCTGCCAGAGAATCGTACGGTAGAGAAGGGAAGCATACCGCCCCCATACATGGATGTGTGAGTGGGGGTGGATTCCTCTATAACTTTTTGGAGTACTTGAAAACTCTGAACTCATTGTTGTTGGAGGGCCCTGTGGTGTCCAAGTGACTCGGGGTGCCGAACCGCGGGGAGCGTGACCAGTTTGACCCGACAACACTACTCACTGATATCCTCGAGATGTGCTGGACTCCTAGGATAAGGCGCTTGATGATGGAGATGATGGTAGTGAGTCACCCGGAGAGTCTGGTGGAAACATTCAAACTCTCCCAGGGTGAGCAATCCTGGTATATCCAAATCTGAACCTGAAATCGGCCAAAACTTCTGAGGGAAGTGGCCTACTATGGCGACGGTCCAGAAGCTCCATGGCTCAGGTTCTGGATCCGGCCATTGGTGGCAACGTTCATCAACCGAGAATGGCTGGGGAACTGTCAGCGGTGCCGAGGCAGACTGCTGGGCCGGTTGGCTGGCCAGAAGAGAATACGACGAGTAGGCCGATTGGCTGCCGAATCCTAAGTCACCCTCCAAGGGTTTCAGTGTTCTGGTTGTAACGTCATGATAGGATGGTCTGGCGAATGGGCCTCATGTCATAGTGTCAGCTCTTTCCTATGGTGTGCCATATCGCGAATCTTCCGTCGGTCCCCAGAAAAGTTCTCCACCCTCTCTGACCGAGGTGGTAGGTACTTCCAAAGAGGCCAATGGTAACTGCATGTTTAACCACTGGGGGTATGTCAAGTCCTCATACTCCTCGGTATACCTTCGAAGGGAGGTGGGGATCATAAAAATCTCTAATTCAGGGAGTATGAGGTTGACGTGTCGCGTCCCTATCCATGTCCTTAACTCATAGGACCAGGAGGGGGATCCATCGCCAAGTCGTACTCCGCCGCAGAGTCCTAGAAATGGACTGGTCTGATTTTCGTTCGGCCTTCCCTAGCGTTTCTCTTGCGGCGACGATGTCCCACCTTACTTCCCCTGGGTGACTCCTCAGGGCAGGGCTGATTGCCGTCATGGAGTCCTCTGGCCGCAATGGTATTGGGGCGAAGGGGACTGAAGGCCGGGGTGCGAGGAGCACAAGGGAAGATGTCTAAAGAGACATGGGGGGGACCTCAATGTTGGTGAGTAACCGGATATGCAATGGCTCCATACTCGCGGCCAGTGGTAGAGGAAGTGGCCCCGTACCTAGTGCAGTGAGTGCTGGAAAGAGCCACACCCGGTGCGTTGCTATCACGGGAAAGAATTCTGGTTTCCAGAAACGTGGCACGGAGTAGGACTTCATGCTGGATGGCACTACCGTGAATTGGTTCGCGGTGGCCATTGCTTGTGCCATCGACCGGGAAAGTCGACCCAACCTGCCTATGGGAAGGTCGAGGCCTTGATCCGGGTCAGGCATGTAACTGCCCCTGCTCAACATGTGCGAGGGTTTGATGACAAGAGTCAGTAGTGGATCAGGCCACAGTGGTTGCTGACACTAATGCCCTAGGGCGGGCATCCTCTTCTGCTTGTAACCAACGCTAGCGTCGGGTCAGATGGGTTGGAGTTGGTGGTGCGGGAACATGGATTTCCTACTCTTCAGCTCGTGGAGTTGGGCGGTAGCGTCGATGCGGCCTAGAGGGGTCCCTTTCCATGAACCCCTGGAGTGGGCCCCTGATCAGCCGAACTCGGACATCCCCCACCTCATCGGCATAGGGAAGGGAGGTGTCGAGGAATTCCGGGGATAGGCTCTCGAAACGGTTGAACGTCGGTGTGGGAAGCAGCAGGTCCCTGTGCGGCCTACTGGGGTGGCAATGGAAGTGAGGCGCAACTGCCTCGAGATCCAAATGGTCCATGACCCTGGTCGAGATGACCACTTCTTCCTCGTACCTACACACATGGTCGTTGATCACCCTCCGTTGGATAATTTCTAATGGAGAGTGTCACGACCCACCCTCGGGGCCAGTGTCGTGACTACCCCAAGCCCACCTTCCATAGGCTAGGGGCTGGCGACTAGAACCAAAGGCGTAAATCACGATAAAAGGCAAGGATTGAATTTATATAAGAAAACAAATACCACATCGAACACAAGATGAAGTAAACACTAAGTAAATTGAGTTCAAAAGTAAGTGCTGGAAAGTAAACGGGCCAGAATACAAACCCAACTGAAAAGTACAGTACAAGTGAAAAGAAAGTACAACTGCGGTAAAGTAAATCAGCAACCACTGAGTCATCCTCCGGTTATCCCACCTGAAGGGTGGGTACAGATGATCTCCTCAGCTCCTCGTTTCCGGTCGTTCGCTCCGTGTACGTTCCGCCTGTTAGTCCCCCTCTGGGTACTGTTCTGCTCCACAAGCCTCATCCACGATCAACACTGTCCATCATCTGCATCCAACACAACGTAGTGCTGGCATACCTGTGCAAGGGTGAGTAAACGATACTCAGTAGGGACCCCGAGACTCCCGAAGGTCTCCCAGAATCCACAAAGGATAAACCAAAAAGGAAGGATACGAAAAAAGTATCAACCTACTCTACATAGGTATATTCCCATACATATACCTAAGTTATCATCTCTAGTTCGGCTCCAACTCATGATCCCATGTACAACCGAGTACACACAGGAATGAAAAACCCAATCCACACAGGAAATCATGCAAATCATATCAATGTTAATGATTGAAAGTCAAGACTCATCTCACACAGGTATACTACTCACGAAGAGGGGTGGAGATGATTAGATGTAGCCTCTAGATCATCTCCTCTGCCAAACCCACATAGGATCCAAGTATAGAAGTCATCGCTGCCGAACCCACATAGGATCCTAGTACAGTAACCATCTCTTCTGATCCCACGGAGGATCCAAGTACAGTCGTCATTGTTGCTGAACCCACGGAGGATCCAAGTACAGTCGTCCTGGCTGCCGAACCCACGTTGGATCCAAGTACAATCGTCCTCGACGCATAACCCACGTAGGATCCAAGTACTGTCGCCATCGTCATCGTAGTCGCAGCCAGCTCTAGGATTCACGCACACAACACACTCGATTCCAGGAGGGTTCGCTCCTCGAGTCAAATGGGTGGATACATCAATCGTCACAAAGACCAGAGATGATGTATCCCAATGTTTTGTCCCATGTCATAGGTTAAAACCCAAGGATAACATGCCCATGTCATGGAGAACAAGACAACCAATCCATTTTACTAAAGTAAACTGTGTGTAGGTAAGCAATACACGCCGTGTCATCAGACACCGGGTACTGCCTGTGTGAAAAGGCATGTGTCATGGGGATGGTCATGTAAAAAATAAATACACGGCGTGTGGTATGGTTACACACCGTGTCTTCAGTCCACGGGTATTTTCCGTGTACCATATCCCGTGTCAAAGGGTTGTTCGTGTAAAAAGTAAATACAAGGCGTGTACTTTGGTTACACACCGTGTCCAAAACTCTAGGGTAGGTTCCATGTGCGCTGGCCATGTCTGGTCATGTGGTGGAGTACATTCCCATGTACTCCACCCCATGTTCATGTAATTCCGGAATACACGTCGTGACTCTTGGTCGTATGGGTCTTCCTGTGTCTGTGTATCACCCAGATTACACACTGTGCCTCACGAAGTCGATTCTACCATGGTGGTGGTAGTACAGGCCGTGCCTCATGGCCTTGTGGTTCTGCCCATGTCCGTGTATCTCCCGGATTACATGCCAAGCCTCACGAAGCCGCTTCTTCCTTTCAATGAAGATAATACACACCGTGCCTCGTGGCCATGTATTTTTGTCAGTTTCCGTGTATTTCCCTTGAATACACGCCATGTCTATCGGAGTCTCCACTGTCAAACTATGTGGATATCACATGATGTGTGACTGGTTTTACACTCCTTGTGTCACTTCTTTTGATGTCCATTACTTCTGCCGCTGAATGTTTGAACTACATAGCTTGGGCTTTGGAAGTACACGCTGTGTATTTTGGAATTTTCCAGAAACGACGCCTTTGGCCAGAACGCCTCCCGAGGCATCCTTCCTTTGTTCTGATGATCCGTTTGTTACAAAACAGACATTCCTAGGTTTTCCCAATGTTCCGAGGCCGTTTCTAAAGTTTTTGGGCCTCTTATTGGATCCAAAACTTGCCTTGATTCACCACTCAAGAACGGTTGGAGAACACCATACAACAAGAACGACGGAGGAATCAGACCGTGTTAGTTTGGCCCAGTTCCTTCCTCATCAGTTCGATATCAAATGGTTTAGAGAGAACCAATAACATGGAAGGGAAAAAAACATTGCTCATTCATAAACACACCCCTACCTCAACAAATTTTTTTGAACAACGAGCGTCGTAAAAAATGGCATCGTAGGATGAGGTTCCCTAGATGTCGACAGAGAGCATCCAAGGAGTAAGCGACATCTTCCCATTTTGTCATAGAGAAAAGGAAAGAGGGTGTGTCGTCGTCCTTCGGGGATTTGGCGTTCTTCAACGAAAGGTGTTGTTCTTCGCGGGAGGACAAAATTCTTCCAAGATAAAAGAAAATATCTCCTCCAAAGACTTCACACAACATGCCAACCAACCCCAAATAAAATAAGGCTCATCCTTATTTTATTAACTCAATCCAGGAATTTCAATTTTTTTAAATTTCAAACACATTTCTCACTTAATTGATTATGTGTATTGGCAAGATTAAAGAGGAGAGAGGGGAGAGTTACACAATTAAAGGATACCAAAATTTATTGGGGAGCTGCCATAAGATTATTATGGGAGTTTAAAATGGGTTAAGGGTTATGGAATGTGAAAAGATTGGTGATCGTTTGGGTCCCACCTCCCTCATAACCACACATGGGAAGTTGGGTGGTTGTGGGCCCCACCAACAACTTCCCATGAGAGAGTATAACATCCAAGGTTAATAAAATAAAATTGTACACAATTTTATTTACTTCTCACTTAAACCCCAAAATTTAACTTCTTTTCCTGAGCAAATACATCAACGGTAAAAGTCATCTTAAGCAAATACCAGCACTGAGACTTCTTCGGTGCCCTCAGATTTCAATTATGAGCACCGGTTCAAAAGATAGAAAAACCATCTCATTCGTTCATTGAATGTACCCGAGCTAAACTTCGAAAACTGATTCTGGGCACACAGGGCCTCTAAATCAGGTGCCGTCAGAAACTACGTACTCGTAAAATCTCAAAGAATTTAAGACAAAAATTTCCTTTAAAATTACGGGTCTTTAAATTACTCCCACATCAGGGATTTATGTCCCTATAAAGATATATTACAAACTAGGGGAATAAATGAGGGTACTAAGCATGAAAATGAGCCTCCCGCTCCCATGTGCTCTCCTGGAGGTCCCCATTATGCCACCTGATGCGCACTAGAGGAATCGACCATCCACGTAGGACCTGCCCTTGACGATCCTCGATCTCTACCGGGACCTCCGCAAAAGTCACCCCGTCATCAGTGTCTATCTCCCCATGATCGATGATATGTGTCGAGTCGTGAACATATCTCCTCAACTAAGATATGTGGAAGACGTCGTGCACCCGGTGCAACTGAGGTGGAAGAGCCATGCGATAATCCACCTCGCCTATCCTACGGAGAACCTGGAATGGTCCGATTAAGCACAGCGATACCTTGCCACACTAGCCAAATCTTTGTAGTCCACGTCGAGGTGAGACCCGTAAGAAAACATTGTCGCCATCCCCGAACTCTAGTGGTATCTACCTCATATTAGCATTGGACTTCTATCGGCTCTGTACATTCCTCATCTATTCCTAGATTATCTTCACCTTCTCTATTGCAGCGTGAAACATCTCTGGTCCTATGAGTGCTGACTCCCCAGGGTCTGTCCAGCACACAGGTGATCTGCATGGTCGGCCGTACAATGCCTCATATGGTGCCATCCTAATGGTGGATTGGTAGCTATTATTGTACGCAAACTCCACCAAGGGAAGGTGATCCTCCCTGTTTCTAACAAAGTCAAGGACACATGCACGGAGCATGTCCTCAAAAGTCTGAATGGTCCTCTTCATCAGGACATCTATTTGAGGGTAAAAGGCAGTGATTAGGTATAGCTACGTCCCAAATGCCTCCAACAACCCCTTCCAAAGCCGAGAAGTAAAGCGAGTGTCTCGATCGGAGACGATATACGATGGAACACCTTTAAACTGTACGATATCCTAAACGTAGAGGAATCCCAAGCTCTCCACTGTGCCCTACTCTCTGATAGGTAAGAAGTGGTCCGTCTTGGTGAGTATGTCGACAATCACCCAGATGGAGTTGTGGCCTATGGAAGTACGTGGAAGTCCCGTCACGAAATTCATAGATATCCCGTCCCACTTTCACTCCGGGACCTCTAGGGGATGTACCAAACCTAGAAGTACCTGGTGCTCTGCCTTCACCTGCTGGTAGGTGAGGAATTGTGGAACGAACTCTGCTACATCCTTCTTCATACCCGTCCACCAGTGCTGTCATCTAAGATCCTGGTACATCTTCGCTACTCCTGGATGTACCGCTAATGGTGATGTGTGAAACTCCCTCAGCACCTTCTCCCGTAACACAACTTGTACCATGGTACGTCCCCTGAAGAGGATGACGTGCTCTCCTCCTACAGAAAATCCATCAGGTGCCTATCTTGTGGATATCTGTGCATGTCACATCTCACAATCAACATCTCCACACTGTGCCTCTCTGAATCGTTGAAGCAGTGGAGGAGTGACTGTGAGTGACTATAGAAAGGCTACTCCATCTCATTCCACGAAGGATATCTGCAAAGCCGCTAACTGCTTTGTCGCCTCTCCAAGTAGCTAAATGCCCATCCTCCTGCTGATAGCATCAGATAATAAGTTTCCTTTAACAAGATTATAGATTACCTCAAAGTCATAGTCCTAGAGGAACTCGATCCATCGCCGCTGTCTCAGGTTCAGGTCCTTCTGTGAGAAGATGTACCTGAGACTATGGTGGTCAGAGTAGACTGTAAAGCGCTCGCCCGTCAGATAGTGCCTCCACATCATCAGGGAAAAGACCACTACTACAAACTCTAGGTCATTGGTAGTGTAGTTATTCTCATGTTTCCTCAAATGTCATGTTCCATGGGAAATCACTTCCTGCTCATGCATCAGGACACACGTAAGTCTGGTCCTTGATGCATTGTAGTAAACTACGTACCCTACACCCTCCTTCGGTAGCCACAAGATGTGTGCACCGGTCAATCCCTGTCTCTGCTTTTGGAAGCTCTGATGACATCTATCCGACCACATGAAGGGTTTCCCCTTCTTCGTCAAAGTTGAGAGTGGTGATGCAACTCTAGAGAAGACTGGCACAAATATCCGATAGTACCTAGCCAGACCTAGGAAACTCTGCACCTACGTCACGCTCTTGGGTGGCTCCCAAGCTAGCACTGCCTCGATCTTCGCAGGATCCACCGAAACACCTACCTCAGAGAGGACATGTCCCAAGAAGTGGACCTCTCGAATCCAAAACTGACACTTCAAGAGCTTACCATAAAGCTGGTGCTCTCAGAGTGTGTCCAGTACAACCCGCATGTGGTAGGTGTGCTCCTCCTCAGTAGTCGAGTAAATCAATATGTCGTCGATGAAGTCTATGACAAATCGATCGAGGTAATGGTGGAAGATAATTTTCGTGAGACTCATAAACACTTCTGGAGCGTTGGTTACTCCGAATGGCATAACCAAGAACTCATAGTGGCCATACCGACACCTGAAGGCTGTCTTTTGCAAATCCTCATCTCGAACTCTGAGCTGATGATAGACCAACCTGAGGTCTATCTTCGAGAACTAGCGTGCTCCTTTAAGCTAATTGAAGAGGTCATCAATCCTCATAATTGGATACTTGTTCTTTACGGTCACCTGATTTAGGTGACAGTAATTGACACACAGTCGCAAGCTTCCATCCGCCTTCTTGGCGAACAAAATCGGGGAAGCCTAGGGTGAAAAACTAGGTCAGATGAATCCCTTTCCCTGCAAGCCTTCAAGCTATACCCGTAGCTCTCGATGCTTGGAGAGAGCCATCCGATATTTTGGAGTAGATATCGGGGTTGTCCCGGGGTACAGGTCAATGAAGAAGTCTACCTCTTTCTGAGGAGGTAGTCTTGGAATATCATCAGGAAAAACGTCCACATACTGATCCACCACATCAGGAAAACTCAGACTCCGCACATCCATTACTCCTAGGATGAGGCTAGCCAACTGATGAGTGATTGGTTTTCCTCTCTTCTGCGTAAGTCCATTCTGCACTGTAGAGGCTCCCTTCTCACTAGTGAAGGTTAACCTGCTCCCATATGTCTGGACACACTGCACTGTGAACCTAATATAGTCGATCTGATCATGGACTGTAGATAACCAGTCTATACCTAAGATGAAGTTCTAAGGCCTCGACGCCACTACAAGAAGATCCCAGCTGAAGCTCTCGACTCCTAGAGTAAGCTCACAATACCGGAACAAATGTGTAATCGTCGAGTCTGCTCCCGTAGGAGTCTCTAGCTGTAAGGGTTGAGCCAATACCTCTGTCGTAATCTCCGAGCTCCGAATAAGGGCAGCATTAATGAAAGAATGACTCTGTACTATTTCTATAAGAATTTCAGCAAGGGTGGAGTAGACAAAGATAGTACCTCGAATCATCTCAGGTGAGCCATGGTCGTAGGCCTCCACTGCCTGAAGTTGAGCATGTATTTGTCTTCCAGCTCCATATGGTCGGGGTTGACCTCCTTGTGGTGGTGGTAGAGCCTCGAAGCGTCGCCCAACACCCGATTCTCTGCCAGCTCCACTGCCTTGTCTTCCTGCTCCCTGCAGACCGCCCTGGTCGAACCTCTTCCTCTGCCTAGGTGGTCTCTCAACCATCTGTTTCTCTTCTGCATGGCGGGTCGGGCAGTCACGAGCCATGTGGCCCTACTCGCCGCATGCAGAGAAGTTCCTGCCTCTTTCCTGACTGGCTCTTCTTCATGTGTGCCGCACCTCGGAACCAGTATCCTGAGGTCGTCCACCTGATGGTATGGTCCTCTTGGACCTCTATGACATCTGTCTACTACCAGCTACAGAAGACTCTTCTACATGCCACCCTGTGGTAGTTCTCGCTATTGGTGAAGGCTCAGCATGAATGCTCTCCACAAGAAGGGCTCTCTCCAGTACTCCTTCCTTTGTAAGAATACAGAGGGAGATCATCGATGCCCTGATCTCATGCCTCAATCCCTGCTCAAATGTCTATGCTCGGAAGAATGGGTTTCGTACCATGTCCGTGGAGTAGCACGAGAGATCAGAAAATCTCGATGAGTACTGGGATACTGTCATGTGGCCCTGCCATATTTGTAGTAACTCCTGAATGCGCACCGCACGGAGGGTGGCTAGAATGAACTCTGGGCAGAAAAGGCTCTCGATGTCCGACCAAAGGATAGATTCTTCATCATGCACCTGGAGCATCAGGCTCAACCATCTACCTACGGCTGCATGCAGGAGACTCACCGCAAGGATCTCCATGAGGTCTACTGGTGTCCCTACCAACCTGATGACTCGAACGAGAGCCTCCAGCCAGTCCTCCGCTACCTAAGGGTCCTTCTACCCATGGAAAATGGGCAGTCTCTGACACTGAAACTCGTGTAGTGCACTTAGGAGATCATCACCCTCAGCTGTTGGGGCTGGTGGAAGCGGTGGCTCGGCGGGTAGAGGTACCGCTGATGCCTCCACTGTAATGGGGACCTGCAAAGAGGCCGCATCACTCTATGGGATGCAGTCTCACACAAAACATGGAACCCTAGTTGGATGCCGTCTTGGGGCCATCCTGAAAATAAATAGGTGATCCAGGGTTAATACAGTATACCTTGTGAGATGACACAAATTTATCACGAAGAAAACTTTTGAAACACACATGCAATCAATGTTTTCGTGCATTGAGTCAGAAATCAGAATTCAGTGTCTTGGTGTATGGATACATCCTCCACAGCACCAACGATGGACTCCCATGACTGATAACCACACTCAATACCCTAAACACTATTGCTTCACATATAAGAAATTATCAGATTCTTGGGTTTTGCGGTATAACCGACTCTACTGATACCAATTTATCATGACCTACCCTCAGGGCATGTGCCGTGACTACCCCAAGCCCACCATCTATAGGCTAGGGGCTGGCGACTATCACCAAATGTGTAAATCCCGATAAAATGGAAGGCATTTCCTTTATGTAAGAAAACAAACACCACAGAGTACACAAGCTGAAGTAAACACTAAGTAAACTGAGTACAAAAGTAAGTGATGGAAAGTAAAGGGGCCGGAATACAAACCCAACTGAAAAGTAAAGTACAACTGAAAAGAATGTAGGAAAACAATAAAGTAAATCAGCAACCACTGAGTCGTCCTCCAGCTATCCCACCTGAAGGGTGGGTACAGGTGATCTCCTCATATCCTCGGGTCCGGGCGTCCGCTCTGTGTACGTTCCGCCTGTTAGCCTACCTCCAGGTACCGTTCTGCTCCACAAGCCTCAACCATGATCAACGCTGTCCATCATCTGCAACCAACAAAATTTAGTGCTAGCATAGCCCATGTAGGGGTGAGTATACGATACTCAGTAGGTACGCCGAGACCCCCGAAGGTCTCCTAGAATCCACAAAGGATAAACCACAATGTAAGGATACAAACACAAAGTATCAACCAACTATACTTAAGTATATTCCCATACATATACATAAGTCATCATTTCTAGTTAGGCTCCAACTCACGAGCCCATGTACAACCTAGTCCACACAGGAATGCACAACCCAATCCACACAGGAAAGCAAGTCAATCATATCAATGATAATGATTGAAAGTCAAGACTCAGCTCACACATGTATACTACTCACGAAAAGGGGTGGAGATGATTAGATGTAGCCTCTGGATCATCTCCTCTGCCGAACCCACGTAGGATCCATGTATATAAGTCATCACTGCTGAACCCACGTAGGATCGTAGTACAGTAACCATAGCTGCCGAACCCACAGAGGATCCAAGTACCGTCCTCATCGCTGCCAAACCCACAGAGGATCCAAGTACAGTCATCCCTACTACCGAACCCACGTAGGATCCAAGTACAGTCGTCCTCTCTGCCGAACCCACGTAGGATCCATGTACAGTTGCCATTGTCGTTTCAGTCGCAGCTTTCTCTAGGGATCCCGCACACAGTACACTCAATTCCAGGAGGGTCCGCTCCTCGAGTCAAAGGGGTGGATACATCAACCGCCACAAAGACCAGAGATGATGTATCCCAACGTTCTGTCCCACATCCTAGGGGAAAAACCAAGAAGAATGCACCCAAGTCATGGAGAACAATACAACCAAGCCATTTTCCTAAAGTACACAACGTGTAGGTAAGCAACACACGACGTGTCATCAGACACTGGGTAATTCCCGTGTGAAATGGCCCATGTCATTGGGATGGTTGTGTAAAAAGTAAGTACATGACGTGTGGTATGGTTACACGTTGTGTCATCAGTCCACGGGTACTGTCCCTGTACCACAACCCGTGTCGAAGGGCTGTTCATGTAAAAAGTAAATACACGGCATGTACTATGGTTACACGCAGTGTCCAAACCGTTAGGGTCGGTTCCATGTGCACTGGACATGTTTGGTCGTGTGGTGGAGTACATGCCCATGTACTCCACCCTGTGTCCGTGTATTTCTGGAATACACGCCGTGCCTCTTGGCCCTATGGTTCTGCCCGTGTCCGTGTATCACCCAGATTACACGCCGAGCATCAGGAAGTCTCTTCTACCATGGTGGTGGTAGTACATGTCATGCCTCGTGGCCGTGTGGTTATGCATGTGTCCATGAATCTCCCGTATTACACACTGACCCTCGCAAAGCCGTTTTTTCCTTTCAATGAAGATAATACATGTCGAGCCTCGTGTCCATGTATTTTTGTCCATGTCCGTGTATTTCCCTTGAATACATGCGATGTCCATCAAAGTCTCCTCTATCAAACTGTGTGGACAGTACACACCGTGTGACCGGTGTCACACGCCATGTGTCACTTTTTCTGATGTCCGTTACTTCTTCCACTGAACGCTTGTACAACACAGCGTGTGCATTGGAAGTACACACCATGTATTCTGGAATTTTCCAGAAATGACGCCTCTGGCCAGCATGCCTCTCGAGGCATCCATTCTTTGTTATGATGATCTGTTTTCTACAAAACACCAGTTCCTAGGTCATCCCAATGTTCTAAGGCTGTTTCCGATGTTTTCGGGCCTCCGATCAGCTCCGAAAACTTTCCTTGAATCACCGCTCAAGAACGGTTGGAGAACACCATACAACAAGAACAGTGGAGGAATCAGACAGTATTAGTTTGGTCTAGTTCCTTCCACATTTGTTTGATAGAAAAAGGTTTAGAGAGAACCAATAACATGGAAGGGAAAACAATGTTTCTCATTTATAAACACACCCCTACATCCACAAAATTTGTCGAACAATGGGTGTCGTGAAAAAATGGTGTCACGGGTTGAGGTTCCATAGACGTCGATGGAGAGAATCCAAGGAGGATGCGTCATCTTCCCTTTTTGTTACGGAGAAAGTAAAGAGGGTGTTCCGTCATCCTTCGGGGATTTTGAATTCATCAACAAAAGGAGTCGTTCTTCGCAAGAAGACAATGTTCTTCCATGATAAAAGAAAATATATCATCCAAAGACTTCACACAATAAGAAAACCAACCCAAAATAAAATAAGGCTCATCCTTATTTTATTAACTCAATCCGTGATTTTCAATATTTTTAAAATTCAAACACATTTCTCAGTTAATTGATTAATTGTGTTGTCATGGTTAATGGAGAGAGAGGGGAGAGTTACACAATTAAAGGATAGCGAAATTTATTAGGGAGTTTCCATATAATTATTATGGGAGTTTAAAAGGGGTTAAGGGTTATGGACTGTGAAAATATGGGTGCTCATGTAAGCACCACCTCCCTCATAACCACACATGGGAAGTTGGGTGGTTGTGGGACCCAACAACATCTTCCCATGAGAGAGTTTAACTTCCAAGGTTAATAAAATAAAATTGTATACAATTTTATTTACATCTCACTTAAACTCCAATATTTAACTTCTTCTCCTAAGAAAAAGCATCAACGGTAAAAGTCATATTATGAAAATACCAGCACTGTGAGTTAATAGGTGCCCTCAGATTTCAATTCTGAGCACCAGTTCAAAAGATAGAAAAACCCGCTCATTCGTTCACTGAACGTACCCGAGCTAAACTTCAGAAATTGATCCCGGGCACACCGGGCCTCGGAATCAAGTGTCGTCAGAAACTGCGTACTCATAGAATCCCAAATAATTTAACTAAAAGTTTTCCTTGAAATTTACGAGTCTTTACAGAGAGAGGGGGCACGAGCACCTGGCAGTCATGGCAGTCAATGCTGTTGGGGAAAAGGTGGGACCGCGCGGGGTGGTCGCGTCGGTACTGCCCCTGCCACTGCGCCAGTGGGCAGGTGGCGATCGAGCTCCAGATTCAGCGATCTGATTCCTGAATGTAGGTAGATGAACCCATTTACACTAGCAGGAAAAGGAATTGACTACCATTATACCAACATCATTCTAACTTTCGTGGTCGATAAGAGGGACCCATGATGACGATGTCGCAGAACGGAGTGCTCAACATCCTGTCCGCCCCAACCCCCGGCGGGTTTCACGTCCTGGTGTTGGGTGGCCGGACCTGGTGACATGCTAATCTTCCAACACCCCAAATGCTACCAGTCACCATATTAAGGAGAAGAGATTCACATTGGGTTCACCATTTTCTGTTTTTGACACTTTCCACCGGGGCGCACACACACATCCTTCACGCAGGAGAGGATAGGCGACTTGTGGCCCCGCATTCCCACTTTCCAAAGGTGGGTGGAATCTGTTCCTTGTTCAGAGACGTATGCTCCTTAATAGAAACTGGGATGATGGGATGTCGGTTCTTCCTTCCATGGATTCCTCATCGGAGCTCTTCACCTAGTCCGGGCCTCCCTCATAGATTTAACATGTATTTGTGAATCTCATTCTCGGTGCCATATCTTCATGGACACCACTTAATTACACTGCTTCCGTCGAGACACTCCAAGGGGTCTGGTCGGGGAAGAAACCTTCAGTGAGGAGAATGGTCACACTGGGGTGTCGTTAGCGTGTCTTGACGTCGGGATATTGACATTTCTATCTTCTGTCCCTTATTATAGGGCTTCTCGAGGGTGCAGAAGCCCGAGGAATCCCATATCAAACGTTTGGAATTGGCATGCCATGCGTATGTATCTGAAGTTTTCTTCAGCATTCCATGTTTAACATGTGGTATTCCATGAGTTTAACATCTTGCAGAGATGGATCAGACTAATCAGAACACGGAGAGTGGATCAGATTGAAGAACCCCCTGGGGGGAACACCGATGTTGGCGCCAGTACGTAGGTGGCCTCCCAGATACTGTGGAGTTGAATAAGGTGGCATGATCCCACCAGGATGTGGCGGCCCGGGTAAGAACTAGGATGGGTGATAGAGTGAAGGTGTCTTGAAACTTGTGGAGGAAACCTACGTACCATTATTTGACATGGATCAAAGTCCCTTTAGTTTGAGTATACAGTTTAACGTCATGCGGGATGGGGGCATATGGGGCTTACGCTCTAAGGCAGCCCGCAATGGATGGATATGGGGATCACGCTCTGAGGCGGCCCACAAAGGATGGATATGGGGATTACACTCTGAGGCGGCCCACAATGGTGGATATGGGGTTTACGCTCTAAGGCGCCCCACAATGGTGGTGGGTGAACCGAAACTAAGGGGTCATAACAACCAAGTGATGGGATTGAACCTCATGGAGGCTACCTATGTACCATGCTTTAGCACAGATCAAAGTACACATAGTTCGGGCATATTTTTTAACGTCATGTGGGATGGTATACAGTTTAACGTCATGCAGGACGAGGCAGATAGTTTAACGTCATGCTGGATGGTCAATATGGGGCTTGTGCTCTGAGGTAGCCCAAAGTGTTGGCGAACCGACGTGAAGTGGTCAGAACGACCGGGTGGTGGGCTTGAACCTCATGGAGGCTACCGAAGTACCATTATTTAGCATGGATCAAGGTCATCGTAGTTCATCGGGATGGGGCTTATGCTCTGAGGCGGCCCAGAAAAGGGTGTCATGGTCTATGCTCACTCTAAGCCCACATGAGTCATGCTTGGTCTGAGAAACAAGAGGCAGCATGGACCAGATGATCACGTTGTGAAGGGTGCGTCCATGAGAAGCGGAGAGGGGCTTACGCATTAAGCGGCCCATGGTGTCCTAACTTACACTAGGATGGAGGCCCGTGATGCGACAAAGCGCAGAGGGAAATGGATTGGGACCGAACTAAGGAGATGCCTCGTTCCCTATCACACCCTCCCCTGGCCTTGGCGGTGGGGATGTATGGAGGTGCATGGGTGAAACCTTACGCAAGAGAGGATAGGGTATTAAGCTCCGAGGCAGCCCTTCCCCCATGGACAAATGCCACTCCGAGAGGGAGGATATCATTCCATGTGAGGAAGATTCCATTCCCATGGAGACGAGTGGTGTAAATAATGTCCGAGCCAGGGGGCCTTGTATGTGTGGCACGAGGTCAGACCACAGTTTAAAGTCATGTGTTGAGGAAAATATGGTTGGATGTTTCACGTCCTGTAGCTCAGACGAGATGGGTTCGCTCCACACCCCTAGGGCTTACATGACCAACACCCTCTACCCCTTGTGTGTGGGAAGGAATCGGAAAGGCCGTGGTGAATGGGGGCCATAGGGCAACCATCGAGGGGTCCACGTTAGCGTGGCTATGCGAAGAAGAAAAATCCATTGGTGTGCCTATGCAAAGAAGAAATATCCATTAGTGTGCCTATGTGAAGGAGCATAAGGCAAAGCAACACAATGAGAAACACCACCCAAGGGACCTTGAGGTTACTTCTTAAGAGCCTGGAAGGCCATATTGGAAAACAATGCATGGCGTGCATGCCCGGTATAGAGGACTTCAGCCGCCTATGCAGGGAGGCACCCTGGGGGCGTCTAGGTGAGGGGCCCTGGGGTTTGCATGCAAAGAGAAGGTTTTCATGCAAAACACTAGGATGTCATGAAATTTGAGTAGAGGGATTGCGCGTGGCTATGGGGATTGCGTGCAATATGCTTGGATTGCACGCAGTGGAAACGACTGATCCCTATGGTATGGAAAAACCTAACGTCGAGATTTCATGCAATTAAGTTTCACGCGCAAAGGAGGGAGTGCATGCAATGGAGGTGATTGCACGCAATGGAAGAACCCTAAAGAGTTTTCAATTTTATTTATGCTGGTGGGATTGTGCGCAAAGGCGAAACTCGGGGCAAGGTTGTGCGAAAAGGGTCAATACCTGAAAGTCATCTTGCGCACGCATGAGTCCAATTTCGCGCACAGGGGCTGGTCCGAATTCTGCTACCCCGAAGCAGAAGGGGTCTCCTTCTATTTATAGGTCACATGCTTCAGAGAATCCGAGTAAGGTGTGAAATCTTCCGCGCCAGGACCGATTGGTGCAAAAGGCTGCATCGCGTGGAACCGGGTGAGCAAAATTGCACGCCCCACCTGTGCTTTTTCGCGAATATCGGACTTCCTTCGCATGGGCAACATTTTTTCGTGCAAGTCCTTCGTAGTTTCGCACACCACTTCTGGGCCCTCCGGACCGAGCCTCTGAGTCCAAATATGACTTCGCATGGTCATTTCGAAACATCCTTTAGGAATTATGGACTTTTCAGTGTCTACAAATGTTCATCACAAAATGATGTTTCTCTATATCATACTATGTAAAAAATATAATTCACTTCATCAAAAATAAAATTAATTAATCAGTCACCAAATCACATTTTAATCCAATGGTTTTCTATAAAATAAAATATTTGTACTAAAAATATAATAACCCTTTTATAAACATCTTCTATATTAACATAAAAAACCATTTAAAATTTAAAGGATATCAATAAATTTTATATTAAATAATTATAATATATAATAATTCTAAATCAAATAAACCTTTCACTAAAATGCATTCTATACTAATTTGTTTTGATTCTATAATGTTCACCCAAAATATCCATAAACATCCAAAACTCCAATCACTAAAAACCAAAAATAGGTATCTATGTCATTATACATATAACCAACCATATACTTATAAACCCATTAAACATTAAATTTATCCCATAAAAATATGTAATATCATACATGTTGATAGGTTATGTCCCCTCATTCATTATAACGTTATATAAATAAATTTTTTGTTAACCCATGGATAACCCATAGGAGTGTCTAGCCAAGTGTTCATTATTAATCACACTCCTCAGCATAGGTGAATATTAAGTTAAAACCCAATCACCAACATTAAATGTTGTTACCAATAAGTGGTTTTGAACTATAATTTACAACACATGATAGTATCCATAGAAGAATATATTTTATTGTAAAATAGCACAATCCCTATTTTAAAACTGATTCGTTATATTACCATATACATAGACATATCCCTAAAATCAAAAATATGGTTATGTTATCTAACACAACTTTTCCAATATCTATTTCTCAAGGTCCTCTAAATTTTCTTTTGAAACAAAATATAATATCTGAAATCTAGTACAATTAATCTGATGGATATTTATAAAATTAATATAAGATATAATATATCACTTCCAAAAGAGACAAATAGTTTAATTGTATTGAGATACTATATACATGAAAAATGATAATATTATATTTGAGAGGATGATATTAAACATTAAAATTATAATGATAAAATTATTATTTATTCTAATATATCCCTGAAATCTATAAAATACCCACTCATAGTATTTAATGGGAAGTAAAACACAATAAAGGGTGACCTCATATATGTTTAGTAAGGAAAGACGTACAAGATAAGATATCTCAAAATAAATAAAGTATGAATAATATGAAAGATATAAACATTTATAAAATATGGCATAAAATATTAAGAAAGAGAATATATTCATGGATAACATTTGAGAATAAGTATTAATATGTTTAAAATAATTTAATTGACAATGATGAAATACATAATTATTTAAATCAAAATCATAAAATCAAAGAAATTAAACAAGGAAACATAAATAGATCATCATGGTCATCTTCCAGGAAAACATAAATAATAATGATGGAATACACCAAATATCATGGGTTTTTTTCAATTAAACCTTGTTATTTATCAATTACCTAGGTAATTAAAGTCCCCACCTATTACTTCATCATCATGTAATTTAACTAAATATTTCAATTGACATAAATTAATAATAAATTATTATCCACATTTGAATAACTAGAGTATTAAATGTCAATACATTCCCCAATAAAAATAATCTTAATCCATCATGATAGGTTTGGTGGATGGTAAAATTAAATATAATCCCATGAAAAGAATAATATTAATTAAATAATATTGACATATTTGAAAATATATTAAAAATATCAATAGAACATTTCTTTGGGAAAATAACATTTTCATTTTAAAATCAGTAATATAAAATATATTAATTAAAAAATATTAGGTAATAAATTTTATCTCATATGAAATGTGAAATCATTTAAATTAAAATTCAATGATGATAAAATGCATTCTAATGAGAATAGCCGGTTAGCCCATATATGTTAAAAAATATTCTTTTTCACATTGTAATAAGGGTTAAAAGGTTCCAAATGGGAAATGTAAAAAATATTAAATTTTAATACTATTTTAATAAATTAAACCATATTTTTAAATTAAAATAATAATTCAGTTAAATGGAATTAGTAATATCTTTGAGAAGAAATTACAAAAAATGGGAATGAAAGAAAAATTTCATTGACCAATGAGAAAAGAATGTCATAATTTCTAATTTTTATTCCCGATAATATTATCTATCAAAATAGTGGAGAATGAATGTAAAAAATGTTAAATAAATATACAACTACAGAATGTCAAATAAAATAAAGTTTAGAAGAGAAATACCTTATAATATCTGTTAATGGATATTTTTAAATAATAAATCTCAAATAAATATATGATTGTAAAATATAATCTTTCCAGTTATATAACCATTGAATCATAAAACAATTGGGATATAATATTTTAAATTTAAAAAATATTAATTAATATTAATAAATTCATATCATAAAATATTAATGTTTTTTTATAAGCAGAATAGAAATTAAATATGTGTTTAATATGGCATATGTCTAATGGAAACTAATGTGAGACAAAAGAACCTTGTGAAGATCATAATATTGAGGAGATAATTAATCATTTATGAGATGAGGTGTAAAAATTGTAAATCAACATTAAACAAATGTATCAAGGAAAATAAATAATCACATTTCAACACAATCATTATCTTTTATTAATATAGTCAGTGAAGAATTAATATATCTCAATGATATGAAATTGAGTCTAGTATCCCCTTCCATGGAGTTTCATTCACCTATTAGTTTTCTACATTATATAGAAACATATAAATATGTAATAATTTTTTATTATTCCTTTTTGTTATTTATTAACATTTATTGTAAATTTTTCATAATAGTTATTTCATGTAGGATGTTTAGATGAAATTTAGTTCATAATTTTACAGTAACTTTGGTATGATGACCATGGTCATGGGGGTCGTTGGACCATCATGTCCATAATGTGAATCATAGAATAATTATCATTTTTATAAATTAATAAAATTTTATATTCATCCATAAATATTTATATGAAAGATGATTCGCATCTCTTCATAGAGGTTTTATTCCACATGTATTCATTAACGACGTCATCATTTTTAATGGGAAAACGAGTAAAAAATGATATAATAAATTGTAGTTTTAAATTCATAATAACTTCATAAATATATTCCATATTCATTTAGTCAATCATAATTATCATCAATGATTAATGTTGATGTTAAATGAATTATATCGCTTTGCGGAGATGGTAGTCCACTCGTACACATATGTGATGCTTTCAATTCCCATTTTGATGGAAAATATGTTGAAAATGGGTTTCCCATAATAATTATTATATCACATAAAATTTATTATATGTGGTTTATTTTGTTTGTAAAAATACTATATATCTTTATGAAGTATATATATAAATAAATGTTGAAATTGTCAAGTAAAATAATTACCACTTCATTAAGAGACCTAAATTGCCTTAAACCACAAGCCTTGTCAGGATGGTAATAAGAGACGATTAGAAGATCTAAAATGTTTAAAAGTAACATAAGAATTTATTAGGTGTGTCATTTTATGAGATAGAGTTTAATAAAATTATGAATACAAGAGAAGAGTAGGTTCCCTATTCTATGCGATGTAAATGACATAGTTAGAATTACATAAAATATTTAAATATGATATATGTTATAATAATGGAAATTTGTAAAACGTATTTAATTTAAATTTTATGACATGATAATGTCTATATACCATTATAAAATAATATTTATACATTTACAAGTCACATTTTAGACTATAGCACTGTTATTATCCCCCACATTAACCAATGTTAACCATAACAATGGTTACAACCTTTTTAGAATATAATGTTTATAAATTTTCTTCTATATTGAAAATTATTTAATAATGTTTTTATGGATGAAATCATGTACCATTTCACATACCACTATTCTAATTAAATTTTTTAGTTATATATCATTTAAGTAAATATTATTTATAAAAAATATCATAAAATTCCTTGTCTAGACTATTCACTTTATTTGACATCAAAGACATCAAGATAATAATCGAATTAGAATATTAAAACATTGGAATGTTATTATTCATAATAATTTCCAATTAGATTCATTTCATACCACAATTAATCGATAATATATTATTATTATTTTATAAAATCAATATCCATGATTTTTCTACTACATTCACAAGCATTATATTGATGTTCTATAATAATTAAATCTAATTAAAAAATATCTAAAAATTAAAAATAAATTAATATCATAAAATTAGTTTATTTATAGTTAATATAACACTTTTTAAACTATAAAAACATCGTCTTACCTTAATGAAAATATATTAGAGTTATATACCTAAATAAAGTTACATTTTTTTATTTTCTTAACATAAAATAATTTAAATATCATTATGAAAGGAAATTTAAAAAAAAAATACATTCATAGCTAAGAAGTAATAATTAAAATAATCAACTAAAATAAAATAAATTAAATTTCATAATACAAATTTAAATCCTTATCAATGTATTGTGATCCTTAGTTACCCTCTTTTGACTTTTCAGTCGTGAAAAAATATTTACCATGACTCTTTTTGATAATGACTAAAATAAAAGGGTCATTTTTATATAATTTAATAAAAAATTAAATTTTTTAACACATTTTACAATAATCAATTTTTTATACCTAAATAATCATTATAAAATATAAATATGTCAAACGAAATGGAAAAAATTTCACAAAAACGTTTGTTGTTAATCAAAAAATAATAAAAGTATACCAAAATCAATGTTAATGAGGATTATTATAGAATTATATATATTAAAATTAATAAAATAAAAATTATTCCTATTTAAAAATAAAATACAAAATATAACAGCAAATTTATTTTACATTATCTATGGAAAAGAAATGAAAAATATAAAAAATCTTATTTTCATTATTCCCAAAAAATAATTTTATTCTGAAAATACAAAAAATTTCACCCAAATAAAAAATTTAAATTCCAATTTCAAATACGATATTCATTTCATAAAATAAATTTACATTAAATTGATGAAATTAAATACATTTTTGGCACAAAAACTGAAATATAGATCATTTTTTATGAAAATAAATTATTGGACCATAAAATTACATTAATTAAAATTGAGTAAAAATTTATTATAAAAGTATTTAAAAAATATCATTTTGTAAAAATATTAGAATCATTTTTTATAATGTGGTTATTCATATTCATAATACCAATTTAATGATTAGGATTTAATTCTCACATTTAAAAAATAATAATATTACGATATATCAAAGTTTCAATATATATAATTTTGTATGTTTTGAAAGCTATAAAACATTTTATTCTAGTAAAATAAATTATCAAGGTACTACAAAATACTTCACAATATGTACATCATCTTAATAGATTGAAAAAAGATGCTTCAATATAATATGGAATTGCCTCAGTTTTTATAGTACAAACCAAAACTTATGTGGCATGAAATGATATCATGAAAGAATATGTAATCACTAACCTCAAAGAATATTTTACATTTCATTTAAAAATAAATCACTATGTCAAAATATTATAAAAAAAATTAGAATATTAATCCTACCAATTAAACTATGGATTATATACTCACAGTAACATCTAGGAAGGTGAGTAGAGACCCCTATATTCATAAATATAGAAGATAATTCCAAAAAGAAACAATAAAAATTGAGCTATAGCCAATATGATAACAGTAAAAACTATGAAGGTGCATTTAAAACCATAGATATATCAATACATATTAACCAGAATTATTAACCTTTCACTTTTGAAAATATATTGACTAAAATTTACAGATTCATGTATTCCATTTACATGATCTGATAATTTTTTAATAGGATGACACGTGATCTAGGGGAACTCAAATCCAGTTTTATAGCTTCCCCGAATTCGGTATTCAGCTCCTTAGATTGTGACCATGGCAGATTTTTCGATGCTAGACCTGATGTGTTTGGTAATAGGTGTGACACCTCTAACACCATAACTTTTTACTCTCGTTCTAATGTGGATAACTAAAACATTAAATAAATTCATTAATACCTTCTAAAAAATGTAAATATAACCATCCATATTTTCAAAATCAAAAAGTATTATAACATCTATAAGAAATTTTCATGTTTTAATCTTTATGTAATTAGGATAAAACAAAAACATATAATTCTAATGTTCTATATTTTAATTGATTATTTTAAAATTATATATGAAACTAATTAAATAATGAAAATTATTCAATGTATCATAAAAATATTTCCCAAATTGTATCATTCAAATCATTTCATTGTTACTACTATTCTATAGAACCAATGTAAATTGAAAACACTCTGGTGAGATCAAATACTCGCTAACATGATTATATAACTAAATAAATAATAAAATAAAAATATAATAAAAACTGTGTAGTGGATAGTTAAACACCATGAATCAGTAATAAACATGAATCCAGAATTATGCTCTATGAATGAAAGTAAATAAAAACATGGATATCAGTAATACCGATCTCCTTAATTACAGACATAAAAAACTAGATGTTAATTACATTTGTTGAGAAAAAGTTCTTATTATCGATACCAATCTAAATATATTATTCTGAATTGGTAAATGCTAAACAAAATTACAAAACCATTTTTTCTCATGAGGAATTTAAATTCATTAAGGGGATATATAATTCAATTCCCCATCCATCACCTTTATAGGTCTAGTGTATTCATTATAGTTGAATATAATACATTATAAGTGATCCTAAATATATATTTTTTACATAAATTATAATTTTATACATGTTTGGATAAAATTATATGACTTGATAATAATTTTATACATTTTACTAAAGGGACAGAATGATCATAATCCATCCAAAGAAATAAGGAGGATGGTCAAACAATACATAGTCAACATGCCAATAATCATATGTATTGAGATAAAAATATACATTACACCAATAATTGTTTTCATTATAGTTGAATATAATACATTATAAGTGATCCTCAATATATATTTTTTATATAGATTATAATTTTTACACTATAAATTAAAATGACACAATTGATAAGATGGTACTGGAATAACAAAAACATAATTCAATAGATAATGAATTATAATTTTTTCGAAATGACATTTCACGTGAAATGGGAAAAATATAAAATGATTTATTATGGTAGTAATGTATATCTCTAGTAGAAAGGCGATAGAATAAATCTAAATAAAATCAATGTATATAGGTTAAACAACTAATATTAAAGAATTTGAAGGAAAACTTTAGAGCTCAATAAAGGAAAAATATGTTACAAAAGACTCTCAATATTAGGGAAAATTGTAATCGATGTCCACATTGTTAAAAGAACATGACTATGATAGCAAATGAAACTGAACGTTTGGTGTTTCAAAAATATATACCCATGGGTAGGGAATCTATAATTTAAGGAAAACTTAAATGTATTATGTCTTCGAGAATCTTAATCGAGTCATAGAAAACAATTGAATGTTGAGTTAAACTATAATAAAAATATCTTTAATGAGTATTAATTTAATTGGACATAATGTACCATGATTAAAAGATAAATCATGATATTAATCTCTTATAAGAATTATATACCACAAAAAATAATATAACTTGATTATTACAAAACATGTCTCAATGATGTGAATTTTAGATGAAATTACATACATCTTATACTGAATTCAATGAACATAATTTAAGCACTTATATAACTAAAATAGATATATGACACATCCCTCTCTTAGGGTGTTCCAAAATAAAATTTCAAAAAATTTCCTAGTGAATCATAGTGGTTGGCCAGGGTCATCTCACATGGGTGTATGATATTTTTTCACCTACTTATTATAATTCATTGAAAAGATAATTGTATTTTTTTCATTTGATCCATAAAAATTTTGTGAATTAAAATATTATATTAATTTAAAAAACATGAAATTATAGAATTTATTTAGAAACCAAATAACTTAACTTTTATGGTTTGGTTTATTTGTTCCATCATTATTCATGTTTATTTATATTTAGTTTTCTAACCCAATTATGAGATCTCATGAATTAGTTACTGTACTTCTATTTATTGTTTGTGCAATGTTGAATTCCTAGGAAGTATAAATTCTACATCTGATGGTAATAATGTTTGATGAAACACATCATTTGGGAGGTTAAAACAACTATGAACTGTCTATGTCTTATGTCATTTTATCCACTGAATGGATCAACTACATAATATAAAGATATTTTTTATAGTTTAGTACACCATGCATATTTTAATAATATAATTGTTTTTTTATGTTTACTATTTTACTGGAAAACTTCCACACCCATACTCATAACCATTTTTCAATAAAAACATAAGTAAAACCTTATAATTTATGAGTAGATTTTAGGAACCACCATATAACTCCCCTGGGACAATCCTCGGGCCAACTAATAATTATTGAGGGTAAGAAGTCATGATGGTGAAGGTAAAAAAAGAAAAATTAGAAGAAAATATGACAAACTAAATGATGAGAGTCAGAGGAGAAAGATAACACATCAATACAAAATAATAAAAATAGTAGACAGAGAAGAAAATATGAGAAAAATAAGTTTGAAGAAGAGTCATTAAAATAGTAAGAAGAAGAAATAAAGAAAAAGAAGAAGAGTATGCAGAAGAAAAAAATTTCAAATAGAGAATACATTGAATGAAAAAATGGGTCACTATGAATTTATATGGAATTTATGATTAAAATACATTCAATGAATGAAAATAAAAAAATTAATCAATGAAATAAAAGAAATAACACATTACAGAAATGGTCAGACTCCTCATGGTGTCATCACAATTCATTTGTAGTGGGTAGGACCCATATTTTATTGTCTTATATAAGTGACCTTGTTATTTTAGTTATTTTATATTTTCAATTTAAAATTAAAATACATTTAATTTCTCAGTAATGAAATTGGTATTTTTAGATGATTTTCAATAGACATCGGTGGATCCACATTTTAAAGTGGACTACAGATCAGTAGTGAAACATCCTTCATATGTGTGGGTTCAAGAATGGTGTATGGCTGTGTCCATGTGGTGTAAATGGTTTATCAATAGTGGTGAGAAAATCATACTTACTCCCTATGTCCATCTTAGTTGTTGGAGGGAGCTCACATTATTGGATAATTTATAAATGGACATAGCCTTGTTATTATAGGCACTAGAATTGATCCATGGTTGATATGGGGGACTCAATAGTTGATATGAGATAGTTTCCAAGCGTCCCATGTCTCTTCCATTTCATCTATGGTGTTTTTATGTAGCAGAAATGGTGGTGTTAAATAGCGATGATAGTTGAGGGAGGTGGTATATTGTGTCCGAGCACGATGAGTCAAGCGACCAAGGTAAAATGTTATTGTTTAATTTATGTTGAATAGTAACTCTTTTAAGGATTTAATCCTTATAATTGGGGATGGTGGGTGAATGAATATATATTTAAATTCACCACATTGACCATTCATAATCTCACACCAGGTATGGTATCCTATAGCACATAAAACACATATATGGGTTGCGCCTCACATGCATGGCTTATATGGGGTTTGCCCTCTTATACTCATGAAGGGTTCCTCCTTGTGGGACATATGTTTCATGGGACAATCATTTTTGTAATTCCACTCAATAGGGAATCCTATCAAGGTATAATGGTTTTTTTCCCACCCTGAGCTGGCTATGTAGATAGCTCCAGGTAAGATTTAGGTATAAGTTTACCAAATTTTTCAAATATCTAAAAATAAATAGTTTTCAATTAAAATGAAATGAAATATTAATAATTTAAAAAATATATTCAAATTTTATAATTTAAAACATTTTAATTAATTACATTTAATTAAAATGTTTTAAAAATAATAATTTATTCAAAAGAAATATTCCTTTAAAGCCATAAAGAAATCATTATATATAATTTAAAATTAGAAATGAAAATAAGTTCATAAAATTCCCCCACAAATAAACTATTAACACCCTAAAGCACAAAATATGAATATTTAATTAATGTGGTTTCCAATTCTACCAATATTCACATTTGAAAGGAACGAAATAAAATATTTTTCAATGGTAAACCAAAATTTCAAATTTCACATTAAATATCTACTCAAATTAACAATTTTTAAATAAATAATCAATTCTAGTATTTTAATTATTCCCACTAAAAATTATTTAACTTATTAACTATTTCATTAAATCACGTTAACTCGTTATTATTAAACCTACGAAATCAATATTTACCACACTTTTGAATATTTTTCTCATCAATCATGATATTAATTCAAGTAGATTTATTCTCATATAAGGGGAACTTGATCTTTTTACATAGGTTTGGAAAATAACTAATTTCTCATCTTTATAAACAATAAGAGAACAATATATCAATTGGACTATGAAATTAAAGATAAAATGGATCTAAGGGTAAATATTAAGACAAATTGATGTTAAACATTAAGGCTGAAAGAGGAGGTTTATCTCTAAAGTAAATTAAACTATATCCATTGTAATGTTGTAATGGAAATACCCAATAAGAATTTTGGTAACTCCAACATTCCCCAAACACAATGTATAGGTTATGAAAAATGATGGCATAATGAATGATGTCCATCATATCCAATTATCTCTACTTTTTATTCATTTAACTTTATTTATGATTTTAATAATTTTTTGAAATTTATTCATAGAATTATTTCCATATCCAGCACCTATAAAATTATTAAAAAAAATTACTTGTGCATTGATGGTGATTTTTTTATTCTTCCATGTTACATCCGATTCAAAATTTTCTTTATTATTTTCATTTTTCATTTATTTTTTAGGGGAAAAAAATAATTTTTAATGAATTAATAAAAAATAATTACCAATACCCACAATTATCACCCCCACCCTTGATATATAAAAATAATTTCAACCCTTACAATAGGAATCCCTTTACCCCCAAACATCAATATTAAAATATCAAAAAAAATACTACGATTAGGGTATAAAGGGATAAGAATGATTTGAAAAAATGGTTCATTCCAATAGAGTTGATTCCCTGTATCAATGGTTTAAAAAATTATTGATGTAAATTTTGGTCTCAAGGAGTAGAATTTAACAATAAATATTTCACATTTTTTAAATGTGTTTTCTCATGGTGATTAATTTGATAATTTTGAATCCATGTTCTTGCCAATGGAATCCATTTATATCAATTAAGAATCTTTCTCAAGATAAAATATTAAATATTTGATAATGATATACTCTTAGGAATGGTAAATAAAACATTTTACCATCATTCTTTGAATTCTTATTTATAACCCCTAAATTTACATGATATTTAGACATTAAAATCAAGAAAAATGATAGGGAAATATTATTTCCATGAATTAACCAATTCCTCAAAATCATGAGTCCTCATTTTAATATTCCTGATTCACTCAAGAAATTCAATTATCCACCTTACTCATTAAATATAATTTAAATTGATATAAAAAATTGGTTTTCACATGGTTCTTATGGTATCCATGTCTTTTAGACCTGTAATTTAAATAATGAATTCAAAACATGGACATGCAGTTTTCAGTTTAGTACAAAACATGTTTTTAGAAGAAATTCATGAAATATGAAACATAAAAACTAGAAGAGAATAAAAATTTCATATGATGCTTTATTCAGAATCCCCAACTATTTATGGGTTTCCATATTCCATTTTGGATATATAAAAGTTAATTAATAAATTAAGCACAATGATTATTTCATTAATTGTCAAAAAGATAATAGATTTGGGGTGATTCCTAATATATTTAAAATAATTATAAATCAATGTTAAATGAAATAAAATAAAAGTATGAATCTTGGTATGATCCCTAATGTGGGTACTGAATATATTTACTACCTCGATAAGGGATGTACTAGGTATAATCCATTGTCTAATGGTGGGAGTATCTTCTTTGATTTGAACCACACCATGTGGATTTTTCCAGATTATAAGTATTATTTTTCAATGAGGAATTATCCATGAATAGAATATACTAGATACATCCACTCCAAAATTAGGTATTGAATTCATGGGGAGTGTGGAAAGATGTATCAGTCTTCCTCCTCCATTTTTACAACATGTTCAACCTCTTTATTCTAGTCTGGTGTTTTCTTATCATTAGCTGTATACATGAAATAATCAATGGGTTGTTTAGAATTTATTTTTTGGAAATAATTTAACCATGAAAAATGAAAAAAAATCTCCCATTTATTATAATAGTCCACTATCATATACTTTTCATTCTAAAACATTTTTATTTCCTTATGGATTTCTATTTAGTGCTAATTGAATTTGGGCTGGAAGATCCATGTGCTCATCGAGAGGTGCATGTCATTCTAAATCATCTTCCTCTAAGGGAAAATATGGATTGGATAATATTAAAATTAAAAATAGTGGTATTCAATAATATTTTATATTTAATAAAATAAAATTAGAGTGATATGTATAGATAAATATAAAATCAACTCCATAAGTTAGCTTATCTTTAATCACTTAATTAGGGGTAAGTGCCTCTTGAAGTTTGATCTTAGTGTATTGATGTAGGTATTTAGTCTTCACTATCATATACTAAAATTCTACAATATGGTTGGATTTTTCCTCTTCCATGGATAGTGATATATGTAACATTGTGGGATCTTATACTTTCCATGGAGTGTGGAGATCATATTGTACCTCATACTAGTCCAATGAATTGTCCATATCTTGTTGATCCCCTATATATAAATTAGTAGGAATATCTTACTCATGAGGAATACACTATAGATCATCATGGTATTCATGGATTTGTCTCTTTATGTTTTTGGTTTATTGATAGTCCTCGAGTTGGGAGTTATCTTCCTTGATTTCATTAAAAAAATTGGGAATTCTAGTGGTACTTGTCATCTGCACTTCAATCATTGAATATTCAACATAAATTTATTATGAATTACCATTAGATATCAAGGTGAGATAAATATATCATTCACATTCATCATATGGTTGGCTAGATAAATTAATTCCTATGGGTTTTTTGTAAGTTTTCAATTATAGAATTTATAACCACTGGTAAGTGGACCTAGGAGTAACTGTTTCAAGTATAAAAATAGGGGAAATTTTAGTAAATTATAGAAAATAAAACATTTGATGTGTAATTTATAAAATAATTAAAAAATTATCAACAAAGTGGAAAAACTAAAATAATGATTAAAACCCAAGGAATTCTGCTAGTTTTGATGAATACCTACCACGTGGCATGCAATCAAAATCTAAATTTTCCAAGAGCAATAATGAAGCTAACCAGATCCATCTCGATTGAGAATATTTATTATTGTTCACATACATATTAAAATTCCCCTAAGAGATACTTTTTTTATTGTTTTAAAATAATAGTGATATTGTTTTGAAAAAAAAGGCGAAAAAATAAAAAAACCATAAAATGAATGAATGTGGATATCAATGATAGCACTTGTCCTTTATGATTTTATTTGTCAGCAGCATCATTATTCTAGTATTTGTATAAATTTATATTGTTAAACAAGTTATCAAAACTCATAGGGGAAAACCACCACACTTGTGCACATATCCCTTTTCACCATAAAAATAAATAATACTTTATAATTTATGTGAAAAAATATGGATACACCACATACCTCTCCAAGTCCAAACCATATTAAGAACACTCATTAACAAGTGAAGGAGGCCATTTTGGTGATGATAAAAAATAATAAGACGAATAATAAAATACCAAAATGGGTGAGATAGAGTGAGGAATAATAGAAAACGTTAACAAATAATTATAAAAATAAAAGGGGATGAGATATATAGATAAAAATTGAACAAGAAGATCAGGTAAAAACATGTGGGTATAAAAGAGAGTAAAATGATAATTATCGAAAATAAAATACGAAGAAGAAGAATAATAAAACTAAAATAATTATGAATTAAAATGGAATAAAAAAATCGAAAAAATGAATTTTGAACCAATGTATTATAAAACTACATAGAATGATAGAAAGTAAATTGGAAATCATGCAATGAAATAAAATAAAACCATAATATGGAAGTGGCTATCCTCATCCTCATGGTGTCGTTGCATAGCTTGGGTAGTGGGAATGGTTTTCCTTTTGAATATGTGTTTTTAGAATACTTTCTATGGATATAGGGAGCTAAACAAATTTCTATGGACATCAAATTAGAGGGGATGTTACCCAAATACATTATTGGCTAATGAATTTGGCATTGTAGTGTGGCCACAGTGAAACAACTTTTTAACAATAGTGGAGAATGGATCTTCCTGAAGCCATACAACCAACAGAGTTTCCATAGTGATCTCCTGTTATTGGATCCATTTAATATATTCATAGTGTAGTCATTTGAGGCACCAAAAGTGATCCATGGTAGTTATGAGGCCTCTGAAGTTGAGATGAGTTCATGTTTGGTCTTCATGGGTAGCTTCTTTTTCATTGAAATTTTGTTTCGATTGTATTGGTGGTTGTTTTAAGTAATGATAGTGGTAGAGGGTGTTAGCATCCAGTGTATGAGTGTGAGGGGACATGTAGTGAAGGTTAAAAAATAACTTTTTTATATTGAATAATAAATTATTAAGGATATAACTTATAAGATTTTTGTTAGGAGGTTACATTCTTTTATGTTGAGATGAACCCCACTAGCTTGTAATGTCCCAACCTGGGATCCGGTTAACCCATTCTCTAAGCTGGTGGGTCTGATGGACGCCAGCACAATTCCCAATGAACCAGATGTTGCTGACTATAACTGAGGGTATAATGGGGCTTTAGTGGTGTATTGTACCCTCATGTCATAGTTACCCAAAAAAATACTACCAAGATTACACAATAATAGAATCATAATATGAATAGATTTAATAATAATTCTATAGATGTGTAAAAATAACTGATATAATAGATATGTGTGAAAGTGAATATAAACAGAACAACATAATAAATATCTCAAAATCTACTAAGTAGTATCTGATACATGGATTCAAAGCATTATAATAAATAAAAGGGGGAAACACATTCTATAGAAAATAAAAAAGTACAAAAAATTCTCCACTAGTAACTCGAGATAATTCCTGGTCATCTTCTATTAAGATCCATCTATAGGTAAGCATGCCAATTACTAGAAGTATGGAGGTAACCCATTTCCGTACCTATAGACAGTTAATCTTCTTAGTTACCAAAGGTAGTTTGAGTAGGGTTTGAGATAAATAAAATAAAATAAGGTAACCACCAATGGTTTCTACATGTAATACAATAATTTATCGTATCTAAACAGAGTCCATGTAATATCAGGATAGGAAAACAATGCTGAAATAAATAACATACCACCCAGATTATAATTGGACACCTGGATGGTCTACCTGCTTCAGCTCGTCACTAAAATGGAAGTCCCAATAGTCACTATATATATATGAAAAATATATATGTATATATATCTGTAGTTTAATTAATTATATATATATATATCATCCACGTATATGAACCAAGTATGTGTGGAAATAAGTGGCCATTTATATGGAATACTATTGTTGGTTAGACTGGGGAAAACATAGACATCCACGACTAGTCTAATGACCATGTAAGCTCATGAAATATGGTACATTCCCCACATCCTAATAAGAGCTTGAGACAAAATTCCTGACATACAGGATGGTAAGTGATCCATAATGTCAATACTTTAAAAAAGAGATTTTTTGTGTAAATCCAACTATCCAAACAGTTTCAATGGAGCGAGACATCATCCTCAACACCCAATGTATGGGAGCATGATACCACCAAGCTAAAAAAAATCAATACCATTTTTTCAATGCATAAATAAAGGCATATTTTAATTGAAATTAGCATGGGTAATTACCTTTCATCCCTCATGTTCATTTTGTTTTTATAAATATTTATGAGGGATTTTCATATTTTTAATTTAATAAATGAGTCCAAGACCTCTTCTATATCTCATATTTCAAGCCAAAACCCATTAAGGTGTCACATTACATAATAATAATTTAATTTATCAAAAATATATGGAACGAACATTTTAACCTTCTATTCCATCCTATTTTCACCAATTAGATCATTTATGGTAAAACATCCATCACTGATAAGACATTCCATTTTAATAAATTAATTCATTTAATGAAGGGTAACACATAATAAAAAAACCCATATAATTTAACACATTCCATTAAATTAACATTTAATTCATTAAGCCTCAACAATAAAATGTATAAAGCTTATTTAATCACTTACGAGGTGACATGGAAAACAAGTCAATTTCCAACATTTGAAATTTCAACTATAAGAGGTCCAAACTACTATAAGGTGCCTTGGGATCCCTTAGATGATAATTTCTAAAGTTAAATTTCATTTAAATGTTAATATGAAAGGTAAAAAGGAGATCTGACATTTTAACAGAATTTTCCAAAATGGAAAAAATCACTTGGTCACCTGAGGGGTGACCATATAATGTGAGTAAAACATATGCACTAGAAAACAAGGTTTCATAGGATTATAAAAAGTTTTAATGGATATATTTTTATAAATAAATTAATTAATAATATAACCTAGACATAATACAGAGTGCATCAAAATAACATAATTATGAAACAACGAAACTCAACGGGAAAACAACGATACCACCTACCATATTTCTGTATACATACACACACTAAATATCATCTATAAATTTGATACACATTTTGGAGATATAAGAGAAATGGTAAAACACACTAAAAACGTGGAAAATTATATCTCACCTAAATATTGTGATGGATTCGAATGAAAACATATTTATGAGTTAAGAGACTATTGTAGGTCACCGGGACAAATCACATGCTTCTGAAAGATTGAGAATTTTACACAATATTAGAGATTTGTCTCAATTCCATGTTTGACGGTTTTTTTGAGCTCAATGGAGAAGGAATATATTTTTGATCCGTTTTAGGAATAAATAGAATGGAATAAATGGGTTATAACTAGTGTAAGGATAAATATAGAATTTCGTCCTAAAGTACATAGGCGCATAGTTTGGCTACATGGTTGGGCCATATCAAGTAAAATCAATGGTTAATTTACTAATACTTAGGGGAACCACACATGGCTAGAAAGACATTTGGACTAACCATATGAAAATTTTGAAAATTGGATCATTCCAAAACTTTCAACTATATGCACAGTGACCTCCATATAATTATTATAATTCAATATTAGGTGTATTTTCGGAATCCAAATTAAAAAACTATTTACCTCTTCCTTTTTTGAAATAATAGGGCATTACATAGATGGTCAGATACTCACGCTAGGGATGGGCTCCCATAACACATCACCCACATACATGGGCCACACATCACATGCATAAACCACATCGGATTTGTCCCACTTATACTCCCCATGGTATTTTTTCACATGATTAATGGTACACATGACAGGTCCC
This sequence comes from Viscum album, assembly GCA_963277665.1. Taxonomy (NCBI): domain Eukaryota; kingdom Viridiplantae; phylum Streptophyta; class Magnoliopsida; order Santalales; family Viscaceae; genus Viscum; species Viscum album. The sequence goes on along the minus strand of OY728140.1, from coordinate 1,424,798,276 downwards.
CTCTATGTATTGTCTCTCAATAGGGATTCCCCTTGAGGCTGCATGATGGGATGGACCACCCTAGGATTGTTAAGTGGATTACAAACTAGTGGGGTTGTGGACTAGTTAATTTTTCCTATTTTTTCAAACAGATGAAGATAAATATTTTCCAATTCAAATTCCCTTAAATAATATTAATTAAAAACCATAGAAATACATCTTTGAAAACATTTTTATGCTTTACTTTTAATTTCTACATTTTGAAATAAATAATCTTTTTAAGGGAATATTCCATAAAATTAATCATAAAATAAGATGAAAAATATTTAGAATTATGAAATAAAAATGAATGTTTCAATATATAACTAACATAGTATTAAAAATTAATCATATTCATTGATAATATCCTAAAATTTCATCCTATACATGATTTTTTTTTCAACATCAGGTTTAAGTATTCATTTATCACATTGAATCTGTTTCAATACTATCATACTGGTTTCAATTAATTTTTCTTATTCCATTTGTATTATATAATAAAAGGCAAATTATTTGATGTGAAATTATTTTTTTAGAAATATATAATATCATTACTCAGTAGTTTTGATTTTAATAGTGAAGATGAAATCAATGATGATTGCGTTTTGGTGTTTCATAATGAATTAACGGTGTTATCTTAGTTAATTACATAATTGTTGATATTACATTACCATGCAAAAAAAATATTTTAATATTTAATTAACATTATACATGTAAATATTCTCTCATATTCATCCAAGACATTATTGAATAGTATTGTTCATGTAAGTTGTTAAACAGACCCAAACATGATCCTGCCAAGATTAATGGTTTATTATAAGATGGATTAGTCTTTATATCAATATACCTATAGTGTAATAATATGATTTTATATTTTTAGTGTTTTATATTATAATTATAATGATTTATAAAGAGAATATTTTTTATATAATTTCATTACTTTGAAAAGGGGTCATTTTACTCATTGTTTACTCTTTTTAATTGATTGAATTAACAATAATCAATTTTGGATCATACCATTAATTTGTTCAATAATTTATATCTTGAAATATAATGATATAATGAGCATTATATACACTCATTAAACTAGTATAGGAACCTTTAATTATGAGTACTTATGAAAAATGGATTATGTTTCTTACGATGGATGTAGTCGGCACATACAGATGAATTGTCATTTAATTTTTTTAGTGGATGGAAATAAAGAATATAAAATGATAGATCGATTAATATAATATAATTATAAAAAATAAATGATACTAATATTATTATATTTTAATTACACGAATAAATTTTAATGATGATAAATATTGAGAAAATCAATGTAGTTGGTAATACCCATGTTGGTGACATGAATTTTTATTCAATGTAATCTTGGATGTGAAGGACATATGATAAATAATATTGAAGATAATAAGTGAAAGATGGGATCTAGTTTTATGTTTTTTTAATTTTCTAGAGTTTCAAGAATAATTATGAAGGATATTTGAGACTTGATGTGGTGGAGATGTTATAATTTTATAAGTGAGGAGAGGGGAAGTGTGTAGAGTAAAAATTAATCTTTAAATAATTTAATGTTTTTATTAAAATGATAATAGGAAATTTGGAAAATTATTTTTTACAGTGATTCGAGGTAAAAGGTATCCTCAAACACTCCTTTTAAAGATTATATGTAGTTTTTAATGTCCTTTTATTTAGACATTCAACTTTCTCCAAAATTTACTTTTACCTTAATAATGAACAATAGTAATTAATTTTAATGAAAAAATTGTTTTTCAAACATATAAATAAATATATAACTATGATTAATATATTCAAAATAGTATTATAATATAATATTTCTAATGGTATGAAAGTATATTTTATAATAGACACACATAATCACCTAAAAATATTTCTACAGATATTAATTTTTAAGCATTAAATTTATATGATAGAATAAATATTCATGGATAATTATTTTAATGACATATATTAACTTAATATAAAAAAATATAGTTTATGACTATTTTATTGAGTGAGAAAAATCTATATCTTCATTCAAAATATGTCATTTAATGAAAGGATAGAAAAATACTTTTCTATTAATGTTAAATTATAATTAGTTCAATAATTATTGTACATAGGTATTATAAAATTAAATAATATTCCCAAATTTATAATTTTATTCCATAAATACATATTTGATCTCTTAAATGGGTTTTAAATGTTTTAGATCATTATTATAAAATAATAAAGTTACAAAAAAAAAATTCTAGTTAAAAATATATTTTTTGAATAAAAACAAACATTTTTTGAGAATGAAAACAAATTCATAGTTTGTATATTATTTTCTGTGTAATTAATGAAATGTTTATATTTATTAATTTTAAAAAAATTATACAGTTATTTTTTTTTTGATAAAATCATTATATATAATAAAATTATTTTATTTGAAAATGACATTTTCAAATATTAACTATTATTAAAAATATTTTATGTCATTTAAGAAATAAATTTTTGTTAACCAATTATATAGGACAAACATAATTTATCTTTAATCACATGTTTATTAAAATATAATTTTAGATCATATAAAAATGAAATTTTAGTGAAGGTATTTACTCTATAATAAATGATTATATTATTAATTTTATGTAAAACAATTGAATTTTGTAAGAACCCAGTATTAATCTCTGGTATAATTCTTTTAAATTTTGTCCCAATTCATTATTTTTGGCTAAATATTGATGCACAAGGAGTTAGAAAAGTTCTCCAGAATTTTCAGGTCCAATTCAACCCCAAGAACCCATATTTCTGAAAAAACGAACCCTATCTCTTTGTTAGAGTAACCCATGTGGGTAGGGCACACATTTTGAGAGAACAATGTGGATGGTCTGTATTTTCGGGAAGAGCCATCTCAAATGGTTGGAACATGGATTCTAGGACTATGCGGCCTGACCATATGAGAATCCCTTTTTCAAAGGTACTCATGCATAGCTTGTGAATGGTTTGTCAAACTGTGTAAACAAATCACGCACAAACTAAATTTTGGGTAACGTTAGCTTATTACCATTAACAAACTATTTAAACTAACCATCTTCCTTAATAATTTTTTTTTGTTGGATTTGACTCATTTCCTTGAATTTTTTTCCATTTTGAAACCAAATATAGATATTAAGAGAACTCCACCATCTAGGATCTGTTTTAGCTTCTGTTCATCATGTTCGATACATTATAGTAAGTACTTGAGTCTTTTTGAGCTGTTCCCCATCTCTCTTTCTCTTGAACTATTTAATGAGGTGTGACTGTTCTTACCCATATCGTAGATATAATTATCACCATGTGAAATAAATGGACTATACCAGCGGTGGATAGTCATACAAGCATAAGGTGGGTGGTCTATAAATCATTCCGCAAGTATGTTTAATTTTGAATTGTTGTGTGTGGCCCAACGATTTAATAGGGTAAGTTTATATAATTTATATTCCATGATTATAATCATTTGAACGGTATGGTTGTGATATTTCAAAATATGTTATTACTTATAATTGGTAAAACCTAAAATTCCCATCATCCCATGATGGATGGTATAGAAGAGTTGTTTTTATAGTCTTTTGACACTTTTAAGCTATCATTCAGATCTATTGAATAATGAACACTCTAATTGTAGGATTACATATAATAAATTATTTTTTGAATCATGTAACGGTGAATTTAATGTACTATGTATATTCCACTTGAACCACCTAATGTAAGTTTTCAAATAGATAATTAAATGAAAAATAGAAATTCGAAGGTATACTAAATATATGACATAAACAACATTAAATGTGAATGAATAACAGGTTGAATGTCTGTAGAACCCCTTAACATATTGATGGAAGGTGTTATTGTGAATCTTAGTTATTTAATATTCATTAAATGGATTTAATAATGGTTCCCTAGAACTTTCCCTTGTCAAAATAATGAAATGAATTTAACGAACAAAATTGACTTATTGATAAATTATGAATTGATTTATGGGTTACATCTTACGTGGACTTATCACACTAATGAAAGGAAATGATAGAACATACTAAAACTTTATATGACTTCATTATATTATAAGAGTGGCCTGACAAAACCTCACCTTCAATTCTTATTGAGTAATGCCTTGACCACTCAAGAACCCCATTCCAATTCAAGGATATGGATTGCTTACAATGAGACCCACCTAGATCTCAAACAATGTCAGTTATTGGATTCCTAGTATGACAACATATGATTCTTCACATTGTATTAAGATATTTCATTGATACACTCCTTGGATCTAGCATTGATAAATTGCTTCCATGGTTACGACCCATTGGGCCCAGTCACTTCTTTTCCTAAGTTTACTTTGGATGATTACCTTTGATTTGGTAGGAATATTATGGTGGAATTCCATGGAATATGCTCCTAGTATTACTCTATTATTCTTATCTAGTCTAAAGTTATTACGGAGTCGGAAACCCTTGAAATCTATGTTTCCCTGGTTATTACCATGTCAATTCATTTTTTTAATACCATTACAGGTTGCCTCATTAAATATTGAAACCTTCACTTTGGATATAATGTGAGTTATATATAAACTATAAAAGATCAATTAATGAACTATTTACATGTTTAGATTCCATATAAGGGTTAAACTAGGTACCTAGTCATTTAGTTACATATATATTTTTTAATTTACATGTACATTCTCTCACACTGTTACATTTCCATTACACATGATAGATGTTGTAGACCTCTTTAGAGGTCGCCAGTTAGATTTATCTCACACCCTCTTTAGGTTTCATTTGGTACTCAGGGTAGACTACATGATTATAGGTAATGATAAAGGGAAACATGCTGATTCAAACTCCTGATCGCATGCTATTTAGGATTTATCTTCATATTGGTTTTTTGAGCCGAAGAAGAGGATTATTTAGATAGTCATTGACTTGCATATTAATTTTTTATAACATGGTATGCCTTTTGTCTTGTATCTATTCTTTTCTAGTTTTATAGTGACATGATATATCATCATTAGTTGTAATGTATTTTATCTAATTATTCCATCTATTTTAGTTATATTTAATGTTGTCTCTATTTTCATTGGTGTCTTTTATCAACATTTATTAATCCACTATTTCCATACCCTTATATTTATCTGCTATGCTACACATTGGTAAGGAGGGAAGAGTCTCCCCTTAGACAAAACCTTGCCCCTTGTTGTTAGTTTGTAGCCTCAAGCTCTTGGGAAGATACACTTGAGGCTATGTGGCCCATCGGGCTTGGTGAACCTATTAAGTGTCATCTAGGTCTAGGAGGTCCTAAAGATGTTTCTGAGGAGTTTTATTTCATGATTTACTTTTTCGAAATAATATTCAAGAGATTATGAATTATTAGGGCATAGTCATAATCCTTTATTTGGATTCACGAACCCGTGATCAGGTTAAAATAAATGTTACCTAATATATAATTATTATTCTATTTTTACAATTAACATTGAAATTATTTCATCATCGGGTAACACACATGCATTTTGGTGTTGTTGATATTTTTCTTTGAGAATCTATTTTATCTAGCGCCCAATGATATGGGGGAAATTAGCATTGTTACATGAATCATTACATGAACCTTGAATTCACATGTCTTGCATATTTCCATTTCATATAGGTTCATTTAATTTCATTTCATTTGTTAATATACATGTGATTGTTCAGTGATGTTGTGATATTTGCCTTATTTTATTATTAGTCTTTATTGATATTGAGTGATTGTATGTCCTTAATCATGAGGTGTATTGTCCCTCATGGGTAGAGATGTGTAATATACCGAGTCCAGACATTATGATATAAATAAATGGGTGTCACTTTCATTGGTGAGGTGTATGGGAACCGATTCAATGGGAATGTATATCATTCATAATGAAAATCATGACTTATAAAATGGAATGATAGTATGTTATTACCCCACTATTTCATGTTTTTGAAAGGTAAATGAGTGTAACTGGTAATTAAATTTAAAATTAAATAATACTTATACATGAGATCATAACAATAACTGGTCTTCTAAGTAGGAAGGTATGTAAAGACCCTGAAATTTCCAGGAAATTGTATTCTTAATTTCTTTGGAATTTTGTGAGTTTGTGGATTCTGACGACACTTGATTCCGAGGCCCAGAGTGCATGGAATCAATTTCTAAAGTTTCGCTCGGGTACGTTCAGTAAACGAATGAGCATGTTTTTATATCATTTGAACCAGTGCTCAAAATTCAATTATGAGGGCATCGATGAACTCACAGCGCCGGTATTCACTTATGGGGACCTTCACCACAGTTGTGTTTTATGCGGGTCGAAAGTTAATATTTGGGGAATTAGCTTAAAATAAATAAAATTGGTGTGTAAAATTTTATTTATATCTAAGTTAGTTATATCCTACAATGGGGAGTTAAGCTTGGGACTCGTAACCACCTTACAACCGAAGTGTGGGTATATGATTGTTGGGGACCACACGAGCCCGAACCTTTCATCTCCCTTGAAACCCCCATTTTAACTGCCCTTCATTTATTTCATTTCCAACTCTCCTTTTAATTTGTTAACTCCTCAACTCCCCTATTAATGAGATCTCTCCACCTTTCCCTAATTAAGTTTATCGACATAATTAAATTAACGAATCCATTAATTAAATTGTTTCATCACAATATGAATGATTTTTTGTTGCAGGGCACTTCTTTAAATGGAAGAAGTCTTTTGTAATATTTTCGATAGGAAATAATTTAGTGGGGAACCTCTGGAGGATTAGAAAAAGAGTTGTTATTCCACCGACGAAGAACGTGAAGTCACTGATGACGTGCCTTCTCTTATTCTTCCACTGCGTCAAGGGAGGAGACACTACAGTGGGGAACATCGCCAACAACGATGACTCTTCCTCCAATGTCAATGGAATCGACACCATCATCTATGACGCTTGTCAACTGCAAACCATATTCGAGGTAGGGGAATATTTTATATTTCTCATTTATGTGGTTTATACCCTCGAGCTTTAGAGTTTATTTGTAGTATTTATCTTTTTGAATTCCTTACCCCGGTTTAAATTTCTTATGATGAACAAAAATTAAATAAATTAATTTGCGGATCGATACAAAATTGATTGAATTAATTTTCTTCTTGTTTATCCTGAATTTGAGAATCTTGAAGATTGATAAATATTTATTTGTCAATCCCCCATGTTCTTGATTCTCAAAATACGATGTACAAACTAGAACGGCTATTGATATGCACTTAAACCGAGATCCTTTCTTATTCATGGTCTGTGAATTCTTTGTGTGTTCTTCATCATCAAATAAATAAGCACGCTGGAAACTCTATGTTTCGTTGAGTGAGACATACGTACATAAAGGTCTCGACAAAAGGATCACAGATCCACTTTCATATTTTTTTTTCCAAGTTAAATAGAATCTGGTATGACGTGCATAAGGATCCAATGGAGTGGGTCTGACGAGGGTTTCGGTTGGTGCGAGTTAGGTAAGTGGCCAGCAGCGGTGTGGGTGATCGGCCCGACGATGTGCGGTTTAGGCAGGGCAGGCCTAGGCGGCATCTGATAGTGCAGCTGGGTTGAGGGGCAGTGGCATAGTAGGCTAGAGGCGTATCAGCATGGGTAGATGAAGGTGGTGGTCATTCTAGTCGTGCAGAAGAAGGCTGGGAGTTTGCGGCGTTAAATTTGGAGGAGAATGAAACGTGATTTGGGGAATGAGAATTAGGTTGGCAAGAGAGAGATGAAATAAATATTAAAAGAAATAATTAAATATCAAAGGATGGGATATTTACAGCTTTCAAATCAATGTTTCATGCGTGGAATGGATTTGGTATTGGGGAACATTTAAATAAATAAAAAATTAATAATAATAATAATAATAATAATATATTGATATTATTAGTTTTGTTGATAAAACACTATTCAATTCTTAACTTACCCATGCAATCTCAGTTTCATGAACCATCCACGGCAGTACAACCTTGACTTTGAGATGGAATTTATGAGTCCTACATTGAATGACTTTTTCAGGTATTTGGATTGGGTACCTGGAGCGCTCGAAAAATAATAGATTTAATATTATTATTAAATCTTAGACCCTCCATAACTCATGCATGCGACATCCGATTGGCTTGCCGTTAGTGGCGATGTAATCCTATCATTAATACGGTCGATTCTAGTCTAATGTTGGATACTAAATTCTGGTTCGTGGCTCGGGGTCACGAAACACCGAATAATAATATTATTATTATTATTACGGGATCTTGTATCAGACATATCTCTCTCATACGGTGTCAGAATGACAAACCATCTGCGACGTTGCGACCCTAGAATTGAGATGGATGTTTCAAGACTAATTATGGATATTTAAGTCGAGTTCGAGGTGTGGGCCCCATGAGGCCCGGTTCGCGCGTGTTGCGGGGAAATGTAACTTTCTCACCGGCTCTCTGTTTTAGACCAATGGGTTGTCCATCTCGTGTGTTTTTCATTATGAATCGCAATTGTGTGACCAGTTTGGTTAACAGGTGTCATTAGAAGTACGATCGGGTTGGATCGAACATGAATTCAACTAGGCCCTCAGTAATAAAATGATTATAAATTAAAGACCGTACGTCTGATTGATGTTTCGTCAATTACGTTGGATTCCTTATAATGAGATGGTTCATTTGGAATACTCCACTTGAGGTTTGGATGTAGTTGGAGTATGATAGGGTTGGATTAGCTTAGAAACCATCCGGGCCCCTAGAACGATGTTGTTAATAACTCACAGTTCGGACGTCCAAATGAAGCGTCGTCTATTGTGTTGAGACCCCAATGATGAGGCGGTACTTTGAGATACTTCCACATGAGATTACGTGACCCTTGGGAGTATTGAATAGTAGCTAATGGAGCAGACCCTCCCGGAGACAAGCATACGGAGTACGAAGACCGAGTAGCTGTAGACCTGACGACTGGTTGACCGATTCGACTCAGAGTGATTTGATTAGCCCAGTGGATGGAGTGACCGGTATTTGGTGGCAGACCAATGGTGGACAGAGCACTTGGTAGTTGGCAGTAGACCTGCGGTACTCGACAGGTGAAGTACCTCTGTGGGCTATTAGGGGGAGCGCCCTGTATTTGGCGGCAGACCCACAACGGACGGAGCGCCCGGTATTTGGTAGCATACATGCGGTACTCGACATGAGGAGTAACTAAGAAGTCCAAGGATAGTGAGTAGCGCCTCTGAGTCATGACAGGGCCACTATACTCGATAGAGGAGGAGTTCTCTAGCAGTTGTGGTTTCAATAATGAAAATCCTGGTTTGAGCTCAGTCAATGACCATTGGGTTTATCTCATGATTGAGATGGGTTACTTGATAACTTATGTATATGTATGGGAATATACCTAAGTAAAGTTTATATGTTGAGATATTTCTTTGGGGATTATCCTTGTTGGATTTAGGGAGACCTTGAGGGTCACGGGGTCCCTACTGAGTATTGTTATACTCACCCCTGCACGGGAAATTCCCACACCTCATTGTGTTCGATGCAGACAATGGACAGCGCTGATCGAGGTAGAGTGTATGAGGACTGGATGGTACTCGAAGGTGGATACTCGGTGTGACAGCACACGGAGTGGACCGATTGATGTGAACTGCTAAGGAGGACATATGTACCGACCCTTCAGGTAGGAACCCTGAGGATGATCCAGGAACTGCTTCCATCTTCCATATTTTTGTCTTTCAGTTGTAGTTTCTTTCAGTTGTAGCTGTACCTTTCTGTTGGGCTGGTTTTTCCGGCCCCTTTCTACATTCCGCATATCTGTTACTAATTTACTTAGTTTTTTTCTTCCGCTTGTTCTCTGAGTGTGTGTGTTTATGTTTTATAAAGGAAATCCCTTCCATTTTTATCGGGATTTACGTCTTTCTTGTTAGTCGCCAGCCCCTGGCCTATGGAAGGCGGGCTTGGGGTAGTCATGGCATGGGCCCCGAGGATGGGTGGTGACAAATTGGTATCAGAGCAGTGGGTTTTACCATAGACCTTAGAACTCTGATATTTTCTTTCTGTGAGGAAATAGTGTTAAGGGTACCGAGTTTTGTTTTCGGTTCAGGGAGTCCAGTATTGGTGCGACGGCTGACGTATCAATACACTAGGACCCTGAATACTAATTTCTGACTCGGTTCACGAAAACACTGATTGCTTGTGTGTTTTCAAATGTTTTCTTTATGTCAGCTCAAACCCGGTCAGCTCACTAGGTATAGTATTTTAACTGTGTCACATCTATTCAGGATGCATCCACGCAGATAGTCAGTTGGAGTTTTGAGAGAGTACCCGATGACGGCCCATCGAGCGATGAGGCTCCTGTGCAGGGCCCTCTTACTATGATGGAAAAATTCGGGGGTGTACCTGCAGCAGTACCACCCATTGAGTAGCTGATGCCACCAGCCGTACTAGCAGACGGTGCACGCTGACAGAACACATTGCACAACTTCTAGCAGTGGAGGCCTCCGAGGTTATAAGGTGAGACAGATTCCCAGGCAGCATTAGACTGACTGTAGGTGAATTCTAGAGTTCTACACCTAGTTTAGACAATTGTATAGTAGATTTAGATATTATCTACTAATTGTTTCATGTGAGTGACCCTGAGGATGGTCCGCATAGTGAAGAGGTTTCGGTACATGGACCGATGCCTGAGATAGTACCTTCGGGTAGTGTGCCAGCTATATCACTACCTGTTGGACAGCAGTTACAACCGGCGGTATCGGTAGATGAAATATGTAGGCTTAGGGCCTTACACATGTTTCAGCATCAGATACACCTCAGGTTCCGAGGCGAGACCGACTTATAGGCAGCTGGGGACTGGCCTGAGGAGGTGGATGAGAGTTTTTTAGATCTATAAAGCTTCAGTAGGACGACATGACGGTAGCTAAGTAGTCATCAATGCATACCAATTGTTCCTAGTACACGATGACTACGATGCTATCAGTGCTTCAGGGCTCGGACTTACAAGAAAGGTGTGTTTAAGGACATATGATCCAGCACCTTTCCCCTATGAATTCCTACTTATGTTAGGGTTCTAGAGAGAACCTTTTGGTTGAGAATTCATTGGCTGAGTGGATACCAAAAAAGAGTCTTAGCAGTGTGAAAGCGGGAAACTGGCACAAGTCTTAGAGACTTGGGCATGTAAAATGTTTAAAGAAGAGGAAGTGTTAAGGACAGATGAATCTACAGAGCAGCAGATGTGTAAACAGAGCTAGGAGGGGAGGGGAAGAAAGTAGCTACATGTGGTCAAGGAGTGTTACTCAAGGTCTCTAGGAATGATTCAAGGTATGATCTGTGTGTACTAATAGTTGTCGTGACAATAGAGATTGATACGAATCATTCCTTCCTTCCACAAATCTTGTCCCAAACCTAGAGTTTCTGGTTAAGACTGTTGACTTGACCCTCACATCTGGGGACACCTTTGGGAGGAGACACGATAATCAGGATTACGCTGAAGGTGTGATCTGACCCTTGAGGTGAGAGTTTCGATTCGAACCTCTTGGTGGCAGCATCGAGGCCTTACGACATTAATTTGGTTATGAACTAGGCAACCACAGTTCATACACAGATTGACTGTTTTAGGTAAAAAGGTTGTGGTTTATCTACAACATTGGGATGGGGTTTTTCCCTTGGTCGGTGAAAATGGAAACCCAGGTAGCACAGGATAAACTCATGCATAGGAATATTTGGCCGATCACTCTTGAGTCAGCCAACCTTAACCTCGTGGCAGTAAGAGTTTTGAGTTTTCAATTCCAAATAGGAAACGGAGGCCACTAGAGTTTGAGGATGGCGACCACATCTTTATACCGGTCTCACCTTGACAAGGTATACAAAGATGTGGTCAAGGCCGCAAGTTATCTCTGAGGTTCAACTAACATTTCCTGGTCCTCAGCAGGGTAGGAAAGGTTTCTTATTGCTTGCTCTTTCCACCACTATTGCACTGGGTGCATGACGACTTTCACGTATCTGAGTTGAGAAGATACGTGCACGAACCATCCCACATCATCGACCATAGAGAGCTAGATATCGATGTCGGGGTGACATTCACAGAGGTTCTAGTAGAGATTGAGGATCGATAGGAGTGAGTTCTACGAGGATGGTCAATTCCTCTGGTGCACATTCGCTGATAGCATGCAAACACCCATGAGAGCACATGGGAGCGAGAGGCTCAGATGTGTGCTCAGTACCCTCTTTTGTTTCCCTAGTGTGTGTTGTAGCTTTACGGGAATGTAAATCCCTAAGGTGGGAGTAATTTAATGACCCGGAAATTTCAAGGATATATTTTTCTTAATTTTTTTGGAATTTTGCGAGTCTGTGTCTTCTAACGGAACTCGATTCCGAGGCCCGGTGTGCCCAGAATCAATTTACGAAGTTTAGCTCGGGTGTGTTCAGTAAACAAATGAGCGGGTTTTTCAATATTTTGAACCGGTTCATGGAATTGAAATGTAAGGGCACTGATGAACTCGCATCGCCAGTATTCGCTTAAGGAGACCTTCACCACCGTTGCATTTTATGCGGGTCGAAAGTTAAAATTTGGGGCATTAGCTTCAAATAAATAAAATTGATGTGTACAATTTTATTTATACATGAGGTAGTTATATCCTACAAAGGGGAGTTATGTATGGGACCCGTAACCACCGAACTACCCAAGTGAAGATATATGAGAGGTGGGGCCCACACAAGCCCCAACCTTTCATCTCCCTTGAATCCCCCATTTAAACTCCCATTCATTTATTTATTTGGCAACTCTACCATTAATTTTTTAACTCCTTAACTCCCCTATTAATGAGATCTCTCCACCTTTCCCTAATTAAGTTTTTCAAAATAATTAAATTAATGGATCAATTAATTAAATTGGTTCATCACAATTAGAATTAATTTTTGTTGCATGGCACTTCTTTAAATGGGAGATGACTTTTGTAATATTTGTGATAGAAAATATTTGGGTGGGGAACCTCTGAATGATTAGAAAGAGAGGTATTCTTCCTCCGATGAAGAACGTGAAGTCACCGACAATGTGCCTTTTCTTCTTCTTCCTCCGTGTCAAGGGAGGAGACACCAAAGTGGGGAATGTCGCTAATGATGACGACACTTCCACCGACGTCAATGGAATCGACACCATCATCCATGATGCATGTCAACTGTGAACCATATTCGAGGTAGGGAAATATTGTATATTTCTCATTTATGTGGTTTATACCCTCAATCTTGAGCATTTATTTGTAGGATTTATCTTTTTGAATTTATTACCCCGGTTTAAGTTTCTTATGATGAACGCGAATTAAATAAATTAATTCGTGGATCGATACACAATTGATTGAATTAATTTTCTTCTTGTTTATCATGAATTTGAGATTCTTGATGCATGATAAATATTTAATTTCCAATCCCCCATTTCCTTGATTCTCAAAAACAATGGCCAACCTAGCACGGAGATCAATCCAAACTTGAACCGAGATCCTTTCTTATTCATGGTCTGTGCATTCTTCGCGTGTTCTTCTTCGTCAAATAATTAAGCGTGCTGGAAACTATATGTTTCATTGAGCATGAAATATGAATGTGAAGGTCTCGACCCAAGGATCACGAATCCAATTTCGTCTTTTTTACGAGTTAAATCAATCATGGGATGATTTGAATAAGGATCCCATGGCGCGGGTCCGACGAGGGTTTCTGCCGGTGTGAGTTAGGCATGTTGGCCAGAAGAGGTGTAGGTGATCTGCCCGACGGTGTGCAGTTCAGGAACGGCAGGCCGAGGAGGCATCCGACGTTGTAGCTGGGTTGAGGGGTAGTGGAATGGCAGGCCAGAGGCGTATCGGCATAGGCAGCCGAAGGTGGTGGCAGTTCTGGCCATGTGGAAGATGGCTGGGAGTTTGCAGCGTTAAATTTGGTGGTGAATGAAAGGTGATTTGGGGAAGGAAAATTAGTTTGGAAAGAGAGAGATGAAATTTAGATTATAATAAATAAATAAATATCAAAGGAGGAGTGATTTTTAGCTTGTGCTTCAATGTTTCATGCGTGGAATGGATTTCGAATTGTGAAACATTTAAATAAATAAAAAATTATCAATAATAATAAAATATTACTATTATTAATTTTGTTGATAAAACACTATTCCCTATGTAACTTACCTGTGCGACCTCAGTTTCATGAACCGATAGTGGTAGTGCGACCCTGACTTTGAAGCAGAAATTATGAGTCCAATATTGAATGTCTTTTTTGGGTTTTTGGATCAGGAACCTGAGGCGCTCGAAAAGTAATAGATTTAATATTATTATTAAATCGTCGACCCTCCATAACTCATGCGTGCGACATCTTATTATCATGCTGTCAGTGGAGATGTAATCCTGTCATCAATACAGTCGATTCAAGTTTAATGTTGGATACTAAATTCTGGTTCGTGGCTCAAGGCCATGAAACACCAAATAATAATATTATTATTATTATTATGGTATTTTGTATCAGACATATCTCTCTCATACGGTGTCAGAATGACAAACCGTCTGCGAAGTTGGGACCCTAGAATTAAGATGGATGTTTCAAGTCCAATTTTTGTTATTTAAGTCGGGGTCGAGGAATGGGCCCCATGAGGCCCGGTTCGCACGTGTTGTGGTGAAATGCATATTTTTCACCGGCTATCTGTTTTGGACCAATGGGTAGTCCAAATCATGTGTTTTTCAGTAGGTATCTCAATGGTGTGACTGGTTTGGTTAATCTGTGTCATTTGATGTATGACTGGGTAGGATTGAACCTGAATCCAACCAGGCCCTTGGTAATAAAATGCATATAACTTAAGGACCGGACGTCTGATTGACGTGCCATCAATTACGATGGATTCTTTATGACGAGACAGTTCTTTTGGAATACTCCACTTGAGGTTTGAACATAGTTGGAGTATGATTGGGTTGGTTTAGCTTAGAAACCAATCGAGCCCCTGTAACGGAGATGCTAATCACTCACAGACCAAGCATTCGAATGACGCGCTGTCTCTTACATTGAGACCCTTATGATGAGGAGGTCCTTTGAGATACTTCCACGTGAGATTACATGACACATGGAAGTATTGACCAGTAGATCGTGGAGAGGACCCTCCTGGAGACGAGCATATGGATTACGGAGACCTAGTAGTTATAGACCTGACAGCTGCATGACCGATTTGACTCAGAGAGATTCGATTAGTCCAGTGGAAGGAGCGCTTGGTATTTGGTGGCAGAACCATGGAGGACGGAGAGCCTTGTATTTGGAATCATACCTGCGGTACTCTACAGGAGGAGTACCTCTGTAGTCTATTAGGGGGAGCGCCCGGTATTTGGCGGCATACCCACAGTAGACGGAGCGCCCGGTATTTGGAAGCAGCCCTGCTGTACTCGATAAGAGGAGTACCTCAGCAGTCCAAGGTTAGTGAGTAGCACCTCTGAGTCCTGACATGGCCACTATACTCGACAGAGGAGGAGTTCTACAACAGTTGTGGTTTCAATAATGAAAATCCCAGTTTGAGCTGATTCAATGACCTTTGTGTTTACCTCATGATTGAGATGGGTTACTTGATAACTTATGTATATGTATAGTCATATACCAAAGTAAATATTATCTGTTGAGATATTTCTTTGTGGATTATCCTTGATGGATTTAGTGAGACCTTGAGGGCCTCGGGGTCCCTACTAAGTATCATTATAATCACCCCTACACGGGAAATGCCCGCACCTCGTTGTGTTGGTTGTAGACGACAGACAAATCCGACTGACGCAAAGTGTACGAGGACTAGATGGTACCCGGAGTTGGATAATCGGTGTGACGGCACATGGAGCAGACCGATTGATGCTGAGTGCTGAGAAGGACATCTGTACCTACCCTTCAGTTAGGAACTCGGGGGATGATCCAGGAGCTGATCCCATCTTCCAACTGTTTGTCTTTCAGTTGTAATTTCATTCAGTAGTAACTGTACCTTTCTGTAGGGCTTTTATTTCCGGCCCCTTTGGACTTTCAGCATACCTATTACTGCTTTACTTAGTGTTTGAATCTTCTTGTTCAATGTGTGTGTGTGTGTGTGTGTGTGTTTACATTTCATAAAGGCAATTCCTTCCCTTTTTATCGGGATTTATGCTTGTGGTGCTAGTTTCCAGCCCCTGGCCTATGGAAGGCGGGCTTGGGGTAGTCACGACATGGGCCCCAAGGAAGGTTTGTGACAAGGTTGGGTAGTATTCCATGGGTAGTGAGTTTTCTTATGTTCATATTCTACTATGGATTCTTTTATTCTTATTATATTTTTTTGAGGCTTTTTATTTAAGTTTTTAAACCAATACCAGCATGATCACCTCATATCATATGCTAGGAAGGTGGCAACAACAATGCTCAAGATATGGTGGGAACTAAGCATCATCTCTTACTTATAAGAGTTTAAATTGAGGCACTACCTACTATACCTCATTTGGGAACTGATGCACAATTCTGTGATAGTTTCCTTCAACTGATGATGTCCGTACATGGTGCTCTATGAGTTGCACCTATGATGGAAAATATGACTAGTGAGTTCCAAGAGTAGAATCCACAATATTTCATATTGGATGTAGGGCCACATTCCAGTGAGTCTTTTATTGAGGCCACCAAATATATATCACTGAAAAATATAGTTACACCACTAGAGAGAAGAGTCAACCATTCTACATATATGCTTTAGGATTTGGCCCCATACTGGTTGGATATGACTACCCCAGACAGTCATCATCAGGGCATGTTATGGTTTAATTTGAAGACTTACTTCTATAATAAGTTTTTCCCTAAATTGATAAGAAATTATAGATCTAGAATGTTCATGATTCTTGAGTAGGGTTCATTCTCAGTAATGGAATAATTATTATGTCACATAGAGTTATATCACTTTTCACCACTTCTAGATGGTGATGATCTGGCACATGCTAGACATTCCGAGGATGGGATCAAGTGTTCCATACATATATAGGAGGATATTTTTCTCTATACTTCCCTTCATGCACATTTAAATCAAGATAGTATCAATAAGAATAAATAGTGGTATCAAAATAGTTACTGGTAAAGAGGATCAGTGTTGCGGTAGGTCGGTACTTCTCTTAGTGGTAGGAAATTCTCCCTTGAGGTATCTCATTATGGTAATGAAAACTCTAGTGTCATTTCAATAGCTATATATAATTTCATGAATGTGGAGGAAGGGGAAACCTAACGGCTGATTGTGATGGAGACCCAATGGAATTTTTCTCATGAAACAGTATGGGGTATCTTTAGAGGTTTTCCAATAACTTTCCTCCAAGTTTGAGTGGAAAAGGATCATCACTGAATCAACATTCTTGATTGGGTTCTTTTGTAATGTGTCATGTGGGGATTTGGAATATCACTAGATGGAATATCCAAGGAGGAGTTCATGGCTACAGTAGCAAGACCCATGAACACTAGCAGGTCCAGAAGAGCAGTTTGGGTCGTGGTAGTCCAGATGTTCCACATGGCCATCAAACATGTCAGTTACATGCACTATATTCAATACCAAATGATCATGCTATAGGGAAATATACAGTATGATGTTCTATTAGAGTGGAGTCTACAATTGAATTTTCATTGTTTGATCAATGTTCTTAGAACAATATTATCTATATTATTGTTATAGAGTGTATTAGAGTGGAGATACAATATTACTGTGGTGTAAAGAACATAGATACATAGTTAGGATTGATGTCCAAGAGAATATGCCGATGTAGGTACTGTACTGTTGATGTAGGCAGTTAACCTTTCTTCTGGAACATTTTCATTCTTGAGAGGATAGGCTTATATATCATTATCGATATGGAATGTTTGGTTTAGTATCATAATTTTGTAGCCTTTTATAAATATAGAGTATTGTTTACAATACTAAAGGGAATGTGTTATCTACATAAGTGTGAGTGAGATATCCAGGATGGTAGAGTGGGACCACAGCATCATGGGAAAGGTGGAGTGACCTCCCTGATTGAAAATATCTTCATGGAGGATCATGGTATACAAAAAGATGATTTCTCTCCAGTGGTGGATTTCTTCACGGATGTCTTTCTCAATGACTTTTCATTCATACCTCATTAGAGAGAGGTAGATTTTACAGTCAACTTTGTTACAATAGTAGATCCAATGTTCATTCCTTTGTATAGGATGGAAAAAAATACATTATAGGAGATGAAGAAGAAGTTATAGGATTTAGAGGACCACAGATTTATATGGCTCGATACAACCCCTTAGGGTTTTCCCATTCTCTTTACTATGAATTCAAATAGAACATTAAATTTTTGTGTGGATTAGAGAAAGATGACCAATATTACAGTCACGAACTGGTATTCCCTGCCTCGAATAGATGAGCAATTCGACTAGCTCTAATGATCTAGGGTCTTCGCTAAGATTGAAATAAGGGTGGGATATGACCTTGTATAACGAATGCCATTAGACATAACTCATAAAATTTTCCGTAGTAGGTATGGTATGTATGAGTACCCTGATATTCAATTCAGTCTTATGAATGTGCCCTCTTGTTTCATGGATCAATTGAATTGTTTTTCTCATCCGTATCTTGAATATTTTACCATGTTCTTTCTATACAACACCTTTGTGTATTCTCATACTCATAATGATTATGATAAACACATTGAGATCATTTTTTATACAATAATATATAATCAACATTAAAAAATTATTTCTTTGTGACACTTTTGGATCGAAAAGGTTCAATTATTGGGTCATATCATATCTAAATCAAGAGTATCAATTGAGACTATAAAGATTAATGATGTAGTTTTCTAGGAACAACCTTATAACATGTTCGCTATATAGAAATTCTTGGGACTAGTTGGATATTCGGCCCATTTATTACAAGACATCTCATATCATTGTTCACCTCTTAATAGACATTCCAAGAAGGGTATTATGTTCTGATGGTTAGAAGCATGTGGGGAATCCTCTCATGAGTTAAATGAGAGGCTTGTCTCAGCACCTATTCTAGTTCCACCAGAGCTTGAAAAGGTTATGATTTATTCTATTATTCATTAGGAATCATCCAAGGAGTAGTTATGATGCAGGAGGATAGAGTTGTTGCATTCAGAAATCAGTAGTTTTTACCTCCTGAAAAAAAACTACCTGGCACACGACCGTGAACTGTCAATAGTTGCACATCCCTTATGAAGCAGGAGTCATTATCAATTTGGTGATCTCTTTTTGTTTTACACGTACCAAAAAAGACTCAAATATAAATTTTCACATTTTACCTTGAAACTCAGGAAAAGGATATGGGTTGATTATCTAAAATCCATTGATTTGGAGCATTCTTATATGCAATAAAGGGAAAATGTGGTTATTGATGAAATGAGTTGGCACTACAAGAAAACAACCATGTAGCAGACGTTTTTTTAGTCTATCTACCATTTAAACCGCTGCTAAATGGTTTGGTAGCGGTTTATAGAAACCGCTACTATCTTTGGTGTCAGAAAACTATTAGCGGCAATTTTTTCCATTTTGCAGTGATTTTAAAAAAGCGTCGTAGCTGCTGCGTTCCGCAGCGGTTCACTCTACT
Organism: Viscum album; assembly: GCA_963277665.1. NCBI lineage: Eukaryota > Viridiplantae > Streptophyta > Magnoliopsida > Santalales > Viscaceae > Viscum > Viscum album. The sequence goes on along the minus strand of OY728140.1, from coordinate 1,424,778,663 downwards.
TTAGGGGCGGTTTTTACGAAATGATGATTTTATTTTATTAGCGGCGGTTATAACACCCGCTAATAAAATAAAATCCGGGTTTCGTAAAAACCGTAGATAAAGTCTCGATAACTGCTGCGGAATGTATGCGGGGGATGTGGCAATGTAGCGGCAGTTAAAACTGCCGCTAAACGTAAGTATATTAAATTTAGCGGTGGTTAAAACCACCGCTACATTTTTGCATGTATACTATTCGCGGTGGTTAAAACCGATGTGAAAAGTTGAGTAGAAAAAAAATTTTACTGCTTCCACTGCACCACTTCCCTGAAAAACAAATTAAACCAGAAAAACCAGACACAATCTCATAAAATAACATCAACTCAATGATGTGTTGGACCTTTTAAGGATCTAAAATTAGAATAAGTGGTTGTTTATCAAAAAAATTATTGTTAAATCGGTTGTGAGATAACTAACGGGATAATTAATGAATGGAAAATGTGGGAATATCCATGTTATAAGATGTAATTGAAAATACATACATTGGTTTTTGTTATGAATGAATAGTAAAATAGAATAGTTATGGAATTACGTTAAGTGAAGTGAAAGTGATAAACTATGTGAATATTGGTGAAATGAAATAGGTTCACCCTTAATATTGTAATTTTCTAAAAAGTTCAAGTGTGTTTTACCATGTGGAATGTGTATTGATGGATTAGTAAATGATGAGGGACATAGTAGATCCCACCCATGGGTACAAATTTTTTACAAGGAATTCCTTATCTATGATATGGGATGGAAAGACATGAAATTTGACATAATGGACTTCATATGATGTATATAGAGTTTCCTATGATTGGATATTGTATTGACATTGCTTTCATGGCACTGAATCCTATGTGTATGATATGAGTGAACTGATTAATGCACCACAATATATGAATTTCAAATGATTAATTAATTACCATTGTTGTTAATGAAAATGTAAACTCTATTTATATTAATGGAATATAATTTTGACATGGCTGAAGAAGGTTTGGTGGGATTTGATGTCATCATAAAACCGAAGAATATACAGGGTTAAATGCTAGATATTTAATTATGGAACTTGTTTACCTTTTCTTCCTTGTTCATTATTTAATTGTACTTATATATATATAGTATTATTGTTATTATAATATTTATTTGTTTAGAAACTATTGGTGGTGTCCTATTACCCTATACTCAAACACTTTTTCGGATTCCATTGATACTTGAGTAGATCTCATGGTTGTAGATAAGTATAAGGGAAAAATACTTTTGATAGATGGTTGTTTTGGGATATGGTATGGAGAATGTATAAGATAACTGGATGGACATCGAGAACCTTTTAAGGATTTTTATGGTGTTTTTTAATTTTTTGTTTCCTTTACACATGAAACTTGTATGAACTCACATGTTTACTATATTGGTTGTGGTGATTTACCCAATTTTTGGAATTGAATACATCATGCATGATTATTCTTATAACATACATTGTTATTATTTAAATTGATTTATACTATTTCTTTACACTGGTAAAGATGGTATATTATCCCCACATACCTCATTGGACCGTCAATACTAGTAGGAAGCCTCTTATATATGAGGAGGCATTCCTATGGTCATCTGGAACATTGGTTTGGGGAACTAGTTTAGGGGAACCTAGGTAATGACGTCACAATGTTGTATCAAAGCCATTTTATTTTCTATTGAATAATTTTTTTGAACGTTTTATATGATATCAAGGTGTTTCAGTCCTTGGTAATGTTTTTTTTGTGGGATTATCTTACCCATATATGGGGGAAAACCTAGTTTCTCGTTGTGGGATTGTTTTTCTGGTTGTTTGATGTTATAGTTGGATGTTATTTCACCTTGGGTGATACACTGGATATGAGATATTATTGTTTTATAAGGTTTTATTCATGGAACGACAAGTAAATTTTTATATATTCATGCATAATTTTAGTAAATCAGGATTTATATAACATGAATCATATTAGGCTCAAATAGAAAACAAGGTTATGATTGTGTTATGGAAAATGAAAATCAAATTTTATTGGTTTCATAGAAAATAGTTCCTTATAAAGAGTTATAAATCCACATGTTTTTTTGATTCACGGTGTCATTGGATGCCAACCCCAGAAGGGTTTACCTTCTTAGATGATAATATTCAACAATTATATATTATAATATTAAGCATCGAGAATTTATTCAACACATCAACAATGGGTTTAACTCCTAGTCATCCAAAATCTCGACTACCAATTCAAACACGGGCCTAACTGGAATGATGTATACCACACTTGAGAAATCAATACATAAAATGAAACATCATAAATCAATAAAATTCATAAAATGAAACATTAGAAATCATGAAACTGTTAGGGCATGAAAATGTGTGGTGGAAACTATGTGTCACACGTGGTACATATACAATCCAACTGTTCCCATATTTGTTCAACACATCAACAATACAACTCTACTCGTGGTCCGATGATTCATCGTCACCCTCTTCACCTCCATCTCCACTTTCTACTGTCACATGAAAGAACATTATATTGAAAATTAAATATTGTTTCATATTTATTTTAAAACATAAAACCAATGAACGTTTGAAAACTAAATTAATTAGATTTTTTTTTATTTACCTACTGAACACCTATCAATGTAATACCTATAGGGGATTATCGTCTCATCTGCTGATGTATAGAAGTCATCGCTTGCTGCAAAGTGGATATCTGAGCCCCCTGATCTTGGACTCTGCTTCATAGAGAAGCAATCTCCCTCTGAGAATCTTCGGGTATGGACTGACTATAACCAAGAGTAGATGTAGCTAGAATCCCTAGTGGCATGCCAAAGTCCTCAACCCGTACTAGTCTGAAACTGTTCCCGCACACTCTACCAGGATTCTCCTTCCCACAGACTTTAGCAACTGGGTCATCCTGGGAGACTGAGTAGGACTGCCCAAGATTGGCTTACCATAGTTCTTTAATTTTTACCTATAAAGAAAATATCAATATATATTAACACAGTAAAAACTGATAATAAGTTATTATAATAAAAAATTGACTTCATACCCCAACTTCTTTGGCAGGATTATTAACAAAATTTCGATCTGATTTTTTGTGAACATCCAACCACAGTTCAGTTCAGGATGCTTCATACCCAAAACATTGGGACTGCATTAAGAAAATATAAAGAAATGATTCATTATATTAAACAGATAATATTGTCTGATAAATATTTAAAATAATTAAAAGATTACCAATGTCATTCATCTTCTAGAAAAGCTTTTTGAGCCCGCAGTGTGAGGGATGACATGCTTAGCCCAGTTTGAGGCATTCTGTCTTGAAAGATCCTGGAATAAATAAAATTAAATTTAATGGTAATTTATTCAATGTAATCTCCTCTTCATATACATGTATAAATTTAAAATGAGGATAATATAATTATATATATTTCAATACCATCGTCTTCTCATCACGATGTCTGTCAATAAAAACATTACATTGTTCTTTAGGTACCCCACTAGGTAGCTTCTCATACATTTGTTGCATGGTCAACGAAGTATCGTTGACATCACACCACAATATCCATTTTAAATATTTCCGTTTCTTACCAAGATTTTTTAACATCCACTTCTGTGCTATCACATCAGCAACTGTAAAGTGGAATAACATCTGTATACAAAAATTCATTTTGAACATATTATTAACATGATATTAAATTAAACCATAATGTAATAAAATTAAATTTTTTTGGGAATCAAAAAAATCATTTTTCTAGCATGGAGGCATATGTCTCCAATCATCATAAGAAATAGGAAGGGAAATGGGCTCCGCTGCCAGTTGGCCTCGAATCTAGCTAAGTAACACCACAACATCATCCATAGGGACCCCAGAAGAATAAAATGGAATGACTATCTTCTCACTATTCATATTCCAAACATCTGAAATTTTTTTTTCACGGTTTCATTTTTTTCATCTTCAATGAGCAAACAATTAGTATAAAAAAATGCAATAAATTTATATAATTAAAATTTATACCTATGACAGTGACATTCCATTATGTCTGTGATGAACTGGAAGGGGCATGTCGTCGCCCCACTACTGAGGCTTATGAAGGTGGATTCGACGACTCAGCCTCAAATGGGACACCCACAGATGGTGTGAGAGATGGTTTAGGGAGAGATAGTGCAGGTGTGTAGGTAGCTGGTGCCTTAGATGCCATGGGGACGGAGCCATATGGATCGTCATCTGTCATAGAACTAGATGAAATAGTGTACCACTTTTTCCTTGGAATTCATGTCATTTAATCAAATGAAATTTAGTTAAGAATATATATTTCAAAAAAATTATGCATAAAAAAAATTAAAAATGATAGTAGATGCCCAGTACTAACTGACAAAATATATATAACAATGATAATGAATGGCTGAAAAAATGAAACACGTGGTCTCTGAATGAATAAATAATTGTACATATAATCATTTTCTTCTCCAATCATGTCGGTTTCCTACACCATTGCTTCAGCCACTCCATTCAGCCTTGCTAGACTAATATTTTCAATATCAAGATGGATAAATAATTCTGCATCCTATTGTTGATGAAATTCAATTTCAGAGGTCAAATATTCAACTTCATCACCCATATCATACAAATATATTTGTATAACGTGAACAACTACACTCTACCCTTCATCCACAACATCATTCACATAATATACCATTTTTTTCTTGCGATTATAAGATATATGGATCATGAAGTTCATGATCACCAACATCCATCAAGTGAGAGAAGTTCACAGAAGTAAATTGAAAGGAATCTCTTTTAACACCTCGGATACTATCGACCCATTTTCATTAGAATAAAACAATAGAAAAATGTTTGTGGTTGTTTAATTCAATAATATCATGAAGCTTTCCATAGCATCCCACTTCAGCAAATGTAAATATACCACTATTCTGTGTTTTCAAACCCACTTCTCGATCGACTATACGAAATCTAAAGCCATTCACATTATAAGCATCGAACATTATAACTTGTTTTATAGGACCTCTGGCAAGAAACATCAAATATTCTGACAAGTCTACTTGATTATCAGTATTCATGATCTGAAAAAAGAAATATAATTTAATCTATTTACAAAATATCTATGTCAGACTAATATTCATATTTATTACAATATTTATGAACTTACATGTCATGCAAACCATTTTACAAGCTATTTATTCACAGATTTCATTATATCATTATCATTTTGTGTTCGGACTCTCATTCATCTCTTTGTTTGTATCCTCAACTCTTCAATAAATGGATCTACAATTTCACTATTCAGAAGCACATATCTATGTGCCTGTAATAATTCCAATTCTGTCAGTATCACATTTGACATCCTCCCAACTGATCGGCTAATAGTAGGAAATATTTTTTATTTTTGATGCATTTGAGATTTAGATGATGTGTCATCAACACGTCCAACTCGATTAAATATTGTCTCAATATCATCCAAATATCTGGAACAAAAGGTAATACACTCCTCAGCCAAATAGCCTTCTGTAATAGAGCCTTCTTGGTGAGCTTTATTTCTCACATATGCTTTCAAATTCCCAAGATATGTGTGAAATAAAATAATAATATTATTCATTTATTTAAATGCCAAAAATTGTTTAATTAAATGAAAAACATATAAATAAATTACCTCTCTATTGGATACATCCATCGATAATGAACGGGACCTCCTAATTTAGCTTCCTCAATCAAATGCACAGTTAAATGCATCATGAAATTAAAAAATGATGGAGGAAAGATCATATCCATTGCACAAAGGTTCAATACAAACCTGTCATAGAGGTTTTCAATCTGAAATTGATGTAGAGATTTCTCACATAATTGACAGAAAAATGTTCAGAATTGGTGTACAACAACAGTAACCTTTTCAGGTAATAATGTACTCAATGAAAATGGTACTAAATGTTGTAACAAAATAAGTGAATCGTGACTTTTCAATCCATTTAGCTTACGATTCTTCAAGTCAACACACCTCGAGATGTTACTCGAATACCAATCAGATACCTTCACATTCTCTAAAATTTGAAGGAATGTTTCTTTATCCCTATTTTTCATTGCAAAAAATGGTTGAAGAATATTTTTCATTCTCATCTGGCCAGAGATCACATTTTATGTTCATTAATTGTAAGTCTTTGGGATCATTGAGATGATCCTTCGACATTCCATGCTCATTAAGTAATGTGAAAATCAAATTATCACATACATTCTTCTCAGTATGCATCACATCAAGATTTTTCCTCAACAAATTAAATTCCCAATATGAGAGTTTTAAGAATATACTTTTTTTCATCCATTGTTGCATTATGATTTCACCTGACGATGCACTTCAGACCCGTTTTCCGGTATCATTCAAATGATGAACCTTCCCAAACACTGTTTCAATATTTTCAAGCTGTGTCAATATTTTAGAACCAGTTAACATCTTTGGAGGTGGTGTACGATCAATGGAACCATTAAATTTTGATCTGTTCAGCCGAAATCTATGAGATGCATCGAGAAATTGTTGATGGAACAAGAAGCACCATTTTCTACTATGAGGTATCTGTTTTGGCTCAAAATCAAAGTTACAAATGGGACACGCCAAAACCATGTAAGTGTTCCAACTAGATAAATTCCCAAGCCCAAGGAAGTCTTTAATGGTCCACACTAAAGCAGCATACATTATGAACATTGTTTTAGAAGAAGCATCAAATGTCTCAACACCGTTTCTCCATAACTCTTGCAATTCGTCAATCAATGGTTGCAAGTATACATCATTATCATTTCCAGGAATTTTTTTCCTAGATTAATCATCAAAATGATAAAATATGTTTGTTTAATACACATCCATGGAGGTAGATTATAAGGGATCAAAACCACTAGCCAAATGCTATAACTGGTACTCAAAGTCCCAAATGGGTTGAATCCATCGGCAGCCAATCACAAGCAAACATTCCTAGTATTAGATTAGAAATCTAGATATAATGAATAAAATTTCTTCCATGATTGGGAATCTTATGGATGTCTCATTAACCCATCATTTTTTTATCTACAGAATGACACTTCATGTGTTCGGCGGTTTTCGATGACATGAATAATCTTCGCAATCGAGGCTTCAAGGGAAAGTAACACAAAACCATTCAGGTGTGTTCTTATTCGTATTCTAAATGAAATTATGTTCATTTAGACTTCAAACCTCACCCTTTGATTTCCATCTAGATGAAGAAAATTTATTGAAATTCTGTTCACTTGAATCCTCTCCCCAATAAAGCATATAATCATTGGGACACACATGTATTTTTGTATGATTTAGACCATGATTGTTAACAAATTTTTTCATATCATAAAAAGATTCTGGGAGTTTTACTTCAAGAAATTAAACAAGAATCAATTCTAATATCATGGAATTTTCCATATTTGTAATTCCACATAAAAATTTGATATGGTACAACTTCAGAAGAAATGAAAGATTTGAATATTTCAAACACCCACTATACAACTCTTGATTTCCATCATCAACTAAATCATGAAACAAAATTTACTTGGTGAGGTTTTCTCTTACATTTGGATCCACAAAATCAAGAAGAGGATCCAATGATATGTTACAATCTTTATCTTCTTGTCATACAATCCCAAAAAAATCACTTTCCACGTTGCAATTTTTATCATCCTCTTCTGGTTGTTCTAATATGTTTTGATGCGGATAATGGTGTCTTTTAGTGCCGAATTCATCATTTATGAGGTTTTTCATTTCATTTTCCATTGTCTATGACCTTGGGACCTCATTCTGTGGATTAACTTCAGTACTCAATCTTTCTGTAACGTTCGATTGTCCATGCCTAACCCATTAAAAATATTGGCCAGGGAATTGATTCAGTATTAAATGTTCGTAAATGTCATATCTCATAAACCATGTTCAAAATTTTCATTTACGACATGAAAATATTATTCTCCCTTCAACGGATCAATTAGAAATTGAAAAATATAAAAACTCATTCAAACCCTTAACATACTGAGGTGTGTTCCTCAGTAATGTGATCCAAATTTTATCCATGTATATCAAAATGTGCCTACACAATAATAATAAAAATTAAAACACATAGTTACTACTAAATAGAGAAACAGATTCATATATACGATAGTGTAAGATAAAAGAAACATAATATAATATAGATGATCCCCTAAGTTAGTTATGAATCCTCTAGTGTTTGGTATAGGGGAAGTTTCTAAGGTAAAGAGAAACAGTGTGCTAACAATACAATATTACTCAATTATCACATGGTCAATACTAAAAGTTATGCTAAAAATTATTTCCTATCATGTTTCTCCCAAATCTACAAATTTTCTTCCCTTTACTTTTTAAATCCTTTATAGCATCAAAATATAATTTTAGATAACAAAAAGTAACATAAGCATAACTTGGTTGGAATCATAGTTCATGAGGAAAAAAATAATGTTTCCAACCTTGATGAAGAAGCATATAAATATCAAGATGTAACCCTTAATTGGTCCGGATTGTGTGACTCTAATTCACAAAGAAAATAGTATGGGCTTCATGAACATTAACTAAATGACCCATGGTCCAAGACCATATCTACACCTTCATTTTTTGGGAATTATTGGGAAATTTGAATTTTTTTCTCTTTTTAAAAAAGTATTTAATGATTATCAGGGAATTATTAAATTAAAATGAGAATACTACTATTGTTTTACAGAGACATATTACAGAACACCTAGGTGATATCCTACATATTCTACTATCTAACACCCTATTCCCCTCTTATGTGGTCATTATTATTAGTTTTATTGAGTTCTAATTAATTATGAGATCATCCATCTTCATGATACCATATTTTACCAATTCATATCAGGTTAACTTGAAACATCTCTTCATGTAGGCTTCCCTAGCTTATGGTCCACACATTATAAACTTAAACAATGTGCACCAATTATAAAGAGAAACCTTAATCATCATCTATATCAGTAAAAATTTCATGAACAAAAACAATATAAGTAAATAGACACACACCTCATCATGGTGAAAAATTGTAAAGAGAACCCTATGTAAAAATTGAGTCTCCACAAACTGGATATGACGCTAACCTAATCTAAGTTAAGCATTTGGAATTGAAAAATTGAAGAAATCATGTTATGTTGAAAATATGTAATGGTAATCCTAATAAGAAGAGAATTCCTTGTGATCTAGGCCTCCCCAATATGAGGATCAAGAAAAATTTAAGGTTATAAAATAAATAACTTAAAGCATGTGGGGTTCATAATATTAATATAGAAAAAGTCAGGCTGAACTCATTATGCCCTTTTGACTATGAAATTTTCTAAGAATTCACTTGTTCTCTCATCCCCAGTTTATCAGTCTAGAGGTATATTGAATAAGAGAAGTATATATTCTTGGACTAACTATTCCCTTCAGGAAGAGAGAAAATGATGGATAATAGAATATAAGTTCCATTAATTGAACCCAATTGTACCCATCCATATATGAGTCGAGGAAGAAACTCCAAATTAACAATATTCACCTCTATCCCTATGATGATAGAATGAAATTGGCACCAAACACATTTTATCACAGCCTAGTTTTTTTCAATGATGTTGGGATCCAAATACTATTTACTTGATTATGTATGTAAGAAGATAATGATACTGTAGAAGCCTCCCTGTTTTATACCCCCATGAAGCCACTATAACCAAAATATAGAGAAACTAATAATGTAGATTCTCTTGGACAAAAAGTTAACTAGTATATTGTTCAGAGTGTATAACATGCTTTTGTGGAAGTTGTTAAGGGTCCTATAAATGTGGAACTTCATTTAGGTAAATCATTAAATAAAACATCTAAAATAGAATCCACCAGAATTTTAAGGGGATTTTAGACCCAATAAATCATATGTGTTTTCGTATAGGAGGTCCATTTTTTTAACATTGATGGGAAAATAGATGAGATAAACGTCAAAGTTGGAATGAATATTCTTGAGTAACTGATGCTAGAATTATTAGACATAGTTTTATTGGATATGTTGTTTCAATACCTCACTTGGAAAGGATTTTTATTACTGTAATGTAAAATAATTATTCTTGAAAACCATTGGGGTAATAAATGTAGAATAATTTGTTAAATTTTAACATGTATGTGTATAAGAGATTAAATATACTTCAAAATTCACTCACTTTTTTCACAGTTCATGTAAAGAAACACCTAAAAAGGACTGAATGAATAGATCATTATTTAAGTTATCCAAACTAAGGATCTATCTATATTTTTAATGTTCTAGTTTACATGCCACCTAGAAAGTGATAATAAGGAGTTGGGTGGAGGAATAGACTTTGGATGGAATATTTGTGTAGGAGACACCATTATTAAGCTATGTAAAACTAGGAGCATCAACATGGGATTTAAACACAATATGTAGAGTCAGTCCTATGATAGTAATTTACGAGAAAATCAGTCAATTGGATGAGTTTCTTATAATCCATATCACATCAATTGACTAGGTTTTTTACAGTTCATCTTGAATTTACACATGAAAAATTAATTCATATCACCACAATAGAATTTACACCATTGTTCCATGAATGGGAATCATAAAAAATATTTTCATAAAATTCTATGACCAGTTGGTGAAACAAGATCAACTCTACCTCTGGTTTTGTTTGCTCAGATGGAATAGTCATATTAGACTAGTTCTTAAGAAAAGACATAGGAAAACTAAGAGGAATTTTAGAACAATAAATTTTATTAGGATGGGCCTCATTAGATAAGCAATATCTATCTTGTGACATTTGAGAAGTATTTTTATACATAAGTGAAGGATATCATGAACAAGAAACATAATTCCTATATGGTTTGTGGTACCATTTGTCTAAATATAGAAATTATGTATATCATATATGATATTTTTGTATTGGATACATCCATCATTATTCTATTGTTAATCAACATGTGAAAACTATTCCTCATTCCATCAGTGTCAACACACCTCATAGATAGTGGTGGTGAGGAGAATTTAAATGGATAGAATTATACATGACTACTATTACATTATAATTTATCTAGTTTATTTAGATCATATACATGTATTTCATTGATTTACTCTTTTGTATGAACTACATGGTGGTATTTAAAGCTGGTATAGTCCACCAATATTATTAGGTAGTGTTCACATCTCTATAAAGAGATCTTCATGAATTCACATGGGATTTAGTTCATAAATTAAGTTAGAATTAAAGATATACTAATTGTGGTTGGAAAAATCAAAGACTAGTTAGTGTCAAAAAATATGATTGATGCTAATGAAACATGAAATGTAACTCTTCCTATCATAGTGGGTTGACACACCAACATCATTCCAAATGATTTCTCTAGGTTACTATCCAAGAATGAAATAATATATTATATCAATCTATTTCAATGATCATTCCCATAACTGAATATTTATATCCCATTTATAATGAATAACCCATAAACATATATTCCATTTACCATCTCAACTCATTTATCACATATATCAATTCCATACCTTAACCTATTTAACATAATCATATTATATCAAATGCCCCTTATGTTATGTCATACAAAAACACATTTCTCACTTATTTCATTTAATAAAACAAGATAACATGCCAACCTAATTGTCGGGGGTTCTATCTCACTAACCCATATATCATTTAAATTACTATGTTCTCAATATATCATTAACATCAAATCATGGAATAAAACACAATTCAAGATACTCAATTGAAATAATCTTGAATCCACCCTTCAAAAAATGAGTCTTCCTCTTTTAAAAACTCAACATGTCCCAAGAATTTCATTTCTATTTACAAACATAAAAGGATATTTTAAATCATTTTCAAAAATGGGGAACCACACCCTCATTTCTAATCACTATTTGAAATCAATTAAGATAACCCTTTTTTCCTATAACATTGAGGTCAACACCACCTTTTTAAAACAATAACCACTTTGAAAACATTGTTGTACTTCATGGAAAACCATAACCAAATCAAAGTGAAAAAATATTATTTTAATCCATTTCATAATCCAACTAGCCATTTAAATAAAACCAATTCCATATTTCAAATACCCCATTAACCTTGACTACATATCAACTTACAATTCCATACCCATTAACTTTCTTAATTATATTATTACAACATTCTAAAAAATATTTTACCAACCATAAGGGGATTTCATAACCCAAGGGTAGACCTAGGTACGATCTCAAACATCAATGGGACCCACAAATTCCATAAATGGTTTAATACATCAATTTAAGTCCTAATATCACTTTTCTAACTCAGGAGAACAAAACATTGTAAAGAATTAAATTTGAAGAACCACATATGCATATATTACATAAATTTTATGAGAAGAATATTCAATACCACCTGGGGTCATGGGGTCGCTGGGTCACGGGGTCACCGGGGTCGCGGGGGGTCGGGGTCGTCGGGGTCATGAGGTCGCCGGCGTCGCGGGGTCGCAGGGGTAATGGGGGGATGGGGTCGCGGGGGAAGTGGGGACAGTGGGGAGAAGCATGTTCGGGGTGGGGGAGGGGAGGTTCAGCTGTCTCAAAATAAAAAAAATGTTTTGCGGAGGTTTATAATAAACCGCTGCAAACCATTTTAAAAAAAACGTTTAGCGGTGGTTACCAGAACCGCTGCTAGTAAACCGCTGCTAAAACCAATTTTTTGTTGTAGTGTGGAAAACTCATACATTGGGCTTATTGGAAGCTAGAAATCAATGTATGTTAATTCCCATCTATTCAAATTTGTATCTAGAGTTTCCTGAATTTTATGAGAAGCCTTACATTTTTGCCGTGATAGTTACATCTTCACCCCTTTAGAAGGTGAAGGGTAGACAATTTCTAGATCCTAATGGCATTGTCCTTTGTGAGTGAACATCAAGAGATAACCCACAAAAAAATTTGTATGTAGATAGAGGTGGAATCCTACAAATTCATGTAGTTTACTAGGACCCTATATATATGAGAGAGGAGTTAATGAAAGAGTCCCATGCTTCTCAATAGGCAGTTCATCCAGGTATCTCCATGATGTATTGATATATGTGACGCCAATATTTTTGGCCAATGATGAAATTTTAGATCACATGCATTATCAATTTGTGTTCAACATATCAGCAGGTGAAGGAAGATCACTAGATAGCTACAGGTTTGTTACATCTGTTTCTTATCTTAGAATGGAAATGGGATGATGTCTCCATGGACATTGTAGTTTGTTTACAAGGGGTTCCATGAACAATAGTTTTAAGTAGGGATTCTAATTTCATGTTATATTTATGGTAGATATTTCATAAGACTATGGGAACACAGGTTCCTCTATTCACATATTTTCACCCTCATACCGATCGAAAATCAGAATTAATGGTACATGTTTAAGAGGATATGCTCTAATCATGTGTCCTTGTTTTATGTAGTTCATGGGAGATGCATATCCTTCTAATTGAGTACACCTATAATTATAGATTCTATGAAATGATATATATGGATCAATTTGGGTCCTTGTTTGGTAACACAATAAGATCATTACAATGCTGTATAGAGGATGGAATGGTAGCCCTACTTGGTCCTTATCTCATTCAATAGCCATTAGAGTATGATCAGCTGATCAGAAAGCATATGAATATTGCTCAGTCGAGACAAAAATCATATTCCAATCACGGTTAACAACCTTTGGAATTCAAGGCCAGAGATTGTTTTTTTTCCTTTGTTTGTTTCCCAGGCTAGTGCATGGACAGTTACAGAAGAATGGGAAGGTGTCAGCTGGTTATGTAGGGCCATTTGAAATTCTAGTGTGAGTTAGGCAGGTGGCCTATCAGTAGCTATTATCTTAGTGGTATCATGCCATGAATGAAATAATCAATGTTTCAAAGCATCACCCATATCATGTTTTCCCTTTTCATACCTTTTATCCTATGAAAGTTGAGTTATATTCCTTTTGTGACTTTGACGAGTATCCAGTTTGTATTATCGATCAGAGCACGATGGTTCTCCATGGTCGATCTAACCCTATAATAAGGGTTATTTGGCATCATAGTTGTATATATGATGATACATGGGAGCGAGAGGTTGAAATATTTGGTCGGTTTTTAGATTTTTTCTTACATAGTGTTTAACCACCATTAATAGATGCACTTAGGGACAAGTACATTTAAGGGGGAAGACTATAAGAACCCAATATTTCACTAAGTTATCGATCTAACAAATTTTGGTCTAATTCATAATTTTGCGCCTAATATTGATGATTAATGAGATTGAATAGGTATTATGGATGTTCATGGTTTTTTCAAATCCTGGATATCATCAATTTCTTAAAAATGGTGTTATCGAATGGTTAGAGTAAACCGTGTGGGTATCGCGCACTATAGGAGCTATCAGTGTGGATGGTTGAGATTTTTAGGCAGATCAATCTCACATAGTCGGTGTATGGTTTATCATATCATATTTCCTAACCATAAAAGTGTTCTTTTTTACAAGTTAAACATGCATTGTATGAAAACAATTTTTCAAATCATGCAAACAGACCGTCCAGAGGCTAAATTTCGGTAATTTTACCATTTTACACATAATAATATATTTAACTTATCCCTCTTCTGAAATAATATTTTCTAGTGGTAATTTATTACTTTCTCGTCATTTTATGGAATATTGATTCCCTATGATAGGTATCAAGACAACTCTTTAGTCCATGATCCATTTGAGGTTTTCATCAGGAGGTTAGATGTGCAATGATATGTACTCAAGTTCTTTTCAATAGTTCTTCATATCTCATTATCTCAACTATGTTATCAAGGTGTGAGGATTTTTTACTTTTTTTATAACTACTCTAATGAAATCCAAATCAAGGATCAATACTGGAGTAGGAGATTCATACAATACTATGGTGTCTTCTCTCATGTTCATTGATTTTTTAATGGTCTTGTGGGGTCTGCCGATTTCATCAGGTGCCATTTTTAGAATCTATTTTCCATAATTATAATCATTAGAAACATAAGATTATTATCTTTACAAATATTTGATTTCTTTTTTCTTGTTATTCCCACAATTCCCAATATCCCATGTAGGATGTTATAGAATAATTGAGTTTTTTTTCTGTTTTGAAACTTCTGAGAAATTGATCAGATTTTCCCGATCTTGAACACACTAATGGTAGGATTCCTTATAATAAATGATTTTTGTATCATGTAGTTGATAATGGAATGAAATATTCCACACATTAACCTACGTAAGGTAAGTCATTAAATTTCTCAATTAAATTTGAAAGGGAAATTAAAAATTATACCATGTAAATGACTTGATAGAATTTAAATGTGAATGAATAATATGATTCATGTCCATTGCACCCCTTACCTTGTTGATGTACGGTAGAAGAATCCCTCTTAATTATTTAATATGAATTCAATGGATTTAATAAAGTTTCTTTCTACAAGGTCTTGTTCCACTAATGAAATGGAAGGATTAAACTAAATGGACTTATTGATAAATTATGAATTGATTGAAGGGTTTCATGATACATGTCCTTATCACCCTAACAAATTGAAAGAATGAACTTATTGAAATTTTATAGGAATTAATTATCAAAAATAACTGTATTGACTTGATCTCTCCTTCGATTATTATCATGGAATTCCTTAATCACTCTAGAACCCACTTCAGATTCAATGATGCAGTTTGCATAGGTTGAGACCCACCTAGATCCCGATCATTGTCTATTAATGGATGCCTAATATGACACAAATGGATCACTAACATAGTATTATAGGATCATATGGATACACTCCTTGGATACAAAATTGATAGGTAGGTTCCATGGTTATAGACCATAGGTCCCAATCACTACATAACCCCATTATAACATGGATGATCACATGGGATTTTATTGTAATCATATTATGGAATGCCTTATAAAATGTTTATTAGATTAATTTCTTAATATTATATATGATACAGTTATTACTGTGTTGGATACCCTTGAGGTCTCTGTTGACATGGTTATTACCTTGGAACTACATAATTTAATATCATTACAGGTTTCTTCATTATAGTTTTGAATCCTCAATATGTCTATCATGTGACTTATTTATAAACTAGTAACAATAAATTATGGAACATGTTACATTTTTAGACAACATAAAATGGTAAAAGTAGAGACTTGGGTATTTAGTTTCAATGTATTGTTCTACTTTATATATACATGTTTTTATATTATTACATTTCCATTAAAAGAGGATGATGTTGTAGTCACCAATGGTGGTATCCCATTTCGATTTATGTCACACCCTTTCTAGGCACCGTTTGGTACCTGGGGTAGACTACATGACTAAAGGTAATGATAAAGGGAAGATAACTACTTTGATTGCTATATTTCTTGCTGTTTAGGATTTGTCATGATATTATATGACCAAGATGGAGCTCGAGATTCTTGGGATACTCTTTGATATCTTTTATAAATGTGTGGAACAAGTTATGCTTGTTGGCTTGTATCAATTTTTTCGTGGTTTCTAGTGACATGAAATATCATCATCAGTTGTCATATTCTTGGGTTAATTATTCCAAATATTTCTATTATTGATACTATTGTCTCTATTTTTCAAGGTGACTTTTGTTTACTTATAATTTTTCAACTATTTACGACTCATTATATTTATCTGTTGTGCTAAATTTTAGTAGTGAAGGGATTTTATACCATTGGACACACTATGGTACATTGCTTCTTTTGGGTAATCTCTAGTGATTCGGGAAATGCTTTGGGGTCATGTATCTCACCAGGCATTGGGAACCTATTACTGGAATTTAGGATTGGTACATCTTAAATATCATTTATATAAATAGTTAACTTAATTTTATATTAACATATAATTCATAATGATGTTACTACTACACATTACCACTAATTTAATGTTATGGTTTTCACAAGAATACATAAAAATTTTCATTTTCTCTAAATATATCACAGGTTCAATTAATTTACTGTTTTATGTGGAGAAAATTATGATAAAAACTGACATATTTAATGTTAGTCACATTTTATTATTAGAGGATGTTGCATTATCACATCTTAAATAAATCTTAATCTCATAATTTGGCTCATAAAATTTTCCATATGGAAATCATAATTAATCATACACCATTAGATCCTATGAGGTTTATTTTGGATATGTAATGACATTTAACCATATGAAAAATTATTATTAGAGATTTATTATTAGAGATAACATACTCTTAATTCATGTAGAAACATAATAAGTTATGTTGAATTTGATTAATACGTAATAACACTCTGTAAAAATTGTAAATTATTATATATGATAATAAAAAAACTCAATATTTAATATTGGTGGGAAACATATATAGCATATAAATGTAGATAATATAGAGTGAAAACTCGATATTTAATAAATTATTTGTAGTTTCAGAGAATATTACATGTAATAATGGTTCTAGGTAGATGTATCCATTATTTTAACATATATTGGGACAATTTTATATTTCATATCAATCTATAATGAAATTGAAGTGAAAAATATAGGTAATTATTCTCATTCCCTTAAATATGTGAGTCAAATTACCGTTATCTCCAAAAAATACCATGTTTACTTTCCCAGTTAATTAAATTTACACAATTTTTTGTCCTGTATACTTTACATAGACAAAATTAATTCTTTTTTCATTTATCATCTTCATAACATGATCTTTCATGAGACTCAATTTTAGAAATATAGGATATATTTGAATGGTCTACAGTGTAATTTTTTTATAATATTTCGTGATAACTGATTTGAAATAATCATAATATTTCTCCCACTATATTCTATTCCATTATATAGTTCAACTAAAAGTTTTTGTATTGTCCGTTGCAACAATATTTTCTTCTACATCCGGCTATTATATAAAAAAATTATAACATAAGTGGTGAAACAATATAAATATAGTGGAATTATCATAATAATATAACATCAATGGGGATGAACATTAAATATATTCAACCTTATCATCATTTTAGCTTGTAATTACCTTAGGTCATCCTATATAAATATTAATTTTAAATTTATCATTCTTGATCAAATCCAAGATAATTTGATTTGGATTCCATCATAATTATCAACATAATCATTAAAATAGTAATCCAAATTTACTTTTAAAATTAATATAATATTCTAAAACCTATAATCCTTGAAATATACTCTTTAAGAAACATGATTTTCTTTCCTAAAATGAAATTAACCATTAATACAAACATATACAAGGGAAATTATATTACCTAAACTAATATAATCCTAAACATAAAAATCCAAAAACATATTTGAATTTCCAAGACATTAAACCAAAATGATAATATATATTCCAAAAAAATTAACTCTATCTTTAAACCTAAAATTATATGATCCTATTGTTCATATAGTCAAAAAACAGTAACTATATATAATAATCCAAAAAAATTAGATTTCCATTTCCATGGAATTATCATCTATCCCATGGAAATTTATACAACATTACTTATCTTTTCAAATTCACACATCCCTTTATTGTCTTCAAATCATAAAAGTTCTAATCCTTAAACATATACATCATTCAAACATCTGTCCATCAATATAAATCTCTAAAAAAATAACCAATCCATTAAATCATTTCTAACGAATATTGAAATAACTTTACATATGAGTTTAAACCATTATTGAAAAAGTATTGATGAATATATTCATCATTATCTTAAGTAGGACCTAAAAACACAGCTTTTACATCAATATAGTTATACAATAAGATTCGTTTTCATTTATATATTCTCCCATATTTGGTTTTAAGTTAGTGCATTTTCAAGATACATACCTTTTTGAACATTATATTTATGATCATGTGTTAACAAAAAACTGAAACTATATTCGTTATGATAATATTCAGAATATAAATATAAAAAAAGAAATACAAATATTTCATCCATCTTAATTTTTTTAACATATGATACTTTTGGTTCACCCTATGAATCCTTTATTCAATCCTTGGTTATTGATGGTCCTTTTTTTATTATCTTCTCTAATATAATTAGTTAAAATATTTTATAAATACAATATAATTATTCACAAATAGAATATGAATGGTAATATTATATCCCATAGGAGTGTCTCACATTGTATTGATTCTTAAGATCAGTCATCATGTATCATTGTGACGAGTGAGTGAATTTGAAACTAATCCATTTAAAAATTATTACCCCTAGGTTCATTTATTAACAAAATGAATCCAATTTTCGATATTAAGACAGTTATTTATTTCTAGGAAAATCCATGTAGTCTCTATTTTTTCAAAACATCAAGATGTTATCTAATACATTGACAAACTAAAATTATTTTTACTAAAGTATTCATAACATTATTTTTATAAAAAATTAAATTATTTATTTTAATTATATTATATTCTTATTCCAGGTTTATATATACCTTTGAACGTATGATCAACCCAACATTACAAACCCTTTTTGTATCATTGATAAAAATTATTGTATCCAAATTTATCTAATCATTTTTTTTATTTCAAATTGTAATGTTATAGGCCTGTTTTATTAGATCCTGTGTGAATAAAACATAATTGGAATATATTAATTAATAAAAGATAAAAATTCATTCATATAACCTTCCACAATAAAAAATTATATAAGGATTTTTTAATCTCTAAAATTTGATTGATATATTCAGGTTTACATATTTTGGGAATTAGAAAACAACATAAACTAAAAAATCTAATGTTCATTTTATCAATTTATAAGACTTCCCCTATATATAAAATTAATTTATTTATAAAAGGTCTTCAACAACTATAAAATGTTATTCCACACATGTTATCCTATTCAACCTTTAATTTTTAGTACTTGTCCATAACCTAAGTAAATAAAAAAATCTGGATGGTTATGTAAGAACCTGGATTTTTATTTCCGGTATGGATCTTGATTTATGATTTTTTTTTGAGAAAGTGTAGTTTCATAAAATTTTAGGTGTACACGTTGTGTACAAAGTAGAATAGGCCGTGTAACATATTATTATGGGTAGCCATGTACTAGACAAGTGACAGACGAGTACATAGTTATATGGGGTGACTTGGAGACCGCCTAAAGAGGGTCCATGTAAAGGCTTATACACCCCTTTAATCATTAATGAACACACCGTGTATTTTTATTTTTAATTGAGAAATTGGACCGGGGTTGTGTCTAATTGGTAGAACCTCCTTCTTCTAGAATCATCTCATCCACGAGTGACCGGTGATCACCTATTCTTCTTCGATCCCCTGATCGACTATCTATGCTCCGAATCAAACATCATTGATTGCATTGGAACCGCATCAGGGAGTTCTTCCTTCTTCTAGAGATTCTCTTCTTGATTTCTCCTCCTTTTTGATATATCTGTGGTTGAGATTCTTGATGTTTTCTATATCTAACATGTTCTAGGTTGATTAAAATGTTGAGGTTCAACTATATAGATCATACAACATTGAGGTAGGTGGTTCATGCCATTCTGAATAATTATTTTACTTTTATGTTCAAAATGTTCCCAATAACCTAATTTGGGTATTACATGTTTAAATAATAAAACCATATTAACACCTTTTATTCTTTTTTCACTTGATTATGGGTGTTTTATTATGAATAGAGTTTATTACCTTTCTATGGATGTCTTTGCCCCTTTTGTTTGATGTAGGACGTTGGGTCTAGAATTTTATGTTAGGCTGTTTTTCTTTCTATGCCAAGTGTTATTAGGGTGTAGTTCTTATTATATGACATGTCTGTTATACGAATTATAGTTATTTTTCCAAGTATAATTTGAGATTTATCTTGTCTACATGGTACTGTTTGTCCAAAATTGTATTAAAGAAGGATGTGAGAACCTGGTGTAGTTAGACCCAAAAGGGATGGGATGATGAGGGCCTCCCCAAAGTTTCAATTATACTTTTCACATTGTGATACCATAGTAGAATGAGTGTGAGTGGTCCCTCAGATTTTATTTAGTTCTACATTGTGAGACAACAATGGGAATTTGATGTTTAGTTCTTCCTCATAGAATTTGTAGTTTACCATTACGAGACCACAAGAGGAATTGACGGTGAGTAATTCCTCATAGAGTTTTTGTCTAAATTGATCCATAGGTGTTTGTCTGTGAAAATATCCAAGAGGGTTGCTTATAAATGTTTGGTTGAACCAGAGGGGTTAGTTTGTGAGAACATTCCTAGAGGGTTTTTTGTGGTTGTTTGGTTGAATAATTTATAAATTTTAATGAATATAGCTTGAATTGAAGGATTGTATAATTTGGAGTACTTCCTTGTTTATAACATCAATTTTCATACTGAATGTTTTATATATATATATATATATATATATATATATTCACTGATAGTTACTCATAGATCATTGGGTGTTTTCTGACTAGGATTCGTCTCACACCCTCTTTGGGTCATGGGTTTGGGACCAAACAGATTATAATGTTGTCAGCATAGATAAAAGAATGTTCCCTTCTAATTCAGGTACTTGACTATAATGGAGATGGAATTCATGGGACCAATATTAGTCTTGCGACGCAAATGGATTTATTCACCTATTTTTCTTTGTACATTTTTATTATTATTTTATTCTAGCATTATGACTTGTTTTGATGATTTCTTAGATACTTGTAACATACATAATTATTTATACATACGCTGCAGTTGTTCATTTATTTTTAGGATTCTTTTTTTTACCTATTTTATAGTGTTGTTTCTTCCACTACTGTTATCAGTTTGTTTCTGTTGTGTTACTCTACCATTGAGGGCATATTTTCCCACTATCAACCCCAAGGCTCTCGCTGCTAGTGGGAAGCCTCTAGAGTTTGGGAAAATGAACATGAGGCCATGTGACCAACTGGGTAAGGGGCACATCTAGGTGGAACCCAGAACATGGATGTTACAAATTGGTCTTATAGGAATTATTTTCATCTTTATTTAATGTTTGGAGCCTAAATATTTTCATAAGAGGGAATATGATGTTCATAATAAGTTGTGGTCATGAGTTTTTAACCCGTGTATCGGGAAAAGCCAATATGCCTCGATTATTTCTATTTTATAGATTTGAAACTGTTATAGTTGATATGATTTATCAATTGGGTGATTCACATGTTTTTTGTTGTTATCATTGTGGTAATTTAGGTATTATTTCTGTTGAATCCTGATTAGATGAGGTTATTCCATCTCATGTATCATATAGGCACTTGCTAGATATCACATGTCATGAATTCTTTTCAAGCCATTTAGGGTGCATTACTTATTGAAAGTTATTGTGATCGATTTTGTTCTAGATATGCATACTGTTTGTGATCAATGCTTTCATATAATACCTACTATTTTAAAGGGTATTTCTAATATGTAAAGTTTCATTTTATTAGGAGCTAAAAATTAGTCCTTGCGGTGTTATGGGCCCTCTTGGATCAGAATTTGGTGGACATGTGATTGATTGCATAGTTATATCTTGTGATAGACATGAAGATGATTCCAATCATTGATTAGTAGGGAGTATGGCCCCCCACGGATCGAAAATTTGGTCATTACTATTTGTTTTAGTGTTTTATGTGGTTTTGGAATAGTTTCTGAGGCATACCATCTGAAAAAACATATAATACATGGTGTGTAGTGGTAAATAAATGCTATGTATCATTCTATTCAAGAGGGAACAACTTTTCTAAATACATGATATATACTGTATGTACACATCGTGTAGTGCTAAACTGTGTGACTAGCTGTGTGGGAAGAGACACGGGGTTGGGAAATGTTTGGTGGAACACATCTTGTACTTAGAGTACACACCTTGTTGTAAGAGCCATGTATCAAGCCATCTGAACAACGACATGGTTGGATGAAATTCAGGTTATACACACCGTAAACTGTTATTACATGCCTTGTAGAGTCAACTATGTCACTGATCGCGTGACTAACGACATGGGTGGTTATAATTTAAGGGGGGTACACATCGTTTCTAGGGTGAACATGCCAGGTGGAGTTACCCCTGATGGAACCATGTATTTAGCCGTGTCGACGAAGTCAGGTAGGTGAAAAAAGATTCAGTTACACGTTTTCCCTCATATAGAACACGACATGTGTATGGGGGTTACACAACCAGTGTTGTAAAAAGCACACTCCCATGTAAAGCCTTAAGGAAACACACCGTGTATGTGTAATAAAAATCATGTATCTAGGACTTGAGAAAAAAATTGTTTTTTTCGTTCACATGTTTTCTTTTTCACACTTCTGAATTTCCATCCTTGATAATAATCATCTAAGGTGTGTTCATGAACTTATAGATTCATTCCACTAAGACATCCACCGGTTGTATGCCAGCTTTATGGAAAATATCATACACCTAACATGGTAGATTAGGGACCACTAATAGATCATCCTGTTGCACCTGTCTTGGAACTGGTCATCTTTCTAGATACCGGTGCTAATTTACGGTTCTAAGAATTCTTCAAGAGGTTTATGTAGGCCTTCAAGATAGCATTGTGTCCTTCCACATCTATGGAAGAGATGAAATAGGTCTTTCAACGGCATCATCATCCCATCTTTTTAGGGTATGGAGGTCCTCAGGCTTTAGATTCAGGGTTAAAATCCATGTTTTCTATCTTCATGAATCTGGAGATTCCTATATAGAGGATGGTGAATCTCACTATGTACATGCTTTGGGGTTCCACCAATAGATGATGCGATGTGAAATAATAGGTAGTAAACTAGTAGGGTATGGAATGGGATAAGGTCTAGAGTGCCTTCAATGATTAATTATACCTACACACTTTAAGGGAAAATTTAGCCCGATATTTCATTTGTTTAGAGAAAGGTACTCTATCAGTTATGGAGTCCTCTTCTCGATTCACAGAGCTATAGGGCTTCACACCCATTCCAAGGGGTGAGGAGTTATTTTTCTTTAGTATTCTTGAAGATTTTATGAAGCATGACATTTGATCTTAGGTGATCATCATCAGTTTGACATCCATCACTTCTATAGTCAACTAGGTGCTGATCATAGCACACAACCTGATGGATTCTAGAGTTGTGATCTAGGGCAGTTCAACATCCAAATTTTTTACCCCTCTGACGGATGGTAGGATACACCATAGGGAGTCTATGCACAAATATCATATTATTTAGAATGCTTTTCAGGTACCCAAGTGGTGTGCTACCAGTGTGGGAAGAGAGGGAATATGAGACAACATTTCCCAAGAGACCTAATGGAGTGCCGATCTTGAGGCAATATGGGTCATCTTCTGTTGGAACCAGGTTCTTCAAAGCATGATTTGGCGTATGGTTTGTGTTTTTTGTCAATCCTCAGTGGAAGTTCAGGATGTGTACCAACAAAGAGATCATACCGTTTAAATTTGAAAATCGTAGTGAAGGTGGCGCAGTTTCCCAATGTTTGCCAAATTTTTGGGCCTGAAAATCAGCCAATAATGTTAAGTGTTTTTGGCAAAGGTACTTGCACGCCGAGGTCTTGGAGGATAGAAGACTTGCCCGCCATATGTTTTTGAGGATCAGAACTTCAAAAATTGGCTAAGGAAAGAAGGTCGTGCAAGTATTGGTTGGGTTGCGCAAGTGAGTTGCGCGACAAAGGTTACTGGAGACAAGACTTGCGCGCTGTTGAGGGACTTGCGCGCCGCCACGCAGGGGGTCCAGTTTGCCTATAAATAATGGACCACCCCTTCTCATTTTGCACGGAGCACAAGACTTCGAGATTGTTCGAGCTCTCGTCGCGCAGGTGGTCGAGTCGTGCAGGTGGTAGTTTTGTCGCGCAAGTAGAGCTTGTGCGCCGGTTGTTGGCTGTGTGCCCAAGGTGGTTTGGAAGAGAAAGGAAGTGGACCGCGCAAGTTTGAAGTAGGGGAAGGAAGCGTCGCGCAGGTGCGTTGATGACACTTGCGCGCCAGTTTGGACTTGCGCGACGTAGTGGGACTTGCGCGACTGTCTTAGAGAAGCGCGCATGGTTTTGCTGAAGCCCAACGGCCTGTTTAGAGCTTCACGAAAGTCGAGAGACTACCTAATACATTCGAGGAAAAGTGATATTATTATTCTGGTGAGAATCGGACTTCAATAGAGTATCTACATACAACAAAGGATGCATTCTTATGAAAATGATGAAGAGACTTTCATGTCTATAAACTGAGTGGGACTTCACCAACGGCAGTGAGCGAGGGGGAGTCAACGGGAGTGACCCGAGGGAAGTAGTGAGTTATCCCTGAACCTTTATAAAGGCAGTGAGCCTGGGACAGAGTGACTGTACCCGAACCATTGTAATCTACAGCTAGTGAAGCATAGTGGATTTAGGTACGACCGACAACTTGTCGGCGTATGCTCCTTGGACGTAGCCCTTAGTGGTGAACCATGTAAAAAGGGCCGTGTCCTCTCAGTGCATGTGAAAGTTTTCTTTCTAATCATAATCATCATACAGGTTCAACAAGTTCCTACCAACGTGGGAACACGATACATCACTTTAAAATAAAATGTGGTCACCCTAATTCACCCCTCCCCTCTCAGGGTGTCCCGGGGTCCTACAAGTGGTATTAGAGGGTAAAGGTTGTTGGGTTTGAATATGTCCTTTGTCTCCATGGAGAATGCAGTCATTGTTAGGGGAGTCCCTCTCTTCGATGGAAATAATTTTCAGATCTGGAAGAATAGGATGAGATCTCATCTAAGATATCTTGGAATGGAAGTTTTCTTATCTACTGTGCAAAGAATACAAGTCACTGATCCAACAGGCCTAGCTATGACTACACAGACAGGAAAATTCTTGATGTTGATGCTAAAGCACAAAATGCACTCACTGCAGCTCCTTCCGATTAGATCTATCTAAAGGTGATGAGTTGCACTTCAGCAAAGTCTATGTTTGATAAACTTGAAAACATTTATGAAGGAGATAGCAAGGTAAAGGAGGAAAAACATCAAGTTTTACACAACAGGTTTGACGACCTAAAGATGCACCCCAATGAAAATGCATACTCATTTTTTAATCAAATTACTGAAGTAGTGGGAGAAATTCGAGGTCTTAGAGAAGAAATCAAAGACATTGATATCGTAAAGAAAATCTTGAGAAGACTTCCTCCGATGTACAATGCAAAGGTGTTAGCACTAGAAGAAAGAGATCTATCTAAACTATCTCTGGATGATTTGTTAAGTAGTTTAGTGGCATATGAGATGAGAGTCAAACCCGAAGATGCCACGACTCGCGTGAGAAAGGAAATGGCATTCAAAGCCATGGAAAAACTAAAAATTTCCGACGATAGTGGTGGTGAAGATGACGAAGAAAAAGAAATTCTTTCCCTCATCGCCAAGAAGTTAAAAAATGGAAAAGGTAAATTTAGAGGTAAGCTACCTCTTGCATGATTCCGTTGTGGAAGAGTTGGTAACATTGCCTCTCAGTGACAAAGAAAGTTAGATGATGATTAGAGAGAAGATGAAGACATTGAGAAACCTTGGAAAAGGTTTTTCAAAAAGGGTGACTTCAAATCTGGAAAGAAAATGTAGAGGAAGTGTTTTGTCTGTGAAGAAGAAGATGATGATATTGAATTTTTTGAGGAAGAAGAACCAGAATTTAAAACCAAAAACCATGCTTCCATGATGGCTACCACTGAAATATTAGAATCCTCAATCAATAAAGACAGATATAATCAGACTACTACTATTGGTAATCCAAAGATTCAAATTAAGGATGCCTTCTCCAATATTAAGAGTAAATGTAAGAGATGTAATAAGTGGAAAGAAATGGTAAAAGAATCATCGGAATATGTTGATGAACTTGAAACTGAAATTGAACGCCTGGAAGAATTTGTGAATGTTCAGTCTAAAATCCTTGAAAGAAATGATGATGTAGTGGATCTAAAACTTAGAATTGAGGAGCAGGGAAAGTCCATCAATGACCTCACATCAAGACTGGAAGAAAATTCCAAGACTGCTGAGGGTCTTGAGGAGGAAGTTGTTACTCTTAGAAGTAAACTTGAAACTGAATCATTTTCAAAAGAATCAAGGGAGAAAATACCTCTTAGAAGATTCTTAGATGCAAAGTTACTGGTAAGAGCCAAATGTGGTTCGGATAGGGTTGAAAAAATCTTGAGCGTTCAAAGACCCACCTGTATTGGAAAGAGTGGAATTGGCTATGAAGCTGAGACATCAACTGCTGGAAATAAAGAGAGCCAAAAGAAAGACAAAACGAAGGTTGAACATGTCGAAACATTGCCTGAAGTGCGGAAAAAGGAACCCTCAATCCAAACTAGAAGGAGAACTGACAATTATCCTCAAACATTCAGAAATGATAGGTAGTTCAACTATTCTCACAAGGATTAAGGTATTAGGAAAAATTCAGGTGAGAAGACATTCCTTCTCATGAAGTGTCAGTTCTGTGGCTATCTGGGCCATACCATGACATATTGCGAAGAGGCAAGGAGCTACTTGAATGGAGAAGATCTGGGAAGTCAACAAAAGAGAATGATTTCATATCCTCCATCTTATAGAAGAAATATCTTTTATGGTTACTGTTTTAATTGTTCTAACTTTGGCCATAAAGCTATGTATTGCAGGTAGCGGTACAACAGGAGGAATTCATACAAAACTCAAAGACGGGACTGTGCTCATCCTCCTGATGATGTTGTTCTCACAAATATTTTTTCCCCTATGGAAGAAGATCATGGGTATGAAGAATCATATTATGTATAAGAATGTATTAAAAGGCCACCATTATCGTATTCTCAATCCAATATCTCATGGAAAGAGAAGAAGAAGATCGAGAAATCCAATCTTGCAGAAGTAGCACTCAAAGATACAAAATGCAGCAGCACCTGGATCCTTGATAGTGGATGATCTTCCCATATGATGGGAAATTCTGAACTTTTGATGAACATTGAAAAGAAGGTTGATGGAATAGTACGGTTTGGTAATGATGGTGCTTTGAAGGTCAAAGGCAGCAGGAATACTGCTCTCGCCAACAGGGAGCTGAAGAAGACTGAGGTTCTTTACGTGGACGGTCTACGCCACAATCTCCTGAGTGTAAGTCAAATCTGTGACTCAGGGCTCATAGTAACCTTCAATCAAAAAGGTTGCACCATAAAAGGAAAAACATGAAATTCTCTTATGAAAGGTAGTAGAGAAGATAGAAATTTATATCAGGTTGACAGCAAAGTGCACTCTTGCTATTTGTCTGTTGAAGAAGAAAATAATTTATGGCATCGAAGGCTAGGGCACATTAACCAACAAGAAATGGAAAATATATCTAAGTTAAAGATACTCATGGATATTCCCATTCTAAAACGTGAACGGGAAAAGTCTTGTGATGCTTGTATTCGTGGGAAACTGGTATGTAGTTCATATCGACCAAAGAAGAAAAGGGCATCGCATCTTCTTGATCTCATTCATACAGACGTATGTGGACCAATAAATGCTGCTGGAACATATGGAGAAAGGTACTTCGTCCTTTTCATTGATGATTATAGCAGAATGGCTTGTGTAATGGTTATCCACAGGAAGAGACAACTGCTTGATTGTATGAAAACTTATCGACGGATTGCATAGAATGATACCGGCCGGACAATAAAAGTCCTAAGATCTGACAATGGAGGGGAATACACGTCCATTGAGTTTGAAAATTACTTAGAAAAACATGGAATACAGCATGAGGTAGCTGCCGCAACAAAATGGAGTTGTTGAGTGCCAGAATCGACAGGTCAACAATATGGCTAGGACTATGCTGATTGGGAGTGGTATCTCTCGCCATTACTGGAAAGAAGCTGTTGAGGCTGCAGTGCATATTCAGAATCGAACAGGGCTTTATATGGGAGAAATAAAGACACCATATGAATTGTGGCATGGAAGGAAGCCTTCATTGAAATACTTTCGTGTTTTCGGAAGCAAATGTTTCATCCGGAATAAAGAAGGAAACCAAGGAAAGTATGGTGACAATGCTGATGAAGGACTTTTTCTTGGGTATCCAATAAACAGCAAAGCTTACAAGTGTTTCAATAAATTCTTGGGGAGGATTGTGGAAAGCAATGATGTTTAGATCATTGAAGGAAAAACTCCAAATACTTCAAATGGTACCTATGCTAATGAAATAGAATATGAGAATGAATGTGAACATGAAATAAATACAAATATAGAAATAGAGGAAGGTGTTCAAAATACTCAAGGGTCACATCATGATGTTGAATCAGACGAAGAATCTGAAGTAGAAATCTTGGATGGTGAGAATGCGTCTGAACCTCATAAGAAAAATCGAAGAGCAGAAATTGATCCATCTAACATAATTGGAGACATGAATGCACCTACACAGACAAGGAGGTTGAGGAATAACACACAAACTTCATTTCTTTCTGTTGTGGATCCATCCTCATTTGAAGAAGCTGCAAAGGATGAATCCTGGAAAAAGCCATGAATGAAGAGTTAGATCAGATTGACAAGAATCAGACGTGGGATCTTGTCCAGAGACCGGAAGGTCACAATGTGATTGGTACCAAATGGATCTTCAAAAATAAGTTTGATGAGCATGGAAGTGTCATCAGAAACAAGGCAAGACTGGTATGTAAAGGATACTCCCAGATTGAAGGGATTGATGTTGAAGAAACCTTTACTCCAGTGGCTAGACTGGAGTCAATCAGGATTTTCCTTGCCATGGCACTCCAAAGAGGATATAAAGTATATCAAATGGATGTCAAGACAGCATTCTTGAATGGTTTACTTGAAGAGGAATTCTATATTGAACAACCAGTGGGCTTTGTTTTGGATACTGATGAAACAAAGGTCTGCAAACTGAAGAAAGCTCTATATGGTTTGAAGCAGGCACCACGGGTGTGGTACTCACGGCTGGATTCATATCTCAAGAAGTTGGAATTCAAAATAGGTGGAGTTGATCACAATCTCTATGTAAAGAATTCTCCAAAAGATCAATTCATGGTTCTTGTCTACGTTGATGATATCATATTTGGTGGCAGTAGGCAGAGATCAGTGGATGAATTTTCCAATCACATGAAATCAGAATTTGAAATGTCTATGATTGGGGAGCTCACATATTTCTTGGGTCTACAGGTGATTCAAAAGAAGGAATACACTTTCATTTATCAGGAAAAATATGCATGAGAGCTACTGAAGAAGTTCAATATGCAAGACTCCAAACCAATGTCAACTCCAATTACAGTTGGAACTAAACTTGGAAAGCATGAGGATGGGGAATCTGTTGATCCCACCATATACAGAAGGATCATTGGAAGCCTACTGTATCTGACAGCGATAAGGCCAAATATTTTCTTTTCCACATGCCTTGCGGCCCACTTTCAGAGTAATCCAAAAGAGGAACATATGTCAGCAGTAAAAAGAATCATGAGGTACATTCAAGGTACACATAATTTCGGGTTATTTTTTGCTGCAGGCAGGGACAGTGAATTATCCTCATTTTCTGATGCTGACTGGGCTGGTGATGTGGTAGACAGAAAGTCCACTAGTGGTGGAGCTTTCTATATTGGGCAGAAATGTGTTGGCTGGTTGAGAAAGAAACAAGAAAGTACTTCTCTTAGTACTGCTGAAGGTGAGTATATCTCTGCCACAAAGGAATGCACTCAACTACTTTGGATGAAGCAGCAACTAATAGATATTGGTGATAAGGTGCAACATCCAATGGTGATTTACTGTGATAACAAAAGCACGATTGATCTTACAAAGAATCTGGTTCAGCATTCTCGTACAAAGCATATTGAAATACAGTATCATTTTATCAAAGAAAAGGTTGAACAAGGTGTGATTAGAATGGATCATGTTGGAACTGATGTGCAAGTGGCTGATATCCTGACCAAGCCATTGTCCACGGCTGTGTTTGAGAAGCATCGGTTGAACCTCGGTGTTCAACCACCTCCTACTGCATAAGGAGGATCCGGAAATCCCATCTCCCCATTTGTTTTAACTATTTTTATCTGCTTATGGCTGTGATGTAGGTTTATGGGGGAGATACTATCCAGGGGGAGTATGGCTTGACCTGAACGTTGAACAACTTATCGGTCTTTGGTTTTATTGTCAATGGGGGAGAAAGGAATAAATTCAAGGCAAGATTGTGATGAAAAGTTTAAGAAGCTAACATCAGGCGTCATGGAGAATTTCAAAACACTGGAACCCAATTCAAGCTTCGTCTCTTGTTTTCTACACCGAGCATTGCTCACGTAGACTTAGAGTGTTGGCTGAGTTGATTCTTGCGTTTTGGGTAAGCTCGTGGTTGGAGATCTATTGCATTTATTCTGATTTCCAACAAACCCAAAGGGGGAGATTGTTGGAACCAGGGTCATCAAAGCATGATTTGGCGTATGGTTTGTGTTTTTTTTCAATCCTCAGTGGAAGTTCAGGATGTGTACCAACAAAGAGATCATACCGTTTAAATCAGAAAATCGTAGTGAAGGTGGCGCCGTTTCCCAGTGTTTTCCAAATTTTTGGGCCTGAAAATCAGCCAATAAAGTTAAGTGTTTTTGGCAAAGGTACTTGCGCGCCGAGGTCTTGGAGGATATAAGACTTGCGCGCCATATGTTTTTGAGGATCAGAACATCAAAAATTGTCTAAGGAAAGAAGGTCGCGCAAGTATTGATTGGGACGCGCAAGTAAGTTGCACGACAAAGGTTACTGGAGACAAGACTTGCGCGTCGTCGAGGGACTTGCGCGCCGCCGCGCAGGGTGTCCAGTTTGCCTATAAATACTGGACCACCCCTTCTCATTTTGCACGGAGCTCAAGACTTCGAGATTGTTCGAGCTCTCATCGCGCAGGTGGTCGAGTCGCACAGGTGGTAGTTTTTTCGTGCAAGTAGAGCTTGCGCGCCGGTTGTTGGCTGTGCGCCCAAGGCGGTTTGGAAGAGAAAGGAAGTGGACCGCGCAAGATTGAAGTCGGGGAAGGAAGCGTCGTGTAGGTGCGTTGATGACACTTGTGCGCCAGTTTAGACTTGCGCACCGTAGTGGGACTTCCGCGACTGTCTTGGAGAAGCGCGCCTGGTTTTGCTGAAGCCCACCGGCCTGTTTAGAGCTGCACGAAAGCTGAGAGACTACCCGATACATTCGAGGAAAAGTGATATTCTTCTTCTGGTGAGAATCGGACTTCAATAGATCATCTACATACAACAAAGGATGCATTCTTATGAAAATTATGAAGAGACCTTCATGTCTATAAACTGAGTGGGACTTCACCAACGGCAGTGAGCCAGGGGGAGTCAACGGGAGTGACCTGAGGGAAGCAGTGAGCTATCCCTGAACCTTTGTAAAGGCAGTGAGCCTGGGACAGAGTGACTGTACCCGAACCTTTGTAATCTACATCTAGTGAAGCATAGTGGATTTAGGTACGACCGACAACCTGTCGGCGTATGCTCCTTGGACGTAGCCCTTAGTGTTTAACCAAGTAAAAAGGGTCGTGTCTTCTCAGTGCATGTGAATGTTTTCCTTCTAATCATAATCATCATACAGGTTAAACAAGTTCCTACCAATGTGGGAACAAGATCCATCACTTTAAAAGAAAAATTGGTCACCCTGATTCACCCCTCCCCTCTCAGGGTGTCCCGGGGTCCTACATCTTCATCATTTTGATCAGATTTCATCACAAGAGGCTGGTGATAGGAGTTCATCTATGACACCACATTTCGGAGAAAGACCACAAGTTTATCCTCAGTCTTGTAAGTGGATTTTTCCGGCCATTCAGGATGAGGTAGAAGTCATGGTTGTGGTGGTTAGTCATAGGGTTTTCGATAGTCGCATGATGGATCAACTTAGTGATCACATACATCTTCACAGGGCTACGGCACCGGTCTGGCTTTTGCGATATAGCATACCCAACAAGTGTAGGATCTCATACCCTCTACAGTTAGATGTATGATTCTAGTTACCTTGGTTTTTGATTAAAAACTATTCAATACAAGGGTTTCACATAGTTTTATATCTGTTGATATTATTGAGAGCACTGGACTCTGTAAATTTACCTCTTCTTATATTTAACGTTGGACACTCAGTTGGGGAATAGAAGGGATAGTGTACGTCTATGCATGGAGTGACCTCTTGATGTTAGTGGGTGTTTCTTATCTGGGGAACTTTATGTATTAGAGATGAGGAGCTATGATTTCATTCTTATAAAGGACCAATTGGTTCCCTTCTAGGTTTTTGTCAAATTCTATCTTCGTAGGGTGAGCTTCAAGTCTCCATAGGGTATCTTTTTTCTACATAAGGGCTACTAGGATGTCCATGCAAGAATAGAAGGACTCATGCATCATGGTTTTAGAAGAGTTAAAACCAAAATGGATAGTTTGTATATGGATGCAAAGGGGACTTCATAGATGGACAATCCTCTAGTAGCGGATCATTTTAGAGATGACGTTTCATAAGACTTATCAGTTTTTCCTCTAGAGAGAGTGGTAGATTTCTCTATTGATCATGTTCCATGAGCGGCATTGGTGTTCATTCCTCCTTATAGGATGGATACACAAGAGTTATAAGATTTTAAGGAACAGTTGGAGGAGTTACATGCATAAGGTTTCATCTGACCTAGTACTCCTCCTCGGGGTCTTCCTTCCATGTTTGTGATAAAGGAGGATGACACCCTTAGACTTTGTGTGGATTATTAAAAAATGATCCAGTTCATGGTCAAGAAATAATATCACTTTCCAAGGAATGATGATATCTTTGATCAACATCGAGGAGCCTGGGTGTTCTCGAATATTGAATTGAGGACCAGTTATCAATATTCTTGTTTATGATATATTGGTGAACTCTCACAATCGACACAACCATGAAACCCATATTGAGATCATTTTGAGTACACAAAAATAACATCAGTTATTTTTTATGCTCTCAAAATTCCACTTCTAGGTTGACTAGATTCACTTCTTAGGTCATGTTATCTTAGAGACAAGATTATATATAGACCCAGATAAAGTGATAGTAGTAGATTCCTGGGAGTATCTAAAGAATGTATTCTAGGTATGGAGTTTCCTAGGGCTGCATGGTTACTACAACCGTTTTATATAGGACTTTTCATGCTTATCAGCGCCACTGTTGGGCCTGACAAAGAAGGGTGTGAAGTTCCTGTGGACAGATTCCTATGATTCAGCCTTTCATGAGTTGAAAGATATGATGAATTCAGCACCAATACATATTTTTCTAGATAAGGAAAATAAGTACACTGTTTACTATGATGCATCAGGTATCATGTTGTGAGCAGATCTTATATAGGTACAAGGAGTTATTGCATACGGTTCTCTCCATTTGAGACCACACGAGATGAATTACCCGAATCATGATCTCGAGTTGGCTATTTTTTTTATGCTTTATGTTGTTATACATATAATCTATTAGGAGATAATTTAGTGGTTTTCACTGACCAAAAAAGGCTCAAGTATATCTTCACTCAGCAAGATCAAAATTTGAAATAGCAATGGTGGGTTGAGTACCGTCAACCCTTAGATTTTGATCATGCCAACGTGCCTAGGAAAGGCAACGTAGCGGTTTTTGCATTTAGTGGGTGGACTTAGATACAAACAGTTCATGAGGATAGTAGTGAGTGGAAGCATGGGGATATGTCCTCTAAGATGAATTTTGAAGTGAAAGATGGACAGGGGACGAAGTTCCTTTTTTAGGTATCTATTAGCTATAAACTATATGATTTAGTGAAATGAGGTAGCTATCAGATTATGAAGGACAAGCTCTACAGAAGAGTGTGTCGGTAGAGGAACCTATTCCTGGATGGACCATAGGAAAGGATGAGATCTTGCGCTTCCATGGACATTTATGGGTGTCAATATACATATGCGAAGAGATTTTACATGATTATCATTCTTCAGTTTGGGAAGTTCATCCTGGTGTCACCAAGATGCATAGAGATCTACATAGTCAGTATTGGTGGCTGGGTATGGAAAGAGATGTCATTGGTTTTGTTATGAGGTGTTCCACCTATTAGTAGATGAAGGTGGAGCATTAGTAACCAGTAGGGCTTTTTCAGCA
Source organism: Viscum album (assembly GCA_963277665.1). Lineage (NCBI taxonomy): Eukaryota > Viridiplantae > Streptophyta > Magnoliopsida > Santalales > Viscaceae > Viscum > Viscum album. The sequence goes on along the minus strand of OY728140.1, from coordinate 1,424,743,598 downwards.
GTTACCCACTCCCACGTGGAAGTGGAATGTTGCTGCGATGAACATCATGATAGGATTGCTGAGGTCACCTCAAGGGAAGGCTTAAGTTTGTTTTGTCATTGATAGACTCATGATGGACACACATTTCTTATAGATCAAGGATACCATTAGTGTTTATGAGCTTGAAAGATTTTATATCCGGGTGAATATAAATTTACATGGGGATCCACACTCCATTATTTCTGAAAATGAGTCTTGTTTAACTTCTCAGGTATACCATGGACTACAGAGGGATATCGGTACATAGGTACTTCTGAGTATAACTTACCATCCACAGATAGATGGCCAGTCCGAGCATACTATTCATGTGCTAGAGGACATGCTTTGAGAATGAGTCCAAGATTTTGGAGGTTATTATGAGAAGCAAATACCTCTAGTCGAGTTTTCCTTCAATAATAGTTTTCATAAAACTATTCAGATGTCCCCTTATGAGGCATTGAATGGTTGGCCATGTTTATCACCCCTATGTTGGATGGAGGCAGTATAGGCAGCTATGCTGGGACCTCATCTTATCTAGGAGACCACAATGTAGGTGGAGTTGATTCAAATGAGTATGGCTAATTCACTATAATGGCCCGGACCCCTCCGATCCATTCCTTTGTCGAAATCGATGTGGTCAACACGACGCGCGTTATAATGATAATTTTTAATACTGGTGATAACGTAAAAATATGTTAAATAACAATGATGATGACATAAATTGTGTGATTAATTAAACTAAAAAGAGAATAATCATGATAAAATGATTTAATGGATGTTATTATTATTAATGATGTGAAGTGGGATGGTGTGTGACCCATTAGACGTAGATAAATAAAACATGCGGTTTATTATTAATTGAGTAATTTTTGAAATTAAATTTGAATAATAAAAATGGGTGTTTTGTTAACAATATTAATAATAATAATAATAATAATAATGAGAAATTAATTAAATGAGTCGTGGTATTTATTGCAAATAAATAAATGAAGATGCGCAGAGGAAGCGAGGTGGTGCATTAATAATATTAAATGTGAGTTATTATTATGTAAGATAATAATAATAACGATGACGTAAATATGTATATATATATATATCGGGATAATTAAATTAACTTTTTTTAATTTAATAAAGGAAATCGTTTTTAAATTAATTGGAATTAAATGGGGGCACACAAATCTTGCAACGTGATTACGTTACCGTAAAAATCTCTTTCCACCCCTGTATTATGGTGATATAAATTATATGTTTTATATAATGTTTAATAAAATTTTTATAATAAATGATATGTTATGGGCATAAGGATGAGGTGTATGGCCCCATGTATCTTTACATAATTTATATAATAATTAATATATTATAATAATAATAAATGAAAAGAAATAAAATGAATGCTAATGAAATGCATGTGGTGGGTAGGCGTTAATTACCCTTTCCCCTTTTATAATTATAAATTTTATATATTATTATCTTAATAGTTTAATAAATAATAATAAATGAAAAATAATGAGGCGCCACTATTGTTTGGTGCGTGATGAAATTTGGAGAAAAAGGAGATTGGAGAGAGAAAGAAAAAAAAAATAATAAGATAAATAAGATTAAATGAGATAATAAATGAAAATAAATAAATTGAAAAAATAAAGGGGGTGCATGATGTGTGTGAAAAGGAGGCATTAAGGGTTCTTTTCTTCCCTTTAATGAAGAATATTCATATAATAATAATATTATCATAATAGAATGAAAATAAGGGTGATTGAGGGGTGGTGGTGATATTTGGGTATGAAATCAAGAGGGAGGCAACTTTTGAGCATATAAAGCTTCAAGGAAAACAAATAAATAATAATAATATAAAATTTTATTATTATTTTGGGTTATATAATCTTAATTTGACCATAACTTCTTCATATGGTGTCGGAATGACGAACCGTTAGCGGCAGTGTAATCCTAAAATTAATACGGTCATTTTAAGACAAATGATGAATACCTTTTCATGACTCATGAATCAGGTCAATGAAACACCAAATATTAATAGAATTATCATTATTATTAAAACACATGGAAACAGCGTGACGTGTCCTGTGTTGACCAGTAAAAATGTGTAACGGGTGTACAGTCACACCGTGTATTTATAAATACACGTTGTATAACATTTTACCTATTTGTTGCCTATATAATAAAGGGTCGCAGATTATTTCCAGATCGATCACTTCTTCTTCGCAGGATGATGCTCTTGGATGATCGAGAAGTCTTCCTCCTCTAACTTCTTTATCCGGAATCTGATCGTCGATCCCTCAGTGGTTGTGGGATCGTGTTAGCAAGGAGAACACCATACACCCTGTTCTATTTCCTCCTCTTCGACTTCCCCTCCACAGTTTCCAACCGAGGAGACTGGTGATAATTAATGGGAATGACGATCTTTGACGAAAGACTCTAAAAATGTATGTTAAACCTCTTTTATTGTATTCTCTTTCTGATCCTACTTCTCTCGTTTTCTTTCCATGCTATGGTGTGTGATCTCCGTGTTGAGGGTGTTTCTTGTGTTGTTGATTCGGTGGTGCTGCGACGTCCTTGGTGGGTGCAGTCGTTCGGGGAGAAGCCTTGTGATCATGGTGGTCGTGTTCGTAGAAGGACATCGAAACCTGTTGAGGTAGGGATCTCACCTTCATCTCTCTAAATTGTGCATCATGCGGGGTGTGTGTCCTCTTTTTTTCAAGGGATACAGTTGAACCAGTAAATAAAGATAATAACTAGAAAAAGAATGGGGATGGGTACGTTTTTGTGTGTTATTATTCTATCTTTTTTATTATGTGATTATGTTGTAAATTGAATAGGCTTCTATCTACTGAAAATCATGGTCGTTGGGGGCCTTTGCTTGCAAAATTAAATGTTTCCCTCTCCTTCTGGATTTTATTGTGGGTGGAATTTTTCCATAATATGAAATTGGTTAGCCACATAAAGCTGGATGATTAAATGAAAACTCGGAACCCTTGTGTGATCACCCCCGTTCAACAAAACGGAATAATGAACATGTTGGTGTTGGGTTGGTTTTGTTATGGGATGTGTGAAGTGGTAATTTCTGGGTTGTTGTGTGATATGATGTTTGGCAGCAGGGCTGCAATGATGGGTGGGGAATAGTATTAAAGTGGTTAGTAGTGGACTATATATGGGGGAAAAGTAATGGAAATGTGGAATGTGGAAAATGAATATATATATGGAACTTGGGAATAAATGAACGGTGGGGTTTTGTGATGGAAGTGATTTAAAGAAGGATATGATAATCAAATTGTTAAGGAGTTGGTATGTGATTGCTTGTGTTTCCCTAACTTTTGTTGTGTTTGGAAGGGATATGTTATATGAACACTCGATTTGGTTTGGTTGTTGATAGTTTCCCAATAGTTAAATTAATTGATAACTAAAGCTGTTGAAAATGAAAACAAAAATAGGGTTTAGGGATTACTTGTTGTGTGCATACTCTTGAGGTAGCAGTGCTAAGGAATGTGCTCAGATCTTTTTTATAGAAGCCTTAGGATGAGATGAGTGGTTGATATAATTATATAAATATCTATATTTCTATGTTTCTTTACGCACCCCACCCGCATTGAGCACTACGTTCCGAACACCTGTGAGATGGGGGGTGTCACTCCTAACATCCAAAGGACATTGTGGATGGCTGGTTACTATTCTTCGCTATGCTCCCTCTTCCAGGTTCTGTAGCCCAAGATCCTTCGGGCAGGTTATGACAGATGTTTCCCAAGAATCATCGGGATGAGATGTGATGTGGTTCCCATGTGTTTTCAGGATGATTTGTGGTGATGGATGAGGATTGTGTGCAGGTGGGTTACTATGAGCATCGTATGGCCAAGTTGCAGCACTAGCTCGAGCTTCGTATGGCCAAGTGGCGGCACTAGCTCAGGAAGAGGGGGAAGCATCAGAGCGTTAGGCGTGAGGGCTTGAGCAGTATCCAGTGGGAAGGTGGTGTGGGGTACCCTTACTTTGATAACATTGCTATTATACTCTATTGACTTGTGTTACTTGGTGAGTGTGACTGGTGGGGCTGGGTGGATAGATTCCGTGCAAGGATTTGGTTCATCTGTTTTCTCATGGGGAATTAGGATGTCTCCTCACTTGTGCACGAGATCTTTAAGTTTCCCTACTATGTATACATGTATGATCCTCCTACGTTTACTTTCAGGTTTCCAGGAGGACTACCAGGGCCGTGCGGGACCCTACTAGTCGGGACAGTTGAAGTTGTTGTAGTTTGATGTACTCTTGTTTCATTTAGTATTGTACCTTTGGAGCTTTCTTGTGCTTGTACCTTGTTGTAGAACTATTTAAACTTTTATGTGGGATTAGTTTGGGTTTATTCCTATACACTTGTTCTTTTCCTTTTTAGTGGTTGACATGTCATATTCCCCGATCTTAATTAATAAAAATGGTAGTGCCTCCCATATTTGTGAAAACTCATACCCTTGTTTCCAGTCACCACCTCGGGGCCTACTAGAGGTGGGAATCAGGGGTCATAATCTATCTTTCAACATTGCCAGCTCAGGAGGGGCATCTTTGGTGGGAGGGGGTCATGACAGAATGGTATCAAAGGTGATGGTTGAGAGATAGGTTGAATTATGGAGTTAGGCACAGTGAGGATTTCATGGGATGGAAGGGAAACTGTTTTGGTTGATTTTGGTGTGTGACATAGACCAGGGAAGACCGGCTAGGAAACGGGATTTTAGGGGCCCCCGTGATCTGACGCAAGGACTCTGATCTTACCGAATGACCAATTATGACTACATTTATTGCAAGGTAGAGCCCCTCGGAAAGGTACATGCATCATCATGACTTGTGTTTTTACTTGATTTGGGTGTTCTGGTAAAGAAATTGAAATTTAATTTCCTTGCTACTCGGGTATAGGAGTTACTTTTTCTACATACAGTTATGGTGCCTGGATGTCTACCCTGGGTGACTCGGGCAGTCAAGGCCCAGCAGATTCAGGAGGTCGATCAGAAAAGGATTGACCAAGAGGAGGAATATGACTTGTGGCAGCACAAATTTCGTTCTTTACAGGGATAGAGCTTGAAGAAGTATGAAGGTATCACATCAAATACATAATCAAAGAGTTAGTTGGAGGAACTTGAGATTACCTTTGGGCAAATCAGGGCTCCACTAGAGTACTGGGTTCCTCTGGCAATAAACCAGCTGCGAAGAGCAGCGTGTCAGTGGTGGATGCTTTACCTTGGGGAAGGGACGGAGATAGAAGTTCTATGGGCCATCTTCGAGAAGGAATTCTGAGAGGAATTTATTTCCTCGACGAGGAAGGCCGATAAGAGGCAGGAGTTTCTGACCCTCCAACAAGGAAGCATGACAGTGCGAGAGATAGGGGTCAAGTTTAAGGATCTCTTCTGTTTTTCCCGAATCTCTTTCCGAATGAGGATTCCCGAGCCAGACATTTAGAGGAGGCACTTCACCCCTCTATTCGGTGCTCGGTGACCCCTTTCACCTTACCAACGTACCTGGAAGTACAGAAGAAGGCAGATATAATTGAGATGATGCACTCGCAAGTAGTTCCACTGTGAGAGAGGAGTCACCCATGTTTTTCCAAGAAGGATGAGGTCATCAGTAGATCCCCAGCAACATGACCTTCCATGTTTCGACCGGAAGGGAGAAAACTTCAGCAGGTCCCATACCAATCTCAAAATTTCTTCCTATTTTCCATGGGCCAGGGACCAAGGTGCTTTGCATGTGGGGATCCTGGCCATCTTAGCAGACATTGCGCTTTCCATACTCAGTACGGTGGGACTGACCAGGTTAATCCCCAGCCCCAGCAGCAGTTCTCAACCCAACCCTTCTAGCAGCAATAGGTTCTAGTCCGTCTGAGGGGAGATTGAGTAGGTGGTGGCCAGCCACAAGGAGTTCCTCAAGGATCCCAACCGGGACGTGGTCGAGGAAGCGGACGTCAACAGAGGCGCAGAGGAGCTGGACGCAGATAGTTGCATGCAGCTGAGGTGACATCTCTAGAAGGACCAGGGATCGATAGATATGTGTTTGGGTTTTCTTGAATGCACTCATTTATGTTTTGTTTGGGAGCATTACACTCCATTGTTGGAACTCTTTTTTTTCTGATTCTTTGGTCCTGGACTATGTATTTGTGAGTTTTTAATGCTATGTTGTTTCCCTCTTTTCGTTAAATGTACATGAAGAGACCTATCATGTGGGGAGGGGAAGACCTTATCCCTAATCAAGACGCATTAATGTGGATGTGATTAAACCCGTGCAGGAGAGTCAGTTCCACCTAAAGTGGATAATATCTTGACATGGGAGGAAGAATTCCCCAATACCTGTGTTCAAGTGATGTGTTTTTTTTCGTTTATGTGGTGTTGGGGGCAGCGTAAGTTTGAAAAATCTGAATATACGGAAGTGGGAAGACCTAATTATTAATCAGGATGCATTAATGTGGATGCGATTAAACCCGTGCAGGCGAGTCAGTGCCGCCTAAAGCGGATAATATCTTGACATAGGAGAAGGAATTACTAACTCACATGATTAGGGTTGTTAGTTGGTTACTTGTTAAGACGAGAGCCCTGAGAGGTATCTTGGGGGTGGTTGTTCAGATCCATTCTTTCTTCTGGGTTTTTTTTATTCTCGAGGATGAGAATATTTTGAGAGGTATCAGATGTAATGGCCTAGACCCCTCCGGTCCATTCCATTGTCGAAATCGATGTGGTCAACACGACGCTCGTTATAATGATAATTTTTAATATTGGTCATAACGTAAAAATATGTTAAATAATGATGATGATGATATAAATTGTTTGATTAATTAAACTAAAAATATAATAATCATGATAAAATTATTTAATGGATATTATTATTATTAATGATGTGAAGTGGGAAGCTGTGTGACCCATTAGACGTTGATAAATGAAACATGTTGTTTATTTTTAATTGAGTAATTTTTTAAATTAAATTTGAATAATTAAAATGGGTGTTGTGATATTAATATATTTCATAATATTAATAAAAATTATAAATTAATGAAATGAGTCATGGTATTTATTGCAAACAAATAAATGAATATGCGCAGAGGAAGCGAGGTGGTGCATTAATAATATTAAATGTGAGTTATTATTATGTAAGATAATAATAATAACGATAATGTAAATATGTATATATATATATGTATATATATCGGGATAATTAAATTAAATGGTTTTAATTTAATAAAGGAAATTGTTTTTAAATTAATTGGAATTAAATGGGGGCACACAAATCTTGCAGCGTGATTGCATTACTGTAAAAATATCTTTCCACCCCTATATTATTGTGATATTAATTATATGTTTTATATAATTTTTAATATAATTTCTATAATAAATGATATTTTATGGGTATAAGGATGAGGCGCATGGCCCCATGTATCTTTACATAATTTATATACTAATTAATATATTATAATAATGATAAATGAAAAGAAATAAAATAAATGCTAATGAAATGCATGGGGATGGTAGGAATTAATTCCCCTTTCCCTTTTTATAATTATACATTTTATATATTATTATTTTAATAGTTTAATGAATAATAATAAATGAAAAATAATGAGGCACCACCTTTTTTTGGTGCATGAAGAAATTTGGAGAAGAAAGGAGATTGGAGAGAGAAAGAAAAAAAAGAATAAGATTAAATGAGATAATAAATGAAAATAAATAAATGGAAAAAATGATGGGGGCGTGATGTCTGTGTAAGGGAGGCATAAGGGGTTCTTTTCTTCTCTTTAATGAATAATATTCATATAATAATAATATTATCATAATATAATGCAAATAAAGGTGATTGATGGGTGGTTGTGATATTTGGTTGTGAAAGAAAGAGGGAGGAAACTTTTTAGCGTATAAAGCTTCAAGGAAAACAAATAAATAATAATAATATAAAATGTTATTATTATTTTGGGTTATATAATCTTAATTCGACCAAAACTTTTTCATATGGTGTCACAATGAAGAACTGTCAGTGGCAGTGTAATCCTGAAATTAAGACGGTCATTTTATAACCAATGATGAATACATTTTCATGACTCATGACTCGGTTCAACGAAACACCAAATATTAATGTAATTGTCATTATTTTTAAAACGCGTGGAAACCGTGTGACGTGTCATTTGTTGACCAGTCAAAACGCGTAATGGGTGTATGGTCACACCGTGTATTCATTAATACTTGTTGCAAACTGTTTTACCTATTCTTTCCCTATATAAGAAATGTTCACAGATTATTTCCAGACCGATCTATTCTTCTTCACATGACGACGCTCTTGGATGATCGAGAAGTCTTCCACCTCTATCTTCTTCATCCGGACTCCGATCGTCGATCCGTTAGTGGTTGCGGGATCGTGTCAACGAGGAGAACACCATACACCCTGTTCTGTTACCTCCTCTTCGACTTCCCCTCCGCAGTTTCCAACCGAGGAGACTGCTGATAATTGATGAGAACGACGGTCTTTGACGAACGACTCTAAAAAGGCATGTTAAACCTATGTTATTGTATTCTATTTCCGATCCTACTTCTCCCATTTTCTTTACATGCTACGACGTGTGATCTCCGTGTTGAGGGAGTTTCTTGTGTTGTTGATTTGGTGGTGCTACGACATCCTTGGTGGGTGCAATTGTTTTGGGAGAAGCCTTTTGATCGTGGTGGTCATGTTCGTAGAAGGACATCGAAACCTGTTGAGGTAGGGATCTCACCTTCGTCTCCCTAAATTGTGCATCATGCGGGGTGACTGTCCTCTTGTTTTCTAGGGATACATTTGAACCAATAAATAATGATAATATCTAGTTAAAGAACGGAGATGGGGAAGTTTGTTTGTGTTGTTAACCTATCTTTTTTATTATGGGATTATGTTATAAATTGAATACGCTTCTATATACTGAAAATCACGGTCATTGGGGGCCTTTTGTTGCGCAATTAATTTTTTCCCTCTCCTTCTGGATTTTATGGTGGGTGGAATTTTCTCCATAATATGGAATTGGTTAGCCACATAAAGATAGATGATTAAATGAAAACACAGAACCCTTGTGTGATCACCCTGGTTCAACAAAACGGAATGATGAACATGTTGGTGTTGGGTTGGTTTTGTTATGGGATGTGTGATGTGGTAATTTTTTGGGTTGTTGTGTGATATGATGTTTGGCAGCGGGGCTGCAATGATTGGTAGTGAATATTATTAAAGAGGAGAGTAGTGTACTATATACGGGGGAAAAGTAATGTAAATGTGGAATGTGGAAAATGAATTTATTTGTGGAACTTGGGAATAAATGAACGGTGGGGTTTTTTTATGGAAGTGAATTAAAGATGGATATGATAATCAAATTGTTAAGGAGTTGGTATGTGATTGCTTCTGTTTTCCCTAAATTTTGTTGTAGTTGGCAGGGATATGTTTTATGAACACTTGATTTGGTTTGGTTGCTAATAGTTTCCCAATAGTTAAAATAATTGACAACTAAAGCTGTTGAACATGAAAACATAAATGGGGTTTGGGGATTGCTTGTTGTGTGCATACTCTCGAGGTAGCAGTGCTATGGCATGTGCTCAGATCTTTTGTGTAGAAGCCTTAGGATGGGCTGAGTGGTTGATATAAATATATAAATTTGTATCTTTCTATGTTTCTTTATGAACCCCAGCCATGTTGAGCACTACGTGCCGAACACCTGTGGGATGGGACTGTTATTCTCAACATCCAAAGGACATTGTGGATGGCTGGTTACTGTTCTTACGTATGCTCCCTCTTCTAGGTTCTATAGCCCAAGATCCTCCAGGTAGGTTATGATAGATGTTTCCCAATAATCTTTAGGATGATATGTGATGTGGTTTCCAGGTGTTTTCGGGATGAGATGTGGTGATGGATGAGGATTGTGTACCGGCAGGTTACTATGAGCTTCGTATGGCTAGGTTGCGGCACTAGCTCGAGCTTCGTATGGACATGTTGCGGCACTAGATCAGGAAGAGGGGGAAGCATCAGTGCGTTAGGCATGGGGGCTTGAGCAGTATCCAGTGGGATGGTGGTGCGGGGTACCCATACTTTGATATCATTAATACTATATTCTATTGACTTGTGTAACTTGGTGAGTGTGACTGGTGAGGCTGGGTGGGTAGATTCCTTTCTAGGTTTTGGTTCTTCTGTTTTCTCACGGGGCATTAGGATGTCTCCACACTTGTGTGTGAGAGATTTAGGTTTCCCTACTGAGTATACATGTATTCTCACCCTACATTTACTTTCTGATTTCTAGGAGGACTACCAGGGCCGTGCGGGACCCTACTAGTTGGTACAGTTGGAGTTGTTGTAGTTTGATATACTCTTGTTTCTTTTGGTATTGTACTTTTTTAGCTTTCTTATACTTGTACCTTATTTCAGAACTATTTAAACATGCATGTGAGATTGGTTTGGGTTTATTTCTATACAATTTTTCTTTTCCTTTTTGGTGGTTGACTTGTCCTATTTCCCGATCATAAATAATAAAAAGGGTAATGCCTCCCATATTTGTGAAAAATCATACCCTTGGTGCTAGTCGCCACCCCGGGTCCTACTGGAGGCAGTACTCGGGGATCATTATCTATCATTCACTATTGCTAGCTCAGGAGGGGCATATTTGGTGGGAGGGGGTCGTGACATGAATAGTCATATAATAAGTCTTATGCTGATCAACGGATACAACCTCTGGAGTTCGAGGTCAGAGATCATGTTTTACTATGTGTCACACCAAGGTTGGGACATAAGATGACTAGGAGAGAGGGTAAGATTTCACCGAGATATGTAGAGCCATTTGAGGTTTTGGAGAGGGTTAGGGTGGTTACCTGTTGTTGGTTGTTACCTTAGAGGTATTGTGCCAAGAATGATGTTTTCCACATTTCTCAACTACAACGTTACTTCTCATATTTATCTCATGTTTTCAAACCCTAGGAGGTTGAGTTAAGGGTGGACGCATCATTCGAGGCGTATCCTATCAGGATCGTTGATCGTAATGTGAATGTTTTCCGTTTCCTATTAGATCCCTTTCTATGGGTGCCATGGAATCCTAAGAGTGTACAAGACAATAATTTGGAGAGGGAGACTGATGTGTGATCGCGTTAGCCGGCTCTGTTCAAGGATTTCTTCTTCTTCTTCTTCTTCATTACTACCTATTATGGGAAATGTGGGGACCAAATTTCATTAAGGTAGGGAGTTTGTTTGAACCTAGATTTTCATTTCACTTATATATCTTGATTTCTGATGTTTTGGATAAAAATATGAGTATTTAAAATTTTTTGGAGTACATGTCATGTACTAAGTAGTAAAAGTGGTGTACCGGGTTGCCGCAGGTTGTTGTGTACTCGTCGTGTGGGGTGACCTGGAGTCTTCCTAAAGAGGGATATGATAAAGACATATACAAAAAATGTATCTTTAAAGAACACACCTTGTATTTTTATTTGTAATTGATAAATTAGACTACGGTTGTGTCTAATTGACACAACCTCTATCTCTAGCATCGTCTCATCTAGGATTGAATAAAGATCATCGATTCTTCTCCGAGCCCCTAATCGATTGTCTGTGGTCCGAATCACACATCGTTGATTATGTTGGAAAAACATCTAGTATTTTATATATCTTTATAGAGAATCTTATATTGATTTATCATCTTTCGTGAGATATCCTTGGATGAGTGTTCTTGAAATTTTTGTAGATCTATTGTGTTCTAGGTCGATTAAAAGGTTGTGGTTCAACTATATCGATTGTATAACATCAAGGTAGGTGTTTTGTTACTTTCTATAGATGTCTTTGAGTTATATTTGAAAAAGGTTACCAATAATGTAATTTAGGTTATTTTGGGCTTAGGTAATTTAACCATATTAATTCCTTAGCTTCTTTGTCTTCTTGTGTAGGGGTGCTTGATTATAAATTGGGTTTATAGCTTTACAATGGATGTGTTTTCCCCTGTTTGTTTGATATTGGATGATGGGTCTAGAATTTCTTGTTAGGCTACATTTCTTTCCAAGACTAGTGCTATTAGGATAGAGTGATTATTATATTACATGGTTTTTATATGCATTGCAGTTGTTTATGAAAGTAGTATTTGATATTTACTTTGACTACTGGATATCCTTTTTGCACGATTATATTACAGAGGGCTGTGAGAACCTAGTGTAGTTAGACATTAGGTGTAATGTAAACTAATGTCTTCCCCGGAGTGTATGTTATACATTTCACATTGTGAGACCATAGGGGTTATTGATGTGAGTGCTCCATCAGAGTGTCTGTAGTTCTACATTGCATGACCATAGGGGGAATTGGACATTGAGTGCTTCCTAGGAGATTTTTTAGTTAACCGTTATGAGACCACATGTGTTATTGACGGTGAGTGCTTTCTCAGAGAGTCTTTGTCCATGTTTATCTAGATAGGTTAGTTAGTGAGAACATCCCAGGGATTTTCATGTCAATTTTTGGTTGAACCATAGTGATTAGATTTGAGAACCTTACCAAAGGGTTTCTTGTGTTTTTTTGTTGAATAAATTTTTAAATGTAAATGAATGTAGCATGAACTATAGGATTGGTTACGTTTTAGTACTTACTTTTTTATTAATTCATTTTTCAAACTGCCTGTTATATATATATATATTCATTGACTGTTAGGAAAAGATCATTGGGTGGTGGCCTACTATGATTTGACTCACACCTTGTTTGGTTCATGATTTTGGGTAGAAACTAATTATAATTTTGTTGGTATAGATAAGAGAAATATCCCTTATTCTTTATGTACATGACTACTATAGAGCTACAGATCATGGGACACAACTGAGTCTTATGATGTTGTTGGAGTTGTTCACTTTTTCCTTTGTACATTGGTTTAGTACTGTATTGCAGCGTTGTGACTTGTGTGGATGCTTTACTAGATTCTTGTGACATGAATCTATATATATATATATATATGCTACATTTGTTTATTTATTTCAGACGTCTGTTGTTTACTTACTATATGGTATTAATGCTTTTTCTACAATTATATGTTTGTTTTTTCTATGTTACTTTTCCAATGAGGGCATAGTTTCCCCATTATCACTCCTAAGGCACTCTATACTAGTCAGTATTCTCTGGAATTCTGGGACATGTGCTTGAGGCCATGTGTCCAACCAGGTTCAGGGCACCTCTCAGCGGCACTCGGAACCGGGATGATACTTTTAAGTTGAAAATCTCATTAAGGGAAATATTTTATTGAAGAAATAAGGAAATAAAAATACATATAGGAATAGGAAATCAACATTAATCCATAATCTAAAAAAATTAGAAGGATACTAAATTAATGAAAACAAGGAAAAACATTGATATCAATATTATTGAACTCGTTATACTGGATTTAATTAGGTACGATATCAAAAAAACACTATCATGGGTTTGTGCCAACACCCATAACTTGTTATTAGGATAGTAGTCAAAAAATATTTGTAAAATTTGGGAGGAATATACTAAATACTCACATATTTTTTGTATGATGAGACATTTTGATTTATTGAGTGGATATATAATTATAAGCCCTACCCCTTACCTGATAATTTATAAATTAGTTTGATATAAAAATCAATAATAACATTCATTCCATTCCTTAAGGAGTAATTGGATTGATTAAAAACATGGAAATCCATATAATGAAAAATACATACTATCACAATTTGATAAACCTATTTTAGTGTGAAATCTTCAAGAAGAGTATAAATTTCTATCACAATATAAATAAATGGACCAAAAGCTAATTATCTTTCCTAAGATATATGCTTGTTGGCTAATAAATACAATGTCAAAAAGAATTAATCATCTATATTTGGATAATTATAAAGGAGATGACAAAAATTTCACCAATTATAATATAATATTAAACATTATAGGAGAACATAATTTTATTGTCACACTATATAGATTATTGTGTGTGTTGTTACGTCAATATTAGAATAGCATGATCAAAATATATATAGAGAAATAAATTGAAAGGTAAAAAAAAGTATCCTAATATGGGAGAAATGTATGTGTAAGGGTTTATGTGGTTTCAATTTATATCCCTGTAAAACCATGATAAAAAATCATAATAAAATAAAATGGTATAGTATTCCTAACATGCATGAAAAAGGTTCAAGGAAATGATGAAAAATCAATGAAAAAGTGAATTTTAAATAACAATTACAACCATTGTCAAAATTTAATTAATTGAAAAATGAATAATTAAACATGATTTGGGTAGTAAATAAAATAAATGATAATTATTATTATAATAATTTATACAAAGGATATTAATAAATCATGAAATTATAACAAGGTTCTTAATACATTTTATTTCATAATGAATCAGCATTGAGACCGACATTTTAATAACAATCCCTTACAAGAGAGGGCATGTAATTGAAAATAAAATATAATAATAATAATAAAATTCATCATTTCATATCTCTTATAGTTAGTATATAATCCTCAAAATGAAATTATGTTCATAATAAAAAACATAGTAAAGAGGATTGTTTCAATATCAAATCCTTTACCTATTATCCCGACATACATAATTGTACATTAACCTCATTTATAAAAAAAATGATATATTAATTAGTTAATTTCAATCCCTATTCATATCTATTATATTTTATACATTACATAATTTTACATTCTCTAATTAAATTTATCCTTTTTATTATATTAGTTGTTGGTAGTATTATATCGCATTGAACTAGATTTATTAAAGTCCAAAAATATTCTATTATTTTTTCAATATAATCAATAATATGTCATATATGTTATATGAATATATATTACAAGATTTTTTTTAGAAGGATATAACTTCATTTCATGTTATTTTTGGATATAAACCATGTACATGATATGACTTATGGTCAAGTTTTAGTTTTTTAATGAATAAAATGCATTTTCATAATCAATGAGTTAAATGTATATATAAAATTATAATAAATTTTTTTATTTAACTATTTATTTAATATTACACAATAATATAATCTCACTTAGTGATCCATGAAATAAATTTATTGTGTTGTTCTTGTAGGCTGTTAAGACGAACCAAATATGAACCTAACACAATTAGTGTATTAATATGAGATGTTCAGTCTGAATATAATTATAATAGAAGCATAATGATAATATTTAGTGTTAATTGGTGTGATAAATTTTACTTGGAAATACTTTCAAGGGGAAGATAATTTATATAAATTCAGTATGTATAGAATAAACTACTTCCCTTTCTGTTCATTCATTTTAAATTATTGAATTTACAATAATCATTTATTGATCATATTATTAATATGTTGTTCATTATTTTAACAGAAATGTAATGATATCATAAACAACATATTTACTCGTAAAACCATTATATTAACAATATATTATGTGTGGTGACGAAAATTGGTCTTCATTACTTGTAGTGACGGTTGTCTGCACATACCCACGAACGATAATTTCATGTTTCTTAATGGATTTGACACATAAAATCAAAATTATAAAAATATCAATATAATATAATTATAGTATATAAATGACACTAATAAAATTTTAGTTATGTTTATATAATAAAATTTAGTAATGATAATAATGGATAAAATCTACGTTGTTGGTAATACTCATGTTGCAGACATCAATATTCTTTGGAAGTATAATCGAAAATGTAGGTCTTTGGATAAACATTGGTGGACATAATATCATGACTCTATGAGAGGGTTATATATTGATAACTGTCTTTATAGTTTTAAGATTAATTTATATAGATACATTTTTGTTTAATTGGTGGATAATTTACACTTTTATATGTCATGATATGGGTTGCATATGGATTGACAATTACATTTTTAATAATCTATGCTTAATAATCAATGGAAAATTCCAATAAAATGTGAAAATAGGATGGGATAGTTAATTTGATTCAATAATGACCTCAATAACAAGTATTTAGTCAAAATTCATAGTTTTGTGGATTTTATTTAAAATTTTAACTTTTCCCTATTTTTATTTTATCTTGAAAATTAATTTCTATCCATAGAAAATAATTTTAATGAAAATATTCTTATTGAACCTATTATATAATTTCTTAAATCTAATTTAAAATTTGAAAATAATTTTATCAAATAATATTTATAATGGTATGAAATAATTTGTTAATATCAATCACACTTATTCACATAAAAATAGTTTTAAATAGAATTTAATATATCAATTAAATTTAAATATAAGTTAAAATTATATTCAAAATAAATTATAATGATAAAATTTTATTTAATATAAAATGAAAAATGGTACAAGGCATTCAATTAAATCCAAACTGATCCTCCCATTAATATACATTTTTCAATGTGAAGAAAATATGATATTTTTCAATATAGTGACATTTTATTCAGTTCTAAAAATATTGTACATAAAATTTATATGGGAAAACATTATTTTAAAATTAACAATTTTATTTAGTATTTTTAAATTTTATCCCCAAATTTATATTATACTTATAAAATATCATTATTATATTCTGATAATGTCTAAAAATTAAATGTTTCATGAAATGTATTTATATTAATTAAAATACAAAATTTGTAGAAAAATTTTAAAAATTTTATAATAATTCATTTAATATAAGTGGAATTTTAAAATTATGTTAATGTTTATTATTTTCAAATTAAAAAATATATAAATTCAATATGTGATTAAAATCGTAAAATATAATAATATTTTAAAAAAAATTAAATTTCAAATTTTAACACTTATTATATTTATTTAAAATCATTCACATAGTAAATTGGTTTTAAAAAATTACTTTAATATAATTATTTTGTTAATAAAATGATACTTGAAATTAAAATGAATATTTCATAAAAAGAAATTTTTTAAAAAAGTAGTTTTCAAAATTATAATTGATCTTATTTTTCATTTAATGATATCGAATTGAATTTAAATAAAATTAAATGTATCCATTATTTTATATATTTATATAATTCATTAATAATTTTCTCTTATTTATTCATGATTATTCAATGAATAGGATTTTAATTAGTACACTTAAGTATTTTTTCATTATCAAAATATATCATGATTTCATTATTTTGGTGTCGATTGGGGATAATTATGAGAAACACATTCAATATTTTAAAGTTAATTATATATTATGATCTTGGGGTGTTAAAAAATGAGTGATTGAAGTTGTCTTTTTGAGGTAGATGACCTTACACTTTTCAGAATGATGAATTTGTTTTGTCACGTATTGTGACTGTTATTCGGCTATCCTATATATGTTTTGATCTCAAATGAACCTTTATTTATATATCATAATGAGGTAAGTATGGATTGATAATTCCATTTAGAACTAACTTTTTTCAATGAGATATAGAATTAATAGACTATTATTTCAACCTACACAATATATACATCCTTTATCTAGTTATTAGTGTTGACCGATGCCAGGAAAACATATATTCCTGGTCATTGTATGACTGATATAGGATCATTTACCACTTCCGGAAAACATCCATACTATCATTTACATAATTCATCATAAAAATGTATATATATTAATTTATTTTCAAGGAAAATTTAAATTAAAAATAATTTCCTCCCAAAAATGAATAAGTAAATGAATTAAAATTAATGGATACATTAATATAAATAATTTTTATTAATAAATCCTACTGAAATTTGTGCTTGATAAATTGGAGTCCAATACCCATCAAATAGAAATTTCATTTCCTCAATCATATAATCTTTAACAAAATCACATTGAAGTCCCATGCTCCATATATTTTTCATCAATGTAAAAAATCATGGGGAAATTAATTTTCTTGCTTAACACAAGAGATATGATTTCAAATCCCCATTTTTCAATGAATCCAATCAATCTAAAAATTTATTTCTCTCCTTTTTAATTCAGGATGTGTTATCCTAACTACCTTTAATGTTTATCACTTTATTATTTCCTTTCAAAACACTCTATGATATACATTACTATTTTTATTTTTTTACATCACACAAGAAAATAAATATCTATAGTTTTTCTCAATCCTCAAATGAAATTTCTTCTATAGAGGATTTAAATTGATCAATAATACCTAACTAAAATATAAAAATAAAAAAATTAGTTAGGAGATTATCACACTATGTATTATATCATTATGTGGCTTCAGGTTTGTCAGAAAATGATATTAATTTTTAAGCCTCTAATATTTTGTTAATATTTAATTAATAATTCATAATAATCAATATTAAAAAACATTTATTTGATCCACATAGAATGAATGATGTCACTAAAATTTAAAAACTACAGACAATGTCATAAATGATAAAACATATGTATAGTGACTTTTCCCCCCTTTTTTAACAAAAATTTTGAATAAAAATCTATTAAATATTTTTTATTAATAATAGTTTACTTTTTAATACATATCATTATTTATCTAGTAACAATATTTCATTTTTTTAGATAATTATTTTTTTAAAATTAATTAAATTATGTTATAAACCTTTCCCATACACCCATGTTGGAACCCCATAGCTTCTACTCAATTCAAAACACCCATATCCACTATAAACAATCACTCAAACACTGTTACCCCGTTAAATATCATGGAATATATTAATTTGATGGTTATGGAGGTTATGATCATATTTTATTGGGATATTTTTAACAGTGTAATTCATAAAATATATAGGCATAATGAAGGACAAAATTTTGGGTTTGTGTCTCAAGGATACTATGGTAGAAAAAAATTACTCAATCTTTTTAATTGTGGGGTTTTAATTTCATGTCATTAATAAGATCAAAATAAATTATATTAGATTTATATTAACTTTATATATATATATATATATCAATAAATTAGGGTTTTAATGAATATAGAAATGATGGATTAAAACATTATTAGAAATTAGAAACATATATTTTATTCAATAACTGGTGGAATAACTAATATTAAAAATATAATAAATAATAATTTGAGAATATAAAATAATTAATCAAGTAACGGAAAAATTAATCTAAATAAATTTTATAGAATATTCACATCTAGATTTGTTAAAATTACACATATATATTTTATTTATTCATTCATCACCTACATTACCCATTCAATATCATTAAAAATAATGTGATAAACTTGATCTTATGACTCTTTTATTTGATTAGTTTTGGTGATAGAGGTTCTAAATGGAGTATTCATTAATGGAGGGGGTATTTATTTGTCATTAATTATTGTTATAGTAGTTCATTATGGGAATTTTTTTTTCAATTCATGAATCCGGTGTTGATAGATCTTGAGTATTGGATCAGGGAGTGAATGTTGTATGGAACATAATCTACTCCAGGCCGGATTTATAGATTTTTAGCTTTTTTAGTTCTTTGTGTGATCCCATGTATCATTATGTGAATACATTGACATTGTTTTTGAGGATTTCTTGACATTAATGGACTTTTTCAAAACATGAAAAAAAACCTTGTTTTTATGGGATGTGATGAAATTATTTTAATTGGAAGTTAGATTTGAAATTTTGAAAGTGTGAACAGTTGTTTCATGTAATGAATTTTTGGTTACATTGGTTATTGATATTGTAATATAGTGTCTCACAATGTGACATGTGGTTCTCTAACCTATGTATAAATTTTTTAGGCCCTCTATATTCCATAATTCATCCCTTATTTCCCTCAACCCTTTGGAATCTACTACATGATACTATGAGTCCAATTTACTCTTTAATTTTTATTATTCCATTGAAAAATGGGATCATTTATTTATTCTTTGTGATTTCTGAATTTACCCTTTATTTTGAAGCTATTTTTTAGTACATGTTGGGTTTTGATCCATAGGGACAAAAGAAGTAAAATTTAGACACTCAAATATGATGGAGGTTTTAATGTGAAGTGGAAAACAATGGTGTTGATTTAAATTGTTAAATTAAGATACTAAAATTCATTAATGATTTGTTTTCAATTTTTCAATGAAGGAAATAACGATTTAATTTAAATAATTATAAATGGTGGTTTTGTCCAATGTTGTTGTTAGTGATTGAATGGATAGACTTGTTTTTCTATGAATTTTCCTTTCAATAATTCAAGAGGAATCCAATAAATGATATAATTACCCAATAAAATCAAACTATTTAATAAATAAATAAATTTTACCAATTATAATAACCAATTCACTAAGTGGATCAGGTACTAGATCACTCTATGTAATTGGTTTGTACTATGACTCCAAATGTGTGGTCGTTAAATTCAGTAGAGATAAAGAATAAAATAAGTCAAAGAAAGAATCAATAAAACCATAGATCAAATTTTAGTATCTAATTACATATTATAAAATCCCATATGAACCCATGAAACTCCACATAATCAAAATGCAAAAGTATTATTCTTCCACTGATGAAAGGATCTCAATAGAAGGTTGATGTTCACTTATGAAGTTAGAATTGATGAAGTAAAACAAAGACATAAAGATCACTACACCATTATGCTAAGAATATCAAATTATATGTTGTTAAAAACATCACTATATAAGGAGATGGTATTAACATGTATTTAAGATGAATAAGAAATGATAAGATTAAAAAAATTATTAACAAATGAAGGTGAATGGAAATATACTTGAGGAAAATTAGAGATTAAATTTCAAATTAAATCCATAAAATTATAATTCAATAAAAAAACATTAACCTATAATAAATTCCTCAAATTCAACTCAAATTTATATAAAATTAGTCTAGGGTATATCCCAAATAAATAAATTCCCTCCCCATTAATTTGGATAGTTAATGTTGGGAAATAAAATAAATGTAAAATGGACTTTTCAACTTTGACCAAGAAAATTGACTAGATTCATCCCCCTTTTTGCAGTGACATAATATCTATTAATATCAAATAATTTTAAGGTACTTTTGGATAAAATTATGATAAAAAATAATATTTATTATTGGGTTCAAAATTTTGTGCCAATTAGATCAACCATTTTGTTTGTTTGATCCAAATAGTGGGATTTCTTTATTAGCCTTTAAATCATGGGGACAAATTAAATGTCGTCATGAGATCCATGGATCTCCTTGAAAACATAATAATTATATCTAGACACAATTTAATTAAGTTATTCCCATATGTTTATTTTTCTATATTTAATATTTTATCATTGTTAGGACCACAAGGGGCCTATATACCTTAAGAGGGGGGTGAATTAGGGGATGGATATTATTTTTCAAAACTCATCCTATCCCACTGAATCTTGACCTCTTTATTACAAGGGTCACTTTGTTTTCACTTGTGTGTTTATTATGACCACTTCATTTATTCTTTATCTTATGATGATGCTTTAAATGCAATTTTGGGTAGTAAGCAGGCAGGCACAACGATTTTTACTTGGTTCACCATCACTGGGCTACATCTAAGGAGCATACAACAGCGATGTGTTGTTGTACCAAATCCACTAAATCACACTTCTATTTACAAGGTTCGAGAAAGATCACTTCTATTCCCAGGCTCACTGTCTTTACATTGATTAGGGTCACCTGACTTCTTTCCCAAGGGTCACTCCATATTTCTCTCTCTCTCTGGCTCACTATCGGGGGAGAGAATCACCTTCTTCCCCTTCCATTGCTCACTTCTCTAGAATGGATCCACTCATAGTTTATAGACCTGTAGGTTTCTTTATTATCACTAACGAATACATTTTCTGTTGTATGTGGTTTCTCTGTTGAAGTCCAAATTTCACCCGTAGATGAATCTCATTTTGCACCGAAGGTATCAGGAAATCTTCCAGCTTTCACATAGCCCTAAATCACTGCCGCGAATAATCCTTACCTGGCTCCCTTCTCCAAGCCAGTGCACAAGTATCTGTGAGTATGTTATAAATGGCGCACAAGTCCACCTCAACCACTTGTGTGATACTAGTTTCTGTTACTCCAATCTTGGGTGAAGCACACCCTTTTACGTCCAAACCAATATTGGCATGCAACCATCAACTTTCACGCTTCTTAAAATCTGGCGCACAAGTCCACCTCGACCACTTGCATGAATCCTCATTCTACCTCGACCACTTGAATGAATCCTCATTCTTCAACTCTAAACTTGGATGACTCACATCCTTCCTTGCCCAAACCAACTTAGGCATGCAACTATCACCTGGCGCACAACTTCTACATCCGTGACCACACACCACTTACGCAACCACCACACATGTGCGACTAGAGCTATGATTTTCTCTAAGTGATGAACTCATACCAAATGAGGAGGGTTCAACCTCTATTTATAGTCATTTGGAAACCCTGCGCGACGTCGCACAACTCTCCCCTCAGTGCGCAAGTTTCAGTGTGCAATTCTCTGTCACGGAAGTCACTTGCGCGACCAACTCAAAAACTATGACGTCCCTTGTCCCTTTTCCATATTTTGATGATCTGATCATGAAAAACAGAGGGTGTGAAAGTATCCTTTTCATCACGTCAACAGTGCGCATGTCCCTTGGCAAAAACCATCTTTCTCTAATTGTCGATTTTCAGGTCAAAAAATATGGCAAACACTAGAAAATGGCACCACCTTGTATCTTCTCTTTTTGTACCACCTTCAGATCACCCATTCCATTGCCAACATTCTTGAATCAAACATGGATCATTAACCACAACCCTTGAACTTGAAATGCCACCATCAAATCCCATTTGTCAACAAATTTTTATGACATGGTTTTCTTTTTCAAAAATCACAACACAGATGTCCACTTTGTCAACAAACACAATCACCTCAAAACAATTTCAATGATACCTTGAGTTATTTTTTCCCAACAATCTCCCCATTTGCATTTTATGACAACTCTTCAATAAAAATATACAATGTTAATTAATCATCCACCATTCACCTATTGCGATTATGATAGCGATCAAGGACATACTCAACACATACTCTAAGCCCACATAATAAATGACCGACGTGAGAAACAAGAGTAAATGAAACGTTGATCAATTAATCATTTCAACTCTGACACCCACTGTTGAAATCAAACTGACACCAATTTTTGGATATATTCTTACCGCATTCCAACACCACTCTTCTTCTTTCATCACAATCCTAAGATGTCATGATATCTATTCTCTGATCGATCACTTCCTACATTGTCATATTTAACACACTCCCCCTATCTTCTCACAGCTTTAACTCCACCTATCTGGTTGCTCCACCTGTCATCTTCTCCCCATATCTATCATGATTTCTGAAATAGTCAGGTTCTCTTCCCTCGGAACAATCACTATTTTCTCCCTATTTCTCAGCGAACCCAAAGGTTACTCCTTTGTAGTCTATAATAGAGTAGAGAACACATATCAACACAGTATGAAAAAACACATCATACCTTATGGAAGGGGGGTTCCACATCCACAGTATTTTAAGTGCAAGGAGTCAACTAAAATCCCAGAGCTAGTCGATTCCTTTCAAACTCTTCCTTGGGTAAGGCCTTTGTCAGAATATCTGCAACCTGTAGCTCTGTAGGCACATAATCCAACTTCACAAGGCCTTGCTCCACTTTCTCCTTGATGAAATGATATTTGATCTCAATGTACTTTTTCCTTGAGTGATGAACATGATTTTGTCTATGATTGATAGCACTTGAGTTATCACACTGGATTCCAATCAGAGACTTCACTTCAACTCACAAATCTCCATGTTGTTGCTTCATCCATAATAACTGTGTTCATGCTTTAGTGACCGCAATATACTTAGCTTCTATGGTGCTTAATGAAATAAAAGTATTGATTCTTGATTAGCCAGGAAATACATAGTCCACCAAGATAGAATGCACCACCAGACTTTGATTTTCTATCACCCTCCGAACCAGCCTAATCTGTATCTATGTAACCCAATAACACTGATTTAGATTTTTCATTATACATCAGACAAAAATCCACAATGCCTTCGATATACCAATGAATTATTTTCACTCCGATCATATGGATTTCTTTTGAATTACTTATGCAATGTGTTTCTCGGCATGTGGCAAAAAAATGATCAGGTCTTGTTGCTATTAGGTACATTACTTCAGATAATCTTCCTGTATTCAGTGATATTAACTGCCCTTCCACTATCATCTTTTGATAATTTCATCCAGGTAGCAACCGGAGTCTTCATTTACATGGAATTCTCCATTCGAAACCTTCTCAAGACCTCCTAGGAATATTTGGATTAAGAAATGAATGTTACATTCCTTCCTTGTGTCAGGTGTAGACCAAGGAAAAATGTTTGTTTTCCAATCATTGACATATCAAACTCATTTTTCACGAATTTGGAAAATTGTCTGCACTGGGCTTCATCTGATCTTCCAAATATTATATCGTTGATATAAACCAACACCATCATCCTTTGATTACTATCGTTGTTGATATAGATATTGTAATCAACTCCCCCACTCTAGAAACCAAGCTTCTTCAAGTACTGATCATGCCTTCAGTACCACGCTCTTGGTGCATTTTCAGCCTATAAAACGCCTTCTTCTGATAAGAAACTTTGTTCCCATCATCATGAATAAAAAAACCATATGGCTTCTCAATGTACACCTCTTCTTCCAGAACGCCATTTATAAATGTTTATTTGACGTCCATCTGGAACACTTTGAACATTCTTTGCACTGTTATGGCTAAAAATAATCTGATTGTCTCGAGCCTTGCAACTGGTGAAAATGTCTCATCAAAATCAATACTCTCTATTTTGGAGTATCTGTTGCACACCATTCGTGCATTGTTTCGAATCACTGTTCCATCTTTGTTCATCTTGTTTCGAAAGAACCATTTAGTCCCGATGATGTTCTTATCTGCTCGCCTCGAAACAATATCCAATGTCTGATTCTTCTAAATCGGATTCCGCTCTTCATTCATTGCTTGAATACAGTTTCCATCATCAGCTACACCAGCAAATCATTTCGGCTCAACATGTGGTAGTAAAGATGTCTTTTGTAGTGATTTAATTTTTCTTGTCAGAACTAGAGCTGACTAATCACCAATGATATTCTACCTGTGAATTTTATCTCGAGTCAGTGGATTTTGTGCAGATAAGGATTTTACTTCCTCGTTCACACCATCAGTATCTTCTTCTGAATCAATTTCAACCACTTCTTCTCTCCCTGAGTCTCTTAACACTTCCTCACATTTAACAGAAAACTTTTCATTGTGTCAATATTCAATGACGTCATTTCTTTCAATTAATTTCTTAGAGTTTGGTTGAAGCCTTTTGGATGTTCTCTTGTAGATTCTTGGTATCCCGAAAGCTGTCTGCTGATTCCATATTAATAGAACTAAATAAATAATCTTGAAAAACATGTGTGTTTCTGCTTGTCTCCCAATCATTCTTCATGAACATAAAAATTTATCCTTTATATCCCCTTTAAATCTTTCATCTGATTAGGATATAGAGTGCCCCCCTGTGTTATGGAACTATTCCATTTTTTGGCCCACTACTTAGGCCCTTAACCATTTCCCCCTCCTACATCATTTATTTTTTTCTAAAACTCAACATTGATCCATTAACCAAATCTCTAAGCCTACTGAATTGGAACTCAGTGTAGGAAACAAGAGATAGAGTTAATAACACAAACACATCCTATTGCGCTCTACGACTCTTTTTATTCTTCATCTCTAATACCTAATTTGAGTCAATTGAAACTTTAAAGCATATCACTTTTCCACTATGCATCTTTAGATTCCACTTCCCCTTGGATCGTATCTCCATAAAACCTGAACCACATGAATAATCAGTTAATGGAATTTATATACATAGGGAGAGGGGTTCTTATGGAATCCTCAGGATGAGGATTGCAGTTGATCCTAATGGGTCAAACCTTTTATTCTTTCTTGCAAAGCACCACACTCTTTCATTACTTCTTCTAGCTGTGTAGCCAATTTTAACTTCCCAGGACATTTGACTAAGCATTATTTACCCACATTCTGAGTCTTTTTCAGATATTTAGACTTTGCAGGCATAACTTTTTTCATAGTTTGGGGTTTAATCCAATTGATACACATTTCATTCGTTGAATTTCTAAAAAAATTTCATTTCCCCTAATTCCTTCCCAGGGTAGGAATCTTTCTACTTGTCACCTTGCCTTTCTTCTACCACCATTGCAGGGGTCTTTCTCTTTCCTCCACTTCTCGTTGTGGAATGTTACATGTGAATTTTTCAATGAGTTTTTTGTTCATCTTTCTTTTTATCAAATATCTGAGTCACCAGACTATTTTTCATTGGTGGTCAGTCATCCATTGAATATATATTCTTATTACTCATATCCTTAGAATTTCCACCCTTTTTTATCTAGATTTTTTCATGTTCTCTCTTGGATATTGGTTGTGAGTGTGACAAAGGAGGTGATTGATACACCTTTCATTCAGCACCAAGTGATTCTCCTGAGGCTCTAAACCTATTTTCCAATTATAAAATTCATCTTCCAGTGTAAGATTTCTCATTATACACCACTGCAGTCGTGAATCTCTTTTCAAGTTCCTTTCCCATTCATGCTTTCTTCTTGCTGCAATGTCTTGCCAAATGCTGATAATTAGAACATATAAAACATTGTCCACCAAGGGAATACCTCATTTCATCATTTCTCTGTCGAGATGTTGATGCATCTTGTGTTTTCCTATAACATTGAGATCCTGAGCTTCCTGAAAAATACTCATGGTGTGTCCCATTATTCCACAGTAATAACATCTAATAAATTCATTCCATTGAGAGACTCTTCTTTCATATTTCTCATAACACTTATTCTTATTCACATATTTAGTAGTGTATCTATTTTCAAAACCCGAAATGTATTCCTGAGCCTCTGAAAAAAAGCTTGATATGTGTCCATGAATACCATAGAAATAGCACATGTCCTCACTACTTTTTGTAACTGTCCTCTTTGGCCTATCTCCAGAACCTATAAGATTTTTTTCACATCTGGAACTGTTCACAACTCTCTTTCTATCATACATGTGAGTTAATTCATCAAATAAAATACCGTTTTTCCCAAACTCGATGGTCATTGCACTAAGAAAAAATTTTCATTCCAATTTTTAGAAATAGAAAATTTTCTTTTCATCTCATCATCACTTGCCAAAGGATAATAAAATATAAGTGCAAGGAATCCTTCATTTTACGCTTTCATCTAGCATTGAATTTATCCACTTCCTTTATTACCGATTCTAGATCTTTTTACAACTTATGAATCATTATATAACTTGATTCAAGTTGGGAATTTAATTCTCTTCTGAGATTATTTCCAGAACACATATCATCTTCCAGTTCTCGTGTGAGCTTTTCTACATTATCACATTGCTCCTTTACTATCAATTTTTCTTGAGAAACATATTCAAAGACAGATACATTCTTCTGTTGTAGCCTTTGATTCATCTGAACAAGTTCAAATAGCTGTGTAGAAAGATCATTATTTTTAGATTTCATATTTTGAATCTCATCTGTGTTCAGATTCTTCCCCTTTACACCAGCTTTTGATTTTTCAACCTTTATAGATCTCTTTCACAGTTCCTCATCATGAGAATCATTTTTCTCCCTCAGATCACTACCTATGTCAATAATCTTTTGATTCAAACCTCTTAGCCTTTTGATCTCAGTTTCCAGTGCTTGGATCGGAATATCTATAGATTTAATTTCTTCAATGTATTTCTGATCCAATTCCTTCTCTTTGTGGAAAACTTCAACATTTTGGCTTATGGGAGTTTCTTCATTATCAGTAGTTCCAACATCACTTGAAATGTATAGTTATTCACTAATTCCTTCAACATCATTGAATGAGTACATATTTTCACTATATGATTCATCAAACCCATTCTTTTGTTCACTAAAAGATTCTTATAAATGAATCAAAGTCTTTACATTAACACTTCCACACTGAGGGATATCACCTGACTTCTGATTCTTCTTTGATATTTTTCCCTTTTCCATGGTACACCAAGATAAGAGCAATCTAATTTAACTACAAAAATTGACTACACCAAGTCAGATCAGACAAACTTGATAAAATAAACCTTCACTCTAATACAAATTTTTAGGACCAGTAGGGGCTTATATATCCTGAGAGGGGGGTGAATTAGGGTATGGATATTCTTTTTCAAAATTCTTCCTGTCCCACTGGATATTGATCTCTTTATTACAAGGGTCATTTTGATTGAACTTGTGTGTTTATTATTACCACTTATTTTCCTCTTTATCTCATGATGTTGCTTTAAATGAAATACAGGGAAGTAAGTAGGAAGACACATAGATTTTTAATTGGTTCACCCTCACTAGGCTATGTCCAAGTAGCATACAACGACTATGTGCCGCTGTACCAAATCCACTAAATCAAACTACTGTTTACACAGTTTGGGATACATCACTTCTATGCCCAGGCTCACTGCCTTTACAAGGTTTAGGGTCAGCTCACTACTTTCCAAAAGGTCACTCCCTGTTTCTCTCTCTCTCTCTGGCTCACTGCACGTAGAGACGATCACTTTATTTCTCTTCCTTTGCCCACTAGTCTAGAATGGATCCACTAACAGTTTATAGACCTTTAGGTATCTTCATTATCACTAATGAATACTTCCTCTATTGTATGTGGATGATCTTTTGAAGTCCAACTTTCACCTGTAGATGAATCTCACGTTGCACCAAAGGTATCAGGCAATCTTCCAACTTTCACACAACCCTGAATCACTGCCATGAATCAACCTTACCTGGCACCCTTCTCTAAGCCAGCACGCATGTATTATTGTGCAAGTTATAACTGGTGTGCATGTCCACCTCAACCAATTGCATAACATAAGCTTCTGCTACTCTAAAATTGCGTGATGAACACCGTTTTACGCCCAAACCAATATTGGAATGCAACCAACAACTTTCGTGCTTCTTCAAATATGGCACATAAGTCCACCCCAAACACTTGAGAAACTCCTCCTTCTACAACTCTAAACATGTGAGACTCACTGCCTACATTTCCAAAACCACCTTAGGCGTGCAACCATCACCTGGAACGCAACTTCTACCTACGTGACCACACACCACTTGCGCGACCACCACACATGTGCGACTGGAGCTTTGATTTTCTCTAAGTGTTAAACTCATACCGAATGAGGAGGGGTAGACCTCTATTTATAGTAATTTGTAATCCATGCACAATGGCGTTCAAGTCTCCCCTCGGCGCGCATGTTTTGGCGCACAGGTTTCGGCATGCAAGTCTCTACCTACCAAGTCACTTGCGTGACCAAATCAAAAACATGGGCGCCCCTTATCCCTTTGCCATATTTTGATTCTCTGATCATGAGAAAGATAGGGCGCACAAGTTTCCTATCCTTCAGGTCAACGGCTCGCAATTCCCTTTTTCAAAACCACATTTCTCCATTTTTAAATTTTCAGGCCCAAACATTTGGAAAACACTAGAAAAAAACACCACCTTGTATCTAATCTTTTTGTATCGCCCCCCGATCATCCATTCCTTTGTCGAAATTCTTGAATCAAGCATGGATCAATAACCACAACCCTTGAACTTGACATTCCACCATGAAATCCCCTTTGTCAAAAAAAATTTATGACATGGTTTGCTTTGTCAACAATCACAACACACATGTCCACTTTGTCAACAAACAAAATCACCTCAAAAAATGATTCAATGATACCTTGAGGGATTTTTGCCCAATAAGCTTCTTCAGGCTTGATTTTTGGGCTCCTTGGTCGCTTGATGGTACTATGTCTTGATATGTTTTTTCAAGAAATGTCTACTTTCATTGGCATGGAATCTCTATCTTTCCTTGTAATTCATCCATTGATCCTAAAATTTAAATTGTTTTAATAAATGTGATCAATAAAATACCAAAATATTAAACTCAAATAATTAGAATAATTTTTTACTCAATCAGATGATTGATCAGCCCAAAATTATTACTTTAATCATGAATTTCACATGTGATAAGAAATGATGTTCAAGTTATAAAATGCAAAAAAATTAGTGTTCATAGAATTTAAAAGTTGTGATTACTAAAATATTACCAATGAATATTATCCAAATTATATACATAATCACACCCCAACTTCATTTTTGTAGTCCAGACCTACATTTTTCTCAAAAATATGAAATAGATTTCCCATTATTTATACTATTTAACATTCAATTACTACCAAAAGAAATTGTTCCGAACAATCATAAACCCCATAAAAATAATTTCTCAAAATCTAGGTTTATAAGAATCTCCTAATACCAAAACCATTCCTTTCTTAAAAATTCAATGCCACATTTCAGCCAATTTCAATTAAACATGATGATGTGATGTGTAACTCAAATGGATTGTGGCCCAATTTCATGTTCAAGGGGAAACAAATAGGTACGATATGTGGTATTCGCATTAAACCATAATATTTCTATCCACTTTTTTCTTTTTTTGTCCACAATATAGATGAAAAGACTATCAATGGGAATGTCGACTATGACGTCATGATTTCCAAGCGAAAGGCACCACACATTTTTTCAATTATATAATCTAAAATAGGGATGTATGGAAAACATCTGTGAAAAACAACAATGAACTCATTATCCCCAAGTGTTGTACTCCATGAATTTGAATAAAACATTTATCTATGTGGATATTATTTTTCTATTTTATGGATACTAAAATTAAACTAAAAGTAACCACAAACACCATGATATAATCAAAGGGATACAAGAAATCAAATTTACACCAAATATCCAATATACATGCATTATTTAAATTTTTTCATTTGGATAAAAATTTAAAAATGGAAAAACCATATCAGGTAATTGTAATTTTCCAAAAATATTCTCATGAACATAGTCTTTCATTAAAATCATAATAAAGTAATTAGAAATCATTTTACATTCATTTTTTATGTTTCAAAATAAACATTAATGCATCAAATGAGGATAATTGGAATTTTTTTCATTGAATTTAAATTTTATCATTAAATGAAAAAAAAATTAAAATAAAATATTTTCACTCCCCCTCATCATAGAATTAAAATCCCCAGTGTTTTTAAAGGGATGTGAAGTGAGATTTTATAATTTTTTTTGAAATAGGGGGTAGATGATTTAAAGTGAAATCATGGATTAAAATCACTAGGTTTTATTTTTATGACGCTTCAATAAGAAATTGATCATTTGGATTCATGTTACTTGTAGACTCTATGGTGGTGATTGTTATTTGGGTTTAATCTTCGGAAGGCATGGGTTTTATTTGGAAGTACTAAAATGATTCAGTTGTTACATTTCACACACTAGATACATTAATTTGCATTGGAACCCCTAAGGGTGATCCATTAATGAAAAAAACACAAAACAATCAAAATAAAAAATTATAAGAAAATATAGAAGTTTGGATGTCTCAAATAATGTGATTAATTAAAATCCTTTCGGTTGAATTGGACCCCAAAATTTCCAAGACCAACATTAAACATATCAAGGACCCTTTTTCTACACTTTTACTAGAATAATATTTATTATCCTTTTGTAACAACTATCATGTGAAATACTTTGTTCACCAATTAATGGGTAAATTAATGTAATATAAAAAATGATTCATCTTGTTGCTTATATAGTCTCTTATAATACAGAAATGATCATTCCTTCATTATTGGTTTCAATATAGGATTAAAAGATCACTATTTTTTAACTACATCATTAGAATAGTTGTGAGAACATGTACAGAAATAAAATTTGATCTTGTGTTGGATAAAATGTTCATAAATTGGTTGGAAGTTTTAATAAAACTCAGTTTCCTTTATGAAGTATTTTCTCAGAATTGGTTCTTTTTGAATGGATCTTCTAACAAATAAATTAGAAATATCACTGTTGGTAATGGGTATGGTCTCATGTATTATGGTTTCTATAAATAGTTTTTTTATAAGGGGTTTTTCAAAAATTATTAATATATATTTTTTTAGGAAAATCAATCAATTATGTGAAATTAACCTCTTCTGAATATGAAAGATATAATTATTCCATAATATAAACTCTTATTGATAGTCATATCTTGTTCCTTAGGATGAATAATATCATTCTAAAACCAAATAATCTCATTACACAGCTATTATTTCTCAAATTATAAAGTGGTTTCATTAATTTTTTCTCTAATTATGAGGCTGCTGATTTTTTAGGAATCATTACTTCGTTTTTTTCATTATTTTCCATGTTCAAAGAAATTTTCACATCATGGAATTTATAAAAAGAAGATTAATAATAACAAGGTTATTATATAAATTATGAAAGAGATACAACCTTAATGGGAATGATTTTTATAACCATTTTAATACATTGATGTTTTACCATCATTGATGAAACCACAAAAGTAATTCTCTCTATTTATTGACCTATTTTCTCAAGTAATGTTTATGGATTATGTTGGATAATGGGATGTTACTAATTTACTATTCCTACAAGATAGTTATACTAATATAATTGTATACGAGGATATTTTCATTTACCTTGTTGGGATTACAATTCACTGTCGATTAGAATGTTTTTTGGATCATGGGAATTAAAACATTGTTTTTCCATCAGTTATTGATTATCCCAACAATATAATCTAGGATTTTCATTGTATGTAACAATTAGTGTGAGATAGTAAATATAGGGAGAGGATCCCTATGTTTGTTCTTACTCAAAATGGCCTTCTATAAGAGTGAAATAAGGTGCGAGAACATATATGTGTCGGTGAGAAGAGAGAATTTGAGGTGATAAAAGAGAAATAAGATGAGGAAATTATGACAGTATCTAAGGTACAAACATGGGTACCCAATAACAGTATATAATTTTTGGATTCAACAATGTCAACTATAGGTAAAATTTGATGTTTTTATATATGTAGGGGTAGAATCCACAAGGACTAAATAAGTATCGATTACACACTCAATGATGTAGGAGGTTTGGCTATAAAGTGTCCCACATTGGTGTTGGCATAAATTAGAAAAACTTAATAATGTTTATAATGGATTGGTTTTGAATTTATGAATGATAGACCTTATTATTTTAACGGATATAATTAATTAACTTATATTGATCTATGTTTTTTTGGGATATAATGGATGTAATTATTTTTTATGAATTTTTCTGTTCAATAGTTCATGTGGTATCCAATCAATGAGATAAGTCCCCAATATAAATAATTTATTTCATTTATAAAAAATACCAATGATAATAACTATTTATATAAGAGTATCACATTTATTATCACTCCAAGGAATTGGTTTGAACTAATACTCAAAATGTATACACATGAATATTAGATAATATAAAGGAGAAAAATAAGAAAAATAAATAAAATCAAAGACAATTTAATTTATTTTATATTTTTATTACCAAAAATAAAATCAAATAAAAATCCATGTAATTGAACATAATTAAACTATCATTGGTTTTGGGGTCAATTTATGTGTGTATCTCAGTTGAAGTTGGAAGTTGACTTATAATTGATGAATTGAGTAAGAAAAGCAAAGATATAAAGATCAATCCATGTTTTTGTAAAGAATATCAAAAAAATATATAGTTAATAACTTAACTCTCTATGGAAATGATATCAATGTGATATTATGTAGAATAACAAAGGTAAGAAAATAACATTATTTAAAAAAGGTGAATAAACAATGTACAACAGAAAAACTGACAATGAAATTACAAAATAATAGCATAAAATTAAAATTGAATGAATTAAAAAAGAACATACAATACCTTAAATAAAACCCCCATAAATAGGAATAAAATTATTCTTGGTTCGATCCCACATATATAAATTCCCCCAAAAATAATTATTTGAGACAATTTATGGTGTGATAATGGTGGGATAATTTTATGGGCCTTTAAATTTAGCCCACATATTAAATATCGTATTGGGATCCTTGAATCTCCATGAATGCATCATAATTATCCATAGACATAGTTTAATGGGATTATTGTCACTATTTTATATTTCAATAATTAGAATTTGATCTTTATTGTGAATTATTTATGGCCTTTACATTTACTTGATAGGGCTTATCCCCATTATGATTCATCCACAAATTTTTGTGTTTATTGTAAAAAATATCCATCTCCCCTTGTTATTAATCCATTTATCCTAAATAATAAAAAAATTCAATAAGATTGATCAATAATTTCCAAAAATTACAAATTAAAATAATGAATATAATCTTTTTAATATAATATAATTAATTGAGACCAATTTTCTACATTAAATATTAATTGTATTTGTGATGAGAAATGATGTTCAGTTTATAAAATTCAATAAAATTGGTATTTATGGAATTTTAAGCATAGAAATACTAAAATATAATCAATGAAAAATATCCACATTATTTTTCTAATCACACCCCAACATGAGTTTTCCTAGACTTGAGAAAAAATAATATCAATAATATGAAATTGAATTCCATTTTTCAATAATATTTAACATACTATGCTCTCAAAAATACATCCATAATAAATATCCTTAATCCGATAAAAATAATTTCTCACAAGTTATGTTCACAAGCGTATCCCAATACAAAGCCAATTCCATTGTTCAAATTCATCTTTGTGTTTCATATAGTCTCAATTAAGCGTTTTGATGTGTTTTGTATTTCACAAGACATGGGTTCAATTTTATTATTGAAGATTAAAAATTTGATGAAATATGTGTGAATTTTAAGAAACCATAAGATGAGTATCCAATATATTTTATTTGGTTTTTTTGTTAATTTTTTTAAGAACAATATAGATGAAAATAATAACAATGGGAAACACAATTATGAAGTCATGTTCCCCAACTACTGGACACCAAAAATTTTGTAAATTATATACTCTAAAATAGAGATATAAATCCAAAAATTGGGAAATATATCTATAGAGTCAGAATTACCATGTACCAGACTCTACACAATTGCATAACACATTTCTCGATTTGGTCATCATTTTCATTTTTTTAATATTCAAATTAAAGTAAGAGAGACCACAAACCCCCTGAAATAATGAATGGGACCCAAGAGCTCAAATGTACACCCAATATCCAATTGACATGAATTGTAGAATTTTGATTTAGGGGATTAAAATATAAACATTTAAAAATCACATCGAACAACCTCAAAATTGAGAAACTATACTCAGAAATTAAATGTCCATTATAATCACAATAAAGGAATTCAAAATCAATTGACATAGAATCTTTATATTCCATAATATACATTAATGAATTCAAGTATAATTAATTATATTATTTTTCATTTAATTGGATTTTTATTATAAAATACCAATTTTTTCTTAAAAAACATAGAAATTCACTCACCTAACATCGAATGAAACTACCCTTAGTGTTTCATTAATGATAAGATAGAGTTAAAATGGATTAAATATGGGGGATGGTAATTTTAAATTAAATAATGGAATAAAATCACATAGTTTTAGGTTGATGACACATCAGTAAGAAATTGACCACTTTGGATTCATATCACACGTAGACACCTTGGTGGTGATAGAATATTGTGTTTGAAATCTGGAAGGATTGGGTTTTATTTGGATATATAAAAAAGATAAACATCAAAATCCCACACACTAGAGGAATTATATCACATTAAAAACCCCGAGGGGTTTCCCTTAACAAAACCAAAAACAAAAAAAATACACAAAATAACAAAAAAATTTAAGAAGGTGTGCTGCCTCCCAAAAAGCTCATAATTTGACATCATTATTGGGACTTAGACCCCACATATTATTCAACACCAAATTTCAAAATTTTATGAAACACATTTTTCTTCAATTCTACTATACTTATATTTATTAATTATTTTAAATTTTTGTCAAGTACAATCATTTTATCCACAATGAAATATAAAATCCAATGAATATTAGAAATGGTTGATCATGATTTTTCAATAGTCATTTATAAGTCATAAATGATCATTCCAACAATACTAGTTCCATGAAATGAAGAAATTATGAATTTATTTTGATTATCACCTATGAGGAAAGAGTTGAGATCAGATTTTGAGAGCATCAATTCGAGCTTGGGTTGGAAAATACATTCAGAAATAGGTGGGAAATATGAATTGAACTCAGTTAAATTCTAAAAATTTCTTAATAGAGTTGTATCCTTTTCAGTTGGGTTTTCAACCAAAAAATTGGGTAGATCATTTATAGGAATGGTCATGGTCTCAATTTTTTTGATTTCTCAAAGTGGTTCATTTATTTGGGTTTCTAAAAAATATCAATGGGGGAAATGTTTGTGAAAATCAATTCATGATGTGAAAATAACCTCTTATTATTATAAAAAAATCAATTCCCTCTTTATTTAATATCCCATTAATAGTCTTGTCCTATTAATTATTTTGACTTTAAATATTCCCTAAACAAATATATCCATTATCCCACTTTGATTTTTCAAATTATAAAGTTGGATATTCCATATTTTCCTCTAATTTTAAAGCCTCAAATTTTTTGGTAGTCATTACTAAAATAGATTCAAAACATTATAGTTCTGCACTCATTAATGAAACCAAATAATTACTTCTCTCCATTTGTTGACATATTTTCTCAATTAATTATTGTAGATTATGTGGGTCATTTATTTGATCCAAAGCGTCTTTTCTTGGAAAATATTTATTTTGGAAAAATTACATATAAAGATATTCAGATTGACATTATAGAGATTTGATGACATTATAGGTTTGAATTATTTTTAAAGTATTGGAGTTAAAACAGTGATCATCCCATGAATATAAGCTATTATGGTCATTTAATGTCACAATTGATTTTGGGTAGTCAATATTTTGAGAATTTCCCTATAGATGGGTTTGTTCAAAATGAACTTCCAGAAGAGTGAAATTGGTGGTTAGAATAGAGATGTGGAGGTGAGATGATATAATTTGAGGTGAGAAAAGAGAAATGGGATGTGAAAATACTAATAGATTCTAAGTTACTTACATTTTTCACTAGAAAATATTCCAAAATTTTGTGATTTCTATATTTTACCTATATGTCAAATTAGTTGTTTTCGTGTATCTATGGTCGAATCAATAGGGATTGAAGAAGTATCCTTTAGAAACTCAATTATTTTGGAGGTTCCTCTATTAATTGGACAAAATTATTGTTGATTTAAATTTTAAATATAAATTAATAGAGTCCATGATATTTTTGTTTTAAATTTATTAATAAAACTTCTAAATATTTTAAATGAGATAATTAATTAATATAGACTGATTTACGGTTTTTGTTGGGGATAGAATGGATGAAATTGTTTTCCTATGAATTTTACATTCAATTTTCCAATAGGTATCCAATCAATAATATATGTTCCCAAAATAATTCAATGATTTAATCCATTCACAATAACAATGATAATCCCTAATTCACATAGAGGTTCACTTTCATGATATCCTCATGGAGTTTGTTCGTACTAGCACTCAAAATATGTAGTCGTTAAATTCGGTGACAATAAAAAAGAAAATAAGTTAGATAATGAACATTCAAACCATATAACTAATTTTATAATTTAATTACATAAAATAAACTCCAATACATATCCACGAATCTCCCAATAATCAATCAAATTTATTTTATCCTTCTATTAAAGTAAGTCTCATTTAGGGATTTGGAATTCAACTTATAAATGTGGAATTGATGAAGAAAAACAAATACATAAAGCTAAATACACCATTTTTTTATAAATATAACAAAATGGGTTGTGAATAAATTCTCTCCATAAGAAAATAGGATCAATGTGATATGATTAATAATAGAAAAATAGAAGAATAAGATATTTTATTTATTAACTAAGATGAATGAAAAAAATAAATGCTAAAATTTTATGAAGCGATAAAAAATGAAAGTGTAAAATTAAAATTGAATGAATAAAACAAGAAATAGATTTAATTCAAAAAAATGACAGTAAATAATTGTTAAAGGTTTCTTTCTTTGACCCCCCATCAATAAATTCCCTCCTCCCTAATTAATAGAGTTAATGGTGGGAGATAAAATAATGTGGAGGTTGACTTTTAATCATTGAATAGGGAAATGGACCAGATTCATCCCACTATTAGGGTGCTAATATTTCTTTAAAGATTAAAGAATATGAAAATTTAGTCTAATATAGAAATGATATTTCATGTGTCTTCTATTATTGGTAAATAAAAGTCAAACTATATTAGGAAATCATATTTTATTATCGAAATTGGGTGATGATTTTTTAGAACTTCTAATCTGGCCCCCAAATTAATTGCCCACTTTGTCACCATGGATATCTCGAAAAACATCATAAATAACTTTGGGAAAATTGAATTCTATTATCCCAATAATATTATACTTAAACATTTAAAATTTTATTTTCAGTGTTGTTGATTTGTGGGATAGAACTTTATTTTATGGGAATAAGAAACATTATTCTTTGTCCATATAATTCTATATAAATTTTGAAAAAAATCCTTCATCCCATTTGACTTAACCATTCATCATGAATGATAGATTTTTCAATAAATGTGATCAATAAGATACCAAATTATAAAATTAAAATAAATTATATATTTTTTTTCACAAACAGATGAATGATTGGGCCCAAATTTGAAAATAAAACATGAATTTCACATGTGATCTGAAATAAACTAAAATTTATAAAATGAACTAAAATTAGTGTTTATGGAATTTGAAACACATGAATAAATAAATACAATAAAATAATATTAAAAACTTTTATTTTCTAATCAAATCTCACCAAATGGAGTTTTTCTATTCTCGAACAAAAAATATATCATAAATATGAAATTCAATTCCTTTTCAAAAAAATTTATCATAAAATGATCACTAAAGATATCATGTTGAACTATCATGAATCTCATAAATTTAATTTCTCACAAGATAGGACCCCAAGCATGTCCAAATCCCCATACCATTCCATTTTTCAAATTCACCACCATATTTCAACTAATTTCAATTAATCACAATGAGGTGTTGTGTATAAGAAAATACATGGGGCCCATTATCATTTTGAGGGGAAAAATATTAGCACTATGTGGAAATTACATTAAAACTAAAGATGTGTATCCAATTTTTTTGTTTTTTTATCCAAAATTTAGATGAAAATACTATCATTATGCATTAAAATTATATAGTCATAATCCCCAATTATTGGATGCCATACATTTGGACAATTCCATACTCTAAAATAGACATGTAAATCTAATATCTATGAACGAAAAACTGGAGTTGTGAGCCCAAAGTGTCAGACTTCACACATTTGGAAAACAAATATCAATATGAGGAACTTTTTTAGATACTTAAATTATTCTATAATTTTTTTTAAAAAATACCCTGATATAATGAATGGAACTTAAGAACACTAATTTACTCTGAAGATCCAATTGTCATTCATTATTTCATAATGAAAATGTGGATGAATATTTAATCATTGAAAAATCACATCAGATAACTACACATTCTGAAAACTATGCTCATTAACATAAAAATGCATTGGAATCTCAATCAAGGAAATCAAAAAATTTGAAATTTAGTTTTCATGTTTCAAAATGTACATTAATATATGAAATTATAATGTACTCGTTTTTTCATTCAATTGATTTTTTTTCATAAAATACCTACTTATTTTTCATAATCACTAATTTTCCCTCCCCATAACAATTTAGAATAAAATTTCCCTCAGTATTAAAAGCGGAGATAAAATAGATTTTAGAAATTGTAAAAAATATGTTCAAAGGTGATTCAAAATGAAAACATGGAATAAAATAACATGTATTGATTTTTATGAGCCTTAAATAAGAAATTGATCACTTTGGATTCATGTCATTTATAATATCCTTAGTGGTGATTGAAGGATGGGTTTGATGTATAGAAGGGATTGATTTTATATGGAAATAATAAATTGATTTAACTACTAAATATAACACACAATATACATTTTATCACATTTAAAAACCTCTGGGGGTTCCCCTTACAATAAATACAATACACAAGAAATATAAATAATGAAAAAATAATGAAGATGTTTGGTTACCTCTCAGGATGTAATTAATATATAGTTGTTCTCTTATCATAGAACCCCTCCATTTCCAACACTAACAATCAAAATTTTAAAGACCCCATTTTTATTTTTCCTACTATATTCAGATTGATTATTTTCATATAATTTATTTCAAGTACAATCATTTTTTCTAAAAAAAGGGAAAATCCATTGAATATTAAAAATGGTTGATCTGGTTCAATCTATTGTATTTTCAAAGATATAAATGACCATTACTTCATTATTGGTTTCATGAGCATATGAAATGATGAAAAAAACTTCATTATATTGGAAGAGATGATAGAGTAATGTATGGAACTTGAATTTGATCATGGGTCGGCTAAAACATTCAGAAAAATGTGAAATAATTTAATTGAACTCTATTTCATTTTAAAATTTTATTAATTTTTTCATTTTAAAATTAAGTTTCAACCACAAAATTGGAATTATTAGTGTTTAAAATTTATAGAGTATCAATGTTTTTCATTACTATTAATAGTTTTATGATTGGTGTTCTTGAAAAACTATTAATTGAGAAATGTTCATTAAAATCAATTCATGATGTGAAATTACACTCTTGTGAAGAAAAAATACATTTCATCTTTATTTAAACTGTAATTAACATTATCTCCATGTTCTTAGGTTGGAGTTCAACATTTCCTAAATAGAGAAACTCATTATCCATCCCTGGATTCAAAAAAAATCCAATTTTGGTTCTTCAAAATTTCCTCTATGTTTAACGCCTATGATTGTTTGGGATTAATTATTTTTGGTTTTTCATTTTTATCCACCATCATAGAAATATTCATATCATAGATATATTCATAATTAGATTTAGTGTAACAAGGTTTATATATCAATAATATGGAAGAGAAAAATAGAGTGGGAATGGGTACTAAAACCATTTTAGTGATGTACAATTCTATCTTCATTAATGATACAACATTTGTTATTATATCCATTTCTTGACATAATTTCTCAAGTATAGCTTTTGGATCAGGCAGGAAAATGGGTTAATCCATATGGTATTTTTTTTGGGTGATAATTATTTTAATTTTATTGTATTATAGGATATTCATATTGACTTTTTGGGAATAGAAGCCATTATAGGTTGGAATGTTTTCAGGATGATAGGAGTTAAAACATTGAGGTTCATTGAGCTGTTGATTATCCCGCCAATTGAAGCTAATATGGCCATTTTATTTCACAATTGGTGTGGTTTAGTCAATATAAGGAGAGGCTCCCCATTGTTGGGTTTTAAAAAATGGCCATCCAATGGAGTGAAATTAGGGGTTGAGAACATATATTTGGGGGTTAGAAGAGAGAATTTTATGTTTGATAAGATTAATGGAATGTGAAAAGTATGATATATATACGGTACTTACATCGGTCCCCTGAAATGGTTCCAAATTTTAGTGACCCCCAAATTTACCCTACTAGTAGAATCCTTTGTTTTAGTACACATAGGTATAAAATCTACTGTTATCTAAGAAGCAACCTTTAGACACTCAACGATGTTGAAGGTTTGTTTGTGAAGTGGATAACATTGATATTTATTTAAATTGATAATCTAAAATACAAATGTTAATAAGAGAAAGGTTTTGAATTTATTAATGAAACACCAGATTAATTGAATGTAAATAATTAAGTAACATGGTTAGATCCACGGTTTTTTAGGGATCGAATTTATAGAATAGTTTTTCTATTAATTTTAGGTTCAGTAGTCCGAAGGGTATACAATCATTTAGATAAGTCCCCAATATATTTATCTGATTTAATACATAAATATTGTAAAAGATATTAAAATATCCACTTAGTGATTAATATTCATTATTACACCAAATAATTGGTTTGTACTAGCACTCAAAATGAGTAGTCGTTACAGTCGATGAAGAAAAATAAGAAAATAACTCAAAGAAAGAAACTATCAAACAATAGAACTAGTTTTAAAATATAATTACATAAAATAAAATTCACTATAATCCAATAAAGATACCTATAATCAAACCCTAAATTTGATCTCTTTAATTGATGTAATACACTCAATGGATGGTGGAAGTCGACTTATAAAGGTGGAATGGAAGAATATAAAAAACACATAAAT
The DNA here is from genome assembly GCA_963277665.1 of Viscum album. Classification (NCBI taxonomy): domain Eukaryota; kingdom Viridiplantae; phylum Streptophyta; class Magnoliopsida; order Santalales; family Viscaceae; genus Viscum; species Viscum album. The sequence continues at coordinate 1,424,701,462 of OY728140.1, read as the reverse complement.
ATCACTTTACCCCTGTGTAAATAATCTCAAATGAATTAATGAATAACATCACTCATAATGGAAACTATTTAAACATGATATGAATAATAATATTAAAAGTTTATACTGAGAATTTCATTAATAAAAAAATGTGAATGATAAACTTATATGAAAAAATTGAAAATGTGATTACAAAATGAAATCATTAAACTACAATTGAAATAATAAAACATGAACATCTAATTCCTTCACCAAAAACCACATTAAATAGAATTAATAGTATTCTAATTTCAATACCTAAAAATTACATTTTATCCCCATTAATTAGGAATGTCAATGGTGGAGGGTAACATAAATAGAAGGTGTAAATTTCATCTTTGATGAGGAAAATCGACCAGATTCATCCATCTTTATAGTGTGTCAATATGTATATTATGATGTGAAAATATGAAGGGTTCTTAGATTGGAAATATTATCACCAATGTGTACTCTAATATCATCTATAATTGCTTTCCCATTTTATCATCCATTCATATTTTATGATTGAAATGTTGTGCTGATTTTATGGGCCTTCAAATATGCACCGAATATTAAATTTCAACTCGGGATCCATGTATATCCATCAAAACTTCCTAATTAGCTTCTACCTCTTAATAATTAAATTATTACCCTAATTTTAAATTCGTACAGTCAAAATATGATCTTAATTGGACTTTATTTGTGGGCTCTACTATAACTTGATGGGCCTTTGGCATATTATGTTTTGTGTAGAATTTTCAATGATCAGTGTTAAAAAGCTCCATCTTCTATTTTTATTCATTAATTGATCATAAAATAAATAATTTACAAACATTTTGATAAAAAATATACCAAAACACAAATTTCAAATAGTGAATATAATGTTTTTTCAAAAACAGATGATTGATTGGGACCAAAGTTGTACCTTTAACATGAATTGGACTTCTGATGGGAAATGGAGATCAATTTATAAAATGAACTATAATTTGTGTTTATAGACTTTGAAAAAAAAAAGAAAATTATAATATAATCAATGAATATTTACCACATTCTATGTCTAATTAGTGATTCTACATTAATTATTTTTTTCTATTTCGGGTTTATCTTGCTGATCACTGCTCGATTTCTTTTTTCATGTGTAATAATTAAAATTGATTTAAATTGAGGCATGTTATCTTTTTTACCCTCTAAAATTTTATAATTTGTGATATTAGATTCCTTTTTTCTCTCGAGGTGTATGTTAATGATTAAATAAATAAAGAAATCATTTTAATATAATTGAATTAATGTAGAAGGGATGTGGTTTCATGTGTTTACATTTTTATTATTATCCTTATTGGTGATATTTTCCATGAACAATATTTTGACTATGACGCAGATATTTTTGTTACTGTGGTTTTTGAACCTTCACTATAAATTATTTTCTTTAACAAACCATTTATAAAAAAATTAAAATTAAAATTGGTTAATGAACATGTTGTGTTTGAATGTAAATGTTATGAATAAAATACCAACTCATGTGGTAATATAATGTTATGAAGACCATCAATAAATCAAAATTTTCAAAATTTTCAAATATATATTTTATTCAATATGTGTAACTATTCTTGGTGTATTTTTTCCTAAGGTATGTTTGGTTTTAAAATAATTTTTTAATTAATGGAAATAAACATTTTATATTTGATATTGGTTAAGGATTTGGGGTTGTTGTTTTTTGGCATGAGAAATGTGAGAGTTTGGTGAAATAGTATGTTGATGAATATTAATTTATGATGAATGAGTTATTGTGTGGACCATCATAGGGGGAATATCTCTCAAAAGGTTGATTGGATTTTATAATAAAATGATTTATATTTTCTTAGTATCTATAGGTTATGTATAGAAATATCTAAACAAAAACAATATAGGATGAATATTATATAAGAGTGGGATCAATTAAGAATGTGGTTTTTGTTATATGATTTGAATGATAAAAAATGTATTTTAATAGAAAGAGGAAACAGATGAGATAAATCTTGGGGTGTGCATGATAGTTTGTTTTCATTAAATATATAATTGAACATTAATTAACTTAAACGTGGTATAAAATTTGGGAAATCTATAAGCTAGTTTAATATGAACAATATAAACAAAATTATGTGATATGTTTTGCAATTTTATTTGTTGAGATACTTTTAAATGTTGAAGTAGTTCATGTTTGATGTTATGTGTTGATGTGGTATAATTCTAGTCTATTCACATTGTCGTTATATGATCCCTTAGAAAATGTATTGTGTAAATATTACTATAATTAACATTTCATAACGATTTGAAAATCACCCCACCTATGTCAGGCGTCTAATATAGAATTCAATTATGGATTTGGTATTCCTTGTTATTTAGTCACTCCCTCTCTATGGTTGTACAGATGGTGCATCTTTTGGTGGGGAATCATCATAATGATTTCTTATTTTGTGGACATTATTAGTGATGAGGTTTTATTTGGTGGATATTCCTTGTGATGAAAGCATATTAAGTGGTCATGCCTACTGATAATGAATTAGTTAGTGGATGTTGCTGGAGATGGTTGATTAGGTGTGAGGATTCCTAGTTAGGATGTGTTACCTATTTTAAAAATAACATGAAATGATTTGTGGTGGGGTAGATGTATGGTAGGAGGAGGGAATGAGATTGATTACCTTCATGTTCATGATACTCAAATGCCTCAAATAATTAAAATGTGGATTATGTTGTGTTCATGGGTATATATATGATTAATAGTGAATAAGTTGTGGGGTTCCTTGAATTATATTCCTTTATAAAATTATTTTATAGCACTAAATTTTATACCTGGTGAGTGATCCTATAATAACTCAACCAGAACCACTTGGTTCATGTCAGTGTGACACAAGACCATATTCATGCATCCCCATGAGAAAGAGGTTTTAAACTACCATTGTAGGAATAAGTCCATTAGTGGGGAGACTAAACCCTCTGTATCACATCATATGATCAATAATAAATCATAAAAAATATTATAACTAATAAATAATCAGTGTAACAAGTTGAAATCCAAAAATGATATACATGTAATAAAAATAAATCATTAATAATGTCAAAATACAAAAAGCAAAAAATGTGATGATAAATAAGTATATAAATTTCTTAGTCCTCCATTGATTGACCTAGAAATCCCATTATGACTCATCATAGTTATGGGTTTTTATCATTTAGATAGTTTATGATATACACTATTATATAAATATTGTGAATCTAAAGTAAGGATGGAGAGGATGGGATTGACATCATTAAGAGTATCTTCAAGCCAGTGTTGACTCTTGATGAATGATGAGTTTTTCTAAAGACATTTATGTTCCATTTACTTACCTAGATATAGTGGACTACCATGAGTTAATATGGGAGAAGATATCATCTTACTTGAATAAACATCATGGGGTTGTTTCATGGGTATAACTTTTTACACACAATGAATCAGGACAATGCCTAGGGGTTCGTAGAGTTACTGCAATGTTCTATGACTATCTCTACATACATTATGTGTTTTATGAATTTTATTCACTTTCATTTTTTTAGGATGGAATTATGTAATAAAGGCATGAAATATTGATATATTCTTTCAAATAAAGCATAGATTTCGTGTTTTTGGCTTTGACCTGATGGAATATCTATAGGTTCATCATAAGTCCCTTACTATTTATAAGAGGATAAAAGTGGATGAGGAAACATATTTACATACCACACATGGAGGAATAATGATTGAGTTTTCCCTTATTAACATATATTGTATTTATGATAGTATGAACTGAAATGAGGAATAGACTAATCAGAGTGACTGATAGTCGGATATGCGATGAACATTTCAATTACACCTTATTAGATACATGTGTTGTAACAATGGGATAAGGGGGAATCATAGTAGCACTTACAAGAATCCATCAATGTATTTCTAGTTGTTTGTAAATGTTATTCATCTTTAACACTTTTTATCAATGGTATCCTAGAGTATTGATGGGGATTTGGACATCCTAAGAGTAGTAGACCCCCTACGGGGATATAGAATCCCATGACGATGATTACTTAGGATAGTTGAGGGTATGGTCATGGAGCTATGTAATTCCATGACAATGAAGTGGATCAAACTCCAAAATACGGGGATTTTGACATTTTTGTTTTATAAGGTATGATCTTGAACATGTATTTTAAATATCTTCTTTATTTAATACAATTTGTTTCATTATATATATAATTTTTGTCTAGAAATGACTTAATATTACTAATATTCTTAGATAAATCACCTTTCTCTAATATTTCAATGAACGATGTCAAAAAACCCTAATTTATTAGGGATTGGAAGTTAGTGCTTCTACTAGTGATAGATTGAAGAAGGAATCACCTTATAGAGAATCTAGGAATGATTTATATCCATGAGATATCTTCCCTATAGTGATTTCCATGGAGAAGTATTACTAATACAGATACTTGTTTTAAATATAAACATTGGAAGGTATTGGAAAATACCTAGAAAATTAATAGATATTGATAAAAATATAGCATCATCTAATATATATATTTATGGTCTCAGTTAACTATAAAAATATTTGGGGATATAATTTGAGCATGAATATTGGATATTGGTGGAGTATGGGATGATCACCATGCCTTACTACATTAAGAGGAACTGTATTTAAGGATGATTAATTCATCACCTTGATGGAATGAGGCAGGTGAGGGAGCATTGTAGGGAATAGTTGGTTCCGAATTACCATTTAGAGAGTGAAACTGATAAAAAAGATGTTTATTATCTCCCGGAGAATAAAATGGTCGTATTTCAACAATAAGATGTGATCGTTGGAGTTTTCTATGGGAGATCAAATATTTCTTTTCATTGACTCCTTGGTTGGATCTCAAATGTATGTAGATGCATGTCATGCTAGTACTGTGTTATTTGGGACCCATTGATATAATAAATATAGTGGATAAAGTGATTTAGAATTTGTAATTTTCTTCATACTGTTGATGAATTCTTAATTTGTTCAACATTTCTCTAATCGGAGGTACATACCAGATCTTATTCATGTTATAGAGCATGGGTACATTTAGTTGGAAGCTGGGGAATTGTTTAAGGTGTGTTTTTTGAAAAAAATATTTTGGTGCAAGGAACTACTAAAAAGGAATTTGAGACCAATAGTCTAGATTAATTTTTACCACAGAATGATCTTGGAGAAGACTTAGGAGCGTGAGTCTAATTTTCATGATATGTGGACGGAGTTGTTCAATAATGATTATTTTAGATACTTCATAGCGATGATAAGTCATTAAATTGGTAAAGATTTAGTATCTAAAATATTTAAAGACTATGAAACTCCTCTATTATAATAATTTCTGATTATATTTATGTGAGAATGTGCGTTTTTAATATCCACAAGCTTATAGATGATTTAAATAATTTTTATATGGGTAATAGTCTTTTAATCACCATTTATTATTTTGAAAAATATTTTTAGAGTTTGGATCTTCGAAAGAAAGGGATGTGTCGTTTACCCTAGATGTGTCATAACATTTGTCTGTGTCAGACATTTGGTTAAATCACACATTATGGTAATTTATTTTAGCCTGATTGTTATTATTAATTTTAAAAGTTAAAAATTCATTTTTTATAACTCACCTTCTTCAACACAGCATGAAAACCATTTTTTATGCCAGTTTGGTTCAAAATCAGAGATTTTTCATCATATTGAACCATTTATATTTGGATCATCTTAATGGGGTGAAATTAATTACATGACATTCATGTTATAGATGAATAATTGAGTAAAATGGTGGATTAATTTTGGGTTTCCAAACAACATACACATCATAGGGTTTTAAATTTATGAAAGATTTTTATTCTACTATGATTGCTTTAGAGGAGTTTAAAAAAACCAGGGACAACACAACATGTGATATTTGATCATAAGTAGATCTTAATTGGGTGTTCCAAGAATGAAGATACCATCTTCTTCCCATTCACACTACTCATAGTGTTTTTTTCGATGTTTTTTATTTATTTTATTTATTTTATGTATTCCAATTTATATACATCATTTATTTTCTAAAAAATGAATTTTTGAATAAAATATGATATACCCTGAATTATCTAGTGATATTTCTTCAATTTATTTGTTATATTTTAAAAATTATCAAAGGTTAAATTTTTAAAAAATAGAAGATAAAAAAATGAATTATCTAATGATAAGTAGAGAAAATTATAAAGGGTTTATTTTAAAAATAGCCAAACAAAGATTGCATGATATCAGCGGGGAAAATATTAAAAAATTTATCATGAAATAGTTATATGAAATTATTTGATGAAAATTATAATTAATTATAAAACGATAATTTCATCAAATTATTAAACTACATTTGAATTTTTTATGAAATTATAAACTGAAAATATTATTATACGATAGTTTATAGATGAAAAAAATATCATATTATAATAATATGGACTATTCGAAGAATAATTTATAAAATTTTTAGATGAAAATTATTTTGAATTATCAAAGAATAATTATTAAAAATATCAAATTATAATTATGATATTATCAAATGAAAAATTATAATAATTTATCAAGATATTTTTATAAAATCGATAGTTTATAATAAATTATTAATAGAAATTATATATGATAACATATAATAATGTATTAAAAGATAATTATAAAGGATAAATAATGATAAATTTTCAAAATTAATTTATAAAAATTAATTTATAATATATTATCAATAGAAAATTATAAAAGGATAATTGGTAATAAATTATCAATATAATTTTAATATAGTGTTGATTTATATTAAATTATTAAAAGGTAATTATGAAAGATAGTTGATAATAAATTATCAGAATATAATTATAACAAGATAATTTATAACATATAATGAATAACTAATAACAAAATAATAAATTATAATAAATTATCAAATGATAATTATGTAGGATAATTTATGATAAATTATCTAGAAATAAATATTTAACAGAAAATTTATAATTAATTGTCAAGAGATAATTATAAATGGATATTTTATGATACATTATGAAGAAATAATTATAAAAAGCTATTTGATAAGAAATTATAATATGATAGTTATTCTTATGGAGAATATTTTGATTGTTTGTATTATCCTTGAATGAAAAATTTTAAGATATCCATTAGAGATAATGTATCATCGCAAGAGATATTTTCTTTATTTTGGATATAAAGAAACAAGTTTTTCTTCTCAGAGCCCTAAAAAACCTTGAGTGTTTACGTGTCAACAACTATGATAATATGACCTATGATGAGGTGTTTTTGACTTTTGATATTTCCAATATAGATTTAGAACCACACAAAGTGGTTTATTCACTTTTTTACAAAATTTACATTAAGGTAATTGGTTATATATAATTGTCGTCCTTGTGGGCATGACATTGTGTCAATATGATGTTTATGGTAGACTAACCCATGCTTGTCCAGAGACTCATGTTGCTGTATGAGGGCCCATGTATATTATTTTTTATATGTGATTATCTAGATATTTATCTGGTTTTGGATTATCATTCCCTATTTTGAAAAATTTTGTTCGTGTATAGCATAACCTATGAAATTGTGATAAAGGTATCGAGATACATTTGTGGAGACTTGAGGTTGGGAATACAAGATTACCCAACATGATACAGTCTGTCCAACCTTAAGGGTAGACATGGCTACCCAAGTAGTATCAAAATCATAGTGGCTAGATGTAAGGTACTAAGATATAGATTTTGAGCCTTGGGGATGGGTATTATGTGTTTCAACTTGCTTCATTTTGAACATTTCTACCCCTATTGTGTGGTAATCATCAGTGGATGGTTACCCAACCTGACGTAGTCATTACATCTTTATGGTTAGGTTTGGATAACCCTATAGAGGGGAAGGAAAATATTCTTTCTGGAAGATACTAGACATGGATTCATGTGGATTTCAGATTTGGGAGATTAAAAGGACCAGCAATTTAGGTATTGACCTAATGGTATGTGAGGAATTCCTAGGAAAACCTTCAAAATGTGGGGGTGATATTTTTACAAGGAGGTATTTTCCACATTCCTCTGACCACCCCAAGCTGAGTTGGTGATATTGGTTACCTTAATATTGGTATAAGACTTCTCATCATCCTTATCAATAAATAAAAGAAGTGGTTGGGGTTGGGGTTCATATATGATTGGTCATTTTAGTATCACTCGACAGATGTATGTTCATAGATCATTTACATTTTTCATGATATACACTATTATATACTTTGTTCACATATGATAATGATGCTTAGATGGTTTCTTACTACGTCTTGTATAGATTCTCTACTTGGAAATTTAAGGGCACTCATAGATTTCATGATAATAGACCAATTAAATGGAATGGGACTTATGATTGATGGTATAAAATTAGATAATGTAGTTGTAGAATATTGATAAAACACCCAACTACCCCAAATATTTTTGTTTATTTACATGTCTTGTATTTACTTGCTACTTACACACAAAAATGGATTACCGCTTTTGGAGATATTTTTATATCTATGTCACATAAGAAGTTTGTATATTTTTAATCTGATTATTTAGTCTTTAATTTATTATTATTCATTAATCCAGATTGATAAAATGATATATAGGGTATAGTATCTCACCTATATTTTGAGTCCCTCACTGCTAGCCGGAAACATATTGCATATAGGGTGTTTCACATGAGGTCATGTATAATTCTAGATGAAACATGATGTTTTGGGTCAAGATTTCCTAGATTTTTGGTGATATTAGGGTGGATTAGTTGACGTATTTAGGTGAAAATTATTTTTTCTATTCATTCATTGGCACTATAGTGTCCTCTTTTAGATTATAACTAAATAAAATGGGAATAATCCAACTAAAAAAATTCATTTTATATTAACCAAAACTATATGAAAACTATTTTGTTTGTATTCTTGGAGAGTTTTGGAGGCTATACTGGACACTTCTAGAATAGTGGGTGGAGATACTATGGAGATATTTTATTACAATTTCCACTAAAATAGTTCTATTTTTTATATATTTTTTGTTAATTTTACATATCATGATCTAGGGTTATTTTAATATTTATAAGAGGAAGTAATGTTCAGTGGTGTTCACATTGTCTATAATATGCGAATTATCATAGGCAAATAAATCCAAATATATGATTTATACCCTCTATGATAGTCCCCAATTAAGGGTTTATTGGTGGTATGAATTGATGGAAACATATTAACATAATTCCATCACTATTTTTGGTAATTGTAGATATTTTTCTAGATGAATTATTATAAATGATTTTGGTGGTGAGATGAGATTGCGATAATGGTTATGTAGTTCTTTGGATTTCCTTAGTTTGTACAGAAATAATTTTAGTTGTTCTTCCCTCCCGATTTAATAAAGTGTGACTTTATATGATACATGATTTAGTGACCCATGTGATATGATTCAAGTGGATTTATATTTCTCAATATTTAATTCTAGGTGATAATGATTGAGACATAGGTACTAATGAAAGGTACATTCATTATATTTTAATGATATTATGATTTAAAAGATATATTTAAAAAGTAAAAATAATTTTAAATAAATAAATCTTAACAAATTTCATATTATCCTGAATATGTATTATTTTTTAATTTATCATAAAAAAATTTCTATTAATTTTCTTCACATAGTTAAGGGAGGAGTGGTTCAATCAGATAGTCCAAATAATCATCAGTGGTGTGATCTGAATAACGATGTTGATATGTAGAAGAAGGTATTATATTTTTTCTATAATAAAATAAATGAAATGTATAATGTGATAGTATCTAATCAGGAGAGATATTACTTGATATGGTATCTTGAGATCATCTTCTACCTAATTGAACTCCACGCTGAGAAATTGGATCTATTAGTGATTAATTAGATATAATGATTTTTGGTTTAGGGTTAATGTTTTCACATGGAGAGATAAAAGAGTTGTATAGTTCTTTGATATATATCCAAAAGATATTTCATATGAAATTATTGACATTGATTAAAAATTAAATTAATAATTTGGAGATAATATCCCTTCTTCATGGGTGGTTGAATGAGTTGGATCTTTAGATCTTCATCAATGTCCTTTTTTCATCATTCATGAAAATATATTAGTTGTGGAGTCTTGATCATGTTGTCTTGAAGAGTTTATATTTTCAAAATCTTGTATGTTGTCATGGCATTTATAATTTAAATATTCTTTTATTTATAGAATAAGGAAGAAGTGATCACTCAGATACATTCACAATGAGTACCTCCTTGAGTGGGAGGTCTATAGAGTTCCTCAACGAGTAGAGTCTCTGAAACAGGATCACAGAAGCTATGTAATTCAAGGATCTCACATGAAGTTATTTGACTTCATTATTTTGTTATGTTCTACTCTAGGGCCATCTATTCCTGATCCAATACCAGATCATATCAATTTTCATTCAATGTCTTTAGGTTTTGTATTCATTACCTATCATTGTCAGTGAACAGTGAGTGATGTTAATATGGAATGGTTTGAGGACTTTTTTCTGTCCATAGAAGCATCAACGGTACCATGGTCATATCCCCTAGAGGGACTAATATTTTTGGTACAATAGATAGTTCAATAGGAATATTCTCTCCTGAGATGGATTAATGATAATAGAGGCTATC